>JASWHV010000009.1:60857825-61457825 GCA_030760725.1 Neostapfia colusana
GGTTCAGAGAAAATCTGAAAAATGTTTCTGGACATTTTCCATTTTCTCTGGAACAGTTTTATTAATCACACTATTAGGTAGATCAAATTAGCTCAAATGGATCTGAAATTTTTATGGTAGCTCAGGGATATTATGAGGAACATCCTGGACAAATTTAAGAATTTTCCGCTAAAGGTTTCTCCAGTTAAAATTCTAGACAGTTTAAATTTTGAATAATTAATTCTGAAGAAATAAAGGTTTTCATGAAGTGAAACTTGATTTGTTGGAAAGTACTCAGAGATCTGAATCCAACAAAATTTGGTTAACTCGATTTGGAGTTTCCTAGCCAAAGTTATGTGGGTTTGAATTTTGAACTAAAAACCAAAAATCAAGGAAAAGATTAAACGGCTGACAGCCGGGCGCACAGCGTCGTCTTCAACCTCCCGCCGGCACCCGAGTGCACGGCAACAGAGGCCGTGGGGCAGTCCGTTCTTTGGCTACGGTGGACCATTTACGGTGATCTTTCGCACTACACGCTCCTCAGATCAAGTCCTAGCAGGCGGACAAGGTTGGGCAGCATGCCATCGCCGGAAAACCGGTCGGTAGCGTCGGCAGCAATCGGTGGTGCGGCGCCGACGATGACCAACGCGTCCCATGCTTATCTAGATGCCCGAAGTGGCCGTAAAGCACCACTGGAGCTCGACCGGAGCTATGAACTCAACGGCGACCTGAGCCATTTCGGCCGGCGGCGGCGAGTTTGCGTTGTTCAGCCCATTGGATGGATGTCTCTTCGTGGTTTTTGGTCAGGGTGGTCATGAGTGGCCCTAGTTGCTCCAGCTCGACCAGCTTTGGGTATGATCAACCATGCGAGATGAATTTTTAGTTCTTGTGGGCTTCAGTTATATCCGGCTATCCTCGGAAAACCTAAAATTCCGGCTAGCCGGCGCTAAGAGAGAGCTAGAGAGTGCGGGGAAGCTACTAGACCTTGATGCTAACCTCAGAGACCAGTTGGCTGCGCCGGAGAATCTTGGAGCTGCCCGGGCGACGGTGTCAAGTCGGAGGCACTTCGGGGTAAACAGGGCAGTGGAAAATCGGCTCGGAAAAGCTCGAGGGGAGCTGATCACGAGAAGCTGAGGGATGGAGCATGTCGAGTGAAGGTCGGCGGTACCGTTTATGGCCTCAGCTCACGGTGGAAGGGACGGGTTTGGCCGGTCGACAGCGAGGTGGTGAGTTCGGGTGTGCGGCAGCTCTCTTCGAGTTTTCAACGCGAGGAGGCGTCGGGACAGTGGTGAAATGGCCTTGTGACGCCCGGGACTTGACGATAACGCGCTGGCAACGTCGGTCGGGAGCTGGAATTGCCGAGTAGGAGGTGGCAGCGCTGATCGGTGCCGTGGCGTCCGCGTGAGCGTGCGCAAGAACCAAGCCCCGAGTGTTTCAGTTGGTTTGCTCACTTGTGAGGCTGACAAGAGGGCCACACTCCCAATTTTAACCTCTAAAATTCAATTTCCTCACTGCTCAAAACAGTAGAGACCTTCCTACCCTTGGTAATTTGAACATTCACCCAAATTGGGATTTGGTTTGTAAAGTGATCAAATTGTGGAATTTGGTTTGATTGAAGAACTGAAATTCAAATTTGATTTGAATTTAGCCAAATTAGCTCATGTCAAGACCAACTCCAAATGGAGTGAAAATTGGTGTGTGAGCTCAAAAAAAGGTGCTGAGTGTGAATATGGATCCCACTTTTGAATTCATGGGATGAAAGGAGTTTGAATTTGAATTTAAGTTCAAACTAGTCTCTTACTAATTATGCCCAAAAATACCTCAAAATGTTTTGGATTTGGGTGAAATTTGGCATGAGCATTCCTAGCAAGGTATAGAAGTCTTTTATATGCTCAGCCCCTATATGATGCATGTGGGAAATACCCCTTTTGCATTTTGTGAGTTTATCATCTAATGACCATGTTGATGGTGTTTACTTGCTCTTCAAAGATGTTCATAAAACTTCCTCAAATGAGGGTGTGTGTGTGTGGGGTGATGAAAACTTTGAGTGTATGCAAAACTTGAGCCCTTACATGGAACCCGATCGGAGGCAAGCAGGGGAGCAGACCGGGGGCAAGTGAATTGCAAGAACGCTGACCAGGGGTCGGCAATCTTGCAAGTTCGTTGAATTGAGGATGTTGCCTGTAATCACCAATTTTCATATAGACATCATCCTCCTCTATGACTTTGTTCGGTCATCTCCCCTTTCCTTCTACCTTTTCCCCCGTATAATGTAAAAACATTTGCCCTTCGTGACTCTTCTAATGGAGAAAAAAGTAAAGAATTCCGTCCAATGTGTGTGACAACGTTGCATTGTGTTTTGGTTTGTGATTCTGAGAGCTTCTGCAGCTCTTTCTCATGGGGTGCAAATGCTAGGTTTGAGGGAACAAGAACGAAAATGTTGCTTTCCCTTTCATGCTCCGTCTGATATGTAGTCTCGAGGACTTTTTGTAGTTCCTGGTCGTAAGTTGTGCATCATGGAGGAGGTGCTAAGGATAAATGTTTGTCGATTCCCTAAAGGAGGCAGCCCCGGAGTGTTATATAGTGCTCAAGCTGGTCGGGGCACTATGTGACATTTTGTAAAGCACGGATTCGACTGGGCTTTTGTTATCCTGGGGTCGGGAAAACTCGGTTTCCTTATCTTAGCGACGCGCCTAGACTCGAGCCCGGGTGGTCAGGACCGTGTGGCGATTTGAGATATGCGGTCTCGCCCGGGCTTTTTGTTAACCCGGGGTCGGGAAAACTCAGTTTTCTTAGCTTAGCGACGTGCCTGGGCTCGAGCCCGGGCGGTTGGACCTAGGTTCGGTATGCGAGCAAATGTTCGACGTTAAAGGTAAGGGAAGCGGAGGATGAGTACTTATCTTTTGATTTCGTGATCCACTTCCTTTTGTCCAGAGGTCAGGGCTGCCGCTCGCGACATTCTGGAGTGCTCAGCATTAACGTCACCGTGGCGAGTGTCCCTGTCGTCACCCTTTTGCCAGTACGGCTCAGGCCGTGTGGTGCTTGCCACCATGTCTGGGCCCTTTGTGAGGAGGGAGACTCGTGTCTTTTTCATTGATCGGGCGGATCATCGACCTCGAAGGTGCGAGGTTGGGGCCGTTGTCAGGCGGTGGGAGCCAGGCGCCCGTCGACTTCTTATTTTGTCATCTTGTTCCTGAGCGAGAGAGGCAGAGGAGTCCCCGGGCGTCTCTTCAGGAAGGGCTGATAAGGTCGTCTTCCCGTTCGGCTGGACACGTCCTGTATGGATGGTCTGGGGGAGCACCAGTGCTTTCTGTGAGGAGGCGAGATCCTCGCCTTTCTTGGTCGGGGGGTCGCTCCTTGTCCGTAGTGGGTGGCTTGTCGATGTCTTCTCTTCTGCCTAGGACGTCGAGGATTTCCTGCCAGCTGGTCATTTCGACCAGGAGGTTGGCTGCCCGATTCCCTTTCGAGGATACTGTCTGACTCGGGACCACGGGGCGAGAGGCCGTTGGAGGCAGTGAGGCAACGGGCAGGCCCTCTTTCCTGCCCAGCGATTGCCCACACGGATCTTTCAATCCTTGCCGCTTGCGGAATCAAGACCTATTGCTAAAATGCGTCTGAGGAGGGCGCAGTCCTTGAGGGTGTGTTTCACCTAGGAGGCGTGGTTGGTGCACAGTCTATCAAGCAGCATCTCAAAGTGGTCGGTCTTTGGCGGGGCAGGCCACTTGCCTTTGTGGCGCTTGGCCTCGGTACCCGAGCCTGAACCCACCTGGTCGTCGCAATGTCGTTTGCCAGGGCCCCACCTCCCTCTATTCTTGCTCTTTGTGCATGGCACCATGCTTCGTATTGCGTGGAGGACCTCCACGGTCGTACAATCAGGAGTTGCCCCGACTGTCCATTTTGCCAAGGCACCGTCGGTGTCTGTAGCGGAGGGGCCCTCGGCCTTACTCGGCTCAACCAGACCTGGCCCGGTCGTCGGAACTCTGCTTTTTGCTCTGGGCTGGGAAGTTCTGACGATGTCGCTTGGGCGCATGGACCTGCGATGTCCTCACAGAACTTGCGGTGTGCTTGCATGGGCAGCCGCAGAACGATGCTCTTTGCCGAAAGGCGGGCGAGCCCTCGGCGGATTGGGTCACGGCCCCCTCCAGAAGTGAGCTGAGGTCTCGATGCATGAGCCGCGCCTCCGGGTCTTTTAGCTCCGGGATGCTGCGTAGAATAGTATCCGCGATTGACAAGCCGCGGTCCAGCCGTGCAGGGCGAAGCGGGACGCATGTGTCGATGGTGGCGCGCGCCGTCGCTTGGTGGTTGCGTAACCACACTCCGTCTTTGTCAGAGTAAAGGCTTCGTAAAGCCTTGAGCGCGGCCTTGTCGGCTTCTAGCTGCGCCCTTTCTTCCTCGAGCGCGGGTGCGGTGCGCCTTGAGCCGCTCGAGTAGACTCTGCACGGTCGCTGGCTCTTCGTTGCGGCTTCATTGCGGTGCTTCCCGCCGTGTGGCTGCTGACGGGAGTAAGGTCCTCGTGGGGGAGCAATCTGAGGGGTGCTGTCGGTTCTCGCGATGTCACGCTCGCTGGGAGGACAACGGTCCTCGTTAGACCCGGTGTTGGTGCTGCAGTCAAAGCCGATCACGTCTTCCAAAGGCGGGAGGGGACATGGCGGTAGCAGTCCACCTGCGTAATCTGGCTGGCGAAGGATGATGTCATCATCAATGGTGTGCTCCCATGTCTCGAGACGGGACTCCTGATGCATTGTGGAGGCGGCTTTGACCTCGAGCCAGCGGCTGGGGGTGAAGGCGAGCTCGGGGCTGCTGAGACAAAGTCTCCCGCCGCCCATCGAGCTTGAGCTCGCGAAAGCCATCACTGGGGGACAAAGAAATGTGAGGTGCCCCGTACCTGGCAGGCCAACTGCCGACATTCATATTTCCAACTAGTAATCATATGCCCCACGTTCTTTCGCTGGATGGCTAGCTAACAAAGGCAAGGATTTATCCTGGTTCAAACAATATGTCCTAAGTCCAGCACGGGGGGGGGGGGGGTCGTCGGCCTTGTATTAGCTCATGTGGCTTGTGTATTTTGGGTTACAAGCTGGGGAGAGAGTCATCTCTTTTTTCTCTATGGATCCCTCCTTTTTGTACTCCTTTTCCCTCTGCATACCGCCGCTCCCTCATTAATGGGGCGGGGATTTACGATGGGCACTATGGTCCTAGCCTTCCTAGCTGCAGTGTGAGGGCATGAGTACTTTTGCTCTTGTCTTATTCGCAATCGATGTCTTATCCGCTCCTGTCGACCTGCTCTTGATGGGGCGGGACGGGAGGCGGTAGGGTCAAGCTTCTGCCTTGCTTTGAAGTCCTTTCTTCATCTTCTCTTGTTGTCATTTAAGGCCTTCCATCTTTTGCGGGTCGACACTGCTTGCCGCCATTGGGACTAGTCTTTCCGTCCTGACCCTTGGGGGCCGACCACTTTTTCCCGACCCTGAGGTCGGGCGTTTTCGCCGGTTCTCGCGCCCCGACCTCGAGTCGGGTCCTGGTGCAGGTCTTTCCTCGGGGCGGCTCGATCGGTGTACCTAGCTCGCGTGGCTTCGTCGTTTTCGCCATTCCTTAGGTACCCCGGGTCCGTCACCCCGCCATAGTGAACTACAAAAGTTCAAAGGCATGGTACAGTAGCTGATTCGACAACGGAGGCAGAGTATATTGCAGCTTGTGAAGCTGCAAAGGAAGTTGTTTGGATCAGAAAATTTGTTTACAAGTTTGGTGTTGTTCCTATTGCGTCCGGTCATGTGGATCTCTATTGTGACAATAGTGAGGTCATTGCACAGGCAAAGGAGCATAGATGACACAAAAGACCCAAACATATACTACGATGCTATGACCTCATCCGAGAGATCATCGACCGTGGTGATGTGAAGATTTGCAAGGTGCATACGGATTTGATTTTTGCAGATCCGTTGACAAAGCCTCTTCCACAACCAAAGCATCAGAAGCACACGAGATCTATGGGTATTAGATACTTACATCAGTTATCCTAGTGTGTACGTGGGAGATTTAGTTCATAGCTATGTTTATATACTGTTAAATAAATTGTTATTTGAGTAACCATTATTTACATTGATCATCAGGTATGTGACTTGTTTGTTTATGTCTTTGTTAATTATAATTTTACTCAAAATGATATCTAGTCTACATCGTTATATGAGATAATGTTGATACGAAAACTACCACATGTATTAATTGATGATTATGTTTCACGGATCATAGATATGGAGATATAAAATTAATAATGTGAACACATGTTAGTGAATATGGTGTTGGATTGACCCACTCCGAGACTCTCTTGGGATTGTTATTTTCATATGTGCTAACAGTTGGTCTTGAGTGATACACCTGCTACATCCTTAGACCTGAGATCGTCATTGTTTCTCACTATGTGTAGTTGTGTACTTTGAGACTATCAAACATTACTCCCTAACTGGGTAGTCATAAAAGTAGTATTCGGGTACATCACAAAACATGGAATTGGATGTGTGCGGATCAAAATGGGATTTGTCCCTTCTAAATAACAGAAGAGATATCTCTAGGGTCCCTCGAGATAGTTGGATTTGAAAGTGCATGGCCATAACAAGGTGATTAAGGAGTTAATCAAAATGACTAAAAGTTAGTCATAGATTGAATCCACTATTTGATCGAGTGAATAGTCGAGCTATCACAAGGATGGCATGTATCTTGCCTTGAGCTTGATTGGTATCGTGTGCCAAAGGGATTAGCATGCGAATATATCTAGGATCAGCCGATATAATCTTTATGTACATTCAAGAGTCAGTATGTCCTGCTAGTTACCTATGCTGACTTGTAGTTTAGAAACGGTTTCCATTCATAGCCGACTGCACATGAACCTAATAGGTCACACACTTAAGAGATTGGAATATTGGAAAGCTTGCCTATATGATTGTCTCTAGTGCAAGTGGGAGACTGTTGGTGATATGCCCAAGAGGCAATTATAACAATTCAGATTAAATCCTGTTGGATATTTGATCCATAAGAAATTAGGGTACTAATGGGCCTGCGACCTAAAAGCCCATTAGCGCGCCTATAAATATGAAGGGTAGGGTTAGGGGCGGATTACTGCACCATGTGACAGCACTAGCTTCCACCCCTCGCAGGCCTCAAGCCGAAATCCTTGCCGCGCGCGCGGTGCTAGCACATACACCGGCGCACGGCGTTCCTCTCCGTTCGTGTGGACTCCGTGAAGGCGCTGCTGCTATTGTTGTGCTAATCAGCTATGGCAACGTCATCGTCAACTCGCTGCTGTGACGAGGACGTGGAGGAGATGAACGTGATCATCTACCCGCTGCTGTGACGAGGACGAGGAGATGAACATGGTCGTCTACTTCCCCTACACCGACGCACATCTACGACTAGATCTTCTGCTGCGCTGTTCGTCTAGTGGTAACGATCTATGACCTCTGTACTCGTATGTTTACTGGATGCAATAGAATTGATAGAATAGCGTACCGGCAATTTCTGAACAAATAAATCACCAGCAAAACGAGGCGGCCCACGGTTTGCGTACCATGGACGTGGAACCTTAATGCTTGTCTTTACCGATCTTTGTCCAAAGAAAATTAAAATCACCCTGTGTCGCTGTCTGAACATGACACGAATGTCAGAACAAAAGTCACAGGATTGTCAAATAAAAGAACAAATGTCCAGGCAGCTCTACTGTCCGACGGATAGTAGGAGGGCTCGAGCCTCACTACTGTGCCTTTGGATTTGCCACTACAGAGAAACCATTTTTCTGTTGGAGCAGCCTATAATACTCGCACGGACGAGAGGATAAAAGTCACTCTCATAAGAGTGGAAGAGAAGAGCAGTGGCAAGCACACAGGATATTGGCGTCGAACGCCAAGGCCTCAAACACAAGTTATTTATTAACTGGACTCAACTGCATATTCATGGAAACCCACAAAAACACTCTGTGTTTTGCTCACGAAAACATAGATATTTTTGTGGGGGCCGACGGAAATAATTTTGACCCACGAAAATACATCGTTTTACTGTAGTGGATGTTGGCACTAACCATGTGGAGAATCATCGATAGATTATTCTGCATGTGTTTGTGTACAGATATATGCAAGCACACCGGTGGTGGGTGTTAGCCAATCCGGAACGGACAGAGTTATGCCCACGTAGCGGGGAGAGCGCACGGGTTCGTTGCATGGCACTGCATGCGTGCATGCAACGTACCAGGCGCAAGGATCGCACAGGATCCTAACCACCTAACGTACAGCAGAGTTTCTACACCCCCCCCCCCCTCAGTGTGTGCTTTGTAAAAGCCCAAGAAAAGGGACTTGCAAAAACTTTTATGCACCTCACAACACAACAGTTTTGTTGTGTGTAGATTGTGACATATTGTGAAGAGCAAGTGGCCTCTATCAAAGGAGTGATTAGAAGGGAAAGCCTTCACTTTCACAATGTATGGTTTCTACACTTAAACATGAGAGGTTGAGCTCACCCCTAGAATTTAAAAAAAAGTCTTGGGAAGGTTCAGTCCAAAGCTCATGCAAATTCAACACTTTTTGAGGCACTTTTGAGTTATTTCAAAAAGAGGCCAATTTGAGTGTAAATTCAAATTGCAGCAACTTTCATCATCCAAATTCAAAAGTTAGCTCCATATCTACACTCAGCACATTTTTCTGAGTAAACCCACCAATTTCCAGCCCCATTGGAGCTCATCTTGTCAAGAGTTAAATTTGCTAGAATTCAAAACTGAATTTGAATTTCAGTTTGAATATGAAGCAAACTTGACCAAACAAAGTTTGAATTTGAGAATTCAAATTCAAACAAAGACTTGGGAGCTAAGTCTCACATTAAATTGTGAGTAGCTGGTGGGATAATTAACAAAAACAGAAAAGAAATATTAGGGGAAAAGGAGAAAGGGGGAGGCCCACAGGTCAGTGGCACACTGGAGGGGCAGTCGGTTGCTGCAGCCGACCCCGACTTCGCGCGCAAGACAGTGAACGGCGGCGAGCCACCGAGGCAGCGATCGGCCACCTCACAGTGCCAAACCGCGGCTTAAAGGCCAGCGCACAGCCCACGCCGCCTTCCTCCTGCTTTCCAAACGAGAACCCCCCCCTACCGAGTTCCTTCCTCGTTTCCGCGCGAGCACAGAAACGCCGCCCTTTCTGATCGCCGGCGTCCGGCCAGCACAGGCGCGCTCGTGCCCGACGAGCCATACAAGAAAGGACCGCCTTAAGGTGCTGACTCTTCTAGTCCCTACCGTTCTTCATTTCATGGGCTGTCGAGGGAGTATTTCGCCGGGAAAGCTTCGGGTGTCTTGAGACCGAGCTCCCACAAAATCCCAAAATTCGTGGGGGTTAGCTCATCACTGGGCAAACCGAGTCATGCACACGCTCTATACACGGCCACGACCACCTAGGATCAAAAACCAGTAAAAACCGTGGGCTAGGTTGACGGTTCTTTGAAGTTTTCTGAAGCACAGCCGATATCCGGCCTAGGTCGCCGGTGAGGTCATAGTTACCGCCGTTTTCACGAGGATCGGTGTCCATGTCCGTGACCAGCAGGTGTCAGCGGAGCTCCCCGAGCAAACCGCATCGAAAAAGGTGCGTGGGATGCCGAGTTAGACGTCGCCGGTGAGCTCCCGGCCGCTGTTGCCGTTGGGAGCACTGTTCCGGTGGTTGTCAAGTTCTGGGGAGTGCACCACCGTGTTCCTCAGGCCGAGATAGGCACTGGCGGCGAGATTCAGCAAGCTCCGAGGACCGGAACCCGTCTCCGGCGAGAGCTCCGGCGAGCTTGGCGGCGGGGTCGCGCGGGTGGCCGGAGGAGGACGAAGGGGTAGGCCCCACGCGTCAGCGGCTGGAAATAAAGGGGTGGGATTCTCTGTGGTCCGGGATCCAGTGCGGCCGCGCGGGAAGGAGTCTGTGGCCCCGTGTGGCTCGGATCCAGCGGTCGACACGTGTACGTGGACCCACCCGCAGGATTTAAACATTTCTGGAATTTCCAGTTTTAGTGCAAACTTTAGAACCCCATAACTTTTGCTAGGAAGCTCCAAATTTAGTGATTCAAATTGGGTTGGATTCATCTTGCCTAGCTCTGTCCAGAGATACAACCCAATTTGTATGAAACCCATTAATTAATTCTGGAAAATTCTTTAAAGCTTTTCAGCAAAAGAATTTTAGAGGGAGTTTGGTTCATCCAAAAATTCCCAAATTTTGGCAGAATGTTCTTTAGGACATTAGTAAACCCCTGTAAAAGTTTCAGACCATTTGGAGTTGATTTGGTCAGAGCAATTCAAATTTGAAGGTGCTGTGTTCATTTGAATGCAGAAACATTTTCAGAGAATTTCCAAAACTTGGAAATTCAATTCTGGGCAAACCCTGACTCCAAAAATGCTAGGAAAATTCATGCAAACTCTATGAGCTATAATATAAATTGTAGTTCATTAAGTTGAGCATGAACAGGGGTATTACCTCAGAATTAATTCTTCCTTGCTGATTTGCCAAGAGAATTATTCTGAGCAAACCATTCCATGAAAAGTGCTAAGGTTTGGTCCAGAGAGTTTGCTTGTGACAAGGAACTCACACAAAAATTCTCAGCTCCATTGGAGCTCTAGATCACCCCTGTCCTGTTTACCCACTTAAGGGATTAAAATGGAAAAGGGGAAAACCACTTAGCATTTAACCATGTGATTAAGTCCAAGCCAAACCACCAACACCAGTTCATATTTAAATTCTTAAACAAAGTTCCAGGTATTAGAGGCTGGTTATTAGAACTAATAGTAGAAGTCTTACTCTAGACTCACTTTTGCATCTAAATTAACATATAGTATTTCATTAACGTGTAGCCGTTGAAGAAGAGACTCCGGAAGTGCTGGACTTCCTCCTTCCGGACGAAGAACTAACTCCTGACCAGCAGCAACAAGGCAAGCCCCGGTTTGCATTAACCCTTTTATAAGTTTTACTTTGTTACATGTGTCATGTGAAGTATGATTGTGCATTAGGTATAGGGTGAATGAAACCCCACTTGCATAACCAAAGGTTCCTAAAAGAGTGAGGGTAGTGTCAAGGACCTCGAGTAGACAGGCTATGCTTAATGAGTCATAGGACTTCGGTACAAGTCGAGTAGTTGGAATCTACTCGCGAGATAGGCTTGGGACACACGGGTTCGGTTGAGTGATGTGAGATCACTTTAGTAATGAAAATGAGACTAGGCAGGGGCTAGGGCGCAGCAAGAGAGAGTCTTGTGTGC
This sequence comes from Neostapfia colusana, assembly GCA_030760725.1. NCBI lineage: Eukaryota > Viridiplantae > Streptophyta > Magnoliopsida > Poales > Poaceae > Neostapfia > Neostapfia colusana. The sequence continues at coordinate 60,869,058 of JASWHV010000009.1, forward strand.
GCAGCCCTGCCCGTGTCGATTGAGGACCGATCCGTGTGCGGCCCTGCTGAACAAGTATTGAACGTACCGAAGGCATATCGGATATATGGGCCCCGATAAACCGATGTAGCCTAAACCTCCGGGCGTCGAGGCATAGCACACCGATTTATAGGTGTAGGTTGAGGGCAGCAAGGTGGAAATCTGCCAACGGGCATAGAGAGATGCTCCGTGTGGGGAACCTCCTGCTCGTTTCGGTGCGACCGGTTCGACGTTTGGGCTGTTGGGTGAAAGGTTGTCCCGTACGACATCGAGTGAGCGTGCTGTGCAGCTCCACGGGTGGGCGTACGTGACGTGCTCTTTGGGTTTTCCCTGCAGGTGTATATCGAGTCGATTCGCCGTCCATCGCGGTGACGAGTACTGCTTGTTCACTGCGTCGTAACGTAGACTAATGGATGAAATATGTTGATTCAATGATGCTGATTGATATAATTGTATTGCTACATGTGTGCCACCAAATACTGCTTACTAAATTTCAGATTTCATGAACTGTTAACTTGTTGCTAAAAGATGAACTAAGGATGAACTTGTAGGCGTGTCGTTTTGCTGAAAAGTTACTACCCTATGTCCCTTGTACCCCTCATGTAGAGTTTCATGCTTAGGTGAGTCGGTTAAGCCTTGCTGAGCCTTCGTGCTCACGGTTGCTGCATAAGTGTTTTTCAGGTGAGGAGCCACCCATGGACTCGGAGTACGAGTCCACCGGCGAGGGTTACCCTCCGTCGGGGACCACGGCTGAGTGGGAGCCGTACACGCCGCGCTGAGCTGAGACGTGCAGCTAGTGTGGGTTGCCCTAGGGCTGGGCAACCGACTTTTGCTAAATAGGCGGGCGTGAGTTGTATAGTGTAGTCTTCCGCTGTGTAATAGAACAATAATTGTAACTGAAGTTTGTACTTGTTTGTACAGTTTCAGCTGTTTTTCCCATGTAATATATTGTGTTCTTATGACGTGTGCTGTCGGGTGTCGCATCGCGCGGCACCACCCTCTGCGATCCTGGATGAGCGGATTCCGGTCCGCTACAGCCTGGTATCAGAGCTGCAGTGGGGATAGCACAGTACTAAAGGACTGCATTATGGGAAAAAAAAACTTAGGTGTACGGTGAGGAATCGGTAGTTGCCCAAGTAAGGACTATATTAGACTAGTTACTTAAAGTGGCAAAGACTAACTTATATGTTATAATTCTGAATTTCAATTATGTAACGACGCACCTACGCTCTGGTAAGTATGGTAAGGAACGCCACCGAAAGCGGTTCAATTTCGGTTAGCTCTCCCTGACGAGGAACGTGGTTCAGGGATTGATCTCACAGCTCGGTGTGAGATGTCAATATGAAGCTCTTGGACTCTTCATGTCCCTGAATTCATATGAAACGCTGATCCCTAGCGTGCATTAGGCAAGTAAGCGGAGACCCCATCGCGTGGTCAGTAACGCGAGAGTGTGTTCGTCTGGAAATAGCCCAGGAGGACATACGCAGCGCTTGCCATCGGCGTGCCCTGCAGGGCAGTAGGTGGTATCTGTTGGGTTGATAACATTCCCAACCGTGACGACCCGTTCATGACATACTCGGGTTCCCCGTCGTGTGGTGTTGAAACACGATCACGTACCTTGAGACGTGACCTAACTCAAGGACGGCCGTATGACAATGATACGGGCGTTTGTATTTACTTTCAAATATGGAACTGCCTGAAATGAATAACCATTGAGTGCACCATTATTGTGTGGTTTTCTGCAGGTACTAACCACGTATGTATCCGTGTAGAAAACGTGTGCGAGAGACCGTTTAGTGCCACATTTGAGACGTATATGCCGGTATGATCCGGGTAGGATTTTCTTTTGTGAGGAACGTAGTACCGAGATATGGTAGGCATATGCATGAGAATAATGATAACAAAGAATTAAAATCTATAGGTTCAACATTTAGGACCCTGGTTGGGTATAAGAATGGGATAGTGGAGCAGTATAGCCAAAAGTATGAAAAGCAGAGTGCTCTGTTTTGGGCAGCACGTTTGCTGATCCTCAACAGGGCATAACTCACAGGTCTTTTAGCCCAGGGAGGTGTGCTATATAGTTTTGGAAAGGTATTCAAGCCCTCTACAACTTTGTTGTAGACTTCCAGAGCTGAAACTCGCCTTAAGATGGCTGAAATCCCAGAGGAATGTAAACTGTCCAGAACCAGGGCAGAGTAAAACATCCTCTGAACTGATCTGTTTTTCAAATATAACTCCCAGTAGAAAAATCTAAAATTGTCATATAATCCATCCTTAGAAAGAGTAGAAGATGTTTGACATCTTTGCAATTCAAAGTTTCTGAAGTTTCAGCACAGAATTTAGTGGAAATCAGGATTGGAAACAGCCACTTCCAAGGGAGGTGCTGTTAAAAAAAAATCCTTCCAGAAATTCTGCTGACTTTGAATAAACATAACTTTTTAGCCAAATCTGATCTGGGGGCAAATGCATACTCGTTGGAAAGATACTAAAGTTAACTTTAACTTTGTTATTCAACTTGAGTCATGAAAATGCCCAGAACCAGATCAAAACTTGGAATAGGTAGCAACTGGTCATTCTGACGGAAGAATGACAGTTGAACTCATTGGAGAGGGTGTTGTACCCTAAGGGCGATACTAATGTCTCGTAGAGACCAAACCCAGTTATGGTGAGCTTCCAAAGAGGGGGTTCATCAAGTTGGATTAAACTAACTTGTGTTTGGTCTGGTAATGGTGTAGCTTGTGCAAAGTTATTACATTATCTACTTACGAGATATTTCGCACGTTTGGTTGTCATAATGTTTTTACGCCCAGTGCTATTGGACTGCATGCAAAATGTTGCGGAACTGATGGTTAATGTCGTATGGTTGCAGATGGTTCGTACTAGGACCACGCACGAGGTTGGTGGCTCTAACCAAGGTGGAGGCGATGACTCCCAGCCACCGGCCTACGACAGCACCCCGCAGCAGCAGCCACCACCGCCGCCTCCGCTTACTCTAGCGGATGTGATAGCGGCATTGGTGGGAGGTCGTGAGGAGCAGACCGACCTGCTCCGCACGATCGTGCAGAATACGTCCCAGGCGGGAGGACGTCAAGAGCGAGGGCCTCGTGAGCCCCGCGAAGTGTCGTACTCGGATTTCATGAGTACGCACCCTCCAGTGTTCACCGAAGCTGAAGAACCACTGGAGGCGGACAACTGGCTGCGGACTATCGAGTCCAAGTTCGGGCTGCTCCAGTGTACGGAGCGGCAGAAGACGCTGTTCGCAGCACAGCAGCTCCACGGTGCTGCTGGTGCGTGGTGGGCGAATTATGTCGCCTCACGTCCGGCTGGTCATGCCGTGGAATGGCAAGAGTTCCGGGAGGCGTTCCGCGCCTATCACATTCCTCCCGGGATCATGAAGAGAAAGTTCCAAGAATTTTTGGAACTGAAGCAGGGCGGGAGGAGTGCCCACGACTACTCCCGTGCCTTCAACCATCTGGCGCAGTATGCGTCAGACTACATCTCCACGGAGGAGAAGAAGAGGGAGCACTTCTATCGGGGGTTACATCCCGAAATGAAGACCCACCTCGTACAATGGAACCGCGGCACATTCAACGATCTAGTCAATGCCGCCATCATGCAAGAGGACGCTCAGCGGGAGTTAGCAGCTGAGCAGAGGAAGCGTAGCGCTCCACCTAGCAGCGGTGGGAGTGGCGCTCCCCAGAAGTACCGTATGGTGTATCGGACACCATCCGGGCAGCAGTGGCAACCACCGGCGCGACCGCAACGGTTCGGGGGACGTCCCTTTCAAGCACCTCCGTTCCGTCCGCCGATGCCACCACCAAGACAGCAGCAGCAGCAGACGGTACCCCGGGCGTTTCCACCGCCACAACGCGCCCCAGGTTTCCGTCCACCGATCAGCGGGGGACCGCCCCGTTTCACCTGCTTCACGTGTGGCCAAGCGGGCCACTTTGCGAAGGACTGTCCCCAGGGGCAGCAGAGCAGCGGGCAAGCCCAGCTCCAGGGCGGTGCTCGAGGCCGACCTCCGGTGAAGAAGGTTGGTCAGCGGACTGGAGGCGTCCGCAACCTCGACAATGAGGACGCCCCAGAGGGAGACAACGTGCTGGCGGGTACGTTTACTCTCAACCATCAAGCCATAGTCATATTATTTGATTCGGGTGCAACCCACAGCTTTATAAGTGCATCCTATGTGGCTAAACATCAATTGCAAGTCTTCCCAACCGACTGCACTTATATGATATGCTCACCGGGAGGGAAGATTTCAGCTAATATGATGATTCCAAAGGCACCTCTGTGCTTAGGTGGGAAACTATATCCCACCACCTTGATAATCCTTATGGGACAAAAGATTGATGCAATCTTAGGGATGTCATGGCTGCAATACCATGGCGCTGTCCTAGAGACTCGGACACGGACGGTCCACTTAAATTCTCCATTCCACCGTCCGCATTCCATGATGTTAGACACGCCAGTCCGGGAAGTTTTAGCAATTAATAATGCTGAAGTTCTCAAGTTAGAAGACATCCCCGTAGTCCGGGAGTATCCTGATGTGTTCCCGGATGATCTTCCGGGCATGCCACCTGAGCGGGATGTCGAGTTCAAGATTGAACTTGCACCCGGGACTACGCCCATATCACGGAGACCATACAAGATGGCTCCAAATGAGCTGGCGGAACTGAAAGAACAGCTCAATGATCTGTTGAGCAAGGGTTTCATTAGGCCGAGTTCCTCGCCTTGGGGATGCTCGGCGCTATTCGTGAAGAAGAAGGATGAGACCCTGAGGCTGTGTGTGGATTACCGGCCACTCAACGCCGTCACCATCAAGAATAAGTACCCACTGCCCCGTATTGACATCTTGTTTGATCAACTTGTGGGGGCAAGTGTATTCTCAAAGATGGACCTTCGCTCTGGATATCACCAGATCAAGATCCGGGCGGAGGATATCCCGAAGACGGCATTCTCGACGAGATACGGCTTATACGAATATCTCGTCATGTCCTTTGGTCTCACAAATGCTCCAGCCCATTTCATGTATCTCATGAACTCGGTGTTCATGCCGGAGCTGGACAAGTTCGTGGTAGTGTTCATCGACGACATCTTGGTTTACTCCAAGACCGAAGCTGAACATGCCGAACACTTGCGGATCGTTCTTCAACGATTGCGAGACCACAAGCTCTACGCCAAGTTCAGCAAATGCGAATTTTGGATCAGCCAAGTGCCATTTTTGGGACATATCATCTCAGCTGAAGGCATTGCGGTTGACCCAAGTAAAATCGAGCAAGTGTTGAAATGGAAAGCTCCCACTTCAGTCCATGAAGTCAGAAGCTTCCTCGGGTTAGCGGGATACTACCGGAGATTCATTCCAAGCTTCTCCAAGCTCGCTAAGCCGATGACAGAGTTGCTGAAAAAAGGGACAAAATATGTTTGGAACACCGCGTGTGAAGGAGCGTTCCGAACATTGGTGAAGCATCTCACCACAGCCCCGGTGTTAGCTCAGCCGGATACAACAAAGCCCTTCGACGTGTATTGTGACGCGTCCAGTATTGGGCTTGGCTGCGTGTTGATGCAGGAAGGACGTGTGGTCGCTTATGGCTCACGCCAACTTCGGAACCATGAGCAGCACTACCCGACTCACGATCTTGAACTTGCTGCCGTGGTGTTGGCGCTGAAAATGTGGAGGCACTATCTCCTGGGGAACTTGGTGCATCTCTACACCGACCACAAGAGCTTGAAATACATTTTCACCCAGAAGGAGCTGAACATGAGGCAGAGGAGGTGGTTAGAACTGATCAAAGATTATGAGATTGAGATCCATTACCACCCCGGCAAGGCGAATGTGGCTGCCGACGCGCTGAGTCGGAAATCGCATGTCCATCACCTCACCATTACACCGGTGGAGGAGGAAGAGCCAAGTTTATACTTGGTTCCTTATGGATCGCTGTACAACCTTGCCCTCATCCCTACTATTAGGGAGGACATCATTGCAGCTCAGAAAACGGATAAAGGCATGGCACATCTCCGGAGACGGATAGACAATGGAGAAATTAAATGTTTCCGGAAAGATGATGAGGGGACTCTGTGGTTCAATGACCGCATAGTCGTACCCCGGGATATGGGGTTGAGGAAAAAGATCCTCGATGAAGCTCACTTGTCTAAATACTCCATTCATCCGGGCAGCAACAAAATGTACCAAGATTTGAAAAAGAAATTTTGGTGGACACGGATGAAGCGGGAGGTAGCTAAGTACGTATCCGAGTGTGATACGTGTAGACGAGTGAAAGCTGATCATATGAAGAAATCAGGGCTGCTGCAACCCCTGAAGATTCCGGCATGGAAATGGGAAGATGTGAGCATGGATTTTATTGTGGGATTACCCCTAACCGCCAACAAGCATGATTCCATATGGGTAATCGTTGATCGGTTAACCAAGACGGCTCACTTCATTCCGGTGAATACACGTTACAATGCCGGCAAATATGCGGAGCTATACATAGCAAAGATTCTATGCCTATACGGGGTACCCCAGACCATTGTCTCAGATCGAGGTGCATTATTTGTATCTCGCTTTTGGGAGCAGCTACACGCTGCATTGGGTACTAAGTTGATCAGGAGCTCCGCCTATCACCCTCAGACCGATGGTCAGACAGAAAGGGTGAATCAAGTCCTGGAAGACATGTTGAGAGCATGTGCCATCCACCATGGTAGAAATTGGGATGATCACCTACCATTGGCGGAATTCTCGTACAACAACGGTTATCAGGCGAGTATCAAAATGGCACCCTATGAAGCTCTCTACGGTCGTAAATGCCGCACCCCATTAAATTGGTGCGAGTCCGGTGAAAGGGTCACATTCGGAGTTGATGTGGTGAACGACGCCGAAGAGCGCGTTCGGACAATTCAAGCCAATTTGAAGGCCGCTCAATCCCGACAAAAGAGCTACGCTGATAAGAGGCGTAGACCGTTGCACTTTGACGTTGGGGAACACGTGTACCTCCGCGTGTCTCCAATGAAGGGCGTGCACCGATTCGGTGTGAAGGGGAAGCTCGCTCCCCGTTTCATTGGACCCTACGCTATCACCGAGAAGTGTGGACCAGCAGCGTACCGATTGGAGCTACCGGCATCTCTGACTAGTGTCCATGATATTTTCCATGTTTCGCAACTGCGGAAATGCTTGAAGCATACAACTGCTGTTCCTACCGAAGACATCGGCGAGCTGAAGCCGGATCTAACATATAATGAATATCCGGTGGGAATTCTTGATGAGAAAGCCAGAACCACACGCAGCAAAACGTTGTGGTTCTACAAAATACTCTGGAGCAACCACACCGCCGAAGAAGCGACGTGGGAGAGCGAGGAGTTCCTTCGCTCAAATTACCCGGAGTTCATGACTTCTCAACACGGGTAAGTCCCTATTACATTACTATCTCTTCTTTTATAATCTCGGGACGAGATTCTTTTAAGGGGGGAGGGATGTAAAAGCCCAAGAAAAGGGACTTGCAAAAACTTTTATGCACCTCACAACACAACAGTTTTGTTGTGTGTAGATTGTGACATATTGTGAAGAGCAAGTGGCCTCTATCAAAGGAGTGATTAGAAGGGAAAGCCTTCACTTTCACAATGTATGGTTTCTACACTTAAACATGAGAGGTTGAGCTCACCCCTAGAATTTAAAAAAAAGTCTTGGGAAGGTTCAGTCCAAAGCTCATGCAAATTCAACACTTTTTGAGGCACTTTTGAGTTATTTCAAAAAGAGGCCAATTTGAGTGTAAATTCAAATTGCAGCAACTTTCATCATCCAAATTCAAAAGTTAGCTCCATATCTACACTCAGCACATTTTTCTGAGTAAACCCACCAATTTCCAGCCCCATTGGAGCTCATCTTGTCAAGAGTTAAATTTGCTAGAATTCAAAACTGAATTTGAATTTCAGTTTGAATATGAAGCAAACTTGACCAAACAAAGTTTGAATTTGAGAATTCAAATTCAAACAAAGACTTGGGAGCTAAGTCTCACATTAAATTGTGAGTAGCTGGTGGGATAATTAACAAAAACAGAAAAGAAATATTAGGGGAAAAGGAGAAAGGGGGAGGCCCACAGGTCAGTGGCACACTGGAGGGGCAGTCGGTTGCTGCAGCCGACCCCGACTTCGCGCGCAAGACAGTGAACGGCGGCGAGCCACCGAGGCAGCGATCGGCCACCTCACAGTGCCAAACCGCGGCTTAAAGGCCAGCGCACAGCCCACGCCGCCTTCCTCCTGCTTTCCAAACGAGAACCCCCCCCTACCGAGTTCCTTCCTCGTTTCCGCGCGAGCACAGAAACGCCGCCCTTTCTGATCGCCGGCGTCCGGCCAGCACAGGCGCGCTCGTGCCCGACGAGCCATACAAGAAAGGACCGCCTTAAGGTGCTGACTCTTCTAGTCCCTACCGTTCTTCATTTCATGGGCTGTCGAGGGAGTATTTCGCCGGGAAAGCTTCGGGTGTCTTGAGACCGAGCTCCCACAAAATCCCAAAATTCGTGGGGGTTAGCTCATCACTGGGCAAACCGAGTCATGCACACGCTCTATACACGGCCACGACCACCTAGGATCAAAAACCAGTAAAAACCGTGGGCTAGGTTGACGGTTCTTTGAAGTTTTCTGAAGCACAGCCGATATCCGGCCTAGGTCGCCGGTGAGGTCATAGTTACCGCCGTTTTCACGAGGATCGGTGTCCATGTCCGTGACCAGCAGGTGTCAGCGGAGCTCCCCGAGCAAACCGCATCGAAAAAGGTGCGTGGGATGCCGAGTTAGACGTCGCCGGTGAGCTCCCGGCCGCTGTTGCCGTTGGGAGCACTGTTCCGGTGGTTGTCAAGTTCTGGGGAGTGCACCACCGTGTTCCTCAGGCCGAGATAGGCACTGGCGGCGAGATTCAGCAAGCTCCGAGGACCGGAACCCGTCTCCGGCGAGAGCTCCGGCGAGCTTGGCGGCGGGGTCGCGCGGGTGGCCGGAGGAGGACGAAGGGGTAGGCCCCACGCGTCAGCGGCTGGAAATAAAGGGGTGGGATTCTCTGTGGTCCGGGATCCAGTGCGGCCGCGCGGGAAGGAGTCTGTGGCCCCGTGTGGCTCGGATCCAGCGGTCGACACGTGTACGTGGACCCACCCGCAGGATTTAAACATTTCTGGAATTTCCAGTTTTAGTGCAAACTTTAGAACCCCATAACTTTTGCTAGGAAGCTCCAAATTTAGTGATTCAAATTGGGTTGGATTCATCTTGCCTAGCTCTGTCCAGAGATACAACCCAATTTGTATGAAACCCATTAATTAATTCTGGAAAATTCTTTAAAGCTTTTCAGCAAAAGAATTTTAGAGGGAGTTTGGTTCATCCAAAAATTCCCAAATTTTGGCAGAATGTTCTTTAGGACATTAGTAAACCCCTGTAAAAGTTTCAGACCATTTGGAGTTGATTTGGTCAGAGCAATTCAAATTTGAAGGTGCTGTGTTCATTTGAATGCAGAAACATTTTCAGAGAATTTCCAAAACTTGGAAATTCAATTCTGGGCAAACCCTGACTCCAAAAATGCTAGGAAAATTCATGCAAACTCTATGAGCTATAATATAAATTGTAGTTCATTAAGTTGAGCATGAACAGGGGTATTACCTCAGAATTAATTCTTCCTTGCTGATTTGCCAAGAGAATTATTCTGAGCAAACCATTCCATGAAAAGTGCTAAGGTTTGGTCCAGAGAGTTTGCTTGTGACAAGGAACTCACACAAAAATTCTCAGCTCCATTGGAGCTCTAGATCACCCCTGTCCTGTTTACCCACTTAAGGGATTAAAATGGAAAAGGGGAAAACCACTTAGCATTTAACCATGTGATTAAGTCCAAGCCAAACCACCAACACCAGTTCATATTTAAATTCTTAAACAAAGTTCCAGGTATTAGAGGCTGGTTATTAGAACTAATAGTAGAAGTCTTACTCTAGACTCACTTTTGCATCTAAATTAACATATAGTATTTCATTAACGTGTAGCCGTTGAAGAAGAGACTCCGGAAGTGCTGGACTTCCTCCTTCCGGACGAAGAACTAACTCCTGACCAGCAGCAACAAGGCAAGCCCCGGTTTGCATTAACCCTTTTATAAGTTTTACTTTGTTACATGTGTCATGTGAAGTATGATTGTGCATTAGGTATAGGGTGAATGAAACCCCACTTGCATAACCAAAGGTTCCTAAAAGAGTGAGGGTAGTGTCAAGGACCTCGAGTAGACAGGCTATGCTTAATGAGTCATAGGACTTCGGTACAAGTCGAGTAGTTGGAATCTACTCGCGAGATAGGCTTGGGACACACGGGTTCGGTTGAGTGATGTGAGATCACTTTAGTAATGAAAATGAGACTAGGCAGGGGCTAGGGCGCAGCAAGAGAGAGTCTTGTGTGCGCAGCCCTGCCCGTGTCGATTGAGGACCGATCCGTGTGCGGCCCTGCTGAACAAGTATTGAACGTACCGAAGGCATATCGGATATATGGGCCCCGATAAACCGATGTAGCCTAAACCTCCGGGCGTCGAGGCATAGCACACCGATTTATAGGTGTAGGTTGAGGGCAGCAAGGTGGAAATCTGCCAACGGGCATAGAGAGATGCTCCGTGTGGGGAACCTCCTGCTCGTTTCGGTGCGACCGGTTCGACGTTTGGGCTGTTGGGTGAAAGGTTGTCCCGTACGACATCGAGTGAGCGTGCTGTGCAGCTCCACGGGTGGGCGTACGTGACGTGCTCTTTGGGTTTTCCCTGCAGGTGTATATCGAGTCGATTCGCCGTCCATCGCGGTGACGAGTACTGCTTGTTCACTGCGTCGTAACGTAGACTAATGGATGAAATATGTTGATTCAATGATGCTGATTGATATAATTGTATTGCTACATGTGTGCCACCAAATACTGCTTACTAAATTTCAGATTTCATGAACTGTTAACTTGTTGCTAAAAGATGAACTAAGGATGAACTTGTAGGCGTGTCGTTTTGCTGAAAAGTTACTACCCTATGTCCCTTGTACCCCTCATGTAGAGTTTCATGCTTAGGTGAGTCGGTTAAGCCTTGCTGAGCCTTCGTGCTCACGGTTGCTGCATAAGTGTTTTTCAGGTGAGGAGCCACCCATGGACTCGGAGTACGAGTCCACCGGCGAGGGTTACCCTCCGTCGGGGACCACGGCTGAGTGGGAGCCGTACACGCCGCGCTGAGCTGAGACGTGCAGCTAGTGTGGGTTGCCCTAGGGCTGGGCAACCGACTTTTGCTAAATAGGCGGGCGTGAGTTGTATAGTGTAGTCTTCCGCTGTGTAATAGAACAATAATTGTAACTGAAGTTTGTACTTGTTTGTACAGTTTCAGCTGTTTTTCCCATGTAATATATTGTGTTCTTATGACGTGTGCTGTCGGGTGTCGCATCGCGCGGCACCACCCTCTGCGATCCTGGATGAGCGGATTCCGGTCCGCTACATGCTTCATCGTAGATGATGCACAGACTGTCACGAAACTCATGAAACAATGAGCTAGGCAATCCTTTTGCCATAATGTCGGCGAACTGCATATTGCTGGGGACGTGTTGAACCCGTAGTTCTCCAAGCGACACCTTCTCACGAACGAAGGGAATGTCCAGCTCGATATGCTTTGTGTGGCGATGATGTATTGGATTTTGGGTGAGGTAGACCACAGATACATTGTCACAGTACATAACCGTAGCTTTCTGCATGTCGACATGGAGCTCCTGTAAAAGTTGTCGAATCCAGTAGCATTCTGCAGTGGCGTTGGCGACAGCTCTATACTCGGCCTCGGCGCTGGAGCATGAGACGGTGGATTGCCTCTTGGATGACCAGGAAATCAGAGAATCACCAAGGAAAATGCAGTAACCAGACGTAGATCGTCGGGTGTCTGGACATCCTGCCCAATCGGCATCGGAGTATGCAGTCAGCGCCGTGTTGGAGGAGCAATGGAGTTGGAGGCCATAGTGTAATGTTCCCTTGATATAACGAAGAATGTGATTGACGAGGCTCCAATGTACGTCACGAGGTGCATGCATGTGGAGGCAGACTTGATTCACGGCGTATGCGATGACTGGCCGTGTGAGGGTCATATACTGCAAGGCTCCAGTGATGCTGCGATAAAATTTGGCGTCGCTGGTTGGAACGCCATCATCCGCAGAAACCTTTGGCTTGGTGTCGATAGGCGTAGGTGCAGGTTTACAATTCTGCATCCCTGCACGTTCCAAAATATCTTCCGCGTAAGAGGCCTGATTGATGAAGAAGCCTTTGTCAGGTCTGTGCATGTTCATCCCAAGGAAGTAGTACAACGGACCCAGGTCCTTCATAGCAAATCTGGTGCTCATTTGGCGGATGATTTGTTGGAGAAGTGCCATCGACGATGCCGTGAGAACGATGTCATCCACATACAATAGCAGAAACGCCGTGTTGCTGCCATGCATGTAGGTGAACAGAGAGGAATATGATCGGGTTTGCCGGAACCCGATGTTGTGACGTTCTGTCACGAACGTACAGAACCATGCATGAGGAGCTTGTCGAAGACCATACAAGGACTTGGACAAGAGGCACACGTAGTCAGGGTGGTCCTCGTCCACAAATCCCACGGGCTGAGTGCAGTAAACACTCTCTTGCAGATCACCATGCAAGAATGCATTCTTCACGTCAAGTTGATGTACGTGCCACTTGTACGAAGCAGCCAGGTGCAGCACCGTACATATTGTTGCCGGCTTAACGACGGGGGAGAATTTCTGGTTGAAGTTGATCCCCTGTCGCTGTTTGAAGCCACGTACCACCCATCGTGCTTTACGGCGCTCAAAGAGAGCTGTCAGCACGAATTTTGTTCTTGAATATCCACTTGCCGGTGATGATATTAACACCTGAAGGGCAAGGAACAAGCTTCCATGTCTGGTTAGTGCGAAGAGCATCATACTATTCCAGCATAGCAGCATGCCATTGAGGATCGCTCAGGGCAGCACGAACAGATGTGGGAGGTGGGCTTGGCTGGGTGGTGGCGATGCTTGCATATTTATGTTGTGCAGGATTTGGGTGTGAAGAGGTGGTGTTGGCCGACGTGCAAGGAGCATGATTTGCATATGTGGTTGGAGGTGTGACTGGGATGCATGGATGTGCGAGAGGTTGTTGCACTGGCGATCCATTGGTTGTGGGTGTATTGATGGGACCACGTGCATGGGAATAGCGAGGCACAGTGGGGCATGGTTGGTATGCGGGCAGAAAATCGGATCACTGCAAACGGTATGCGGCGCAGCACACTCCGGATTAGGAGTTGTGGATCCCTCCCGTTGCTCACGGAATGGGAAGACTGTTTCATCAAATGTGACGTGACGTGAGGTGATAACACGTCGGGAAGATGGATCATAGCATCTGTAGCCCTTTGAGTCAACAGGGTAACCGATGAGAATGCAAGGAGCTGATTGTGGAGCCAGTTTATGAGGGGCAGTAGATGAGATGTTTGGGAAACACAAGCACCCGAAGGTACGTAAGTGTTCATATGCCGGCGGGTGCCCGAGCAGCATTTCATGTGGTGTGTAATTTCCACGCACACCGCAGGGACAGATATTGAGTAAATAGGTAGCAGTGGATAGCGCATCAGGCCAGAAGCTTGGTGGTGCTGCCGAATGAAAGAGCATTGTGCGCAGGCTCTCATTCAGAGTGCGAATCGCACGTTCGGCGTGGCCATTTTGTTGCAATGTGTACGGACATGTAAGTTGTAGGACGATGCCATAGATAGTTAGGAACGACCACATGGCATGGTTGTCAAAGTCCTTACCGTTGTCAGTACGAATGCAAACAATAGGTCGCTGGAACTGTGTGAGCACAAAGGCATGAAACGAGATGATCGTGGGTAGGACGTTGGATTTGTGGCAAAGTGGAAAATTCCAGGCAAAATGTGAAAAATCATCAAGAATGACAAGATAAAACTTGAACCCGGAATTGCTGACAATGGGCGACGTCCATACATCGCAATGTAACAAATGAAATGGATAAAGTGAAATATGTTCCGACGTGGGAAAAGGAAGATGTGAATGTTTGCCAAGCTGACAAGATTGGCAAACGTGTCCGTCTGTTTTGGTGCATCGAAAATCAAATTTGGAAAGAAGAAGTCGCACCTGCCCGTGTCCAGGATGCCCCAATCACGCGTGCCAGATCTTGGAATCAGGCACGGCCATGAAACTCTGTTGCGGTCGGCTGTTATTTGGTGGCTGATGTAGAGGATATAGATCTCCAGAGGAATCACATCGGAGTAGTGTCGTCCCCGTGCGGTAATCCTTGATAGAGAAGCCAAAAGGATCAAAAACAACAGCCACAGAGTTATCACGGGTAAGAGCAAGGACAGAAATTAAGTTTTTAACCAAGGTAGGTGAAATAAGAACATTGCGAAGATGCAAAGGTGAAGAGTTAGTCGGAATGGACGCATGACCGACCCGATGAACGGGCATGGATGCACAATTACCGACAATGATACTGGAAGGCTGACAGGGAGAAAAGGAGGAAGACAAGATACCGGAATTGTTCGCCATGTGAGAGCTAGCTCCCGTGTCGAGCACCCAATCATTTCCGGTATATTGACCAGGGGAAGGCATGCTATTGAGTGCAGCGAGAAGTACCGGAGGGACGTACGCAGGCTGCTGCACGCCCGATGCCTGCTGGTCATGGTACGGCTGCATGACACCGGCCGTCAGTGCCTGTTGAGTGTAGGCCGCCGGGCGAGGCCCGAGAATCTCAGAACTGGAAGGCCTCCATATAGGCATCTGCCAGGCTTGAACAAGCCCGGTCCAGGGATTAAAGTTGGCGTTCCAGGGTGCGCGCCCGCTGGTCATGTTGCCAGAGGCCTGCGCGCCATTGCCTTGAGAAGATCCGCCGTTTTGTTGGCGTCCCTTGGACTTTTTGCCTTGTCGACGACCACCACTGCCCGACTTTTGGTTTGAAGGCGTGTTGGAGGACAGCTGGTGCTGCGCAACGGCAGAGGTTGCCGACGAGGGCCCTCCAGTACCGGAGGATTTTGCTGTAGCAAGAAGTGCGGAATTGGCCTCCATCTATGACATGTGAGCCTGGCGCGCCTCGTCTTCAAGCAAGAAGTCACGGACCAGCAGGAAGGACGGAAGTGGCCTGGACTGCATGATCACCGAGATGGCGTGGCTAAACTTTGAGTTCAGCCCGCGCAAGGCATTGACCACCAATGAACGGTCGGTGAGGGGTGGCCAACATCATGAATAAGATCAGCGAGCTCCTTGAGTCGCCAAAAGTACACAGAAACACTGAGTTCGCCTTGAAACAGGCCATGAAATTCCTGCAACGCATACACGGCGCGGTGGTCGGCGTTGTTGAGGAAGAGTCCACGGATGGCGGACCATAGAACGAACGCCGATGGCTCACGGGTCTTCACCATCTTCATGAGATCCGTGGTGATGGAGTTATAGAGCCAGGACACAATGCATTGATCGATTTGCGACCAATCCGCATTGTGCCACATACTCTGAGCGTCAATGGAGCCATTGATGTGATCAAGAAGTCTGAATTTGCGAAAAGTCGCGTCGAAGAACGAACACCAGATGGATAAATTGCTGTCGCCGTGGCCAAGCACGATGGGTACGTGTGACCGTATATTGACGTGCTGAATGACGGAAACAGCAACAGAAGGGGTAGCAGGATCGCCGAAGGGATTGTTGGAAGAAGAAGAGCCAGTGGCGGACGGTGGACTCGTCGACATGGCTGATTTGCGGAAGCAGAAGATCGATTAGCTCTGACACGATGTGGAGAATCATCGTGTGATGCCCCTGTTTCGAGAAACACTGGAACCGAGCTGATGCATATGTGTGCCCAGGATGTTCATCACACATACACATGTAATCCACAAATTGAATTACGAATAATACCATGAATAATAGGGTTTTATTACATTGTATCATGAGTGTCTAATTCAATCTAGCAGCAGAAGTCTTATTCTAGCAGCGGAAGTCTTCTAAACTATTGCGGAAGCAAAGTAAACAGCAGCAGCGGCTCCATCTCCTACTCCACAGGTAAGTTGACGGTGGATCAAACGCCTAGTACTCCACATGATCTTTGAAGTACTCTTCTCCTGTTGCTGATGATGAAGTAATAATGCAAGTTCGAGTACATGACGTACTCAGCAAGTGCGGGAAAATATGATATGTAGCTCACAGCAAGATAGGTATAAAAAGGCTCATTGCGGAAAGCAAAGTTTATTTCACAAAACATGATAAAACAGCAACTAGCTTTAAGTGAATGTAATCCCAACATTTATCCAATTAAAACATCAACATACCTCCATCATGTTCCACATCTTTTCATGTCTCATCATACATTCATCTTTCTCAACTTTTTTCTCATGCTCATGAATACCATCTCGTATTCATTACCATTTCATCTCATATTCAATTTCCATCTCATAACCGAGACCAAAGCTCAGTATCACGACTCAACAGTCCAATCTTATTACCAAGACTCAACAGTCTCGAAACCAAACCTCAATGACCAAACCTTAACCAAACCAATGACATCCAAATAACCAAAACCGAACCATCCCATCTAATCATGGAAGTTGGCCAGGTGCTTGTGACCGGAAGCACGGCTATCATGATAGTTTTATACCCTGCAGAGTTTGCACCACTTTACCCACAAGTTTGTGATTTCGTCACCCGTCGGCGACTGCAGAACCTCCATTATACCAGTACACAACCGTCGGTGTATGGCCAAGAGATCACAAAATAGCCTTTACAAAGGGGTTACTAGATGTATGGACTCACTAAGGTTTCACCCGCAGGCTCGAATCACCATTCTCCCAGCTACAAGCCCCCTCTTGTGCCATGCAGTTCCCAGGGCAGTCCTCTCTCGACTCCCATTCCCCGCGCCTTCCACGGTCCATAACAATCTAGCAACTTACCTAATTAGTCAGCTAAGCAGCACCCATACATGGCCTTGTGGTGGCACTGTTTTCCTGGCATGTGCTCGCATGAACCGGTCCTTAGATCTACGGCAAGTAACCACCATCTCATTGTACCACATCCACGATTCATGTTCATTATCATCAAGTTGTCATTAACATTATGAGTGCAGTAGCTAAACACATTCTATCGCTTCCCATATCCCGTAGATTAGCGAAGCAGAAAGGAAAAACGACCATACCCGACTCATAAACTTCCCTGGCGACAAGGGTGGTTCACAAAACTAGTAAACTCCTATAAAAGGGTTTCCCATCAAGTTGACTCAGCATACACAGTTTTCGCAAACAAAACAGCTTCCAAAAATATGGGATCAATATGGTCAAGGGGCACTTGTCTTGTTCCTGTGGTCTCTGTTGCTCATGGATCTCGAAGTCTTGGTGTTGTAGCCCTTCGTAGATAGCTCCCTGAGCTTGTCCTTCTACTCATGATCACGCACATACAAAATTCACAGCAATCAATTATCATGCACATACTTTACTCAAGATGCAATGGTGCATATGCATGCTAACCTATGGTGCTGTTTTATTTAGATCAGTTTGTACGTGTTCTTGCATGTTTTAATGGCTTTGCATGGGGTTTTATGATAAACAAGGGCGTAAATATCAAATGTGGACGTGGTGATGATCTGGACTCAAGATCTAGATCAATTCCACCGTCAAAACTGATCAATACGTGATCTGTCCACACGAAAAGCTTCTGTTCGAAAGGATCAAAGAAACAGATGCAAAGAAAACCGCGATGAGGTCGTAAGGTGGTAACGAAGACCTACCTCACTTCTCCTTGGTCTCGGGGTCTTCCTCCTAGCAAGACAGATTGTCGGAGCTCTCTTCGAGCGATGGCGAGCTCGTCGGCGGTCTCCGGCGACTGAACTCCGGCGAAGGGAATTAACTCGACGAGTTGGGGGCTAGGCCCTCTAAGTCGTCGACTTGGGAATAGATGGTACGACCAAGGGGTTTTTCGAGTTCTATTTATAAGAGGAAAACGAACAGTCCTACTCTGATTAGATTTCAAATAAGAGTCCTATTCAAATTGTTTTTGAATCGTGACAACTTATCTCCAATCGATTTGGTGCGGTAACATCATGGAAATCGTGTCGGTTTCCTCCCGTATCGGGTATTCCACGCTTACAGGAGAAAAACTGCTTAAGATCTCGTCACCTCCGCGGTGATAAGCTCCAGAGGCTCCACGTATCTAGCAGAGGCCGGGCCTCCCTTTTCTGCAGAGGCGGGCTCCGGTTGTGCCGCGTGTCAGGTGGGCGGGACCTGGACCTCCCCTCTCCTCGGAGGTGAGCTCCGCGTGTGCCACGCGTCCTGGCGGGCGGGACCTCCCTCTCCCTCAGAGGTGAGCTCCGCGTACGCCACGTGTCAGTGCCGGACCTCCCCTCTCTTTGGAGGTGAGCTCCGAGAGTGCCACGTGTCAGAGTCGGACCTCCCCTCTCTTTGGAGGTAGGCTCCGGAAGTGCCATGTGTCCTAGCAGCGTCGGATCTCCTTTCTGCTCAGAGATGAGCTACAAGGTCGACACGTGTCCATCAGCGTCGGACCTCTCAGAGGCTAGCTCCGAAGGTGGCATGTGTCCAATAGGACCGGACCTCTCGGAGGTTATGTGACGCCCTCAATTCTGTGGAAAACCACGGAACCGAGAACTAATGCATATGTGTGCCCAGGATGTTCATCACACATACACATACGTTCCACAAACTGAATTCAGATTATATATTACCACGAATAACAGAGTTTATTACAATTCCTCATGAGTCTTGGACTCATGCTCAGAGCGGAAGTCTTATTTCTATGCAGCGGAAGTCCTTATTTAAATGCGGAAGCAAAAACTAATGCGGAAGCAAACTTAGCAGAAGTGGCTCCATCCCTACTCCCTCCACAGGCAAGGTTGAGAACAGATCACACGCCATAATGCTCTACTCGGTCATCATAGTAGTCTTCTCTTGCTGTTGATGAAGAAATAATAATGCAAGTTTGAGTACAATGATGTACTCAGCAAGTGCGGGAATAACACATGATATGCAGCTCATAAACAAGGTAGGTAATAAAAGGCTTATTTGCAGAAAAGCAGATTTATAAAAAAACGCGATAAAACAGCAACTTAACTTTAGGTGAATGTAATCCCATCATGTATATTACCAACATACCTCCATCGCTTCCATGTTCCATCCGAACATTAACCAATCTTTTATTCATACTCACGAATACCTCCTCGTATTCGCTACCATCTCACCTCCACGTCTCGCACTGAGACAAATCTCATATCATGACCCACCAGTCATGCAACCCTTTCATCATCCAGACTTAACAATTCCAAACCAAACCATAACCAAACCCATAATCATAACCAAGAACCTTTCCAATAATCATTCCAGTAACCATTCCATCTAATCATGGCAGTTTAGACAGGTGCTCGTGACCGTAAGCTCGGCTATCATGATAGTTTTAACAACTCTGCAGAGTTTGTACCTCTTTACCCACAAGTTCGTGATTTCGTCACCCGTCGGTGACTGCAGAACCTCCATTATACCAGTACACAGCCGTCGGTGTATGGTCAAGAGATCACAAAATAGCCTTTACAAAGGGGTTACTAGATGTATGGACTCACTAAGGTTTCACCGGCAGGCTAGAATCTCCAATTCTCCCACCCACGGGCCCCCTCTTGTGCCATGCAGTTCCCAGGGCAGTACTCACTCGACTCCCATTCCCCGCGCCTTCCATAGTCCATAACATCCTAGCAACTTACCTAATTACTCAGCTAAGCCGCACCCATATTTGGCCTTGTGGTGGCACTGTTATCCTGGCATGTGCATGCATGAACCGGTCCTTAGATCTACGGCAAGTAAAACCACCATCTCATGCTACCTTATTCACAAACCCAGGCTTGCCTAGATCTCCCTCCGATCCATGTCAATTATTAACATCAGTTTCTCATTATCATTACGAGTGCAGTTAGCTAGACACATCTATCTCGCTTCCCAATCCCATAGACTCAGCGAAGCATAAAGCAAAAACCATACCCGACTCATAAACTTCCCAGGCGACAAGGATGGTTTAATCAAAACTAGTAAACTCCTATAAAAAGGGTTTCCCATCATGTTTTGACTCAGCACACATACCTTTTCGCAAAACAAAACAGTTTTACCCAAAACATAGGATCAACATGGTCAAGGAGCACTTGCCTTGTTCTTGCGGTTCCGTTTGTTCTTGATTCTCAAAACTTGGTTGCTGTAGTTCATCGTAGACAGCTTCTTGAACCTGTCCTGCTACGTAGGATTCACGTGCATACAAGATTCACAGCAATCAATATCATGCACAAAACCCTAAACTAGATGCGATGATGCACATGCATGCTATCCTATGATTAGTTTCATTAGATTGATCTGTACGTATTCTTGCATGGCTTGCATGGTCAGAGGTATTCGGATCAAAAGTGGTTGTGGCGATGATCTTGTTTTTAGATCAAACTGATCATCGAGTGATCTGTCCACGAAAAGGCTTCTGTTCGAAAGGAATTGAAGAACAGATGCAAGAGATGAACACCATGATGTCGTAAGGTGGTATTGAAGTCCTACCTCACGCTCTTCTTGTCTTCGAGATCCTCCTCAGACCGCTTGGTTCTTCTCCGATAATCTCCCTTGTTGTGCTTTCGGCGATGTTTTGCTCGGCGAGTTAGGGCTAGAGCGCTACGTCGTCGGCTTAGGAGTTGAAAGAGAAGTTCGTGGTTTCGGCCAGAGGTTTTAGGTTCTATTTATAATCGGGAAGAGAAGAGTCCTAATCTGATTGGATCCCGAATAAGAGTCTTATTCAGATCTTTGTTAGATCCTGACGTCTTATCTTTGGTAAGGATCGTGGATTTTAGATCGGTTTCCGTTGCGTACCGGTGTCCTTACGCGTAACAGCCGCTCCAAAACTCGTTACCTCCGTGATGATGAGCTCCGGAAGCTCCACGTGTCCTCCGGGCCTGGTATCTCCTCGTCCGCAGAGACGAGCTCCGGTTGTGCCGCGTGTCAATCAATCGAGACCTCCCTCTTTTGCGGAGATGAGCTCCACGCACGCCACGTGTGGGTGCCGGTCTTTCCGCCTTTCCTTCCCTCAGGGACATGCCCTGAGGTCGACACGTGTTCAGCAGCGACGGACCTCCGGAGATAAGCTCTGGTGGTGACACGTGTTCAATAGATCCGGACTTCTCGGAGATGTTTTCCGAAATTAACACATATCCCGTGCGACTGGTCCCCTGACTTCCGCGAGGACTAGCTCCGTGGATGACACGTGTCCTATGAAAAATGCCTTTGCTTCTTCCGCAGAGGCTATCTCCGTGGCAGCATGTGTCCCACAGGGTCGGACCCCTTTCCAGTTGCGGAGGTGACCCCCGAGCCTGCCACGTATCCAGTTTAGCGTCGGACCTCTCCCTATCTCTCGGGAATGAGTTCCGAACACACCACGTGGTCTGCTGGTCGTGGAAGTTGCCTTCGGCGCTCTCAGAGAGCTTTACTGGCTATCCTTTTGATACTTGTTTCTGTTCCCTCTTTTCTAAAAATGTTTTTCTTCATCATAAAACATGAACATATGCTGACACCCGAGGTGAGGGTGTCACAGGTTAGCTCCGAGAGCGACACGTGTCCCGCAGTGTCGGACCTCTCGGAAGTGAGTTCCGAAAGCGACACGTGTCCAGCGGTTTGGGCCTTACTTCCCTGCATCGACTAGATCCGGTGGTGACACGTGTCCTGCGGGCCTGGACTTCACTCCTCCGCAGAGCCAAGCCCCGGAGGCGACACGCGTCCTGCGGGTCGGATCTTGCCCCTTCCACAGAGGCTAGCTCCAAGCCTGCCACGGGTCTGGCGGGTCGCGGGAAGTGTCTACGGCGCTCCTCGACAAACTGGAACTGGCTCTTTTTAGCTATCTTTCTGATTCCTTTTCTGTTTCTACTTATTTTAAAATGTTTATCCACATGAAATATGAAAGCATGCATGAATTACGAAATTGAGGATGTTACAAACCTACCCCCCTTAAATTGAATCTCGCCCTCGAGATTCGATAGAGTAGAATAGATGAGGGAATTCTGCCTTCAGGTCTTCCTCACGCTCCCATGTAGCTTCAGCTTCCATGTTATGGCTCCATTGTACTTTGCATCAACGGATCACTTTGTTCCTTCTGACCCTTTCTTTCACGTCCAAAATTCGGACTGGGTGCTCTACATAGGTCAGATCCTCCTGAAGCTCAAGT
Source organism: Neostapfia colusana (assembly GCA_030760725.1). NCBI lineage: Eukaryota > Viridiplantae > Streptophyta > Magnoliopsida > Poales > Poaceae > Neostapfia > Neostapfia colusana. The sequence goes on from JASWHV010000009.1 coordinate 60,891,287, forward strand.
TCATCCACCGGTACTTGTTCTTCCAGAACTCTCAAGCACTTCTTGAGCTGGGATACGTGAAACACGTCATGCACGTCAGAGAGGTGCAATGGGAGTTCTAGTTGATAGGCTACTTCCCCTCGCTTGCCCAAAATCTTAAATGGCTCAATATAGCGAGGTGCTAGCTTGCCTTTGAAATTGAAACGTCATTGGCCATGGATAGGCGATACCTTAAGGTATACGAAGTCTCCTACTTCGAAGGTCAACTTTCTTCGCCTATTGTCCGCATAGCCCTTTTAGCGTGACTGAGCGGCCTTCAAGTTCTCCCGTATCGTTTGTACTTGCTTCTCAGCCTCTTGCAGCACTTCTGGTCCAAACACTTGGTTCTCTCCAGTCTCGTTCCAGAACAATGGCGTCCTACATCGTCTACCATATAATGCTTTGAAAGGTGACATCTTCAAACTAGCTTGATAGCTGTTATTGTATGAGAACTCGGCATACGGCAAACTTCGATCCCAACTATGCCCATGTTTCAAGTCGCAGGCTCTCAGCATGTCTTCAAAAATTTGGTTTGTCCTCTCGGTTTGCCCATCGGTTTGTGGGTGGTAAGCGGGGCTGAAATTTAGCCGTGTACCCATGGCTTCGTGCAGCTTCCTCCAGAACCTAGAGGTAAACTGAGAACCCCGATCTGAAACGATCCTCTTCGGGACTCCATGGCGGCACACGATTTGCTCCATATACAGCTCGGCTAGTTGTGCAATGTTGTACTTGGTCTTTACAGGAAGGAAATGAGCTGCTTTTGTCAACCGGTCCACAATAACCCAGATGGAGTCGTAACCCGACTGAGTACGTGGCAATCCGACGACGAAATCCATGCTGATGTCTTCCCATTTCCACTCGGGTACTTTCAATGGTTGCAACAGTCCAGCGGGTCTTTGATGTTTGGCCTTCACCTGTTGGCACGTGTCGCATAGGGCAACATACTCAGCTATGTCCCTTTTCATACCATCCCACCAGTAACAAGTTTCAAGTCCTTGTACATCTTTGTACTGCCGGGATGTATGGAATAAGGTGAGTCATGTGCCTCCTTTAATATCGTGTTGCGGATGTGCTTCACGTTGGGCACACAAATCCGTTTCCCTAGCCAAAGTGTACCCTTCCCGTCTTCCATGAAGTCCTTCTCTATGCCTTGTTGGATTCTCTCGTTGATTTCCTTGACTTCTTCATCCATTGCTTGGCCGTCTCTTATCTCTTGTTCCAGTGAAGAGTGAAGTTCCATTACTTCCATCTCGTTTAAGAACCCAAGATGTAACCGTTCGAACTCATTGCGTAGCTCGGGTGGTAGCTCCCGAACCGTGATTTGGTGACATGCTCCCTTTCGGCTCAATGCATCAGCTACTACATTGGCCTTTCCGGGGTGATAGTTGATTCCAACATCATAATCCTTAATGAGTTCCAACCATCGACGTTGCCTCAAATTCAAATCTGTTTGCGTGAATATATACTTGAGGCTTTTGTGATCCGTATAGATCTCACGTCGGTGGCCAAGGATATAATGTCTCCAAATCTTCAAAGCATGTACCACGGATGCTATTTCCAAGTCATGTGTGGCGTAGTTGAGCTCGTGTTTCTTTAATTGTCTCGACGCATAGGCTACCACTTGTCCTTCTTGCATGAGCACACATCCAAGCCCTTGTCTTGATGCATCACAATATATGTCGAAACTCTTGCTCACGTCTGGCAATACCAAAACCGGCGCTGTGGTTAGCCTTTTCTTGAGCTCCTCGAATCTCTCTAGACACGTTGGTGTCCACTTAAATGCTTTTCCCTTCATTAGCAATTCAGTCATAGGCTTCTCTATTTTGGAGAACCGGCGGTAGTATCCAGCCATCCCAAGGAAACTCCGAATATCCCTTATGTTTTGCGGTTGATTCTGCTTCAGAACATCTCCCACTTTTCCGGGATCAACCGATACTCCTTCCTCAGAGATGATGTGGCCTAGGAACGATATCTCCTTTAGCCAAAATTGACAATTGCTGAGCTTGGCATACAATTGATGCTCTCGCAGCTTCTGCAATGTTAATCTTAAATGTTCCTCATGTTCCTCCTCACTTTTTAAATACACCATGATATCATCGATGAAAACCACGACGAACTTGTCCATGTACTCCATGAAGACTTTATTCATGAGGTACATGAACTATGCGGGTGCATTCGTTAACCCAAAAGACATAACGGTATATTCATACGAACCATACCGTGTTCGAAAGGCAGTCTTGAGTATGTCAGAGGGTTTAATCTTCAGTTGGAAGTATTCCGACCGAAGATCAATCTTGGAGAAAACTCGGGCTCCCTTCATTTGGTCGAACAGGTCCTCTATACGGGGCAGAGGTGTAAGGGCCTCAGTTTTTGACACTCGTTTGCAGTGTTCATCACCACACCACACACCTCATTTGAGGAAGAATGATGAACACAAATGAAGAGCAAGTAACAATTATCAACATGCTCATTAGAGAACAAACTTACACATTGCAAAAGTGATATTTCCCACATGTGATATAGATGGGCTGGACATATGAAAACTCCTACATTTTACTGAGGATGTCCATGCCAAGTTTCACCCAAATTCAAAACCTTTTTGAGGTCAGTTTGGGTATAGTTAGGAAGGGGGCAGTTTGAAACCATATGCAAATTCAAACTGTTTTTATCCAATGAATTTAAAAGTGGGGGGCATATTCTTGCTCAGCACATTTTTGTGAGCTCACACACCAATTTTCACTCCATTTGGAGTTGATCTTGACATGAGCTAAGGGGGAGAAATTCAAACTTTATTTGAATTTCAAACTGAACTTGTGCTGAAATTCATTCAAACCAAACCTCATTTGAACTTTGATCAATTCAAATGGCCCATAGGTGAATAATTTGAATTTCCAAGGGTAGTATGGGGTTCACTGTTTACAACAGTGATTAGGAGTAAATTTCAGAGGTTAAAATGGGGGGTGGGACCCACATGTCAGCCTCTACCTCAACACAAACCGACTGAAACACAGTTCAGTCGGTTCCCGGGTGCAGTGTGCGCGCGCCACCGAGGGGGGGCAGCCGGCGCCAGCTCCTGCTGCGCGCACCAAGCCGGAGACCAGCCGCCGGGCTATTTATTCCCTCCCCGGCGTGCTTCAGTCGCCCATTCCCCGAGCTGCCGACGTGCACGACCTGTTCTTCCACTGCCATCGCCGCCGCTCGAGCTCACGCTTGATCAAGCCCGATCACTCGCGAGCACAGCCTCCTCCACAGCAAAACGGCACCAAGAGATCATGAGCAACCTCCTAGACTCCGTGTTGGCCAGTGAGCAAGCGTCCTCGAGCTGTACGAGCCATTTCTCTGGCGAGCCGAACATCGCCGCCGATCGGGCTCCCGTGGACAGCACGGCACGACCGTTGTCACGTCCTCTTCTCTACACAAGAAAGGTGCGTGATTGTATGTGGATGGAGTAGCCAAAAGCCGTTTGGCGATTGATCAACCCTCGGCCGAGAATTTCCAAATTTACTCTTGATCAGTTCATAAGGACCGAGCTCACCTTCGGGTGAAATTCGTGCTCTATGCACGAGAGTTGGACGAGCTCGTTACCGAGTAGCTTCTACGCACGATAGCACCCACGCTCGAACTGGAATTGGAGAAAACCATCGAGAATCGGCCATGTTATGGCTGTTTTCCCCGCCGCCATGGCTGAACACCTCGGCTCACCGTCGAGAGCCTAGTTGCCGGCGTTTCTAGCTTCCACCCAGCCCTGGTTCGGGTTTCCCATGCTCTACTGATGCTCTCCGACCGGTTTCCGGTCGATTTGGTGCACGGGAGAGCGGGACCGACCTCACCGGAACCCTAGCAGATGCTGTCATCGGTGCGCACGGGTTTCCGGTCATCGCCGGCGGCCGGCGACCCCACCATCGAGTCCAGGGGGTCAGTAAAGGGGCAGGCGGCAAGTTTCGGGCCGGGGGGTGGCCGGGAACTCAGTTCCGGCGAAGGTCGCCGGAGAACGCCGCCGCCGCGCAGTTGGCGCGAGGAGGGAGACGACGCACTGTGTGCGGGGCGCACAAGCCAGAGTTTAAACTTTTTCCCCGAATTTCAGTTTCAGTTCAAACTTCAAATCCTTATAACTTTGGCTAGAAAGCTCCAAATTGAGTGAACCAAATTTTGCTGGATTCAGCTCTCTGAGTACTTTCCAGAAAATCAAGTTTCACTTCATGAAATTCCTTATTTCTCCAGAATTAATTCCTTAAAGTTTAAAATGTTAGGAATTTTAACTGGAGAATCCTTTGGAGGAAAATCCTGAAATTTTGCTGAGATGTTCACCAAAATATCCTTGAACTACCATAAAAATTTCAGATCTATTTGAGCTAATTTAGTCCACCTAATGGTGTGATTAGTGAAACTGTTCCAGAGAAAATAGAAAATGTTCAGAAACATTTTCAGAATTTTCTCTGAAATTGTTTAGCTCATATCTTTAGTTAGAGACATCCAAATTAAGTGAGACCAACTCCATTAGAACCCTCTGAAAATCTAGTTTTCAGAAAGTCATAGTTTGTCTCATGAAAATTCCTAGAACACCCTAAGAGTTCCAATTAAGGTCAAGGACATAATTATTTGTGGAGGGCTCAAATGAGCTTTGCTGCAACTAAGACTTGACCAAGTCTCTGTTTAGGTTGTAACCAAGCCACAGTAAAAGTTTCACAGTCATTAGGTCTATCTAGCAAAGGTTATAGACTTCACAACTACAAAGTTAATACAAATGCATTTAAATTGATACATATGTTTCTTATATCATGTAGTCGCTAAGGTCGAGGAGGAACCCGAAGTCCTAGACTTCGTTACTCCGGAGGAACAGCTAGCCTACGACCAAGAGCAGCAAGGCAAGCCCCGGTTTGCATTAACCATTTTTCAAATTTTTATTGTTTTGAGCACATACTTGTTTCCTTTATTCTATGCATTAGAGTCTTGTTTGGAAACCCCACTGCATAGCCAAGAAAACCATGGGTTGGGTTTAGGATTGCAAACCCCGTTAGCCACTGCATTGCTAGGATAGAGTAGGATTCGGTACAAGTCGAGTAGTTGGAACTACTCGCGAGAATAGGCTAGTGGCACATCGCTCGGGTAGAGATAGCACATGATACACATGGCAAGAAAATGAGACCGAGCGGAGGGTAAGGGCAGCAGGACTTTGGGGCCTGTGTGCTGTAGCTCCGCTTGTGTCGATTGAGGACCGAGCCGTGTGCGGGCCTGTTGAACAAGCTAGAACAGTACCGAAGACCTACCGGCTATATGGGAACCGGGAAACCGATGTAACTCGGGTAGCTGGGTATTGAGGCATTGCCCGTCGTTCAGAGGATAGGTTGAGAGCTCGAGGTGTAAATCGGCTGGCGGCACGGAGATGCGCGTGCAGAGACCTCTTGCTCGGGATGATGGGACCGGTTCAATATTTGGCTAACGGGTGAAAGGTAGTCGCGTACGGCGTCCGTGATGGTTGTTGTAGGCAACATCGAGTACGGGCGTACGTGACGGGTTGTTCGGGTAACCCTGCAGGTGTAAATCGATTATAATCGCCGTCCCTCGCGGTCAGTGAGTACTACTTGTTCACTGTACCGTGACGTAGAAAGAACAGGCTAGTTACATGTTAAAAATGTTGCTGATTGAAAGATGGACTTGATTGCTAATGACTTGCTGTAGTTTAGAGCTAACTAAAGTTCATTTCAACTTTGGGCGAAGTACATGAGAGAAATGCGTTTCTTGTTTGATTGCGGCTCTCTCATGTACCTTAGCGTAAGGTTCTCCACAACCTGCTGCTAAAACTTGAAAGTAAGGTTCTACTAATTAGGCGAGTCCTCGCCAATGATTTTTACCTCATGTAACCCAGTACCCTCATGTAGAAGTTCCATGTTTAGGTGAGACGGGTCAGACTTGCTGAGCCTTCGTGCTCACTGCTTGTGTTTGAAGCTTTTGCAGGGTTCTATGAGGAAGGGACTCCCGAAGAGGAGACGGAACCCTAGGAGGGGAACCCCGTCGAGTGGGAATCGTGCACGCCGCAGAGTTAGTGTGCGTGTGTGCTAGCAAAGACACGTTCGAGGGCTGAACGTGCACTTGATGCTTAGTCTACGCCCGCGAGTGTAGACTGAACTTATTTTGATGTAAACATGTTCATAAACTTGTTTATGTAATAAAATTTCGCTTCCGCTTTGTACCTTTGACATGTGTTATACGGTGCTGTGCAACGCAGCACCCCTCAGCGTGATCCTGGCTCGACAGGACCAGTGGGGTCGTGTCAGCGTGGTATCAGAGCTCGCTTGAGGTTTAACACAGTACAAAGGTCTTCTTTTTCAAAAATCCAGTGAGGAACGAGTTAGTAGCCCGTATAAGGATGTTATTAGCATTTAGAAAGTGGCATATTAACCTATTTGTTATGTCGGAAAATCGTGCATCTCGGGACGTTCATGTCTTGGGGGATGCACGTAAGCGCTGTCCACCAGTGCGCACAAGCTGAAGGGTGGAGCCCCACGGGTGGCAGGTAACCCGACCCGCTTTGATATCCTCTACGACTCTTCATGTCGTTTGGGGTATTCGAGCAACGTCTGTCCCTGGTGTGCGTGGTGCAACTTGGGAGACCCCGTCACGTGGTCTAAAACGTGGACACGTAACTCAAGGCGTGGTTGGCTTGAGAACATCCGGGCGAGTGATGACGGCCGGGTGTACTAACTGTTTGGATTCCGGGCTCGGTGTGCAGCCGAGTCTGATGATTGTTTGGATGTCTGCAGGTAGCCTTACCACGAAACGGTAGACGTGTAGCATCCGTGTGTGAGTGACGTTTAGTGCCACTGAAATAACGAAGCCGGCTAAGTCCGGTATAGGTTTTTCTTTGTGAGGACGTAGTACCGACATAATCTGGTGACGCATCGACGTCACACCCCATTAAATGAACAACTTCATGTAAAACTTGAAGATTTTGATCTAAAGTAGTAAAAATTGATGTAACTCCTTCCCTTGAACAGGATATTCAAAGTAAACAAGTTTTCAACTTATAGGTTGTTAAGGACAGAGCACTCTGTTTCCAGCTGAATCAAGGCTGAAGTTAATCAGAGGCTAGAGGTTGAGTTCTTTCGAGATTGGGGTCGTATGATACAGTTCTGGAAAGCTTTGGAAGGGCTTTACAACTTTTCTGTTGAGGTCCAGAGGTGTTTCATCCCTTAACCACTCGAAAAATGCAGTAGAGTTGAAACAGTCCAGAAAATAGGGCAGAGCAAAGACTCTCTGTAAACTCTCTGTAAATTAAGCATAACTTCCTGATTAAAAATCCAAAAATAGAAAATGAGGTAGTTCTGGAAAGCTTATGAGGTGGGTTACAACTTTGTAACAGAAAGTTGTTTCAGATTAGGAACAGAATTAACTGGGATTCTTGGATCAATTCAGTACCTAAAGCAGGGAGGTGCTGTCCAATTGTTCCCAGAAATTCTGTTAACTTTGACATCTCATAACTTTTGAACCAGGACAGATCTTAGGCCAAGCAAATACTGGATGGAAAGCTATTGAAGTTAGCTTTAACTTTGAAGTTGAGCTCCAGAATTAGTTTTGCCTTTAACATGGCCTAAATCAGGTTGAAATGGAAACTGGTCAGGGCTGTCATGGGAACAGCAGATCAGCAGTCAAATTTGTTTAAAATTTGAACTATGTTTCCAAGTGTTATGAGTTCAAGGACATATCTTATGTTATAACTCGATGGTTTACTATTTAAATAAATATTTGACATTTCTCAAATATATTTTTACAGATGGCAGCAGATAAACAGTTGGAGAACGGGTGGGTAGTTTCCCACTGTTCTGACCGTAGCGGCTACCCGGAAGCATTATGGCAAATGCTCCAATATTTCGGGTACAATCAGATGCCGCAGTACTTTGCCAAAGAAGATGGCGAAGGGGGGAACAAGACGTGGACGATCCATGTCGAGGTTCCTGCAGTACCTACGCCACCCGGTTGGGTGCCATTCACCGTCACGGTGAGAGGAAGACAACCGGAAGGGATGTGGCAAGTGGCAGCCCGTGACACTATGTCACGTTTCTGCCAACTACACGTGCAGGCTATGGAGGACACTCCATATGCACTCGTTCCGGTGGAGGGACGAGCTCAGCATGTGTGGGAAGAAAGGTATCTGGAGGCAACAGACCCGAATTGCCCAAGGTACAACCCCGCGGAGGCAAACCTCAGCCTCCAAATGAGAGCGGGAAACGCTGTGATGGGCAGCCAAGCTGTTCATACGGAGCATCTCGCCACCAAGCTCAAGGAGAGCACAAGCCGTGGAGATCATTTCGAGAGTGCTCACAGCGCACTCCGCAATGTGCTCCTTCCGACGATCAAGCGACTGAATGAACAACACAATCAGTTGCGTCGTCTGAAGAAGGCAAAGAAGAAGAGCCGTGTTGACATCGCGGCATTGCAAGAGCTGGTGCAGACCCTAACCCAGCAGAATGAGGACCTTGCTCAAGAGCGGGACGACGCTATTGAGGAAGGACAAGGCTGGGAAGAGGACTACAACCAGGCTATGGACGAGGTGCATGCATTGCAGGACCTCGTACCCCCGGTATTGGGCGTACCGGTAGTCTTGGGTCTTCCAGCAATGGGAGAACCCGGGATGGGAGAAGAGGTGGTAGACCCAGAGCCACCAGCAGAGGTACCGGAGGAGGACGACCCACAGGAGGTCGAGTTCTACTCCGAGTAGGGGGTTACGGTTGCCAAGTAGGGCAGCTAGGGTAGCGTAACCCAACTTTTGTAATCGGTGACATGTCGTGTAGACAGTAGCGTATGTATAGGTAGTGACGACATGAGCACGACTTCTCGGAGACCCGAGAATAATGTATCTTGTATAAAGTTTCTGCTTTATCAATATATGTGAATGTTGTGCAAATTAATCATGTGTCACTTCAATACCTACTGTTGCGTATGGAATTTTAAGTGAGACATGTGCTAATTGCTGCTGTTTTGAATTTCAGAATGACGCGTACTCGTGCCAACCCTGACGTTGGAGGTACCAGTCAAGGGGGAGAGACCTCCCAACCACCTCCCGAGGACTCCTCGGGACAGCAGCAGCAACAGCAACAGCAAACACTGCCACCGCCACTACCAACGGTTACATTGGCCGACATTGTCGCGGCAATGGCGGGCTCGCATCAGCAGCACACAGAGTTGCTGCAGACTCTCATCGCCAATACGTCTCGCCCCAGAGAGACGTCAAGACCGTGACGAGCGCCAACAGAGCTCCTACTCCGACTTCTTGGCGACTCATCCCCCTGTATTCTCAAGGGCGGATGAACCACTTGACGCGGACAACTGGCTCCGCGCCATAGAGATGAAGTTCGGGCTGCTCCAGCTCAGTGAGCAGCGCAAGACTCAGTTCGCGGTCCAGCAGCTCCAAGGATCCGCGAGCGCGTGGTGGGCCAACTTCTGTGCTTCACAGCCCACCGACCGAGTGATGACCTGGACGGAGTTCCAGACGGCCTTCAGGGCTTATCATATACCGCCAGGTTTAATGAAGAGGAAGATGCAGGAGTTCTTACACCTGCAACAAGGGAGCCGGAACGCGCTGGAATACTCCAGGGCGTTCAACGATCTCGCGCTCTACGCGTCGTATCACGCAGATACAGACGAGAAGCGGCGAGACCATTTTTACCAGGGGCTTAACCCGCTCCTGAAGGACAAGTTGGCGATGTTCAATCGCGGCAGCCTCAACGACATCATTGATGCTGCGATTGTTCAGGAGGACTCCGGTAAGGAGTTGGCGGCGGCAGAGCGAAAGCGAAGCGCGCCGCAGAGCAGCAGAGAAGGAGGCGGTCCTTCTCAGAAGTTTCGGATGGTGAATCACCCACCATCAGGTCCACGCTGGCAGCCACCACAGCGGTCGATGCCGTTTCGCAGTCGGCCGTATTCTTCACCGGCATTCCGGCCGGCACTGCCAGCACCACCGCAACCACAACAGCAGCAACGGGCGATGCCGCGTGCGTTTGCACCTCAGCAACGCATGCCAGGCTTTCGTCCACCGAGTACTCCACCAGCAGCGGCCACATGTTACAAGTGTGGTCGTCCAGGACACTTCGCGAGCAGTTGCCAGGAGAGGCAAGGCGGCGGAGTGGCACCACAGTTTCCGGGGAGGAATCAACCCCGGAACCCTACTAATGCGCGGCGGGCAAACCCTAGGCCCGGCACTGTCCACCAACTTGCCATTGAGGACGTGCCGGAGGGCGAGCCAATCCTTGCGGGTATGTTCCAACTCCACCAACATTCCGCTATAGTACTGTTTGATTCAGGCGCCACGCATAATTTTATGAGCCAAGCTTTCATTGCTAAACACAATGTGCCAATACTACCCACCGATAGTCTGTATTTAATTTGTTCACCGGGTGGGAAGATTTCAGCAAGCGTAATGGTCTCCAAAGCACCATTATGCTTAGCGGGTAGAGTGTACCCCACGTCTCTCATTATCTTAGAGGGACAGAAGGTCGATGTCATCCTAGGGATGTCGTGGTTAACCCGCCACGGCGCTGTTTTAGACACCGTCCTTCGAGTCGTGCACTTAAACTCAGAGGTGCACGGTTCTCACTCATTATTTCTGGACAGTCCGGAAATAAAACTTCCAAGTGTCTATCAAGCCACAACCATCAGATTGGAAGATATTCCAGTGGTCCGAGAATTCCCTGACGTATTCCCGGACGATTTGCCGGGGATGCCACCCGATAGAGAGGTGGAGTTCAAGATTGAACTTGCACCGGGAACTATGCCAATATCCCGAAGTCCGTACAAGATGGCGCCCAAGGAGTTGGCTGAACTGAAGACTCAGCTCACGGACCTTCTGGAGAAGGGTTTTATTAGGCCGAGCTCCTCGCCATGGGGCTGTTCGGCATTATTTGTCAAGAAAAAGGATGAAACGTTGCGGCTTTGCGTGGACTACCGTCCATTAAATGCCGTAACTATCAAGAACAAGTACCGGTTGCCACGGATCGACATGTTGTTTGATCAGTTGGTTGAAGCAAAGATCTTTTCCAAGATGGATTTAAGATCCGGGTACCATCAGATTATGATAAGGGCAGAGGACATTCCAAAGACAGCTTTCTCGACAAGGTATGGACTTTATGAGTACCTGGTCATGTCCTTCGGCCTCACCAATGCTCCAGCTCACTTCATGTACTTAATGAACTCGGTGTTCATGCCGGAGCTGGACAAGTTTGTCGTGGTCTTCATCGACGACATCCTGGTATATTCCAAGTCGGAGGAAGATCACAAGAAACATCTGCGTATAGTCTTGCAACGGCTGCGGGATCACAAGTTATACGCAAAATTCAGCAAATGCGAGTTTTGGATATCGCAAGTGCCTTTCCTCGGGCACATCATCTCAGCGGAGGGTATCGCTGTGGACCCGAGCAAGATCACGCAAGTGCTGAATTGGAAATCCCCGAGAACGGTTCATGAGGTACGGAGTTTCCTCGGACTCGCGGGATATTATCGGAGGTTCATTCCGAACTTCTCGAAGATTGCCAAGCCAATGACAGAGCTGCTGAAGAAGGCTACCAAATATGTTTGGAGTCCAACATGTGAAGCAGCATTCAAGGCTTTAGTCAAGCACCTGACATCAGCACCGGTTTTGGCGCAGCCAGACACAACAAAACCGTTCGATGTGTACTGCGATGCATCCGGCATTGGGCTCGGATGTGTGCTGATGCAAGACCGAAGAGTGGTCGCGTATGGATCACGGCAGCTTAGGAACCATGAGCAGAATTATCCAACTCACGACTTGGAGCTCGCTGCCGTGGTACTTGCACTAAAAATGTGGAGGCACTAACTACTCGGTAACCTCGTACATTTATATACCGACCACAAAAGCCTCAAGTACATATTCACTCAGAAGGAGCTGAACATGAGGCAACGAATATGGTTAGAACTGATAAAGGATTACGAGATAGAGATCCATTATCATCCGGGCAAGGCAAACGTCGTGGCAGATGCGCTGAGCCGCAAGTCACACGTCAATAATCTGACCATCACACCATTGGAAGAAAGCGAACCACCACTACGTGTGATTCCCCACGGAGCTCTCTACAACTTAGCTTTGATCCCCACCATCCGTGAAGAGATAGCGGCAGCCCAGAAGAATGACAAGGGCATGTCACATTTGCGGAGACGTATAGACAGTGGGGAGTTGAAATGTTTCCGGAAGGACGGAGACGGCGTCCTATGGTTCAAGGACCGGATTGTCGTACCCCGAAACCCAGAGTTACAGAAGAAAATCTTTGATGAGGCTCACTTATCAAAGTTTTCTATTCACCCCGGCAGCAACAAAATGTATCAAGAACTCAGAAGAAAGTTTTGGTGGACACGGATGAAGCGAGAGACTGCAAAATACGTGTCCGAATGTGATACGTGTCGAAGGGTGAAGGCAGACCACATGCGGAAACCGGGACTGCTGCAACCACTGGGCATTCCTGCCTGGAAGTGGGAGGACGTGAGCATGGATTTCGTCGTCGGTCTACCCACCACCTTACAGAAACATGATTCTGTGTGGGTGATCGTCGATCGGCTCACCAAAGTTGCCCATTTCATCCCGGTCAACACCAACTACAACGCCAAGAAGTACGCTGAACTGTACATCTCACGGATCCTATGCTTATACGGCGTACCCCGTACCATCATATCGGACCGGGGCACTTTATTTGTGTCCCGTTTTTGGGAGCAGCTACACGCTGCCTTGGGGACGAAGCTGATCCGTAGTTCAGCCTACCACCCGCAGACGGATGGGCAAACGGAGCGGGTAAATCAAATCTTAGAAGACATGCTACGAGCTTGCGCTATCAACCACGGCAAGAATTGGGATGATCACTTGCCGTTAGCCGGGTTCTCGTACAACAATGGGTACCAAGCCAGCATCAAGATGGCGCCCTACGAGGCGCTATACGGAAGAAAATGCCGCACACCATTGAACTGGTGTGAGGCTGGTGAAAGGGTTACCTTCAGGATTGATCTTGTCAACAACGCGGAAGAAAAGGTTCGACTAATTCAAGCGAACCTAAAAGCCGCTCAATCCCGTCAGAAACAGTATGCGGACCGGAGAAGGCGCCCATTACAATTCGAAGTTGGGGACCACGTATATCTACGGGTGTCTCCAATGAAGGGTGTAAATAGATTTGGGGTGAGGAGAAAGTTAGCACCCCGCTTCATCGGTCCATTCCAGATTACCGAAAGATGTGGATCGGTGGCATACCGGCTGAAATTACCAGAAGCACTTTCCGGTGTGCACGACGTCTTTCATATTTCCCAGCTGAGGAAGTGTCTCAAGCTATCAACTACCGTTCAGCTGGAAGACATTGAAGAACTGCAACCGGATCTCACCTATCGGGAGGAACCGGTGCATATTATTGATGAAAAGGCCCGAACCACACGCAACCGTACGTTGTGGTTCTACAAGGTTCTATGGAGTAATCACTCCATGGACGAAGCGACATGGGAGAGCGAAGAATTCCTTAGCACTAACTACCCCGACTTTTTCACGTCGCATATCCGGTAATTTTCCACCGTCCTCTCTCTCATTTTCACCTTATAATCTCGGGACGAGATTCTTTTAAGGGGGGAGGAATGTAAGGGCCTCAGTTTTTGACACTCGTTTGCAGTGTTCATCACCACACCACACACCTCATTTGAGGAAGAATGATGAACACAAATGAAGAGCAAGTAACAATTATCAACATGCTCATTAGAGAACAAACTTACACATTGCAAAAGTGGTATTTCCCACATGTGATATAGATGGGCTGGACATATGAAAACTCCTACATTTTACTGAGGATGTCCATGCCAAGTTTCACCCAAATTCAAAACCTTTTTGAGGTCAGTTTGGGTATAATTAGGAAGGGGGCAGTTTGAAACCATATCCAAATTCAAACTGTTTTTATCCAATGAATTTAAAAGTGGGGGGCATATTCTTGCTCAGCACATTTTTGTGAGCTCACACACCAATTTTCACTCCATTTGGAGTTGATCTTGACATGAGCTAAGGGGGAGAAATTCAAACTGAACTTGTGCTGAAATTCATTCAAACCAAACCTCATTTGAACTTTGATCAATTCAAATGGCCCATAGGTGAATAATTTGAATTGCCAAGGGTAGTATGGGGTTCACTGTTTACAACAGTGATTAGGAGTAAATTTCAGAGGTTAAAATGGGGGGTGGGACCCACATGTCAGCCTCTACCTCAACACAAACCGACTGAAACACAGTTCAGTCGGTTCCCGGGTGCAGTGTGCGCGCGCCACCGAGGGGGGGGAGGGGGCAGCCGGCGCCAGCTCCTGCTGCGCGCCCCAAGCCGGAGACCAGCCGCCGGGCTATTTATTCCCTCCCCGGTGTGCTTCAGTCGCCCATTCCGCGAGCTGCTGACGTGCACGACCTGTTCTTCCACTGCCATCGCCGCCGCTCGAGCTCACGCTTGATCAAGCCCGATCACTCGCGAGCACAGCCTCCTCCACAGCAAAACGGCACCAAGAGATCGTGAGCAACCTCCTAGACTCCGTGTTGGCCAGTGAGCAAGCGTCCTCGAGCTGTACGAGCCATTTCTCCGGCGAGCCGAACATCGCCGCCGATCGGGCTCCCGTGGACAGCACGGCACGACCGTTGTCACGTCCTCTTCTCTACACAAGAAAGGTGCGTGATTGTATGTGGATGGAGTAGCCGAAAGCCGTTTGGCGATTGATCAACCCTCGGCCGAGAATTTCCAAATTTACTCTTGATCAGTTCATAAGGACCGAGCTCACCTTCGGGTGAAATTCGTGCTCTATGCACGAGGGTTGGACGAGCTCGTTACCGAGTAGCTTCTACGCACGATAGCGCCCACGCTCGAACTGGAATTGGAGAAAACCATCGAGAATCAGCCATGTTATGGCTGTTTTCCCCGCCGCCATGGCTGAACACCTCGGCTCACCGTCGAGAGCCTAGTTGCCGGCGTTTCTAGCTTCCACCCAGCCCTGGTTCGGGTTTCCCATGCTCTACTGATGCTCTCCGACCGGTTTCCGGTCGATTTGGTGCACGGGAGAGCGGGACCGACCTCACCGGAACCCTAGCAGGTGCTGTCATCGGTGCGCACGGGTTTCCGGTCATCGCCGGCGGCCGGCGACCCCACCATCGAGTCCAGGGGGTCAGTAAAGGGGCAGGCGGCAAGTTTCGGGCCGGGGGGTGGCCGGGAACTCAGTTCCGGCGAAGGTCGCCGGAGAACGCCGCCGCCGCGCAGTTGGCGCGAGGAGGGAGACGACGCACTGTCTGCGGGGCCCACAAGCCAGAGTTTAAACTTTTTCCCCGAATTTCAGTTTCAGTTCAAACTTCAAATCCTTATAACTTTGGCTAGAAAGCTCCAAATTGAGTGAACCAAATTTTGCTGCATTCAGCTCTTTGAGTACTTTCCAGAAAATCAAGTTTCACTTCATGAAATTTCTTATTTCTCCAGAATTAATTCCTTAAAGTTTAAACTGTTAGGAATTTTAACTGGAGAATCCTTTGGAGGAAAATCCTGAAATTTTGCTGAGATGTTCACCAAAATATCCTTGAACTACCATAAAAATTTCAGATCTATTTGAGCTCATTTAGTCCACCTAATGATGTGATTAGTGAAACTGTTCCAGAGAAAATAGAAAATGTTCAGAAACATTTTCAGAATTTTCTCTGAAATTGTTTAGCTCATATCTTTAGTTAGAGACTTCCAAATTAAGTGAGACCAACTCCATTAGAACCCTCTGAAAATCTAGTTTTCAGAAAGTCATAGTTTGTCTCATGAAAATTCCTAGAACACCCTAAGAGTTCCAATTAAGGTCAAGGACATAATTATTTGTGGAGGGCTCAAATGAGCTTTGCTGCAACTAAGACTTGACCAAGTCTCTGTTTAGGTTGTAACCAAGCCACAGTAAAAGTTTCACAGTCATTAGGTCTATCTAGCAAAGGTTATAGACTTCACAACTACAAAGTTAATACAAATGCATTTAAATTGATACATATGTTTCTTATATCATGTAGTCGCTAAGGTCGAGGAGGAACCCGAAGTCCTAGACTTCGTTACTCCGGAGGAACAGCTAGCCTACGACCAAGAGCAGCAAGGCAAGCCCCGGTTTGCATTAACCATTTTTCAAATTTTTATTGTTTTGAGCACATACTTGTTTCCTTTATTCTATGCATTAGAGTCTTGTTTGGAAACCCCACTGCATAGCCAAGAAAACCATGGGTTGGGTTTAGGATTGCAAACCCCGTTAGCCACTGCATTGCTAGGATAGAGTAGGATTCGGTACAAGTCGAGTAGTTGGAACTACTCGCGAGAATAGGCTAGTGGCACATCGCTCGGGTAGAGATAGCACATGATACACATGGCAAGAAAATGAGACCGAGCGGAGGGTAAGGGCAGCAGGACTTTGGGGCCTGTGTGCTGTAGCTCCGCTTGTGTCGATTGAGGACCGAGCCGTGTGCGGGCCTGTTGAACAAGCTAGAACAGTACCAAAGACCTACCGGCTATATGGGAACCGGGAAACCGATGTAACTCGGGTAGCTGGGTATTGAGGCATTGCCCGTCGTTCAGAGGGTAGGTTGAGAGCTCGAGGTGTAAATCGGCTGGCGGCACGGAGATGCGCGTGCAGAGACCTCTTGCTCGGGACGATGGGACCGGTTCAATATTTGGCTAACGGGTGAAAGGTAGTCGCGTACGGCGTCCGTGATGGTTGTTGTAGGCAACATCGAGTACGGGCGTACGTGACGGGTTGTTCGGGTAACCCTGCAGGTGTAAATCGATTATAATCGCCGTCCCTCGCGGTCAGTGAGTACCACTTGTTCACTGTACCGTGACGTAGAAAGAACAGGCTAGTTACATGTTAAAAATGTTGCTGATTGAAAGATGGACTTGATTGCTAATGACTTGCTGTAGTTTAGAGCTAACTAAAGTTCATTTCAACTTTGGGCAAAGTACATGAGAGAAATGCGTTTCTTGTTTGATTGCGGCTCTCTCATGTACCTTAGCGTAAGGTTCTCCACAACCTGCTGCTAAAACTTGAAAGTAAGGTTCGACTAATTAGGCGAGTCCTCGCCAATGATTTTTACCTCATGTAACCCAGTACCCTCATGTAGAAGTTCCATGTTTAGGTGAGACGGGTCAGACTTGCTGAGCCTTCGTGCTCACTGCTTGTGTTTGAAGCTTTTGCAGGGTTCTATGAGGAAGGGACTCCCGAAGAGGAGACGGAACCCCAGGAGGGGAACCCCGTCGAGTGGGAGTCGTGCACGCCGCAGAGTTAGTGTGCGTGTGTGCTAGCAAAGACACGTTCGAGGGCTGAACGTGCACTTGATGCTTAGTCTATGCCCGCGAGTGTAGACTGAACTTATTTTGATGTAAACATATTCATAAACTTGTTTATGTAATAAAATTTCGCTTCCGCTTTGTACCTTTGACGTGTGTTATACGGTGCTGTGCGACGCAGCACCCCTCAGCGTGATCCTGGCTCGACAGGACCAGTGGGGTCGTGTCAAGAGGGTACTTGTTCTTGATCGTCACCTCATTGAGAGACCTATAGTCCATGCACATCCTTTGGGTCCCATCCTTCTTTTCTACGAAGAGCACAGGGGCTCCCCATGGTGACAAGCTCGGGCGTATAAAACCCTTTTCTAACTGCTCCTGTATTTGCTTCTTGAGCTCCACTAGTTCATTAACGGGCATCCTATATGGTCTCTTTGCTATAGGTGCAGTTCCGGGTACCAAATCAATGGAAAACTCAATGTCCCGGTCAGGTGGCATACCTGGAAGTTCTTCCGGGAACACGTCCGAGAATTCTTGAACCACCGGAATGCTTTCCAATGTTGCTCCTTCGACGTGGTTCAACATTGCCTTCTCGGTTGTTGGTTGGGCTGACTTGAACTCAATAGGAGTTCCGTGCTCGTTTGTCAACTGCATGCTCCTCTCAGCACATTGGATTACTCCGTTGTGCTTGCTTAACCAATCCATTCCGAGTATTATGTCAAGCCCTTGGGAATCCAATACAATAAGGTTGGCAAGGAAGTCTACCCCCCTTATTTTAAGGTTTACTTTCGGACATACTATATTAGTCCCCATCTCTCCACCGGGAGAATTAACTAACATAGTATATTTCATGTGTGATATGGGTAGGTTATGCTTGGCAATATATTTGGATGATATGAATGAATATGATGCTCCAGAATCAAATAAGATGGTGGCTGGGTTGGAGTTGGCAAGGAACATACCAATCACGACGTCCTCGGCCTGTTGCGCTTCCTCAGCAGAGACATGGTTCATGTTGCCCCGAGCGTAGTTCTGCTGTCTACGGTTACCTTGCGTAGCTCCTCCGTTTGGCCGTGTGTTCTGCTTGGGCGCGTTGCTTGGTTGTCCAGGACCCTTCCTCGGGCACTGACTTGCAAAGTGTCCTGTTTCTCCGCATGCAAACCATGCCTTGTTGCCCAAGACAGCAGGGATGTTGGGGCGGGGGTTTTGTGCATAGGCGCCCATGTTAGGACGAGAGGCCGGAGGCAAGGGCACACGTGGTGCTTGCATGACAGGACGCTGCTGTGGTGGTTGGTTAGGGCTAAAAGTGGAAGTAGACGAGCCATGCTGTGGTGCGGCTGGGGGCATGTACCGAGGACGTACGTTGCTCCCTTGTGGCTGGTATGGCATCTTTCTTTAGCCCTCTTGCTCGATCTCTCGGATCTTCCTCTCAACCACTATGGCTTTGTCAACTAGCTTCTGGAAGTTCGCATAGTCATTGTTGAGGAGCTGAACCTGGATCACATTGTTCAACCCTCTCATGAACAAGTATTGCTTCCTTTGGTCGGAGTTGACATCTTCGGGGGCATACCTTTACAGTTGCGTGAACTTGTTGAGGTACTCATTCACGCTCTTCTTGCCTTGGCGGAGACTTTCAAACTCTTGCCTTTTGAGCATCATGAAACCAGCAGGGACGTAATGAGAGCGGAAACTCTCCTTGAACTCAGTCCAAGTGATAATCTCCTGGTTGACATGAGCGTTGCAGAGAGCGTCCACCAGTCAGCATCTGCTCCCATGAGTTGGTGCGATGCGAAGAGAACTTTCTCTCGATCATTGCACTGAACTATGGCAAGCTTCTTCTCCATGGACTTCAACCAATCGTCGGCCTCCATGGGATCATTGGCTTGTGCAAAGGTAGGTGGTCGAGTCCTCATGAACTCTCCCAGTCGGTTGTGAGCCGGCGGTGGTGGCGGTGGTGGTGGAGGGGGTGCAGGAACGGGGTTACTGTAATTGGCTTGCAGCTGACCCAAATTTTGGATCATGGTTTGCATGAGCTGATTCTACATAGCCATCAACCTTTCAAGGTTGTTTCCACCAGCCTCGGGGTTGACATTCTCAGGAACTTTGACGTGGTCATCCTCTTGGTTGCCACAGACGTTCCTCCTTTGTCGACCGGCGTTTTCTCTCACCATCTATGAGAGAGAGTCGGATAGAATAGAAGTTAGAAGTTTAGATGGATTCCCCCCAACTATATGCATCAAGGGTATGAACTATATATCTACCTATATGAGGATGTGAACACATGCTGAAGCATCTCACATCTCTCTACTATGTGTGGATATGGACAATGCTTGAGACGTCCCACAACTCACACTAAGCACAAAATCACAAGCAATCATCACAAAAGTTTCACACAACTCCTATTCAAGCTTATTCAAAGGGAGTCCTATCTGTTTTTAGTGTGATATCAATCTGTGACTTCGTCCTATAGTCAATGTCGTTTGGGGTGATACCTATGATACCAATCTGTGATCAATCTGTGACTTTTACCAAGGCTTGCATCCTACGGTCAAGGTGGTCCTGATGCCAATCTATGCATTCTAGGCTTGCGTCCTATGTCAGCATGGCTTCTAATACCAATATGTGATTTCTACCTAGGATTGTGACCTACAGTCAACCGTGGTAGCTTGATACCAATCTGTGACCTTATCTAGGCTTGTGACCTATAGTCAACCGTGGCTCTGATACCATAATTTGTGACGCCCCTATTCCGAGAAACCCCGGAACCGAGCTGATGCATATGTGTGCCCAGGATGTTCATCACACATACACATGTAATCCACAAACTGAATTCAGAATAATACCACGAATAATATGGTTTTATTAGATTGTCTCATGAGTGTCTAGATCATTCTAGTAGCGGAAGTCTTATTCTAGCAGCGGAAGTCTTCTAAACTATTGCGGAAGCAAACTAAACAGGAGCAGCGGCTCCATCTCCTACTCCACAGGCAAGTTGACGGTGCATCACACGCCTAGTACTCCACATGGTCTTTGAAGTACTCTTCTCCTGTTGCTGATGATGAAGTAATAATGCAAGTTTGAGTTCATGACGTACTCAGCAAGTGCGGGAAAATATGATATGTAGCTCACAGCAAGATAGGTATAAAAAGGCTCATTGCGGAAAGCAAAGTTTATTTCACAAAACATGATAAAACAGCAACTAGCTTTAAGTGAATGTAATCCCAACATTTATCCAATTAAAACATCAACATACCTCCATCATGTTCCACCTCTTTTCATGTCTCATCAGACATTCATCTTTCTAAACTTTTTCTCATGCTCAAGAAAACCATCTCGTATTCATTACCATTTCATCTCATATTCAATTTCCATCTCATAATCGAGACCAAAGTTCATTATCACGACTCAACAGTCCAATCTTATTACCAAGACTCAACAGTCTCGAAACCAAACCTCAATGACCAAACCATAACCAAACGAATGACATCCCAATAACCAAAATTGAACCATCTCATCTAATCATGGAAGTTGGCCAGATGCTTGTGACTGGAAGCACGGCTATCATGATAGTTTTATACCCTGCAGAGTTTGCACCACTTTACCCACAAGTTTGTGATTTCGTCACCCGTCGGCGACTGCAGAACCTCCATTATACCAGTACACAACCGTCGGTGTATGGCCAAGAGATCACAAAATAGCCTTTACAAAGGGGTTACTAGATGTATGGACTCACTAAGGTTTCACCAGCAGGCTCGAATTACCATTCTCCCACCTATGGGCCCCCTCTTGTGTCATGCGGTTCTCTGCGCAGTCCTCTCTTGACTCCCATTCCCCGAGCCTTCCACGGTCCATAACAATCTAGCAACTTACCTAATTAGTCAGCTAAGCCGCACCCATACTTGGCCTTGTGGTGGCACTGTATTCCTGACATGTGCTTGCATGAACCGGTCCTTAGATCTACAGCAAGTAACCACCATCTCATTCTACCACATCCACGAACCAAGCTTGCCTAGATCTCCCCCGATTCATGTTCATTATCATCAAGTTCTCATTAACATTATGAGTGCAGTAGCTAAACACATTATATCGCTTCCCATATCCCGTAGATTAGCGAAGCAGAAAAGAAAAACGACCATACCTGACTCATAAACTTCCCTGGCGACAAGGGTGGTTAACAAAACTAGTAAACTCCTATAAAAGGGTTTCCCATCAAGTTGACTCGGCATACACAGTTTTCGCAAACAAAACAGTTTCCAAAAACATAGGATCAATATGGTCAAGGGGCACTTGCCTTGTCCCTGTGGTCTCTGTTGCTCATGGATCTCGAAGTCTTGGTGCTGTAGCCCTTCGTAGATAGCTCCCTGAGCTTGTCCTTCTACTCATGATCACGCACATACAAAATTCACAGGAATCAATTATCATGCACATACTTTACTCAAGATGCAATGGTGCATATGCATGCTAACCTATGGTGCTGTTTTATTTAGATCAGTTTGTACGTGTTCTTGCATGTTTTAATGGCTTTGCATGGGGTTTTATGATAAACAAGGGCACAAATATCAAATGTGGACTCTGGACTCAAGATCTAGATCAATTCCACCGTCAAAACTGATCAATACATGATCTGTCCACACGAAAAGCTTCTGTTTGAAGGGATCAAAGAAACAGATGCAAAGAAAACCGTGATGAGGTCGTAAGGTGGTAACAAAGACCTACCTCACTTCTCCTTGGTCTCGAGGTCTTCCTCCTAGCAAGACAGATCGTCGGGGCTCTCTTTCGGCAACTGCAAGCTCATCGACGGTCTCCGGCGACTGAACTCCGGCGAAGGGAATTAACTCCACGAGTTGGGGGCTAGGGCCTCTAAGTCGTTGACTTGGGAATAGATGGTATGGCCGTATTTTGGGTTCTATTTATAAGAGGAAAATGAAGAGTGCTACTCTGATTGGATTTCAAATAAGAGTCCTATTCAAATTATTTTTGAATCGTGACAACTTATCGCCAATCGATTTGGTGTGGTAACATCGTGGAAATCATGTCGGTTTCCACCCGTATCGGGTATTCCGCGCGTACAGGAGAAAAACTGCTTAAGATCTCGTCACCTCCGTGGTGATGAGCTCTGGAGGTTCCACGTGTCTAGCAGAGGTCGGGTCTCCCTTTTCCACAGAGGTGGGCTCTAGTTGTGCCACGTCTCAGGCAGGCGGGACCTCCCCTCTCCTCGGAGGTGAGCTCCGTGTGCGCCACGCGTCCTGGCGGGCGGGACCTCCCTCTCCCTCAGAGGCGAGCTCCGCGTGCACCATGTGTCAGTGCCGGACCTCCCCTCTGTTCAGAGGTGAGCTCCGAGAGTGCCACGTGTCAGTGCCAGACCTCCCCTCTCTTTGGAGGTGGGCTCCGGAAGTGCCACGTGTCCTAGCAGCGCCGGATCTCCTTTCTGCTCAGAGATGAGCTCCGAGGTCGACACGTGTCCATTAGCGTCGGACCTCCCGGAGGCGAGCTCCGAAGGTGACATGTGTCCAATAGGACCGGACCTCTCGGAGGTTAGCTCCAAGAGCGACACGTGTCCCGCAGTGTCGGACCTCTCGAAAGTGAGTTCCGAGAGCGACACATGTCCAGCGGTTTGGGCCTTACTTCCCCACATCGACTAGCTCTGGTGGCGACACGTGTCCTGCGGGGCTGGACTTCGCTCCTCCGCAGAGGCAAGCCCCGGAGGCGACAAGCGTCCTGCGGGTCGGATCTTGCCCCTTCCACAGAGGCTAGTTCCGAGCCTGCCACGTGTCTTGCGGGTCGCGGGAAGTGTCTACGGCGCTCCTCGGCAAACTGGAACTGGCTCTTTTTAGCAATCTTTCTGATTCCTTTTCTGTTTCTACTTATTTTGAAATATTTCTCCACATGAAATATGAATATATGCATGAATTACGAAATTGAGGGTGTTACACATCGATAGATTATTCTTCATGTGTTTGTGTACAGATATAGGCAAGCACACCAGTGGTGGGTGTTAGCCGATCCGTAACGGACAGAGTCACGCCCACGTAGCGGGAAGAGCGCACGGGTTTGTTGCATGGCACTGCATGCGTGCATGCAACGTACCAGGCGCAAGGATTGCGCAGGAACCTAACCACCTAACGTACAGAAGAGTTTCTACAAACCAACAGTGTCATACGGCACATGCTTGCATGCACGAACGAGCTCACTCCAGCGAACGAACCGGGACTGCACAACGGTCCTTCTCTAGCATGTTGATCTGAGTGACCTGGTTCGCCTGCATGCAGAGCCACTCATACGAATGCAAGCAACTGCCTACCAGGTCTTCTGCGCATGTACTCAGCACATGGATGGCGAGTGGCTCATACGGCACCTGCACAACTACTTACCTGAGCCATGCTGAATCATGCTCCGTCTACAGCCGGACTGCATGAGACCCACAAACATATATGCAAATACTTTCTATGGACGTACACAACCAACATACACGTAGGCAAGAGAACATAACATACTGCGATGCGCGTCCTAACAACTTGAACATTCATACGCTAAGTCAAGATTACCGCTAATAATTTCCCTCCTAATCTTGATTTATATTATTTTTTCTCCTAGACACATTTTAAAGTAATGTTGGTTCTTCATCCGCCTCGACAAGTAATGCCTTCTCTTTATTTGGGTTGTGGCATTCCTCGACAAAATATCCACAAACACAACCATTATAACATTTGAATTTCTTTCTAGGAGATGACTTTCTACCCATCCTGCCACTCGGCCTTGGTGAGCAGAAGCTGACCTTTACCTGTCTCAGTGCTCTAAGTACGCTACCGACAATGCTCATTGAAGAACTGTTCAACCTCCCAAACACCTCTTCAAATGACATCTTCTCGACATCGTAGAAATGAGCGACCCCTACAATGACAGTGTAGAGCCGATCTATGATGGTGTTGAGGAGCTTCTTGATCATGGCTGAATCGTCGAGTGTCGCACCCAAGTTGGCGCACCTTCATGCGTTTCCACTAATTTTGTCGGCATCATCATTCCACAACTTCCTCTCCTCCAGCAGGAAGTCAAACTCACCTTTCAAAGTTAAAAGATGAGCTACCTTGATGTAGCCTGCTCGGATGAACCTTGTCTTAAAGCTATCTTGAACCTCTTTCATCGTCTTCTTTTTTTTTTCAAAACTACAAGAGAATGTCTTCCAGGTACATCTGAAGAAGTTGCACCTTCACCATTTTTGTCCTTCTGTGTGTCCACCCTCTCACCTTCTACCAGATTCACAACGTTCGAAAGACCATGCGCATCAAGAATAGCCTCCACCTTGATTGCCCCACGTAGTGTAGTTTATCGAGGAGGGCATCGGATATGCTAGCAAAACGCAACTGCTTCCACCAGCATCATGCACAACCAATGGAATGGAGTTTAGGATCTTTATCTTAGGAGGCCCTGATACCAATTATTGGAGCATCCTAAAAACACTCACACGCACGTCCTAACAACTCGAACAAACGAACACTCATACGACTAAGTCCAGATTACTGCTAAGTTTTCTCAAGGCAATCACATTCTTCTTCTTCCTTGCCCTTGGGCTCCGACTTAATGGCAAAAATATCTTGGATGTCGGCTCGGTTTCACGCTAAGTCCCCATTCACTGGAGCCGCCAATTCAACGCAATCGAGCTATTACTGTTTTTTAGCGGGACATAAGATTGGAGTCTAAGTCATTAAGCCCGAGATAAGCCATTATCATGGTCAAGATTCGTTCCTCCGTCCGGACTAAACCTAGCAGCTACCAGTTGCCTCACATGTGCCTACCTCATTCATACATGAACATCTAGGATTTATATAGGAATTTTTCTTTGGTCTTCTCATGTATGGCCAACATTCCAACAATATTTCGGCAAGCATGCCCCTTTGCAGAGATTGATCAATTTAAAGAGAAAAAGCAATTGCACCAATCACCATGCTTGTTCAATATGAATCGCAAAGTTGAATCATACCGTTGTTGTTAATTGGAATCTTGGAGTTGCACACAGATACCCAAAGTGATTCTAGAGTCAGTCACTTAGAACTAATAAATGTACATCCTTTGACTCTGATGCCCCAAGATTTATCACCGACCGTACCATGAATGAGAGGCGTATGAGTGGAATAGATATATGATAGGAACTATTTTGAGTGTAATTAGCTGCGTCCTCAAAGTTTGTTCTCTGTTGAGTATAGTAGCGGGAATGAACACCTCATAGTTTTCATTGTTTCATTACAAGAATAAAAATAGAGATAAAGATTATATTCAAGTTGTAGGTGTTGAACCTATTGAACTATGATCTAAAGTTCTATACATTGAATGAAAGAGCTCCTAATTTTTCAGCTGGCACCACCTTTTCTTTTGATCTAACCGGAGAAAATTCAAAGCATCCATACTTCTGCAGTCAACCGAACAGTTCGATGAGAGGAGTTGTAGTAGCAACTGCATGTCCCACTCCCATCTAGGGCTGACAACGAGTCTAAAAAAATTAATAATGATAAGGGCCAGATCAGATTAGAATTGGACTAATTTTATATTTATCTTTAAACTAATACCTCCCCTGTTCATAATTATTTGACATTAGAACAGATTATTTAGTTCAAAATTGAACTAAGAATCTTATACTAACGTCAAATAAAAGAAAACAGAGCGAGTATTTAATAAGAACTGATATAAATTATGAAATGGTCTTTAGCCATATTCCTTTGCCACCCTTACTACCGCCTCAGCAGTGGATCTGGCGACTGGCGTGTGACGCCCTCAATTCTTTGGAAAACCACGGAACCGAGAACTGATGCGTATGTGTGCCTAGGATGTTCATCACACATACACATATGTTCCACAAACTGAATTCAGAATATATATTACCATGAATAACAGGGTTTATTACAAAGTCTCATGAGTCTTGGACTCATGCTAACAGCGGAAGTCTTATCTAAGCAGCGGAAGTCTAAATCTAGCAGCGGAAGTCTTCTAACTAGTGCGGAAGCAAACTAAGCAGCAGCAGTGGCTCCATCTCTACTCCATCCCCACAGGCAAGGTTGAGGATAGATTACACGCCTAATGCTCCACTTGGTCTTCATAGTAATCTTCTCCTGTTGCTGATGATGAAATAATAATGCAAGTTTGAGTACAATGATGTACTCAGCAAGTGCGGGAAAATATGATATGTAGCTCTCAACAAGGAAGGCATAAAAAGGTTCGTTGCAGAAAGCAAAGTTATTTCTCAAAACCACGATAAAACAGCAACTTAGCTTTAAGTGAATGAAATCCCAACATGTATTAAAATACCAACATACCTCCATTATGTTTCATCACTTTCCATGTCTCAACCAGACATTAATCTTTCTCAACTTTTGCTCACGAGTACCTTCTCGTATTCGCTACCATCTCACGAATACCATCTTGTATTCGCTACCATTTCATCTCATAAACAATTCCGTCTTACACCGAGACCAATCTCGTTGCCACGACTCAATAATCATGCAACCAATCTTATCACCCAGACTCAACAGTCCTGAAACCAAAACCATAACCAAAAACCATAACCATTCCAACTAATCATGGAAGTTGGCCAGGCGCTCGTGACCGTAAGCTCGGCTATCATGATAGTTTTAGAATCTGCCGAGTTTGCACCTCTTTACCCACAAGTTTGTGATTTCGTCACCTGTTGGCGACTACAGAACTCCATTATACCAGTACACAACCATCGGTATGGCCAAGAGATCACAAAATAGCCTTTACAAAGGGGCTACTAGATGTATGGACTCACTAAGGTTTCACCGGCAGGATAGAATCTCCAATTCTCCCACCCACGGCCCCCTCTTGTGCCATGCAGTTCCCAGGGCAGTCCTCACTCGACTCCCATTCCCCGCGCCTTCCACGGTCCATAACAATCTAGCAACTTACCTAATTACTAGGCTAAGCAGCGCCCATACTTGGCCTTGTGGTGGCACTGTTATCCTGGCATGTGCTCGCATGAACCGGTCCTTAGATCTACGGCAAGTAAACCACCATCTCATTCTACCTCATTCACAAATCCAGGCTTGCCTAGATCTCCCTCCGATCCATGTTCATTAACAACATCAGTTTCTCATATTTCTTACGAATGCAGTTAGCTAGACACATCTATCTCGCTTCCCATAATCCCGTGGACTCAGCGAAGCATAAAAGTAAAACCATACCCGACTCATTTACTTCTCTGGCGACAAGGGTGGTTTAACCAAAACTAGTAAACTCCTATGAAAGGGTTTCCCATCATGTTTGACTCAGCACACACACCTTTTGACAAACAAAACAGTTTTCCAAAATATGGGATCAATATTGTCAAGGGGCACTTGCCTTGTTCTTGCGGTTCTAGATGCTCTTGGATCTCGTAAACTTGTTGTTGCAGCTCGTCGTAGACAGCTCCCTGAGCTTGTCCTTCTATACGCGATCACACACATACAAGATTCATAGCAATCAATATCATGCACAAACTTTAACCAGATACGATGATGCATATGCATGTTAATCCTATGGTGCTGTTTTATTAGATCGGATTGTACGTGTTCTTGCATGTTTGCATGGCTTTTATGATGAACAGAGGTGTAAAGATCAATTGTGGACGTGGCGACGATCTTGACTTTAGATCAAACCGATCAACACATGATCTGTCCATGAAAAAGCTTCTGTTCTGAAGGGATCGAAGGAACAGATGCAAAGAAAATGCGATGATGTCGTAAGGTGGTATTGGAAACCTACCTTACTCTCTTTGGGTCCTCCCTCCTAGCAAAACAGATCATCGGAGCTCCTCCGGCGACGGCGATCGTGATCCAGGCTCGTCGGTGGTCTCTCCGGCAGTTGTACTTCGGCGAAGGGTTTTACTCGGTGAGCTGGGGCTAGGGCTCTAAGTTGTTGGCTCAGGAGGTGGAAATGAAGTACGTGGCTGCGGCCAAAGGTTTTCGGTTCTATTTATAAGTGGAAAACGGAGAGTCCTCCTCTGATCAGAATTCGAACAAGAGTCCAATTCAAATTGTTTTTGAATCTTAACAACTTATCTTAGATTGATTCGGTGCGGTAACATTGTGAAATTCGTGTCGGTTTCCTCCCGTACCGGTATTCCCACGCGTACAGAGGAAAACCGCTTCAGAATCACGTTACCTTTCGCGGCGGTGAGCTCCGGAAGATCCACGTGTCCTGCGGGAACCTGAGCTCCCTTTTCCGTAGAGACAAGCTCCGGTTGTGCCGCGTGTCAGGCGGGCGAGACCTCCCTCTTACTCAGAGATGAGCTCCGCGTGCGCCACGCATCATGGAAGGCGGGACCTCCCTCTCCCTCAGAGGCGAGCTCCGCGTGCGCCATGTGTCTGGTTGGTCGGGACCTCCCCTCTCAATAGAGGCGAGCTCCGCGAATGTCACGTGTTAGTTCCGGACCTCCCCTTCTCTTCGGAGTTGTCTCCGGGTGTGCCATGTGTCCTAACAGCGCCAGACTTCCTTTCTCCTCAGAGACGAGCTCCGAGGTCGACACGTGTCCATCAGCGTCGGACCTCCCGGAGGCGAGCTCCGGAGGTGACACGTGTCCGATAGTGTCGGACCCCCCGTGGGTGAGCTCTGGAGGTGACACGTGTCCAATAGGACCGGACCTCTCGGAGGTGAGCTCCGAGAGCGACACGTATCTAGCGGGGCCGGACCTCTTGGAGGTGAGCTCCGAGAGCGACACGTGTCCCGCGCGATTGGTCCTTTGTTTTCCGCGGTGACTAGCTCCGAAGGCGACACGTGTTCTACGGGACTGGCCTCGCTTCTCCGCAGAGGCTAGCTCCGGGGGAAACACATGTTCCACGGAGGTCGGAACTCTCCCCCTTTGCGGGAGATGAGCTCCGAACACGCCACGTGGCCAGCGAACCGTGGGAATTGTCTTTGGCGCTCTCTGTAAACTGGAATTTGCTCTTTTTGGCTAACTTTTTGACTCTTTCTCTGTTTCAACTTATTTAAAAAAAAATCTACCTGGAACATGATTACATGCAGAAATCGAAAATGAGGGTGTCACAAATCTACCCCCCTTAAATTGAATCTCGCCCTCGAGATTTGTTAGTAGAGAATAGATGAGCGAATTCTGCCTTGATATCTTCCTCACGCTCCCATGTGGCTTCAGCTTCTGTGTGATGGATCCATTGTACCTTGCACCATCGGAACACCTTTTCCTTGTGACCCTTTCCTTTACATCCAAAATTCGGACAGGGTGCTCTGCATAGGTCAGATCCTCTTGAAGTTCATGTTCATCCATCGGTACTTGCTCTTCCAGCACTCTCAAGCACTTCTTGAGCTGGGATACATGAAACACGTCATGTACGTCGGAGAGGTGCATCGGGAGCTCTAGTTGATAGGCTACTTCTCCTCGCTTGTCTAAAATTTTAAACGGCCTGATGTAGCGAGGTGCTAGCTTGCCTTTGACGTTGAAACGCCGTTGGCCACGGATAGGCGATACCTTAAGGTATAAGAAGTCTCCTATTTCGAAAGTCAACTTTCTTCGCCTATTGTCTGCATAGCCCTTTTGGCGTGACTGAGCAGCCTTCAAGTTCTCCCGTACCGTTCGGACTTGCTTCTCAGCCTCTTGTAGCACTTCGGGTCCAAACACTTGGTTCTCTCCAGTCTCGTTCCAAAACAATGGCGTTCTACACCGTCTACTGTACAATGCTTTGAAAGGTGACATCTTCAAGCTAGCTTGATAGTTGTTGTTATAGGAGAATTCAGCGTATGGTAAACTCCTATCCCAACTACGCCCATGTTTCAAGACGCAAGCTCTCAACATGTCCTCCAAAATTTGGTTTGTCCTTTCAGTTTGCCCATCGGTTTGCGGGTGGTAGGCGGAGCTAAAATCCAATCGTGTACCCATAGCCTTCTGCAGCTTCCTCCAAAATCTAGAGGTAATTTGAGAACCCCGATCTGAGACTATCCTCTTCGGGACTCCATGGCGGCACACGATTTGCTCCATGTACAGCTCGGCTAGTTGTGCAACGTTGTACTTGATCTTTATGGGAAGAAAATGGGCGGTTTTCGTCAATTGGTCCACGATAACCCAGATTGAGTCGTAACCCGACTGAGTACGTGGCAATCCGACGATGAAATCCATACTGATGTCTTCCCACTTCCACTCGGGTATCTTTAAGGGTTGCAACAGTCCAGCGGGTCTTTGATGTTGGGCCTTCACCCGTTGGCATGTGTCACATATGGAAACATACTCGACTATGTCCCTCTTCATACCATCCAACCAATAACAAGTCTTCAGGTCCTTGTACATCTTGGTACTTCTGGGATGTATGGAATAAAGTGAGTCGTGTGCCTTTTTTAATATCGTGTCGCGGATATGCTTCACGTTAGGCACACAAATCCTTTTTCCTAGCCAAAGTGTACCCTTTTCGTCTTCCTTGAAGTCCTTTTCTATTCCTTGTCAGATCCTTTCCTTGATCTCCTTGATCTCTTCATCCGTAGCTTGACCATCTCTTATATCTTGTTCCAAAGAAGAATGGAGTTCCATCACATCCATCTCGTTCAAGAAACCGAGATGTAACCGTTCAAACTCCTTTCGTAGCTCGGGTGGTAGCTCCCGAACCGTAAGTTGGTGACATGCTCCCTTCCGGCTCAATGCATCGGCTACTACATTGGCATTTCCGGGGTGATAGTTGATTCCAACATCATAATCCTTGATAAGTTCCAACCATCGACGTTGCCTCAAATTAAAATCCGTTTGGGTGAATATGTACTTGAGGCTTTTATGATCCGTATAGATCTCACATCGATGACCAAGGATATAATGTCTCCAAATCTTCAATGCATGCACCACGGCTGCTAGCTCCAGGTCATGTGTAGGGTAATTAAGCTCGTGCTTCTTTAATTATCGTGAGGCATAGGCTACCACTTGTCCTTCTTGCATGAGCACACATCCGAGCCCTTGTCTTGATGCGTCACAATATATGTCAGAACCCTTGCTCACGTCCGGTAATACCAGAACCGGTGCTGTGATTAGCCTTTTCTTGAGCTCCTCAAAGCTTTCTTGGCACGTTGGGGTCCATTGGAAGGCTTTTCCCTTTGTTAGCAACTCCGTCATAGGCTTTGCTATCTTAGAGAAGTCCTTAATGAACCAGCGGTAGTATCCAGCCATCCCAAGAAAACTCCAAATGTCCCTCACGTTTTGTGGTTTGTTCCACTTCAGAACATCTCCCACTTTTCCGGGATCAACCAATACTCCTTCATCGCAGATGATGTGGCCTAGGAACGATATCTCCTTTAGCCAAAATTGACATTTGCTGAGCTTGGCATATAATTGATGCTCTCGCAGCTTTTGCAATGTCAATCTCAAATGTTCTTCTTGTTCCTCCTCACTTTTCGAATACATCATGATATCATCGATGAAAACCACGATGAACTTATCCAAGTACTCTATAAAGACCTTGTTCATGAGGTACATGAAGTATGCTTGTGCGTTCGTTAACCCAAAAGACATAACGGTATATTCATACGAACTATACCATGTCCGAAAGGCAGTCTTGGGTATATCGGAGGGCTTAATCTTCAGCTGGAAATATCCTGACCGAAGATCAATCTTGGAGAACACTCGGGCTCCCTTCATCTGGTCGAACAGGTCCTCTATACGGGGCAGAGGGTACTTGTTCTTGATCGTCACCTCATTGAGAGACCTATAGTCCATGCACATCCTTTGGGTTCCATCCTTCTTGTCCATGAAGAGCACGGGGGCTCCCCATGGTGACGAGCTTGGACGTATAAAACCCTTCTCTTGCTGCTCCTGGATTTGTTTCTTGAGCTCCACTAGTTCATTGACGGGCACCCTATAGGGTCTCTTTGCTATGGGTGCAGTTCGGGTACTAGGTCAATGGAAAACTCAATGTCCCGGTCAGGTGGCATACCGGGAAGTTCTTCCAAAAACACGTCCGGAAACTCTTGAACAACTGGAATGCTGTCCAAGGTTGCTTCTTGGACGTGGTTCAACATTGCCTTCTCGGTTGCCGGTTGGGCTGACTCAAACTCGATACTGGTTCCGTGCTCGTTGGTCAACTGCACGCTCCTCTCAGCACATTGGTTTACTCCGTTGTGCTTACTTAGCCAATCCATTCCGAGTATTATGTCAAGCCCTTGGGAATCCAAGACAATGAGGTTGGCAAGGAACTCTACCCCCTTATTTTAAGGTTTACTTTCAGACATACTATATTAGTCCTCATCTCTCCACCGGGAGAATTAACCAACATAGTATATTTCAAGTGCGATATGGGTAGATTATACTTGGCAACATACTTGGATGATATGAAGGAATGTGATGCTCCAGAATCAAATAGAATGGTGGCTGGGTTGGAGTTGGCAAGGATCATACCAATCACGACGTCCTCAGCCTGTTGTGCTTCCTCAGCAGAAACGTGGTTCATGTTGCCACGAGGGTAGTTCTGCTGTCCACGGTTCCCTTGATTGGCTCCTCCATTTGGTCGTGGGTTATGCTTGGGCACATTGCTTTGCTGTCCAGGACCTCTCCTCGGGCACTGGCTCGCAAAGTGTCCCGTCTCCCCACATGCAAAGTATGCCCTGTTGCCCACGGCAGCAGGTATGTAGGGGTGGGGGTTTTGAACAGGAGCGCCCGTGTTTGGACGAGGCGCAGGAGGCAAAGGCACACGAGGTGCTTGTGCAACGGGTTGTTACTGTGGTAGTTGGTTAGGGCGGTATGCAGGAGCGGTCGATCCATACTGTGGTGCAGCTTGGGGCATGTACCGAGGTCGTATGTTGCTCCCTTGTGGCTGGTATGGCATCTTCCTCTTGCCCTCTCGCTCGATCTCTCGGATCTTGCTTTCAACCACTATAGCTTTGTCAACCAGCTTCTAGAAGTTAGCATAGTCATAGTTGAGAAGTTGAACCTGGATCTCATTGTTCAACCCTCTCATGAATAGGTACTGCTTCCGTTGGTCTGAGTTGACATCTTCGGGGGCATACCGGGACAGTTTTGTGAACTTGTTTAGGTACTCATTCACACTTTTCTATCCTTGGCAGAGACCTTCGAACTCCTGTCTATTGAGCATCATTACACCAGCAGGGATGTAATGAGAGCGGGAAACTCTCCTTGAACTCAGTCCAAGTAATGGTCTCCGGGTCGACGTGAGCGTTACAAAGGGCATCCCACCAGTCAGCGGCAGCTCCCATAAGTTGGTGCGACGCAAAGAGAACTTTCTCTCTGTCGTTGCACTGAACTATGGCAAGCTTCTTCTCCATGGATTTCAACCAATCGTCGGACTCCATGGGGTCATTAGGTTGAGCAAAGGTAGGTGGTCGAGTCCTCATGAACTCTTCCAGCCTGTTATAAGCCGGCGGTGGCGGCGGTGGTGGTGGCGGTGGTGTCGGAACAGGGTTGTTGTTGTTGGTCTGCAGTTGACCCAAAGTTTGGATCATGGTCTGCATAAGCTGATTCTGCATGGCCATCAACCTTTCCAGGTTGTTTTCACCAGCTCCGGTGTTAACAGGAACTTCATCGTGGCCAGCCTCTTGGTTGCCACGGACATTCCTTCCTTGGCGGCCAGTGTTTCCTCTCACCATCTGTGAGAGAGAACGAAATAGAATAGAGGGTAGAAGGTTAGATGGATCCCCCTAACTATATGCATCAAGGTGGATTGGACTATATGTTTTAGCCCATATGAGGATGTGAACAAGTGCCAAGGCATCTCATACCTCTTTCTACTTATGTGTGGATATAGACAACGCTTGAGATGTCCCACAACTCACACTAAGCACACAATCACAAACAATCATTACAAAGGCTCACACAACTCCTATTCCAGGCTTATTCAATGGGGTCCTATAGGTTTAGGGTGAATACCGATCTGTGACTTGACCCTATGTCAAGGTGGTTTGGGGTGATACCAATCTGTGATCCAACTATGGCTTCTCCTAGGCTTGCATCCTATGTCAAGGTGGTTCCAATGCCAATCTATGCATCCTAGGCTTGCATCCTATGGTTAGCGTGGCTGCTAATACCAATCTGTTACTTGGGGTGCATCCTACAGTCAACGTGACTCTATAACCAATCTGTGATTGTTCTAAGTTTGTGACCTACAGTCAACCGTGGTAGCTTGGTACCAATCTGTGGATTGTACCAATCTGTGACTAGGCATGGCAGCTTTAATATCAATCTGTGACCTATCTAGGCTGTGTGATCTACGATCAACCCGTAGCAGGTTGATTCCAATCTGTGTCTGATACCAACTTGTGTTTCCTATTTAAGCGTGTAACCTACCGTCAACCCGTGCCTCTGATACCAATCTGTGACGCCCTCAATTCTGTGGAAAACAACGAAACCTAGAACTGATGCGCATGTGTGCCCAGGATGTTCATCACACATACACATATGTTCCACAAACTGAATTCAGAATATATATTATCGCAAATAACAGGGTTTATTACAAAGTCTCATGAGTCTTGGACTCATGCTAACAGCAGAAGTCTTATCTAAGCAGCGGAAGTCTAAATATAGCAGCGGAAGTCTTCTAACTAGTGCAGAAGCAAACTAAGCAGCAACAGTGGCTCCATCTCTACTCCATCCCCACAGGCAAGGTTGAGGACAGATTACACGCCTAATGCTCCACTTGGTCTTCATAGTAATCTTCTCCTGTTGCTGATGATGAAATAATAATGCAAGTTTAGTACAATGATGTACTCAGCAAGTCCGGAAAAAATATGATATGTAGCTCTCAACAAGGAAGGCATAAAATGGTTCATTGCAGAAAGCAAAGTTATTTCTCAAAACCATGATAAAACAACAACTTAGCTTTAAGTGAATGAAATCCCAACATGTATTAAAATACCAGCATACCTCCATTATGTTTCATCACTTTCCATGTCTCAACCAGACATTAATCTTTCTCAACTTTTGCTCAAGAATACCTTCTCGTATTCTCTACCATCTCACAAATATCATCTCATATTCGCTACCATTTCATCTCATAAACAATTCGAATCTTGTTGCCACGACTCAACAGTCATGCAACCAATCTTATCACCCGGACTCAACAGTCCCAAAAACCAAACCATAACCAAAACCATAACCATCCCAACTAATCATGGAAGTTGGCCAGGCACTCGTGACCGTAAGCTCGGATATCATGATAGTTTTACAATCTGCAGAGTTTGCACCTCTTTACCCACAAGTTTGTGATTTCGTCACCCGTCGGTGACTGCAGAACCTCCATTGTACCATTACACAACCATCGGTGTATGGCCAAGAGATCACAAAATAGCCTTTACAAAGGGGCTACTAGATGTATGGACTCACTAAGGTTTCACCGGCAGGCTAGAATCTCCAATTCTCCCACCCACGGCCCCCTCTTGTGCCATGCAGTTCCCAGGGCAGTCCTCACTCGACTCCCATTCCCCGCGCCTTCCACAGTCCATAACAATCTAGCAACTTACCTAATTACTAGGCTAAGCCGCGCCCATACTTGGCCTTGTGGTGGCACTGTTATCCTGGCATGTGCTTGCATGAACCGGTCCTTAGATCTACGGCAAGTAAACCACCATCTCATTCTACCTCATTCACAAACCTAGGCTTGTCTAGATCTCCCTCCGATCCATGTTCATTAACAACATCAGTTTCTCATCTTTCTTACAAATGCAGTTAGCTAGACACATCTATCTGGCTTCCCATAATCCCGTGGACTCAACGAAGCATAAAAGTAAAACCATACCCGACTCATTTACTTCCCTGGCGACAAGGGTGGTTTAATCAAAACTAGTAAACTCCTATGAAAGGGTTTCCCATCATGTTTAACTCAGCATACACACCTTTTCGCAAACAAAATAGTTTTCCAAAATATGGGATCAATATGGTCAAAGGGCACTTGCCTTGTTCTTGCGGTTCTGGTTGCTCTTGGAGCTTGAAACCTTGTTGTTGCAGCTAGTCGTAGACAACTCCCTGAGCTTGTCCTTCTATACGCGATCACACACATATAAGATTCATAGCAATCAATATCATGCACAAACTTTAACCAGATACGATGATGCATATGCTTGTTAATCCTATGATGCTGTTTTATTAGATCGGTTTGTACGTGTTCTTGCATGTTTGCATGGCTTTTACGATGAACAGAGGTGTAAAGATCAATTTTGGATGTGGCGATGATCTTGACTTTAGATCAAACCGATCAACACGTGATCTGTCCAGGAAAAAAACTTCTGTTCCGAAGGGATCGAAGGAACAGATGCAAAGAAAACGCGATGATGTCGTAAGGTGGTATTGCAAACCTACCTTACTCTCTTCAGGTCCTCCCTCCTAGCAAAACAGATCGTCGGGGCTCCTCTGGCGATGGCGATCGTGATCCAGGCTCATCGGCGGTCTCTCCGGTAGTTGTACTTCGGCGAAGGGTTTTACTCGGCGAGCTGGGGCTAGGGCTCTAAGTTGTCGGCTCAGGAGGTGGAAAAGAAGTACGTGGCTGCGGCCAAAGGTTTTCGGTTCTATTTATAAGAGGAAAACGGAGAGTCCTCTGATCGGAATTCGAACAAGAGTCCTATTCAAATTGTTTTTGAATCTTAACAACTTATCTTAGATTGATTCGGTGCGGTAACATTGTGAAATTCGTGTCGATTTCCTCCCGTACCGGTATTCCCACGCGTACAGAGGAAAACCACTTCAGAATCATGTTACCTTCACGGCGGTGAGCTCCAGAAGCTCCACGTGTCCTGCGGGAACCTAGGCTCCTTTTTCCACAGAGACAAGCTCCGGTTGTGCCGCGTGTCAGGAAGGCGAGACCTCCCTCTTACTCAGAGGTGAGCTCTGCGTGCGCCACACGTCCTGGCCGGCAGGACCTCCCTCTCCCTCAGAGGCGAGCTCCGCGTGCGCCATGTGTATGGTGGGTCGGGACCTCCCCTCTCAACAGAGCCGAGCTCCACGAACGCCACATGTCAGTTCCGGACCTCCCCCTCTCTTCGGAGGTGGCTCCGGGTGTGCCATGTGTCGTAACAGCGCCAGACTTCCTTTCTCCTCAGAGACGAGCTCCGAGGTCGACACGTGTCCATCAGCGTCGGACCTCCCGGAGGCGAGCTCCGGAGGTGACACGTGTCTGGTAATGTCGGACCACCCGGAGGTGAGCTCTAGAGGTGACACGTGTCCAATAGGACCGGACCTCTCGGAGGTGAGCTCCGAGAGCGACACGTGTCTAGTGAGGCCGGACCTCTCGGAGGTGAGCTCCGAGAGCGACACGTGTCCCGCGCGGCTGGTCCTCTGTTTTCCGCAGTCACTAGCTCCGAAGGCGACACGTGTTCTGCGGGACTGGCCTCGCTTCTCCGTAGAGGCTAGCTCCGGGGGCAACACGTGTTCCACGGAGGTCGGACCTCTCCCCCTTTGCGGGGATGACCCCCGAGCCTGCCACGTAGCCAGTTTAGCGGCGGACCTCTCCCCCTTTGCCGAGATGAGCTCCGAACACGCCACGTGTCCAGCGAACCGCGGGAATTGTCTTCGGCGCTCTCTGTAAACTGGAATTTGCTCTTTTTGGCTAACTTTTTGACTCTTTCTCTGTTTCAACTTATTTAAAAAATGTTTTTCTACATGGAACATGATTACATGCAGAAATCGAAAATGAGGGTGTCACATGGCAGTTCTGTTTGCTCCCTCTGGTCATTCTACAGCCGCAGCGGTTCGTCTGACTGCTGAGCCTCATCGTCGTGGCTGTTTGTGGGGCACCAGAACCTGTACGCTTTCCCACACACACACAAGGCCCGACCCGTCGAGTGCGTCAGCCTCCTTCTCCTCCTCCTCCTCCTCCTCCTCCTCCTCCTCCTCCTCCTCCTCCTCCTTATCTTTCTCTCCGGGCGTCCGTTGGGCCGGCACGGAGCGTGGATCCGGCCAGACTAGGATCGGTTTCTTCAGTAAGCAACCCTTGCTCTGCTTGCTTGGACGAACAATTTGTTCGACAGAATTACGAATCTGGGTGCCTTTTTCCTTCTCTTTCGGTTAGCTGTGAATTTGTTCCGGTGCGTGGTGCCCTCGCATTCTTCGTGCAGGGTCAATATAATCCATCCAAATTGCGGGCGCGTTTCAATTCCAAAGAATGTCGTCGATGAAGACCACGACAAATTTATCCAGCACATGAAATGAGCCGGAGCGATGGTGAGGCCGAACGACATGACTAGGTACTCATAGAGTCTGTACATCATGGAGAAAGCCGTCTTCGGTATGTCCTCAGCCCTTATTTTTATCTGATGGTACCCTGATCTCAAGTCCATCTTCGAAAAGATCTTTGCCCCTACCAGCTGATGAAACAACATGTCGATATGGGGCGATGGGTACTTGTTCTTGATTGTGATGGCATTTAGCGGACGATAGTCCACACAAAGCCGTAACGTCTCATCCTTCTTCTTGACAAATAATGCCGAACAGCCCCATGGTGAGGAGCTCAGCCTAATGAAACCCTTGTCCAGCAGGTCCGTTAATTGCTTTTTCAATTCTGTCAATTCTTTTGGCGCCATCTTGTACGGCCTTCAGGATATTGGCATGGTTCCCGGTGCAAGTTCTATCTTGAACTCCACCTCTCGGTCGGGCGGCATATCTGGTAGATCATCCGGGAATACATTGGGGAACTCTCGGACCACTGGAATGTCTTCCAGGCTGCTTGTTGTGGAGTGATATATGGCTGGATGTTTTATTTCTGGACTGTCCAGAAATAGAGAATAAGCTTCGTGCACAGACGAGTTTAAGTGCATGACCCGAGATACGATGTCTAGAACAGCGTCGTGGCGAGTTAACCATGACATTCCTAGGATGACGTCGACCTTTTGTCCCTCTAAGAGAGACGCGGGGTATAATTTTCCCCCTACATAATGGGGTTTTAGGATCCATTACAATTGCTGAGATTTTCCCACCCGGTGAACAAATCAAGAAAGGACTCTCGGTGGGTATTATTTGTAGATCATACTTGATAACACATGTATGGCTAATGAAATTATGAGTAGCACCAAAATCAAATAAAACTATGACGGGGTGGTGGTGAAGATGGAACATACTCGCAAGGACAGGTTCGCCCTCCGGCACGTCCTCAATGGCGAGGTGGTGGACATTGCCGGGCTTGGGATTTGCACACCGTGGATTGTTGTTGTTTCGGGGCTGGTTTCTCCCCGGGAACGGTGGTGTCGCTCTGCTGCCTTGCTGCTTCTCGGGTCAATCTTTTGAGAAATGCCCCTGGCGACCGCACGTAAAACATGCGTATGGTGGCTGGCCACTGCCTTGTGGACGAAAGCCGGGCATGCATTGCTGGGGTGAGAATGCACGCGGCATCACCCTTTGCCATTGTTGCTGTTGCTTCTGCGGAGGTGCTGGTAATGCTGGTCGAAATGCCGGCTGTGGATACGGCCGATTTTGGAATTGCATCGGTCGAGACGGTGGTTGCCAGGGTTGCCCAGACGGTGTGTGATACACCATCCGATATTTTTGAGGAGGACCACCTCCCTCTCCGCTGCTCTGTGGCATGCTTCTCTTGTTCTCTGCCATAGCTAACTCCTTGCCGGTGTCCTCCTGTGCAATCACAGCATCAACCATGTCGTTGAGGCTGCCCGATTGAACATGGCCAGATTGTCTTTCAGGAGCGGATTCAGCCCCTGATAGAAATGGTCCCGCCTCTTCTCATCCGTATCAGCATGATACGACACGTATAAGGTGAGGTCATTGAATACACTGGAGTACTCCAGTGCGTTCCTGTTGCCCTGCTGCAGGTGTAAGAATTTCTGCGTCTTCCGCTTTATTAAGCCGGGTGGAATATGATAGGCCTGAAAAACCATCCTGTATTCTGTCCGGGTTAATATTCGCTCAGTGGGTTGGGAAGCACAAAAGTTCGCCCACCAAGCGCTTGCAGACCCCATAAGTTGCTGGGCTGCAAACTGAGTCTTCGGCTGCTCACTAACTCAGATCAGCCCAAAATTCATCTCCATTGTGTGGAGCCAGTTGTCCGCTTCAAATATTTCGTCAGCGCGTGAGAATACCGGTGGCTGCGTCGCCAGAAAGCCCGAGTAAGAACTTTGCTGATGTTCGCCCCGGTCTTGACATCCCTCAGGGCGAGACATATTCTGGATCAACGTTCACAGCAGCTCCGTGTGCTGCTGGTGCGAGCCCGCCATGTCCGCAATGATATACGCCATTGTGATTGTTGGCGGTGGCGGTGGTTGCTGCTCCTGCCCCGAGGATGTCTCGGGCGGCTGTTGGGAGGCATCTCCTCCCTGACTTGAACTCCCAACTTGCGGGTTGGCACGAGTACGAGTCATTCTAAAATTCAAAACGTGTAAAATCAGCAAATGTCATACTTAAAATTGTATGAAAACAGTATGGTAATGTAGTGATGCATTGAGATATTTGCATAACATTCAGATATATTGATAAAGCAAAATCTTTATACAAGATACATTATTCTTGGGTCAAAATTACAGCAACTTTTGATCACCCAAGAAGTGTGCTCATTTCGTCGCTATAAACTCACACACTACTATTTTCTACACGACATGTCGCTGTTACAAATGTTAGCCCCTAGAACCACCCTCGCTGCCCTATTCGGCAACGGAAACTCCCTAGTCAGAGTGGGAGTCAACCTGCTAGGGGTCTTCCTCCTCCACCGGTTATTCCGGTTCTACTGGTGGCTCTGGATCCATGACCTCATCCTCTGGTTCAGGCTCTGGTATCACCGGAATACCGAGAACCACGGGTACTGCACCTGCAAACGGCAGGCCCACTACCGGAGGTACTAGGTCCTGCAGAGCATTCACCTCGTACATGGCTTGATTGTAATCCATCTTCCAGTTTTGTCCCACCTCAATTGCTTCATCGCGCTCTTGAGTGAGAACTGCATTCTGCTGGGTCAAAGCATGGACTTGCTGATGCAAAGCCGTGATGTCGACATTACTTCTCTTTCCCGCCTTCTTCAGACGACACAACTGATGCTCTTGCCTATTCAGGCTTTGCATCGTTGGTGCGGGTACATCACGAAGTTCATTATACGCACTCTCGTAGTGGTCGCTGCGGGTGGTGCTCTCCTTGAGCTCTATGGCAAGAAGAGCTGTATTGATAGCTTGGCTGTCCATCACGCTCCTTCCTGCCATGACATAGTGGCTGAGATTTGCCTCTCCTGGACTATACCTTGGGCAGTTTGTATCGCTTGCCTCAAAGTACCGCCTCCACCACACGCGATTGGCTTGTCCCTCCACTGGAACAAGCGCATATGGAGTGTCCTCCATAGCTCGCACGTGAAGTTGGCAGAAGTGTGACATGGCATCGCGGGCTGCCAATTGCTATACATCCTCCGGGTAACTATCTTTCACTGTGACGGAACGGTGCCCATCCCGGTGGAGTTAGTCCTGCCGGAACATTGACATGTATGACACATGTCGTTTTCTCCTCCTCACCTTCTTCCTTGGCAAAAAAGTGCAGCATCTCCATATACCCGAAATATTGAAGCATAAGCTTCAACAGATCCGGATAACAGCGGCGTTGAGAACAGTGGGACACCACCCACCCGTTCTCCAATTCTTTATCGCCTTCCATGAGATGGCTCTCTAGGATCATAGACTGGCCCCACATACCACCACTCCTCTTTTCTGTGCACTTTGTCCTCACTAGTGCTCACCCAGGAAAAACTTCCAGTCGGTCACCCATCCCCAAATTCCTCCGGGCCAAGCACGCTTAACCCCGGAGTCCTTAGCAGGTGGGCTTCCGGAAAAGAAGGTATACCTTGGTGGTATGAGTACTCTATCAATCCTATTAACCTGGAAGCTAGGATATCACACAATCCACCCCCCTTAGAAGACCGACGTCCTCGTCGGTCAACGCCAAGACAGGAACGTCCACTCTTAGCCACGTCCGTACGTTCAGTACTGGCATACGCATACCGTACGTCCGGTTAGCAGCATACGTATCATACCGTGTCCCACACAGAGGACCCACACGTCATGCGTACGTACCCACGTCCTTGACCCGTACGCTACCGTATTCTTCTCACTGACCCGTACGCACCCGTGAAACCGCGAGGGTCGGCTCTGATACCATTTGAGATGGCTCTCTAGGATCATAGACTGGCCCCACATACCACCACTCGTCTTTTCTGTGCACTTTGTCCTCACTCGTGCTCACCCGGGAAAAACTTCCCAGTCGGTCACCCATCCCCAAATTCCTCCGGGCCAAGCACACTTAACCCCGGAGTCCTTAGCAGGTGGGCTTCCGGAAAAGAAGGTATACCTTGGTGGTATGAGTACTCTATCAATCCTATTAACCTGGGAGCTAGGATATCACATTCCATTAGTGGAAACATATTAAAAAATGTCAAATATTTATTTCTACATGTCGAAGTGTGTGGTCGACACTTCCCCCGGACCTGCTCTGGGCAGCCCGCGGAGGTTCTTTTTCGGAGGG
Organism: Neostapfia colusana; assembly: GCA_030760725.1. Lineage (NCBI taxonomy): Eukaryota > Viridiplantae > Streptophyta > Magnoliopsida > Poales > Poaceae > Neostapfia > Neostapfia colusana. The sequence continues at coordinate 60,934,009 of JASWHV010000009.1, forward strand.
GCTAGACGCTTGCGGAGAGCTTAAGCGTTAGGGACGAGTGAGGGAGAAGCTTGACACGGCAAGTTTTACGTGGTTCAGGCCGCCGGAGCATAAAACCCTACGTCCACGGTGAGCAGAGGCGCTCGCTGTATTGCTTGTTGCTCAGAACCGGAGTCCTGAGCTTGAGGGTGAGTGATGTCTAGGGTGTGAGTTCCCAGAGTTTGAACCCTTGCTAACGTTGCCTACCCGAGCCTTTTGTAGTCCAAGGCTCGTGTGGCTTACAAGGGCGGCCCGGAACCCAACAGGTGGTCCCGGGGAGATTGCCTGCCGACTTTCGTATCTGCAGTTATGTAGGTAGTTGTCTCTGGCGAAGGCTTCCGAGTCTTCGTTCTGCCGCCCTGCCCATGCCGCAAGCTAGTCGTAGTGGTTGATGATGGCAGGGGCAGCAGTGGATGTCTTGTTGCTGTGTTTATTGGCGGGCAGGCTCTGACACGGCCGCCAGTCTGCGATCTGACCGGGAGCAATGACACCTGACAGAGGCGTGCTCCGCGTCTTGGGAAGGTGCGGGCCTTAAATACCTCGTACGGGCTAGGCATGGCACGTCTTTACGCCCGCTGCCTACCGCGCGGGGGCAGGCAACGTTGTCGTGCTGGCCACGTGGCGGGTCCGGAGCTCTCGTCTAAGGAGAGGGATGTCCGGCCCCGCGGGACACGTGGAGTCCTCGGAGCTCTTCCCGCGTAGGGGGGAGGTCCGGCTTCTGCTGGCCACGTGGCGGGCCCGGAGGTCTCCTCTGAGAAGAGGGAGGTCCGGCCCCGCGAGACATGTGGAGCCTTCGGAGCTCCCCCCACGGAGGGGGGAGGTCCGGCTTCTGCTGGCCACGTGGCAGGCCCGGAGCTCTCCTCTGAGGAGAGGGAGGTCCGGCCCAGCTGGACACGTGGCGCCTTCGGAGCTCTCCCTACTGAGAAGGGCGAGGTCCTTAGGCATTTTCCCCTGTGCGCGAGGGTACCCCATATCGAGTGTACCAACAGTGGCCCCCGGGCCCATCTCGGGGGAGACAGCGAGCCCGAGGTGGGGCCTCCGTCTATTCTGTTCCGCGCACTTTCTCTAAGTCCCGCATTGACCATTGCCGGAGCACGAACAGTCGCGGGATCGTGGGAGTGTGCGCCCACTTGATGGTTGCTTTTACTGCGGCGGTTCCCAAGGCTGCCACTTCTGCACGTTGCGGCGCTTTTTTTGGGAACCGCCAAAGCGCCTTGCCGGCTCGTCTGCTTGGGAGACTAACCTCTTAGCCCACCGCTTCAGCTGGACGACTTGGGTCCACTTGTCATTGGCGCTACATCTTGGAGCCGAAGCAGTTGCCCATGCGGCGTATTCAAGAGTTTCGAATCGCTTTGAATCGTACCTGGAGAGTTTTAAAGGGGGATCTTACCCGCATCGCGGCTTCCCTTTGCACTTCCCAGCGCTTGCACCTTCCTTGAACTCTTGCGCCTTTGTCTTCCTGTCCTTGAGCTTTCCCCCGCCATGGCTTCCAACCCGCCTCCAGAGAAGAAGCACGCTCGATCTCCTCCGGTGGTGGCGTCTGTGCCAAGTCAGGGAACCAGGGTGCCTGCACGGCCTGCTTCTGGAGATGGCGCTCCGTCCGGTGGCGTCCCCAAGAGGTCTCGGGCTCATCATCCCGACGGGACTCCTCTTGAGCGACAATAGGCTGAAGGTTCCCGGGCGTCGCGTCCTCCCTCCTCAGGCGGTGGAGCCTCCAAGGAGACTGCTGATGTGTCGAGGGGAGCTTCAGGAGCATCCCCTGCTCCGTCAGTCCGGGCAACTGCGGAGCGGCCATCGGCGGCGACGGCAGGCTCTAGTGGTCCTACCCCGGCTCGGAAGCCGGGGTTAAGAGCCCGTTGGAGTGCTCGCATTTCTCGGCCGTCCCCGACTGATGGGGAGTCTGCGCCGCAGCGCTCGGAAACCGGGACAGCTGCCCCGGCCCCCAAGGCAGCGCGAGTTTCTCCTTTACCGGTCTGCCCGGATTCTATGGCAGCGTCAGCTCCCCTTGTCGAGACAGTTGCTGCGGCCCCCAAGCTAGTGCAGGTTCGCCCTGTACCTGGCGGCCCGGCTTCTATTTCAGCGTCGACCCCCTCCACTCGTCCCTCCCCACCGGCTCAGGAGCCAGCTGTCAGTGAGGGTTTGGGGGGGGGGGTCTGCCTATCGAAGTCCTGGTGCTGGCATCTCCTGACCGGCGTCTCATCCCGGTCGCTGCCGCGTCTTCTTCTCTTGAAGACGACGTGATGGAGGAAGTCGGGGGCGCCGCTCCAGCCTCTGCTGCCCCACTACCCCTGGCAGATGCTCTCGTGCTCGCCCAGACGAGCGTTCGGCAGGTCTTGGCCGTGCTCGGTCGTGAGAGAGAGGAGCAGGTGGTTGAGAGGGATTGCCTCCTCACCTGGGGGAACCTTTTGCGGGAGCGGACCGTGAAGGTCAAGGGCGAGCTCGAGACCATACGGGAGTCGCTCGACATAATGGAGGCACTCCTTGATCGACAGAAGCGGGCTGTCGACCGTCTGGACTCCGAGACACGGCGGCTCCATTGGGAGGACCTTGAGGCACATGCCCGGGCCGAGGAGAACTTCTCTACCCTCGAGGAGGTACGGCAGAGGCTGGCGCGCCGCAAGCGCGCCGTTGAGGATCTGGAGCGCTCCGTGGCGGCCGAGGCGGAGAGGGTCGCCGCGCGGCTGGCGGCGGGCGAAGGCGACCTGCGAGCTCGGGCCAGGGAGCTGGAGGCCCGGAAGGCAGACCTTACCATGAGGGAAGAGCAGGTCTCCTGGGAACGCCAGGTGATCCTGGATCGGAAGTTGGCTGTCGATTTCTGGGCTTCAGAGTTGGGGCGGCTTGCCCAGACTCTCCGCCTTCGGGAAAGCTCTCTGGCGGCCAAGGAAAAGGAATTCTCCGAGGGAAGCCGCGACGCCCTGCGGGCAGCACGTCGCGAGGTAGAGGAGCTCTTGGCCTCGCGGTCTTCCGAGGCCCGTGCGGTCTCGAGCTTCGTTGATCAGGCGGGGTCCGCCTTGGTCCCCCTTGGCTTCAGCCCAGTGAAGACGACGGCCTCTGCGCTGAAGGTGGCTGAAGTGATCCCCGCGCTGGAGTCAATCGGCGCCAAGCTGAGCAAGCAAGACGAAGTGGTCGCCAGCGAGCTTGAGGCAGAGGGACGGGGCCTGGTCTTGGAGGTTTCCACACATGTGTTGGCGTGCTTCAGGAGCCGGGACCCTTCTTTCTCACTGGAGCCAGCGAGGCAGGGTCCTGCCGCGGAGCGGGAGGAGACCGCCAGGGCTGAAGTTTGGGATGTGGCTGCCCTTGTAGCCTCTAGGTTCCGGCACGAGCCAGGGGGACCCTAGGGCTTGTTTCTTTCTTTTTATCGAGTCTGTAGTCCAGCTCATGGAGCCATGAATAAATAGACTCTTGTGACCTTTTGTGCCTATGATGCTTTTGTCTTCTTCTTGGTTTCACGTGGCCGAGTCCTTAGCTCCGCAAGGTACTCAGAGGCCCTCACCAATATCGATGCTCTGCACAGACACCCTCCTAGGGTCCTTATTGTATTAAGGGCCCCGGAGGTCTCTGGAGCTCGCCCCATGAGGATGGGGAGGTCAGGATCTGCCGGCCAAGTGGCGGGTCCGGATCTCCCCACTGAGGAGAGGGAGGTCCGGCCCCGCGGCACACGTGGCGCCTTCGGAGCTCTCCCCTCGGAGGGGGAGGTCCGGCTTCTGCCGGCCACGTGGCGGGCCCGGAGCCCCTCCCGAGGAGGCGAGGGCTCCGGCCCTATGGGACACATGGGGCCTTCAGGCCTCGTCCCAGTTGAAGGGGCGAAACCCAGATTCTCTGGTCGTGCACTGGAGTAGTCGATAGCTCCCTGCCCCCACCTCATGCAGCACGCATAGCTATAACTTGGAGGTCCTGCACACAGGTTGAGGAAACGTAATTCTCCTCGGGGGGTCCTCCCTTTCCCGTCTCTTAGTCTTATTCGGCTTATGGTCCTAGTCCGGTATATGGGGCTTGGGCAATGCTGTGCGCGAGGCACTGGGCTCCGGCTCCCTCCAAGGTCCGGGTACGACCGTCCGGCCCCTAGTACCGGACCATACGCCGAGGAAGCAGAGTGCACAGGCTTTGGGTACGGAACCAGGCAAAGCGGTTGTACTCCCCTGGACCTCCGGAGGGCAGGGTGCGCACGCTTTGGGTACAGACCCGGCTGAGCGGGATACACACCCTGGACCCCCCATGCACGGCGCAGGCCTTTCCCGGAGGTGACCAACTGGCACCGCAACACCTGACTGGGGGAGGCCCGAGAGGCCCCCTGTCCATCGTTAGGTGCCTCAATCGCAACCGCCTTCGGTAGGATAGCAAATGCTGACAATGGATGAGCGCGGGAAAAGGGGAGCTAAACGTACGGTGAGCATACATAGAAAGTGCGGTCATAAAAAATTAATGCGTAATTTAAATGAGCACATGAGAGAGAGCGAAGTAGAACAGGTTTCTGTGTAAATGCCCATAGGAGAAAGTCAGGTTGTACATGGAGGCAGTGACCCGCCTCATTAAGAAGGGAAGCAAGACTCTACGCGCTTAGGGTCGGGAACCAGGCCAAGCAGGACGTAGTCCTGGACTGTCCCCTGAGACTTAGCTGCTCCGAGTGCTGTTCCTAGACTCTATGGGATTTATTACAGAAGGGTATGGCCCTGTTCTACTAATGCTCAGGAGGTAGAACTTACTGTGTTGTTCCATGCTAAGAGTTCGGGAATGGATCCCATCTGTCGAAGTGTGTGGTCGACACTTCCCCTGGACCTGCTCTGGGCAGCCCACGGAGGTTCTTTTTCGGAGGGGCTAGACGCTTGCGGAGAGATTAAGCGTTAGGGACGAGTGAGGGAGAAGCTTGACATGGCGAGTTTTACGTGGTTCAGGCCGCCGGAGCGTAAAACCCTATGTCCACGGTGAGCAGAGGCGCTCGCTGTATTGCTTGTTGCTCAGAACCAGAGTCCTGAGCTTGAGGGTGAGTGATGTCTAGGGTGTGAGTTCCCAGAGTTCGAACCCTTGCTAACGTTGCCTAACCGAGCCTTTTATAGTCCAAGGCTCGAGCGGCTTACAAGGTGGGCCCGGGACCCGACAGGTGGTCCTGGGGAGATTTCCTGCCATCTACCGTATCTGCAGTTATGCCGGTAGTTGTCTCTGGCAAAGGCTTCCGAGTCTTCGTTCTGCCGCCCTGCCCATGCCGCAAGATAGTCGTAGTGGTTGATGATGGCAGGGGCAGCAGTGGATGTCTTGTTTCTGTGTTTATTGGCAGGCAGGCTCTGACACGGCGCGCCAGTCTGCGATGTGACCGGGCGCAACGGCACCTGATAGAGGCGTGATCCGCGTCTCCGCGTCTTGGGAAGGCGCGGGCCTTAAATACCTCGTACGGGCAAGGCATGGCGCGTCTTTACGCCCGCTGCCTACCGTGCGGGGGCAGGCAGCGTTGTCCTGCTGGCCACGTGGCGGGTCCAGAGCTCTCGTCTGAGGAGAGGGAGGTCCGGTCCCACGGGACACATGGAGTCCTCGGAGCTCTCCCCGCGGAGGGGGGAGGTTCGGCTTCTACTGGCCACGTGGCGGGCCCGGAGGTCTCCTCTGAGAAGAGGGAGGTTCGGCCCCGCGGGACACGTGGAGCCTTCGGAGCTCCCCCCACGGAGGGGGGAGGTCCGGCTTCTGCTGGCCACGTGGCAGGCCCGGAGCTCTCCTCAGAGGAGAGGGAGGTCCGGCCCCGCTGGACACGTAGCGCCTTCGGAGCTCTCCCTGCGGAGAAGGGCGAGGTTCTTAGGCATTTTCCCCTGTACGCGAGGGTACCTCGTATCGAGGGTACCGACAGAGGCCCCCGGGCCCATCTCGGGGGAGATAGCGAGCCCGAGGTGGGGCCTCCGCCTCTTCTATTACGCGCACTTTCTCTAAGTCCCGCGTTGACAGTTGCCGGAGCATGAACAGTCGCGGGATCGTGGGAGCGTGCGCCCACTTGATGGTTGCTTTTACTGCGGCGCTTCCCAAGGCTGCCACTTCTGCACGTTGTGGCGCTTTTTTCGGGAACCGCCGAAGCGCCTGGGCGCCTCGTCTCCTTGGGAGACTGACCTCTTGGCCCACCGCTTCATCTGGACGACTTGGGTCCACTTGTCATCGGCGCTCGGTCTTGGAGCCGAAGCGGTTGCCCATGTGGCGTATCCGAAGAGTTTCGAATCACTTTGAATCGTACCTGGAAAGTTTTAAAGGGGGGTCTTACCCGCATCGCGGCTTCCCTTCACACTTCCCAGCGCTTGCACCTTCCTTGAACTCTTGTGCCTTTGTCTTCCTGTCCTTGAGCTTTCCTCCGCCATGGCTTCCAACCCGCTTCCAGAGAACAAGCGCGCTCGATCTCCTCCGGTGGCGGCGTCTGTGCCAAGTTAGGGAACCAGGGCGCCTGCATGGCCTGCTTCTGGAGATGGCGCTCCGTCCGGTGGCGTCCCCAAGAGGTCTCGGGCTCATCATCCCGACGGGACTCCTCTTGAGCGACAACAGGCTGAAGGTTCCCGGGCGTCGCGTCCTCCCTCCTCAGGCGGTGGATCCTCCAAGGAGACTGCTGATGTGTCGAGGGGAGCTTCAGGAGCATCCCCTGCTCCGTCAGTCTGGGCGACTGCGGAGCGGCCGACGGCGGCGACGGCATGCTCTAGTGGTCCTACCCCGGCTCGGAAGCCGGGGTTCAGAGCCCGTTGGAGTGCTTGCTTTTCTCGGCCGTCCCCGACTGATGGGGAGTCTGTGCTGCAGCGCTCAGAAATCGGGATAGCTGCCGCGGCCCCCAAGCCAGCGCAAGTTTCTCCTGTACCGGTCTGCCCGGATTCTATGGCAGCGTCAGCTCCCCTTGCCGAGATAGTTGCCGCGGCCCCCAAGCCAGCGCAGGTTCGCCCTGTACCTGGCGGCCCGGCTTCTATTTCAGCGTCGACCCCCTCCACTCGTCCCTCCCCACCGGCTCAGGAGCCAGCTGTCAGTGAGGGTTCGGGGGGTCCGGCTGTCGAAGTCCCGGTGCCGGCTTCTCCTCACCGGCGTCTCATCCCGGTCACCGGCGCGTCGTCTTCTCTTGAAGACGACGTGATGGAGGAAGTCGGGGGCGCCGCTCCAGCCTCTGCTGCACCACTGCCCCTGGCAGATGCTCTCGCGCTCGCCCAGACGAGCGTTCGGAAGGTCTTGGCCGCGCTCGGTCGTGAGAGAGAGGAGCAGGTGGTTGAGAGGGATCGCCTCCTCACCTGGGGGAACCTTTTGCGGAGCGGACCGCGAAGGTCAAGGGCGATCTCGACATCAGACGGGAGTCGCTCGACATAATGGAGGCGCTCCTTGACCGACAGAAGCGAGCTGTCGACCGTCTGGACTCCGAGGCGCGGCGGCTCCACAGGAAGGCCCTTGAGGCACATGCCCGGGACGAGGAGAACTTCTCTACCCTTGAGGAGGTACAGCAGAGGCTGGCGCGCCGCAAGCGCGCAGTTGAGGATCTGGAGCGCTCCGTGGCGGCCGAGGCAGAGAGGGTCGCCGCGCGGCTGGCGACGGGCGAAGGCGACCTGCGAGCTCGGGCCAGGGAGCTGGAGGCCCGGAAGACAGACCTTACCATGAGGGAAGAGCAGGTCTCCCGGGAACACCAGGCGATCCTGGATCGGGAGTTGGCTGTCAATTTCCGGGCTTCAGAGTTGGGGCGGCTTGCCCAGACTCTCCGCCTTCGGTAAAGCTCTATGGCGACCATGGAAAAGGAATTCTCCGAGGGAAGCCGTGAAGCCATGCGGGCAGCCCGCCGCGAGGTAGAGGAACTCTTGGCCTCGCGGTCTTCCGAGGCCCGTGCGGTCTCGAGCTTCGTTGACCAAGCGGGGTCCGCCTTGGTCCCCCTTGGCTTCAGCTCAGTGAAGACGACGGCCCCTGCGCTGAAGGTAACTGAAGTGATCCCCGCGCTAGAGTCAATCGGCGCCAAGCTGAGCAAGGTAGACGCGGTGGTCGCCAGCGAGCTTGAGGTAGAGGGACGGGGCCTGGCCTTGGAGGTTGCCACACATGTGTTGGCGTGCTTCAGGAGCCGGGACCCTTCTTTCTCACTGGAGCTAGCGAGGCAGGGTCCTGCCGCGGAGCGGGAGGAGACCGCCAGGGCTGAAGTCGGGGATGTGGCTGCCCTTGTAGCCTCTAGGTTCCGGCGCGAGCCAGGGGGACCCTAGAGCTTGTTTCTTTCTTTTTATCGAGTCTGTAGTCCAGCTCATGGAGCCATGAATAAATAGACTCTTGTGACCTTTTGTGCCTGTGATGCTTTTGTCTTCTGCTTGGTTTCGCCTGGCCGAGTCCTTAGCTCCGCAAGGTACTCAGAGGCCCTCACCAATCTCGAAGATCTGCACAGACACCCTCCTGGGGTCCTTATTGTATTAAGGGCCCCGGAGGTCTCCGGAGCTCGCCCCATGAGGAAGGGGAGGTCCGGATCTGCCGGCCACGTGGCGGGTCCGGAGCTCCCCACTGAGGAGAGGGAGGTTCGGCCCCTCGGGACACGTGGCGCCTTCGGAGCTCTCCCCTCAGAGGGGGAGGTCCGGCTTCTGCCGGCCACGTGGCGGGCCCGGAGCCCCTCCCAAGGAGGCGAGAGCTCCGGCCCGGGGGACACGTGGGGCCTTCGGGCCTCGTCCCAGTTGAAGGGGCGAAACCCGGATCCTCCGGTCCTGCACTGGAGTAGTCGATAGCTCCCTGCCCCCCACCTCATGCAGCACCCGTAGCTATAACCAGGAGGAAATGCACATAGGTAGAGGAAATGTAATTCTCCTTGGCGGTCCTCCCTTTCCCGTCTCTTAGTCTTATTCGGCTTATGGTCCTAGTCCGGTATACGGGGCTCGGGCAATTCTGTGCGCGAGGCGCTGGGGCTCCGGCTCCCTCCAACGTCCGGGTACGACCGTGCGGCCCCTAGTACCAGACCGTATGCCGGGGAAGCAGAGTGCACAGGCTTTGGGTATGGAACCAGGCAAAGCGGCTGTACTCCCCTGGACCTCCGGAGGGCAGGGTGCGCACAGTTTGGGTACAGAGCCGGCTGAGCGGGATACACACCCTGGACCCCCCATGCACGGTGCAGGCCTTTCCCGGAGGTGACCAACTGGCACCACAACACCTGACTGGGGGAGGCCCGAGAGGCCCCCTGGCCATCGGAAGGTGCCTCAAGCGCAACCGCCTTTGGTAGGATAGCAAATGCTGACTATGGATGAGCGTGGGAAAAGGGGAGCTAAACGTACGGTGAGCATACATAGAAAGTGCGGTCATAAAAATTAATGCGTAATTTAAATGAGCACATGAGAGAGAGCGAAGTAGAACATGTTTCTTTATAAATGCCCACAAGAGGAAGTCAGGCTGTACATGGAGGCAACGACCCGCCTCATTAAGAAGGGAAGCAAGACTCTACGCGCTTAGGATCGGAACCAGGCCAAGCTGGACGTAGTCCTGGACCGTCCCCTGAGACTTAGCTGCTCCGAGCGCTGTTCCTAGACTCTATGGGATTTATTACAGAAGGGTATGGCCCTGCTCTACTAATGCTCAGGAGGTAGAACTTACTGTGCTGTTCCATGCTAAGAGTTCGGGAACGGATGCCATCCTTGGCTGAAAGGCATGTGTACCTGGGATGGCAACTTTCATGACTCGGAAGGGACCTTCCCGGCCGGGGGAGCGTTTATAGGTCCTTCGCGGGAAAGTGTGTGCCGCAGCACCAGGTTTCCTTCTTGCAGGTCCCTGACGCGCTTGGTCCTTTGGCAGTAGTGCTAGAGCACCAGCCAAGGCCGTGCGTTGTGGGGTGTCACCTGCAGCCAGGCCTCGTCGACGAGGTCGTTATCTTCACGCTGGAGCGGGTCCTGCGCGGCTTCTCGCGGGAGCCCCGGGTACCCTCCCCTTCTGGCTAAGGCCTTCAAGGGGTAGGGGGACCCTGACTCTTCTTGGGAGACCCAAGGCGTCTTTCCCCTTTTGGCTAAGGCCGTCAAGAGGTTGACAGACCTTGGGCGGCCCCCAGGAGGTATGGTCGAGGCACAGTGACGTCCACTCGGGAGAGGTCACTTTCTTCACGCTGGAGCGGGTCCTGCGCGGCTTCTCCCGCGAGCCCCGGGGTACCCTCCCCTTCTGGCTAAGGCCGTCAAGAGGTAGGAGTACCCGGACCCTTCTTGGGACACCCAAGGCGTCTTTCCCCTTCTGGCTAAGGCCGTCAAGAGGTTGACAGACCATGGGCGGTCCCCAGGAGGTAAGGCCGAGGCACAGAGACGTGCACTCGGGTGGAGCTGGCCCGGCTCTGCACCGTCGGGCTGGTGCTTGGGCTGCTGCAACTACTTGGAGCTTCTCCAAGTTTGATATCGCAGCAGTGCAATCTCCACTAACTTCTCGGGGCAGCCACAGTCGACTACTGCCCCGGCTCGTCATCACCGGAGCTGGAGTCCTCACCGTTGTGCACCGTCTTTATGACGCGCTGAGGCTCCTAAAACCCCACCTGGTGGCCGGCGCTGACTGAGGCTTCGACCTTCTGCTTGCCCTCCCTTTGACGGAAGGGCGGAGCATCAGCTCGTAGCTGCCTCCCTTTGCGGAAGCGCACCGCGAGCCTCTGGATGTCCCAGCACTCGGCGGCAGTATGCTGGCTGGTGCCATGCACGGGGCATAGCTCGCATTGGTCACCATCTGGAGCTGGTGACTGTCGCTGCCTTTTGTCAGGGCGCGGCCCCCGAGCTCCACTGGGTGCCGCTGCTGCGGCAACGGGAGCCGCGGCCGGTGGCTTCATCTTGCCACCGCCCCAGTTCTTGATCTTCTTGCTGCCTCCATAGGAAGCAGCGCCAGATCCGGGCTGTCCTCCTGAATCGGAGGCTGGCAGGGTGTGCCAGTTCCGCCCTTCTGCTGCTCTGGCGCACTTGTCCGCCAGGCTGAAGAGCTCTGAGACGTCGCGAACCTCTCTGGTCGCGAGCTTCTCAAACATCTTCTTGTCCCGTACACCCTGCCGGAACGCCACCACCACAGAAGCGTTTTGGATATGCAGGATGGTGTTCCGCACCTGGGAGAACCGCTAGATGAAGGAGCACAGCGTCTCTCTAGGTTGTTGCTGGATGGTGTGGAGGTCAAGCTCCGTGCCAGGCCGGGTGTAGGAGCTGCCGAAGTTAGCAGTGAACTGCCGGCAGAGCTCTCCCCAGGAGGTTATGGAACCCTGGGGGAGGTTCATGAGCCAAGACCGGGCTGGGCCGGTCAAGGCGACGGGGAAGTAGTTGGCCATGACTTGCCTCATCCCCTCCTGCGGCAAGGACGGCAGTGGAGTAGATCTGGAGGAACTCCGCCGGGTTGACGCTGCCGTCGTACTTCTCGGGCAGGTGCGGATGAAACTTGCGCGGCCACCTCGCGAAGCGAAGGTGGGGTGCCAGGGCCACACATCCTGCTCCGGTTGCCGCAGGCGTTGGCGCCGCGAACGCTTGGTTCGCTGCTGGCACAGTGTACCCCGGTATGGGCAAGGCTGCGCCATAGAACGGGGGCACCGTTTGCAGGGCATATGGCTGTGGCATATGCTGTGTGGCATATGCCTGGGGCAGAGATCGCGTGGCAAAAGTCTGCGCCTCAGGCAGGGTCGAGGCAGACGTCATGCTGTCGCCGGCCTCTTGGCTGCGACGCCTTTCTCGTTGTCGCTCGAGGAATACTCGGGCATCTTGGCCCAAGTGGCATCGCTCCAGCTCTGTCCTCAGGTCCGTCGATGGGAGCCTGGTGGAGCTGGAATCTGCCGTCTGACCGTCAACCGTTGGCGTGCGCATCAGCGACACAGCCGGTTGGCCGAAGCGTCGTCCCCGCCGAAGGCGAGGGTTTGCGGCGGCGACGACAAGACGGTCTACCTCGCGAATCCACTGCTGGGTCGCTGACTGAGGCGCGTCCCCAGCAGGTGGATCGTGCAGTAGCGCTCTTGCTGCAGCTAGCGCGCCCCCGTGGGGGACGCTCAGCACTGCAGAAGATCTCACGCTAGCTGGAGCCTGCATTGCCGGAGTCGGCGCTGCCAGAGTCGGCTGCTGGCTTCCAGCTTGTGCTGACACACTCCGTCCAGAGTGCGTCGAGACGTAGTCCCCGCTTGTCACGGTCCGTCATGAACGCGGGGGAGGAGAGCTTGCCGCTGAAGGAAACTTCGTCATCTTCGTCGGCAGAAACTCGTCGCGCAAGGGAAAAGCCCCCTTCCTGGCGCGCCAAATGTTGAAGTGTGTGGTCGACACTTCCCCCGGACCTGCTCTGGGCAGCCCGCGGAGGTTCTTTTTCGGAGGGGCTAGACGCTTGCGGAGAGCTTAAGCGTTGGGGACGAGTGAGGGAGAAGCTTGACACGGCGAGTTTTACGTGGTTCAGGCCGCCGGAGCGTAAAACCCTACGTCCACGGTGAGCATAGGAGCTCGCTGTATTGCTTGTTGCTCAGAACCGGAGTCCTGAGCTTGAGGGTGAGTGATGTCTAGGTTGTGAGTTCCCAGAGTTTGAACCCTTGCTAACGTTGCCTACCCGAGCCTTTTGTAGTCCAAGGCTCGTGTGGCTTACAAGGGGGGGCCCGGGACCCGACAGGTGTGTAAGGGCCTCAGTTTTTGACACATATTTGAAGTGTTCATCACCACACCACACACCTCATTTGAGGAAAGTTGATGAACACAAATGAAGAGCAAGTAACCACCATCAACATGCTCATTAGAGAACAAACTCACATATTGCAAAAGGGGTATTTCCCGCATGTGATATAGAGGGGCTGGACATATGAAAACTCCTATACATTGCTAAGGATGTCCATGCCAAGTTTCACCCAAATTCAAAACCTTTTTGAGGTCATTTTGGGTATAGTTAGGAAGAGGGCAGTTTGAAACCATATTCAAATTCAAACTGTTTTTATCCCATGAATTTGAAAGTGGTAGGCATATTATTATTCAGCACATTTTTGTGAGCTCACACACCAATTTTCACTCCATTTGGAGTTGATCTTGACATGAGCTAAGTGGGACAAATTCAAACTTTATTTGAATTCAAAACTGAACTTGTGCTGAAATTCATTCAAACCAAACCCAATTTGAATTCTACTCAATTCAAATGGCTCATGGGTGAATAATTTGAATCACCAGGGGTATTATGGGGCTCACTGTTTACTACAGTGATTAGGAGTAAATTTCAGAGGTTAAAACCCCGGGTGGGACCCACATGTCATAGAGGGAAGAAGGAGAAACTTGCAACCAAAGTCAGAGTCTCGGTGGGAACTTCCACCGAGCGGCTGCCGACTCCACGCTCGGGAGCAGCTGCGCTCGCCACCGAGGAGCAGCAGCGCCACCAGCTGCTTCCCGCGCCCACACGCGAGCCCAAGGGCGGTTCCAGGGCCCTCTTAAGGCGCTCCACGGGGGCAGGCACCGATCATTTCCTCCTCTCCCGTGATCACCGAGCCACCAACCTGCCGCCTCTCTGCTCGATCGGAGAACCGTGAAACCAGCTCGCCTTCTCCCTCCCCGAGCTGCTAGACGGCCACCTGAGATCGCACTTCACCTCCCCAACACCAGGAACACCAAGCTCCGACCTCCTTTGCCCGAAAACGATCGCCACCGCGGCGACCTAGCCTCAGCTGAAGATCAGGCGCCCGTGGACAGCGTTCCACAGGCGTTTTCACGGTCCAGCAAGAGAGGCAACAGGAGCGTGCGACCATCGTGCTGCTCTCCTCCAAGTTTCGAAGCAAACCGTGAAGAATCCACAGAGAATTTCCAGTTTTTGCTCCGGCGACCGTAAACCGAGCTTCTGGTACGGGTTCTTTAAATTCTCGCTCTATGATCTTTCGGAGGTTATCAAATCTTGCACATAGACGCTGGACTAGCCGGCGATCAAGTTCTTTTCTGCATCCGTGTCGTGAAACTGTCTAGGAGTGACGAATTTTGAGCTCGATCGAGGGCGGTCATGGCGGGCACGATCGGTCACACGGTGCCGACCGACTTGCCGCTATCCCTGAGCCCTTTTGACACCTTGTCGAGTTTCCTAGAGGTACACTGATGCTGTAGGACCGTTTGTTCGAGGTGTTGGCGGGTTACAACCCACGGTCGACGGCGCCGAACCTCAACCGAGGCCGCGACACGTCACCGAGCTATTTCCGGTCACCCCCAGCCCGACCTGACACCACCGACGTGTTCCTCGACGTTGACAACCCCCTGGCGGCGAGTTTCAGCCCATGGGAGGTCCGGCAGCGGCAAGCCGGCGAGCTCTGAGTCTGCTCCGGCGAGGTCGGCGGCGCGGGCGCGAGAGAACGGCGGGAGGAAGACGAAGCCGGCTGGCCCACGTGTCAGCGGCTGAAGAATTTAAATCGGGATCGGGTGTGGCTGGGATCGGCTGTGCTGGCGCGCAAATACCCTGTGAGCTCCGGTGTGTCGGACACCTCCGCGCTCGACACGTGTCCCCGCGGGCCCCTGCGAGATTTAAACTTTTCCCCGATTTTCAGAATCCTTCCAAACTTCAAATCTTCATAACTTTGGCTAGAAAGCTCCAAATTGAGTGAACCAAAATTTTCTGGATTCAAATCTCTGAGTACTTTCCAGCAAATCAAGTTTCACTTCATGAAATTCCTTATTTCTATAGAATTAATTCCTCAAAGTTTAAACTGTTGGGAATTTTAACTGGAGAATCCTTTGGAGGAAAATCCTGAAATTTTGCTGGGACGTTCACCAAAATATCCCAGAACTACCATAAAAATTTCATATCCATTGCAGCTCATTTAATCCACCTAACGGTGTGATTAGTGAAACTGTTCCAGAGAAAATAGAAAATGTTCAGAAACATTTTCAGGATTTTCTCTGAAATTGTTTAGCTCATATCTTTAGTTAGGAACTTCCAAATTAAGTGAGACCAACTCCATTAGAACCCTCTGAAAATCTAGTTTTCAGAAAGTCATAGTTTGTTTCATGAAAATCCCTAGAACACCCTAAGAGTTCCAATTAAGGTCGAGGACATAATTAATTGTGGAGGGCTCAAATGAGCTTTGCTGCAACTAAAACTTGACCAAGTCTCTATTTAGGTTGTAACCAAGCCACAGTAATAGTTTCACAGTCATTGAGTCTGTCTAGTGGGACTTATAAGCTTCACAAGTGCAAACTTAATACAAATGCATTCAAATTAATACATGTACCTCTCTTATCATGTAGTTGCTAAGGTCGAGGAGGAACCCGAAGTCCTAGACTTTGTTACTCCGGAGGAACAACTAGCCTACGACCAAGAGCAGCAAGGCAAGCTCCGGTTTGCATTAACCTTTTTATAAATGTTTATTGTTTTGAGCACATCTTTGATTACTTTGTTCTTGGCATTAGAGTCCTGTTTGGAAACCCAACTGCATAGCCAAGAAAACCATGGGTTGGGTTTAGGATTGCAAACCCCGTTAGCTACTGCATTGCTATGATAGAGTAGGATTCAGTACAAGTCGAGTAGTTGAAACTACTCGCGAGCATAGGTTAGAGGCACTCGACTCGGGTAGTGATAGCACATGAAACACAGGGCAAGAAAATGAGACCGAGCGGAGAGTAAGGGCAGCAGGACTTTGGGGCCTGTGTGCTATAGCTCTGCTTGTGTCGACTGAGGACCGAGCCGTGTGCGTGCCTGTTGAACAAGCTAGAACAGTACCGAAGACCTACCGGCTATATGGGAACCGGGAAACCGATGTAACTCGGGTAGCTGGGTGTTGAGGCATAGCTGGTCGTTCAGAGGGTAGGTTGAGAGCTCGAGGTGTAAATCGGCTGGCGGCACTGAGATGCGCGTGCAGAGACCTCTTGCTCGGGATGATTGGACCGGTTCAACATTTGGCTAACGGGTGAAAGGTAGTTGCGTACGGCGTCCGTGATGGTTGTTGTAGGCAACATCGAGTACGGGCGTACGTGACGGGTTGTTCGGGTAACCCTGCAGGTGTAAATCGATTATAATCGCCGTCCCTCACGGTCAGTGAGTACCACTTGTTCACTGTACCGTGACGTAGAAAGAACAGGCTAGTTACATGTTAAAATGTTGCTGATTGAAAGATGGACTTGATTGCTAATGACTTGCTGTTGTTTAGAGCTAACTAAAGTTCATTTCAACTTTGGGCAAAGTACATGAGAGAAATGCATTTCTTGTTTGATTGCGGCTCTCTCATGTACCTTAGCGTAAGGTTCTCCACAACCTGCTGCTAAAACTTGAAAGTAAGGTTCTACTAATTAGGCGAGTCCTTGCAAATGATTTTTACCTCATGTAACCCACCACCCCTCATTTAGAAGCTCCATGTTTAGGTGAGACGGGTCAGACTTGCTGAGCCTTCGTGCTCACTGCTTGTGTTTGAATCTTTTGCAGGGTTCTATGAGGAAGGGACTCCCGAAGAGGAGACGGAACCCCAGGAGGGGAACCCCGTCGAGTGGGAGTCGTGCACGCCGCAGAGTTAGTGTGCGTGTGTGCTAGCAAGGACACGTTCAAGGGCTGAACGTGCACTTGATGCTTAGTCTACGCCCGTGAGTGTAGACTGAACTTATTTTGATGTAAACATGTTCATTAACTTGTTTATGTAATAAAATTTCGCTTCCGCCTTGTACCTTGGACGTGTGTTATCCGGTGCTGTGCAACGCAGCACCCCTCAACGTGATCCTGGCTTGACAAGACCTTTGGGGTCGTGTCAAGGTGGTCCCGGGGAGATTGCCTGCCGACTATCGTATCTGCAGTTATGTTGGTAGTTGTCTCTGGCGAAGGCTTCCGATTCTTCGTTCTGCCACCCTGCCCATGCCGCAAGCTAGTCGTAGTGGTTGATGATGGCAGGGGCAGCAGTGGATGTCTTGTTGCTGTGTTTATTAGCGGACAGGCTCTGACACTGCGCGCCAGTCTGCGATGTGACCAGGCGCAACGGCACCTGACAGAGGCATGCTCCGCGTCTCCGCGTCTTGGGAAGGCGCGGGCCTTAAATACCTCGTATGGGCAAGGCATGGCGCGTCTTTGCGCCCGCTGCCTACTGCGCGGGGGCAGGCAGCGTTGTCCTGCTGGCCATGTGGCGGGTCCGGAGCTCTCGTCTAAGGAGAGTGAGGTTCGGCCCCGCGGGACACGTGGAGTCCTCGGAGCTCTCCCCGCGGAGGGTGGAGGTCCGGCTTCTGCTGGCCACGTGGCGGGCCCGGAGGTCTCCTCTGAGAAGAGGGAGGTCCGGCCCCGCGGGACACGTGGAGCCTTCGGAGCTCTCCCCACGGAGGGGGGAGGTCCGGCTTCTGCTGGCCACGTGGCAGGCCCGGAGCTCTCCTCTGAGCAGAGGGAGGTCCGGCCCCGCTGGACACGTGGCGCCTTCGGAGCTCTCCCTGCGGAGAAGGGCGAGGTCCTTAGGCATTTTCCCCTGTGCGCGAGGGTACCCCGTATCGAGGATACCGACACTAGAGTAAAACAATGAGTTCTGACATGTTTTGTGTATTTGAGAATGTATTTGTTTGCCCTCAGATCTGCTCTGGTTCAAAAGTTATGAGATGTCAAAGTTAACAGAATTCTGGAGAAAATTGGGCAGCAACTCCCTGCTTTGAGGTACTGATTTGATCCAACAATCCCAGACAGTTCTGTACAGAATTTGACAAAACTTTATGTTACAATCTTGTAACATATCTCATGAAAGTTTTAGCAATGTCTCATATACTATTTTTGTATTTTTAGGCAGGAAGTCATAGTCAATTTACAGAAAATTCCAGAGAGTTTTTTTTACTCTGCCCTGTTTTCTAGACAGTTTCAAATCTACTAAAGATTTCGACAAGTTAATTGATGAAACACCCCTGGATGTCTATAGATAAGTTATACAACTCTTCAAGAGTTTTACAGAAATGTATCATACCACCCCAATGTCGAAAGGACTCAACCTCTACACTCTGTACAACGTCAGCATTATTCCAGCTGAAAACAGAGGACTCTGTTCCAAAGGTTATATAAGTTGAAACTTGCTTAATTTTGAAATCCAGATCAAGATAAGGAGTTTGAATCAACTTTTTAGTTCTCTGGATCAAAATTTTCATCTTTTACAATGAGTTTTATCATTTAGTGGAGGTTGATGTCGAAGCATCACCACATCATGCCGGTACTACGTTGACTCACAAATAAAACCCTATACCGGATTTAGCTGGCCTCGTTATTTCAGTGGCACTAATCGACTCTCGCACACATGTTTTACTCGGATAAAAAATTGTGGTTAGTGTACATGAAAAAGCCACACAATCATCAGGTTCAGCTTGTGACACCCGCTTCCGAAAATGAACCAAGTGAATGCATATGTGTGCTCAGGATGTTCATCACACATACACATGTATTCCACAAACTGAATTCAGAATATAACCATGTACGAATAATGTTTAAGTACTTTATTACATTGACTCAATGTCTCACTCATGAATGTCTAACTTATTTAGCAGCGGAATACTCTAAACGACAGCAGAAAACGGCTAAGACAGCAGGCTTCAACTTCAACTCCACAGGCATGTTGACTGTAGTGCGCACGCCTAGTATCCACATGTTCCTAGAAGAACTCTTCTCCTGTAGCTGATGTATATGTGGTAATGCAAGGGTGAGTGCATGTTGTACTCAGCAAGTGCAGGAAAAGTATGACATGTAGCTTACAACAAGGTAGGGAATAAAAAGGCTCATTGCAGCAAGCAAATTTTATTTCACAAACATGGTAAAACAGCAACTTTTTCTAGGTGAGTTTAATCCCAACATAACCAAGTAATTTAGCAACATTATTTCATCATAATTCACCATTTATCATGCTTCAACCAGCCAATAATCTTTCTCAAGTTCATCTCATACTCATAAATATTCATATCCATCTCATTTTCATATAACCGAAACCAAACTCATTGTCATGACCCAAAACAGTCCCAAAACCAATCCCAATGAATATACCATAGCCATACCCGAATAACAATCCCAGGTTTTGCCTCTAACCATGGAAGTTGGCCAGGTGCTTGTGACCGGAAACACGGCTATCATGATAGTTTTACACTCTGCAAAGGTGGCACCACTTAACCCACAGGTTTGTGATTTCGTCACCCGTCGGTGACTAGAAGAACCTCCATTATACCAGTACACAACCATCCGTGTATGGCCAAGAGATCACAAAATAGCCTTTACAAAGGGGCTACTAGGATGTACGGACCCACTGAGGTTTCACTGCCAGGCTCGAATCTCCATTCTCCCACCCACGGGCCCTCTCTTGTGCTATGCAGTTTCCAGGGAAGTCCCTCTCGACTCCCATTCCCCGCACTATCCAATGGTCCATAACAAGATAGCAACACACCTAATTAGTCAGCTAAGCCGCACCCATATTTGGCCTTGTGGTGGCACTGTTTTCCTGGCATGTGCTCGCATGAACCGGTCCTTAGATCTACGGCAAGCAAACTACCATCTCATTCAGCAACATCCACGACCCAAGTTCGCCTAGATCTACTCAATTCCATGCTTATTAACATCATCAAGTTTTCATTATCTTTATTCTCATGAGTGCACTAGCTAAACAAGTTTTATTTTAGCTTCCCGTATCCCGTAAGTTAAGCGAAGCAAAAAGGAAAAATGACCATACCTGACTCATAAACTTTTGTCACACCCGGTTTCTCCGAAGAACAACCGAGTGAATATCACATGTATGCCAGGATCATTTTCTCATACATGTGATGACAAATAGTGAAGCATCATTTATTACAAGCCAGGTGTCGAATATAAATAAGTCTTACATAGCATATGTCTCGATGGACGATAACAAGTTCATAACATGTAATTTAAAATAGCAGCGGAATATTATTCTTGTGGGCTCCGTCACAGGCGTTGCCCGGGGGACTCCATGAACCTAGAAACCTTCTTCGGGTCCAAAGTCTTGATCATTAAACACCACATCATTCTCTTGACCTGAGCAGCAATATAAACCAACAAATATGCAAGGTTGAGTACCGATGGTGCTCAGCAAGTGTGAGAAAGTTATGTCATGCATGGCTAGAACAAGTAGAGGTTGAACTCATGGTTAAAGCACTACGCAATTATTGCCTACCACCTTAGCTTATTAAGCACCTACATTACTACACAGCTGAAATGGTCCCAATCTCCCATCCCATCATCATAATCAAACAACCATAACATCATTTCCAATGTTAAGCTCCCCGATTAACATCCACAACCTCCAAGGTCATCATACTCTAATCATGAATAAGTCCAGCCGCTCTTTACCGTGAGCACGGCTGTCATGACAGTTTTGACTCTGCAGAGTTTGCACCACTGTACCCACATGTAGTGCTTTCATCCCCCGTTGCCGGGTGGACTAAAAGAACCTCCATTATGCCAGTGGCTACGAACAACATTCACACTTCCCAGGTGTGTAGCCAGGAGATCACTACGAAGCCTTTACAAAGGGATTCCCGACGAGCATGGGCCCACTGAGGTTTCACCCCTAACAGCATACAAGAGGCTCCAACCCCGCTGCAGTGGCCCCCTCTTGAGCCTTGCGGTTCATATGGTAGTTCAGCTGACACCTATTCCCCGCACCATCCAACACACCCATACTACGTCGGGGATACACCTAATTAATTGGCCAAGATGCCCCATCTCAGCATGTGGTTGGCACGGTAAAGCCAGGTTACATGCTCCATGAATCGGTCCTTAGGATCCAGGCAAGTACTAAACACAAACCCGAGTCTCGTGCACCCAGCACCAACCAAATCATCCAACTTGCCTCGATCCCTACCTCTACATAACTCATAGTATCTCATGCAAGAGTAAGGTAATCAAGTTGATGAAATCATATCCCACTTATCCCAATCTAAGCATGGCCAAGCATAAGTAATATGAATGAATGACATCATAAAGCAAATCCCAACCCAAGCTACAAGGAAACAAGGTAATGCAATTCTAGGGAAACTTCCTAGCATGGGTTTCATATTTCAATTGACAATGCAAATAATTCTATCTACACATCCTAGTATAGGAACAAAGTGGTCAAGGACACTTGCCTTCTTCCTGCTGCTCTGGGAATGGAAAGTCTTGTTCTTGGAAGGGAAGAACTTGCTCTGGGGCAGGTTCTATTCATGCCAATACACATAGCAAAAGAAAATAACAATCCATAAGACATAGTTCACACTTTCACTTCATACAAACCACACATTCACATCTATGAAAGTCATTCACATTTCTATGTGTTGTGGTTACTCTATGTGCGTTGTTTTTGGCTTACATGCACTTTTAAACATGTGCATATGATTTCTAACTTTTGTATTCAGATTTATGTTTGCACACTATATATGAAGTTCCAATTTGATCAAATTCCTTATATTCAATTGATACACATCTTAGCTACCAAGTATGCATGGAAGGTATTTTCCTACTCCAAATGGGTTTTCAGATCTTCTACCAAATCCTAAACTGAAATCTTTGGATTTGGAGACTTCATTTATCATTTTCTAGTTATGCATACCTATTTTCCTATATTTTAAGATTTATTTTCTATACCTAAATGTGAACTTTATTGAAAATAGTAAGACACATCATCTAAACAGAATAGGTTCTGATCTAAAATATTAAATAATATATTTTTGAACTTCTCCTCTGATGTGAACTAATTTACATTTATTTTACCAATTTTCAGAATTATTCTCTAACCTAAAAATGTGTCCCTTTAGCTAATAAATGTGAACAATCAATTTGACGGATTCATTTCAGCATAAAATCTGTTTTTAACTCACTCCAAAGTTTTCCAAGTGCTAGGAGAGTTTAAATTTGAATTTACAATCTGTTTGTACCATCTTTTAAATTTCAAATACTAATCACATATTCAAATTCCTAAATTTAATATCATATAGGGTTAAAAAGGTAAACTCACCCCACTACAGGGTCTATTATATTATTTTAAGAATTTCCAGGGGTCTAACTACACATAACAGAGGGGTTTTCCTAATTTTTATTAAGTCCAGGGTCTAAAACTGATTTTTAAATGAATTTACATGAATTTCTGAAGTTCTAGGGGCTAGATTTGAAGTTTCCGGGACTAGCTCGTATTTTCCGAGATCCCCAGGGGGTAGCGCGTAAGAATCCCAGCCTTTATAATGCGGGGCTGACGTGGACCGTCCGATTTAAAACAGACGGCTGAGATTATAACGTCGAACCGGTACGCGGGAATTTCAATTCTACAGTGCGATTTAAAATAGACGGCGCACAAGCGGCCACGTCGCTCTGACCGAGCACGGGCGGCGCTGCCGGGCGGCGGGAGGCGGCAATCTCGTCGGAAAACTTCGGATCTTCGTCTATTCTTCCTAAAACTGGGATTTCATGGCATAGATCGGTAGAGGGGAGGTTGGGGATCTCACCTCGGGGTTTTTCTTGAGCTCGGAGGTCCTGGAAAGCGGTCGGCGACGAGGTCCGAGGTAAATTCACGGCGATGCTCATCGGCGCTGTGTTTGAAACGCAAACCACCGAGTTTTCTGCACCTGCGTGATTCCCCAGAGGTGGTGGAACACGATCGGCGCGTTAGATCAGAGAACCCGAGCAGAGATCGAGAGAAAACGGTGATCGGAGCTTCGGTTCTCACCGGGAGAAAAAACAGCCGATCGCGAGGGGAAATCGGGACGATGCCGGTGTTTATATAGCCGGGGGAGGGCGGTGTTCGGTTGTGATCGAGTTTGCGTCGTCCAGAACCGAAATTCGGCTGGGATACGCGAGTATCCGGGGTGGTTTCGATTCGGAGGAGAGAGGAGTCCCGGTCGGCCGAGCGCGCGCGCGAGGAGGAAGAAGATGGCTGGCCCCACACATCAGTGAGAAGAGAACGGGGGCGCGCGGCTACGGGCTGGCGCGGGGGCGAGGTGGGCCGGCTGGTGGGTTTCGGCCCAATGGCCGGGAGGTTTGTTTTTTTCTTTTTCTTTTTCTTTTCTGTTTTGAGTTGAATTTGAATTCCAATTTGAATTTGAATTTCTCACCACATGCAATACGTCCAAAAATTTTTAAATTCCCCTCTTAACAGGTTTTTGGGTGTTACAGCTCTACCCCCCTTAAAAGAAATCTCGTCCTCGAGATTGGTGGTTCTAGGAAAACAATTCCAGAAATTGTGCCTTAAGCTCGTCTTCTCGCTCCCATGTGGCTTCCACTTCCGAGTGATGCTTCCACTGCACCTTGCACATCCGGATTCTTTTATTTCTTGTGAGGCGTTCCATTGTCTCCAAAACCTTGACCGGTTGCTCGGCATAAGACAGATCCTCGGCTACGTTAACCTCATTCATGGGTAACATCTCTTCAGGTGTCCTCAGACATTTCTTGAGCTGAGACACATGGAATACATCGTGCACATCCGATAGGCGAGCCGGCAGTTCTAGTTGATATGCCACTTCGCCTTTCCTCTCCAGAACTTGAAAGGGTCCAATGTATCGAGGTGATAACTTCCCTTTCACCTTGAACCGACGAAGTCCTCGGATAGGGGATACCTTGAGATAGACATAGTCCCCCACGTTGAAAACGAGCTCTCTTCTCCGAACATCGGCATAGCTCTTTTGTCGTGTCTGTGCTATCCTCAAGTTGTTGCGGATTTCCCTCACTTTCGCCTCGGCTTCTTGTAGTACCTCGGGTCCAAACACTTTACTTTCCCCTGTTTGGTTCCAAAATAGTGGAGTTATGCACTTCCTCCTATACAAAGCCTCAAAGGGTGACATCTTCATACTAGCCTTATAACTGTTGTTATAGGAAAACTCCGCATACGGTAAGTTCTTATCCCAACTCTGATTGTTTTTGAGTGCACACGCTCTTAGCATATCCTCAAGGATCTGATTGGTTCTTTCCGTCCGCCCGTCAGTTTGGGGATGATAGGCAGAACTAAAATTCAGATGAGTTCCCATGCTTTCATGCAACTTCTGCCAGAACCTTGAGGTGAACTGTGTCCCTCGATCCGACACTATCTTCTTTGGCACTCCATGGTAACACACGATCCTTGACATGTACAACTTTGCCAATTTGGATCCACTGTAGCTTTCTTTCACGGGGATGAAATGAGCTACCTTGGTTAGCCTATCGATGATGACCCATATCGAATCATATCCTGATTGGGTCCTAGGCAATCCCACTATGAAATCCATACCGATTTCTTCCCATTTCCATTCAGGCACTTTGAGTATTTGCAATAATCCCGCGGGTCATTGATGTTCCGCTTTCACCAACTGACATGTATCACATAGGGCAACATGTTCCGCGACATCTCGCTTCATGCCATAGCACCAATACCTGCTCTTGAGGTCCTGGTACATCTTCGTACTCCCAGGATGAATGGAATAGTCGGAATCGTGATCCTCCTTCAAAATCAATTCACGGATCTCCTTTACTTCAGGCACACAGATTCTTTTCCCGTGCCACACCGTACCTTGTTCATCCTCTCTGAAACCAGGGGCTTTATTTTCCTTGATGAGTTGTCTGATTTCTTGTATCTTCTCGTCATTCTTTTGACCATCGCGTATGTCTTGTTCTAGTGTGCAGTCCACTTCCATGGCGATGGCTTCACCGCTATTCACCGGGCATAGATTGAGTCTTATAACATCGTCCTTCAATTCTGCAGGCATGTCCTTCAAGCTCAACCTATTGACCTACACTTTCCGGCTTAAAGCATCTGCCACAACGTTTGCTTTCCCAGGATGATAGTTGATGCCCACATCAAAGTCGTTGATTAGCTCTAACCATCTCCTTTGTCTGAGGTTGAGATCTGGCTGTGTGAAAATGTACTTTAAACTCTTATGATCCGTATATATCTCTGTCCTCTTCCCCATCAAGTAGTGCCGCCAAAGTTTCAACGCGTGTACCACTGCGGCTAGTTCCAGGTCAGGTGTAGGATAGTTCTTCTTGTGTTTCTAGAGCTGCCGGGACGCATAAGCCACGACATGCCCCTCTTGCATGAGAACACATCCCAACCCGTTTCTAGAGGCATCGCAGTATACCGAAAAGTTCTTCTTCATATCTGGCATAACTAGCACGGGGGCTGTTGTCAATCTCTTCTTTAGCTCTTGAAAACTCATCTCGCACTGCGGCGTCCATGTGAATGTGATTCCTTTCTCCAACAGTTTGATGAGGGGTCTCGAAATCTTGGAGAATCCCTCAATAAACCGTCGATAGTATCTAGCCAATCCCAAGAAGCTTCGAACTTCCTCGACATTTTCAGGGGTCTTCCACTTCTGTATATCCTCAATCTTGGCGGGATCTACAGAGATTCCTCCCTCCGAGATTATATGTCCTAAGAAGGGAACTCTCTTCAGCCAAAACTCACACTTGCTCAACTTGGCATATAGTTCGTGTTCTCTCAGCTTCTGCAACACCAACCTTAGATGTTTCTCATGTTCCTCTTCATCTTTGGAGAAGACGAGAATGTCAACTATGAAAACCACCACAAATTTATCCAGATATTCCATGAATACCTTGTTCATGAGATACATGAAGTATGCTGGGGCATTAGTTAGCCCGAAAGGCATGACGGTGTATTCATACAGTCCGTACCGAGATACGAAAGCTGTCTTTGGAATATCAGTTTGCCTTATCTTGAGTTGGTGGTATCCCGACCTGAGATTAATTTTCGAGAACACACAAGCTCCCCTCAACTGATCAAACAAGTCTTCAATGCGGGGTAATGGGTACTTGTTCTTGATGGTTACTTCATTCAAGGCACGGTAGTCTACGCATAACCTTTGGGTTCCGTCCTTCTTGGGCACAAATATCACTGGAGCTCCCCATGGTGAGGAACTAGGACGAATATACCCGTTCTCCGTCAATTCTCTCAAATGATCCTTGAGTTCTCCCAGCTGCTTGGAGTCCATCCGATAAGGTCTCTTGTATATCGGAGATGTTCCAGGCACTATCTCAATCGCGAACTCCACTTCACGATCGGGAGGCATACCTGGCAACTCCTCCGGAAAAACGTCTGGATATTCCTTGATAATCCTGATCTCCTCCACTTTCACCTCAACTTGATTTAATTTAATGTCCCTCCTAGGCTCTTGTATTGTTATGAACTTCACTCTTGTGCCACTAGGGTGAGTTAGTTCCACCGTTCTGGTCAAACAATGGATGATTCCCTTATGTTTGGTCAACCAATCCATGCCCAAAATAATATCGATCCCTTGGGAATCTATCACTATGAGGTTGGCAGTAAATACTACCCCATTAATGTCTAGATTCACCTTGGGACACACTTGTCTTGTCCTTATTTCTCCACCTGGAGAGTTTACTGCTAGCATATGGTTCATTTGTGTTGTTGCTAGATCAGGCTTCTTAACAAACCATTAGGCAATGAACGAGTGGGTAGCACCAGAATCGAACAACAGGGTTGCAATGTGTAAATTGGCAGGAAACTTACCAACTACCACGTCGGGTGCCTCTTGCGCTTCTTCCATGGTCACGTGGTTCACCCGTCCTCGCATCACATTCTGCTGTTGCGGCTGCACGGGCTTCTTCTTTGGGCACTTATGGGCGTAGTGCCCCACTTCACCACAGTTAAAGCATTGCACCCCAACTTTAGGTGCCTGGCCTTTGTTGTCTTGGGGTTGATTTGGGGGTCCTTGTACTGCTGGTCGAGGTTGATATGTGGAGCGAGGCTGCTGTACAAACTGACGTTGTGGCTGTGTTGGTGCTGACGGAGGCCTGAAGTTTGGGTTGTACCCTCTCGGTGCGGAGTAGGGTACCGCAGCACGGCTCGTCTGCCCTGCGGGTTGCTGCATCAGACGTGGGCGGGTGTTGCTATCCGAGGCTTGGTGTGACCATCCGGCCATCCTCTTGTTTTCATTTTCCAAGGCCTTCAGCTTCCTTTCTACAACAAATGCTCTGTTTACCATCTTTTGAAAGCTTTCATACTCGTTGGAGGACATTGCACACCGCATTTCTGCTGTGAGTCCTTCCACGAAGCAATCCTGTTTCTGCTCATCAGTCTCTATGTCCCGTGGGGCATAAAGGGATAGTTGAGTGAATTTAGTGAGGTATTCCCTCACAGTCATGTTTCCTTGCTGCAATCCCAAGAACTCCTTCCTCTTGTTTTTGAGTTCACCCCTTGGTATGTAATGGTTGCGGAAGCTACGCTTGAACTCTTCCCATGTGATGTTCTCAAGGTCATGATGGGCGGCCACGTAAGCGGTCCACCAATCAGCAGCAGGTCCATGCAATTGGTGAGAGGCAAACAGCACCCTCTCATACCCTTGGCATTGTATAATCCTCATCTTGCTCTCAATGGTCTTTAGCCAATCATCTGCCTCCAGAGGTTCAGCAGCACTTGCAAACTTTGGAGGTTGAGTCCCTAGAAACTCGCTCAACCTTGGTTGCCGTGGTGCAGCTTGTGGAGGTGGAGCTTGGTGCAAGTTGGCCACCACTTGAGTCAAGTTCTGGATGAGCTGATTTTGATTCTCAAGCATTTGGTGGATGGGATCAACTCCTTCATGGCGACCACCCCTGTCTTGGCTTCCAGAAAGATGAGGGTTGCCGGCCTCATCGTTGTTGTTGGCGGGGTTGGCACCATGACCCTTTCCTCTTCCGGCCATCTATCATGATCAACCAAATGTCAATTTAAAGCATTACGTATTATCTTACCAATTTTACTTGTTTACGCTTTATAATGTTGAGGCCTTGTTGTATTTATATTTTTCTGAGGGTTCATGTCTCACGCAAAAATAAATGCACTATTAATTTCATAGGGGTTCACACATCAAAGAAAAGCAACCTGAAGACGAGGTTGTGGACAATTGATCATGGCTTCCACAACTCGCGTCACACACCACACATTAACACACTATTAACTAAGGTATTGACTCGCCTACTCGATAACCTGCTGAACTATAGGGAAGGACTCTACACGACTCATATCACTGAGCTGGCTCCTCGGGATCTTCCTCATTATTGCGGCTGCCTTCTGACTCCGCTTTGGGTGAGGAGGCTGCTGGTGGAGAAGTGCGATGACGCCTGATCGCCCGGCGATCTGGGGAGTCAGGAGTCCATGTGTCATTCACGGTGACACACAGTTCATTCCCATCTCCTCTTTCTCTCGCCCTCAAGCTGGATCGAAGCAACGCCTCAGTCTCCTTCAGGGTGTCACGTACATCCTGAAGCTCCTGTTGACACTCCTGCAGTCGAGTACTGAGCATAGCAGCATCCTCCAAGCACAAGTACATGTGCTCATGGGAAGTCCCCTGCTGCACTGGCGGGTACTTGTACTCCGTTGTACCACTCTCGCGCTGGAGGACATACATGTACTCAGTCCTGTCCAGGTGACGACGATAGATGTGACTCTGACAGGTGATTGCCTCCCAGGTGACATCCTTTTCCGCATCGACCTGTGTCGCTCGACAAGCTGGAGAGCGGTGGATCTTGAGCAGCTGATTTTCGTGGATAATCCTCATTTCTGAACTCCATTCTTCCTGCTTCTCACGGATGGTCCGGGTGGAGCTATAGTGTATGATTAGCTTGCCCGTATTGCCGGCGGCTTGGAGCATGCGTCGAAGACGGCGCAACAAGCCTCCTACAGCCAATCCGTAGGAGAGATACGTCACCGGACGGTTCTCCTCTCTCAGGGCGAGGGCAACTACGAGAACTCTCCCTTCGGTGGACTTGCGAGCGGTGTGGATCATGCGAACCATCTAAAACATAAAGCATTCAAACTTAAGTTAGATAAAATTTTAAACAAAAACCCTATTTTGAATAAAAGTTGGGGTAAGATGAAGAAAGTGACCCCATTAAATAACACTTTTCAACCCACACCTTGTAAAATAGTTTTTAAGAAAATAGGATCCTTAAATACGTCCATTTCTACCTAGGTCCACGTTCCTACGGGCAACCTTGGCTCTGATACCACTTCTTTCACACCCGGTTTCTCCGAAGAACAACCGAGTGAATATCACATGTAAGCCAGGATCATTTTCTCATACATGTGATGACAAATAGTGAAGCATCATTTATTACAAGCCAGGTGTTGAATATAAATAAGTCTTACATAGCATATGTCTCGATGGACGATAATAAGTTCATAACATGTAATTAAAATAGCAGCGGAATATTATTCTTGTGGGATCCGTCACAGGCGTTGCCCGGGGGACTCCATGAACCTAGAAACCTTCTTCGGGTCCAAAGTCTTGATCATTAAACACCACATCATTCTCTTGATCTGAGCAGCAATATAAACCAACAAATATGCAAGGTTGAGTACCGATGGTACTCAGCAAGTGTGGGAAAGTTATGTCATGCATGGCTAGAACAAGGAGAGGTTGAACTCATGGTTAAAGCACTACGCAATTATTGCCTACCACCTTAGCTTATTAAGCACCTACATTACTACACAGGTGAAATGGTCCCAATCTCCCATCCCATCATCATAATCAAACAACCATAACATCATTTCCAATGTTAAGCTCCCTGCTTAACATCCACTACCTCCAAGGTCATCATACTCTAATCATGAATAAGTCCAAGCCGCTCTTGACCGTGAGCACGGCTGTCATGACAGTTTTGACTCTGTAGAGTTTGCACCACTGTACCCACATGTAGTGATTTCATCCCCCGTTGCCGGGTGGACTAAAAGAACCTCCATTATGCCAGTGGCTACGAACCACATTCACACTTCCCAGGTGTGTAGCCAGGAGATCACTACGAAGCCTTTACAAAGGGATTCCCGACGAGCATGGGCCCACTGAGGTTTCACCCCTAACAGCATACAAGAGGCTCCAACCCCGCTGCAGTGGCCCCCTCTTGAGCCTTGCGGTTCATATGGTAGTCCAGCTGACACCTATTCCCCGCACCATCCAACACACCCATACTACGCCGGGGATACACCTAATTAATTGGCCAAGCTGCCCCATCTCAGCATGTGGTTGGCATGGTAAAGCCAGGTTACATGCTCCATGAGCCGGTCCTTAGGATCCAGGCAAGTACTAAACACAAACTCGAGTCTCGTGCACCCAGCACCAACCAAATCATCCAACTTGCCTCGATCCCTACCTCTACATAACTCATAGTATCTCATGCAAGAGTAAGGTAATCAAGTTGATGATATCATATCCCACTTATCCCATTCTAAGCATGGCTAAGCATAAGTAATATGAATGAATGACATAATAAAGCAAATCCCAACCCAAGCTACAAGGAAACAAGGTAATGCAATTCTAGGGAAACTTCCTAGCATGGGTTTCATATTTCAATTGACAATGAAAATAATTCTATCTACATATCCTAGTATAGGAACAAAGTGGTCAAGAACACTTGCCTTCTTCCTGCTGCTCTGGGAATGGAAAGTCTTGTTCTTGGAAGGGAAGAACTTGCTCTGGGGCAGGTTCTATTCATGCCAACACACATAGCAAAAGAAAATAACAATCCATAAGACATAGTTCACACTTTCACTTCATACAAACCACACATTCACATCTATGAAAGTCATTCACATTTCTACGTCTTGTGGTTACTCTATGTGTGTTATTTTTGGATTACATGCACTTTTAAACATGTGCATATGATTTCTAACTTTTGTATTCAGATTTATGTTTGCACACTATATATGAAGTTCCAATTTGAACAAATTCCTTATATTCAATTGATACACATCTTAGCTACCAAGTATGCATGGAAGGTATTTTCCTACTCCAAATGGGGTTTCAGATCTTCTACCAAATCCTAAACTGAAATCTTTGGATTTGGAGACTTCATTTATCATTTTCAAGTTATGCATACCTATTTTCCTATATTTTAAGATTTATTTTCTATACCTAAATGTGAACTTTATTATGAAAATAGTAAGACACATCATCTAAACAGAATAGGTTCTGATCTAAAATATTAAATAATATATTTTTGAACTTCTCCTCTGATATGAACTAATTTACATTTATTTTACCAATTTTCAGAATTATTCTCTAACCTAAAAATGTGTCCCTATAACTAATAAATGTGAACAATCAATTTGACAGATTCATTTCAGCTTAAAATCTGTTTTTAACTCACTCCAAAGTTTTCCAAGTGCTAGGAGAGTTTAAATTTGAAGTTACAATCTGTTTGTACCATCTTTTAAATTTCAAATACTAATCACATATTCAAATTCCTAAATTTAATATCATATAGGGTTAAAAAAGGTAAACTCACCCCACTACAGGGTCTATTATATTATTTTAAGAATTTCCAGGGGTCTAACTACACATAACAGAGGGGTTTTCCTAATTTTTATTAAGTCCAGGGGCTAAAACTGATTTTTAAATGAATTTACATGAATTTCTGAAGTTCCAGGGGCTAGATCTGAAGTTTCCGGGGCTAGCTCGTATTTTCTGAGATCCCCAGGGGGTAGCGCGTAAGAATCCCGGCCTTTATAACGCGGGGCTGACGTGGGCCGTCCGATTTAAAACAGACGGCTGAGATTATAATGTCGAACCGGTACGCGGGGATTTCAATTCTACCGTGCGATTTAAAATAGACGGCGCACAAGCGGCCACGTCGCTCTGACCGATCACGGGCGGCGCTGCCCTGCGGCGTGCGGTGGCGGGAGGCGGCGATCTCGCCCGAAAACTTCGGATCTTCGTCTATTCTTCCTAAAACTGGGATTTCATGGCATAGATCGGTAGAGGGGAGGTCGGGGATCTCACCTCGGGGTTTTTCTTGAGCTCGGAGGTCCTGCAAAGCGGTCGGCGACGAGGTCCGAGGTGAATTCACGGCGATGCTCGTCGGCGCTGTGTTTGAAACGCAAACCACCGAGTTTTCTGCACCTGCGTGATTCCCCGGAGACGGTGGAACACGATCGGCGCGTTAGATCAGAGAACCCGAGCAGAGATCGAGAGAAAACGGTGATCGGAGCTTCAGTTCTCACCAGGAGGAAAAACAGCCGATCGCGGGGGAAAATCGGGATGATGCCGGTGTTTATATAGCCGGGGGAGGGCGGCGTTCGGTTGTGATCGAGTTTACGTAGTTCAGAACCGAAATTCATCTAGGATACGCGAGTATCCGGGGTGGTTTCAATTCGGAGGAGAGAGGAGTCCCTGTCGGCCGAGCGCGCGCGCGGGGAGGAAGAAGATGGCGGGCCCCCCATGTCAGTGAGAAGAGGACGGGGGCGCGCTGTTGCGGGCTGGCGCGGGACGAGGTGGGCCGGCTGGTGGGTTTCGGCCCACTGGCCGGGGTTTTTTCTTTTTCTTCTTCTTTTTTCTTTTCTGTTTTGAGTTGAATTTGAATTTGAATTTCTGAACCACATGCAATACGTCCAAAAATTTTTAAATTCCCCTCTTAACAGGTTTTGGGGTGTTACAACTTTCCCGGCGACAAGGATGGCTAACAAAACTAGTAAACTCCTATAAAAGGTTGTCCCATCAAGTTGACACAAGCATACAAGTTTTCGCAAGCAAAACAGTTTCAAAAACATGGGATCAATATGGTCAAGGGGCACTTGCCTTGATCCCGTGGTTCGTGTTGCTCAAGCGTTTCGGAGTCTTGGTGCTATAACTCCTCGTAGACGGCCTCTTGAGCGTGTCCTATTCACGACCACACACATACAAAGTCTACATCAATCAATTATCATGAACACTCAAGATGCAATGGGGTAGATGAATGCAAATCCTATAGTGCAGTTTTATAAAACCAGTTTGTACGTGTTCTTTCATGTTTTAGTAGGCTTCCATGGGGTTTCATGATGAACAAGGCTGCTGGGATCAAGTGTGTACATGGTGATGATCTTGACACAAGATGTAGATCAACTCCACCGTAAAAAATCGACCAAAACATGATCTGTCCACATGCAGAAGTTTCTGCTCGAAGGGGGCGAAGAAAACGGGTGCGTAGAAACAGCGGCGACGTCGTAAGAGGGGTAATGAAGATCTACCTCACTTCTTGCTTGCGGTAGGGCCTCCCTCCTAGCAATGGCAGCAGCGGGGGATGTTTCCGTGCAGAATTACGGCTAGGGCAGAACGTCGGGCTTCTTCACCGTCCACGGCGAGGCGTGACGGCGGCCAAACTCCAGAAGGGGTGGCGGGGTCTCGGTGACTTGGCAGCAGGGGGGGGGGCAACTCGGCGACTTGGGCAGAGGGGAGGGGGCGGCGGCCAAAAGGGGATAGAGGGGTGCGGCTAGGGGGGTTATATTTATAAGGGAAAAAAAGAGAGTCCTAGGGGTGGAAACAAAGAGTTCTAGAAGTATGGGACTCAACCAAAGAGTCCTAGGGGTGGAAACAAAGAGTCCTAAAGGTAGGGGACTCAACCAAAGAGTCCTAGGGGTGAGGGACAAAGAGTCCTAGAGGGGGGGGGACTTAACCAAAGAGTCCTAGAGGTGGGGGACTAGGGTTCCCCCCTCAAGGGCTGCGGCCAAGGGGTCTCCCCCTAATTTGGTGCGCCCCCTAGGGGAATTTTGGGGAATTTGGGGAAAATCAGGAAAATTTTGGAAGAATTTGGGAATTGTTGGGAAGGGGAAATTTGGGGAAAAAGTGGGGTGACTCAATTTGGCTATTTTATCTTCATTACTTTCCATTTCTATATTCCTTTCTGCATTTCTTCTTCTTTTTAAATGCTCCTCTAAATGAAAAATGTATGTAATGCATGATAGTGAAATTGAGGGTGTTACAAACCTACCCCACGTAAAATGAATCTCGCCCTCAAGATTCGATAGAGTGGAGAAGAGATGGGGGAATTCCGCCTTGAGATCTTCCTCACGTTCGCATGTAGTTTCGCTTCTGTGTGATGGCTCACCTTGCACCAACAGATCACTTTGTTTCTCGTGACCCTTTCCTTTATGTCCAAAATTTTGACGGGGTGTTCCGCGTAGGTCAGATCCTCTTGAAGCTCTAGCTCATCCATTGGTACTTGTTCTTCCTGTACTCTTAGGCATTTCTTGAGCTGAGATACGTGAAACACGTCGTGCACGTCGGAGAGGTGCGTTGGCAGCTCTAGTTGATAGGCTACCTCTCCTCGCTTGCCCAAAATCTTGAATGGCCCGATATAGCGAGGTGCTAACATTCCCTTGACGTTGAACCGTCGTTGGCCTTGAATAGGTGACACCTTAAGATACACGAAGTATCCCACTTCGAAGGTCAATCTTCTTCGCCTATTGTCCGCATAACCCTTTTGTCATGGCTGAGCGGCCTTCAAGTTTTCACGTATCATCTGAACATGCTTTTTGGCGTTTTGCAGCACTTCGGGTCCGAATACTTGGCTTTCTCCGGTCTCATTCCAGAACAGCGGTGTTCTACACCATCTACCATACAATGCTTCGAAAGGTGACATCTTAAAGCTGGCTTGGTAGCTGTTGTTGTATGAGAATTCAGCATATGGCAAGCTCTGATCCGAACTACACCCATGTTTCAAGGTGCAAGCTCTCAACATGTCTTCCAAAATCTGATTTGTTCTCTCAGTTTGCCCGTCAGTTTGCGGGTGATATGCAGAGCTAAAATTCTACCGTGTACCCATGGCTTCATGCAGCTTCTTCCAGAACCTAGAGGTAAATTGAGAACCTTGATCTGAAACTATCTTCTTCGGAACTCCATGGCGACACACGATTTGCTCCATATACAGCTCGGCTAGTTGTGCGACGGTGTACTTGGTTCTAAAAGTAAAGAAGTGGGCTGTTTTCGTCAATCGGTCTAAGATAACCCAAATGGAGTCGTAGCCCGACTGAGTACGTGGCAATCCAACTATGAAATCCATGCTTATGTCTTCCCACTTCCACTCGGGTACTTTAGTGGCTGCAACAATCCAGCGAGTCTTTGATGTTCGGCCTTCACTCATTGGCACGTGTCGCACAGGGCAACATATTCAGCAATGTCCCTTTTCATACCATCCCACCAATAGCAAGTTTTCAGGTCCTTTACATCTTTGTACAGCCGGGGTGTATAGAATAAGGTGAGTCATGTGCCTCCTTTAGTATCGTGTCGCGGGTGTGCTTCACGTTAGGTACACAAATTCTTTTCCCTAACCAAAGTGTACCTTTCTCATCTTCCTTGAAATCATTTTCTATGCCTTGTCGGATTCTTTCCTTGATTTCCTCATCCGTTGCTTGGCCATCTCATATCTCTTGTTCCAGCGTTGAGTTCAGATCGATCACCTCCATCTCATTCAAGAATCCAAGATGCAACCATTCAAACTCCTTACGCAGCTCGGGTGGAAGCTCCCGAACCGTGAGTTGATGACATTCTCCTTTTCGGCTCAACGCATCAGCTACTACATTGGCCCTTCTGGGGCGATAGTTGATTCCAACATCATAATCCTTGATGAGTTCCAACCATTGACGTTGCCTCAAATTCAGATCCGTTTGCGTGAATATATACTTGAGGCTTTTGTGATCCGTATAGATCTCACATCAGTGATCACGGATATAATGCCTCCAAATCTTCAAGGCATGTACCACGGCTTCAAGTTCCAGGTCATGTGTGGGGTAATTCAGCTCATGTTTCTTTAGTTGTCTCAATGCATAGGCTACCACTTGTCCTCCTTGCATGAGCACACATCCGAGCCCTTGTCTTGATGCAACACAATATATATATCAAAACTCTTGCTCACGTCCGGCAATACAAAATCCGGTGCTGTTGTTAATCTCTTCTTTAGCTCCTCAAAGCTGTCTTGACACGCTTGTGTCCACTGAAATGCTTTCCCTTTCATGAGCAATTCAGTCATAGGCTTTGCAATTTTGGATAAATCCTTGATGAACCGGTGGTAGTATCCATCCATCCCAAGTAAACTTCGAATATCCCTCACATTCTTCGGTTGGTTCCACTTCAAAACATCTCTCACTTTCCTGGGGTCAACCGATACTCCTCCCTCGGAGATGATGTGTCCTAGGAACGATATCTCCTTTAGTCAAAAGTGACACTTGCTAAACTTAGCATACAATTAATGCTCTCGCAGTTTCTGCAATGTCAATCTCAAGTGTTGTTCATGTTCTTCCTCACTTTTTGAATACACCATGATGTCGTCGATAAAGACCACAACGAACTTGTCCAAGTACTCCATGAAGACCTTATTCATGAGGTACATAAACTATGCGGGCGCATTCGTCAACCCAAAAGACATAACGGTATACTCATACGAACCATATCGTGTTTGAAATGCAGTCTTGGGTATGTCGGAGGGCTTAATCTTCAGCTGGAAGTATCCCGACTGAAAATCAATCTTGGAGAAAATTCGGGCACCTTTCATTTGATCGAACAAGTCCTCTATACGGGGCAGCAGGTATTTATTCTTGATCGTCACTTCGTTGAGAGACCTGTAGTCCACACACATCCTTTGGGTTCCATATTTCTTTTCTACGAAGAGCACGGGGGCTCCCCATGGTGACGAGCTTGGATGTATAAAACCTTTATCTAGCTGCTCCTGAATTTGCTTCTTGAGCTCCACTAATTCATTAGCAGGCACACCATACGGCCTCTTCGCTATAGGTGCAGTTCTGGGTACTAAATCAATGCAAATTCAATGTCATTTGGCATACCTGGAAGTTCTTCCAAAAACACATCTGAATATTCTTGAACCACCGGAATGCTTTCCAATGTCACTTCTTCGACGTGGTTCAGCACTGCCTTCTCGGTTGCCGGTTGGGCTGCCTCGAACTCAATACGAGTACCGTGCTCACTCGTCAACTGAACGATCCTTTGAGCACATTGTATTACTCCATTGTACTTGCTTAACCAGTCCATTCCAAGTATTATGTCAATCCTTTGGGAATCCAAGACGATAAGGTTGGCGAGAAAGTCTACCCCCCTTATTTTAATGCTTACTCTCGGAATAGAATTTAGAATTGAAAGAAGAGATTTCCCAACTATATGCATCAAGGTATATGAGACTAAGCAACTCCTTTTATAATATCAGCCTATATGAGGATGTGAACAAGTGTCGAAGCATCTCACATCTCTCTACTATGTGTTGATGTGGACATTCGCCGAAGCGTCCCACAACTCATATCCAAGCACACAAACACAAGCAATCATCATAAAAGTTCAGCACACCACTCTTATTCAAACTACTATGATCTAAGCATTCTTATTACAATCTTTATTCAATGGGGAACCTAGACTTAATCGTGAGAACTGGTGCTGTTCTTGCTGTGTGACAGGGGTGGTCCATACATGGGCGCACACCATGGTGAGTTGGCAGTTCATGTAGGGATAGATGACGCTGGTGCTCCATTTGTTCCCATGTTGTCACGAGTCTCCTCCTGTTTTTCCAGCAAGTACAACTTCTTGCGGAGGTAACAGATCTCTTCTTGTGCTCTTGCATAGCGGTCTCCTAACTCCATGAGCAACCTATGAGATTTGTCAGCATCTTGTTGGTTGGAAAGAGCTCCTTCATTGGATCCAATGATCTCCCTTGTACCACTCTTCCGATACGGGTGCAGCCCAAAAGTATTGTTCTCAAGTTGCTCACAGAAGGCATAGCACAGTCCGGTGACTGCATCCCATGTGGCATCATCAATAGCTTCTGCCCTTGTAGCTCTCCATGTGGGTCCGAAGTGCCGAGTGACAACCGTACCGTTAGATAGAATGGTTACCTCAGCCTTCCACTCTTCATGTCCGAGACGAAGGACTTTCTTGAGGAGATACTCTGTGTATAGGCTGCAGCAATCTAGAAACTCTTTAAGCTCCTTGGATATGTGTCCTCCCTCCATCCCGTGGGAACAGAATTCTTGAACTTAATGGATGGCCCGTTCATCACCTTCATTCTCGGCCTCAGCAGGGGGTGGCTCCTCTTCGGATTCATCTCCGCCCAACATAGCTTCATGAGACTCCACGGGGTGTAAGCCCGCGTGAAACTCCTCCTGAGGTGTGTACCAATGCCGTTCTTGTGGATCATTCTCCATATCCTCTTCGATCGGTTCCACCTCTTCTGGATCCTCTTCTTCATGCATGGAGCTACTGACCTCATCTTCATCATGAGGTTCCATCTTCACCTCCTCCCAATATGGTCCATTGGACACCTCAATGGGGTTGAGTGCACTCCCAAGTGGTAGTGGGCGAGTCCTTATGCGTGCTGTGCTCCTAATCACCGGAATCTATAAATAAGACATGAGAAAGTTTAGAGAAGAATAAAATAACTCCAAAACTGAAGCAAGACAACAGAAAGTGTGGCTGTCCATAAGAAAAAAAAAGAAAGAGTGGCTAAAAATAGCACTTTGCGGTGGCTGAGTGGACAAATAAAGTACAGCGGCAAGCAATTTTCGAAAATAACAGTTTAGAGGGGTATTCCTATTTGTTTTAGAGTGTCCATTCTACCTAATCTTGCGTCCTATGGTCAACGTGGCTCTAGTACCAATTTGTGACACTCGGTTCCGAAAATGAACCAAGTGAATGCATATGTATGCCCAGGATGTTCATCACACATACACATGTATTCCACAAACTGAATTCAGAATATAACCACGTACGAATAATGTTTAAGTACTTTATTACATCGACTCAATGTCTCACTCATGAATGTCTAACTTATTTAGCAGCGGAAGACTCTTAACGACAGCGGAAAATGGCCAAGACAGCAGGCTCCAACTTCAACTCCACAGGCATGTTGACGGTAGTGCGCACGCCTAGTACTCCACATGTTCCTCGAAGTACTCTTCTCCTGTAGCTGATGTATATGTGGTAATGCAAGGGTGATTATATGTCATACTCAGCAAGTGTGGGAAAAGTATCACTTGTAGCTTACAACAAGGTAGGGAATAAAAAGGCTCATTGCAGCAAGCAGATTTTATTTCACAAACACGGTAAAACACAACAAATATTTCTGGGTGAGTTTAATCCCAACATAACCAAGTAATTTAGTAACATTCTTTCATCATAATTCACCATTTATCATGCTTCAACCAGCCAATAATCTTTCTCAAGTTCATCTCATACTAATAAATATTCATATCCATCTCATTTTCATATAACCGAAACCAAACTCATTGTCATGACCCAAAACAGTCCCGAAACCAATCCCAATGTCCATACCATAACCATACCCGAATAACCATCCCAAGTTTTGCCTGTAATCATGGAAGTTGGCCAGGTGCTTGTGATCGGAAGCACGGCTATCATGATAGTTTTACACTCTGTAGAGGTGGCACCACTTTATCCACAAGTTTGTGATTTCGTCACCCGTCGGCGACTAGAAAGAACCTTCATTATACTAGTACACAACCATCGGTGTATGGCCAAGAGATCACAAAATAGCCTTTACAAAGGGGCTACTAGGATGTACGGACCAACTGAGGTTTCACCGGCAGGCTCGAATCTCCATTCTCCCACCCACGGGCCCCCTCTTGTGCCATGCAGTTCCCAGGGCAGTCCCTCTCGACTCCCATTCCCCGCACCATCCAACGGTCCATAACAAGCTAGCAACACACCTAATTAGTCAGCTAAGCCGAACTCATATTTGGCCTTCTGGTGGCACTGTTTTCCTGGCATGTTCTCACATGAACCGGTCATTAGATCTACGGCAAGCAAACCACCATCTCATTCAGCAGCATCCACAAACCATGTTCGCCTAGATCTCCCCGATTCCATGCTCATTAACATCATCAAGTTTTCATTATCTTTATTCTCATGAGTGCACTAGCTAAACAAGTTTTATTTCAGCTTCACGTATCCCGTAAGTTGAGCGAAGCAAAAATGAAAAATGACCATACCCGACTCATCAACTTTCCCGGCAACAAGGATGGCTAAC
The DNA here is from genome assembly GCA_030760725.1 of Neostapfia colusana. Lineage (NCBI taxonomy): Eukaryota > Viridiplantae > Streptophyta > Magnoliopsida > Poales > Poaceae > Neostapfia > Neostapfia colusana. The sequence continues at coordinate 60,973,594 of JASWHV010000009.1, forward strand.
AAAACTAGTAAACTCCTATAAAAAGGGTGTCCCATCAAGTTGATACAAGCATACAAGTTTTTGCAAGCAAAACAGTTTCAAAAACATGGGATCAATATGGTCAAGGGGCACGTGCCTTGCTCCTGTGGTTCGTGTTGCTCAAGCACTAAAGTCTTGATGCTGTAACTCCTCGTAGACGGCCTCCTGAATGTGTCCTTCTACTCACGACGACGCACATACAAAATTTACAGCAATCAATTATCATGCACAAACCCTACTCAAGATGCAATGGGGTAGATGAATGCAAATCCTATAGTGCAGTTTTATAAAACCAGTTTGTACGTATTCTTGCATGTTTTAGTAGGCTTCCATGGGGTTTTATGATGAACAAGGATTCCAGGATCAAGTGTGGACGTGGTGATGATCTTGACACAAGATGTAGATCAATTCCACCGTCAGAAATTGACAAAAACATGATCTGTCCACACGTAGAAGTTTCTGCTCGAAGGGGGCGAAGAACGGGTGCGTAGAAACAGCGACAACGTCGTAAGAGGAGTAATGAAGACCTACCGCACTTCTTTCTTGCGGCAGGGCCTCCCTCCTAGCAATGGCAGCAGCGGGGGATGTTTCTGTGGAGAATTATGGCTAGGGCAGAACGTCGGTCTTCTCCTCCGGCGCGGCGAGGCATGACAGGGCTCGACGGCGGCCAAACACCGGCAGGGGGGTCTCGGAGACTTGGCAGCAAGGGGGCAGCAAATCAGAGAATTGGGCAGAGGGGGTGGCGGCGTCCAAAAGGGAATAGGTGGTGCGGCTAGGGGGGTTATATTTATAAGGGGAAAAAAAAGAGTCCCAGGGGTGGAAACAAAGAGTCCTAGAAGTATAAGACTCAACCAAAGAGTCGCAGGGGTGGAAACAAAGAGTCCTAAAGGTAGGGGACTCAACCAAAGAGTCCTAGGGGTGGGGGACAAAGAGTCCTAGAGGTGGGGGACTTAACCAAAGAGTCCTAGAGGTGGGGGACTTCACCAAAGAGTCCTAGAGGTGGGGGACTAGGGTTCCCCCCTCAAGGGCTGCAGCCAAGGGGTCTCCTCCCTAATTTGGTATGGCCAATTTGGGGGAAAATTCCCCCGAGGGGAGTTTTGGGGAATTCAGGGAAAATCAGGAAAAATTGAGAAGAATTTGGGAATTTTGGGGAAGGGAAAATTTGGGGAAAAATTGGGGTGGCTCAATTTGGCTATTGTATCTTCATTACTTTCCATTTCTATATTCCTTTCTCCATTTCTTCTTCTTTTTAAATGCTCCTCTAAATGAAAAATGTATGCAATGCATGGTAGTGAAATTGAGTGTGTTACTTAGCTGCACACTGAACCGACTCCTTAACAGTTCTAGTACGCCCGTCTGTCATCAGTCACACAGACGTTCTCAAGCCAAACACGCCTTGAGCTACGTGTTCACGTTGCCAACCACGTGACGGGTTCTCCGCCTACTTGCCCGCTGCACGCCGGGGACTGCCGTTGCTCACATACTCCAAACGACCTGAAGAGTCGTAGAGGATACATATCCTGGCTGGGCTACCTGCCACCGTGAGGCTCCACCCTTTAGCTTGTGCGCACTGGTGGACAGTGCAGCCTTGCACCCCATAGGAGATGAAACGTCCCGAGGTGCATGTTTCCAACAAAACAATTAGTTAGTATTGCCACTTTCTATACTAATATCATCCTTATGTGAGCTATTCCTCGTTCCTCACCGAGTTTTTTAAAAGTTGAATCTTCTTCATTGTGCTAAACCTCAACGGAGATCTGATGCCATGATGTGAGGACCGGGGGTCCCGACATTCTAGGATCTCGCTGAGCGGTGTTGTAATATGCAACACCGGATAACACACGTATGAAGACATTCATAATTAAAATAGCGGAAGCTAACTTTTATTACATAATGTGTTATGGAACATAATTTACATCAGAGTAAGTTTATAGCCTACACTCACGGGCGTAGACTAAGCAAAAGAGTTACGTTCAGCCCGTGAACGTGTTCCCACTAGCACACACACACCAAACCCTCAGCATGGTGGCGTTCACGGCTCCCACTCGACGGTGGTACCCTCTGGGGGACCCGTCTCTTCATTGGGAGCCTCCTCTACGTACCCACCTGCAACAACACTTCAACAATAAGCAGTGAGAATGAAGGCTCAGCAAGACTAACCCGACGCCGCTAGAACATGAAACTCTACATGCCGGAATTTAGGTGTACAATGGAAAGAAGCTTTGCATAACGACTGGCCTAATTACTTGAATCCTATTCTCAGGTTTTAGCCTCATGTAAAGTTGTAACCTTGTGCTAAGCAACATAGGAACTCCACAATCAAACAAGAAAGGCTTCCTCCCTATGTTTCCTGCCTAAGGTTCAACTTTTTTTTTATTTACTCTAATCTACAGCACATCATTAGCATTGCAAATATTACTTCAAAACAACAAGTTTAAATCCATGACAACTATTCTTTTTTCTCTACATCACGGTACAGTGAACAAGTGATACTGACTGACCACGAGGGACGGTGATTATAATCGATTTACATCTGCAGAGTTCGCTCGAAAAACACGTCACGTACGCCCGTACTCGATGTTGCCTACAGCAACCATCCCGGACGTCGTATGAGACAAACTTTCACCCGTTAGCCAAGTGTTGAACCGGTCCTATTGCCCCGAGCTACGCGGAGCAACCACGTGCCTGCTAGCGGATTTACACCTTGCTGCTCTCAACCAACCCTTTTGGATGACAAGCAATGCCTCAACATCTAGCTACCCGAATTACATTGGTTTCCCGGTTCCCATAATGGCGGTATGTCTTCGGTACAATTCTAGCTTGTTCAACAGGGCCGCTGTAAAATACCACATTTGTTTTTGCTATGTAAACTGAACTTGTGAGGTTCAGATCACGACCATTAGTGATCAAGCATGTTCTATAATCAAAATCAATTTGTTCACTCAAATTCAAACTTTGTCATCACAAAAAGAGGAGGCAAGCTGTTGGTTCAGATTTTTCATTTGCAGCACCCAAATTAAAATTTTGATTCCATATTTGAAATCCTCAGCTCCAAATCTGTGGACTTGCAAATTTTGATAAATTTTGGAGGGGTTTTACTATTGATTCCAAGTGGGCGTTGAATGGCATAGGAAGTTCAAATTCGATTTTGAATTGGGATGAAACTTTGTCACATGTCCAAATGGATTCCAGAATTTAACTATACTCATTTGAATTGAACTCCCTGCCAGATTTGAGAGAATTTTAGGAGGATAAGGAGGAGGAAAATTGTGGACCCCACTTGTTACTGGGACACTTAAACTTACACCCGAAGTCTTCAGTTCCTCTGTTTTCACTCGAACAACCGAACGCTCAAACGTTCGTCACCGAGCTGCAACACAGAGGCCACCTCCCAGCTGCTTGCATCGAGCTGGCAACCTGCTCATGGCCTTATCATTTTATGGAGTGCTCCTTTTGCTCACAAACCGCAACACCAAATGTCTTGCTTCACCCTCGCGCAAGAACTGAACCGCAACCATCGCCGCCTCTGTTGATCGATCAGGAACCGGCAAAGTCTTGCATGCAGTTCCTCACCTAGCGGAAAAAAACCGCACCGTGACTTCGTCCTCCATATCCTTGGCACAAAAACTGAACGAGCTTCGGCCTCCCCAACCCTAGCACAGCTTTTTTCGCGGCGACCAACCTTCACCGTCGCTCGAGGCTCACGTCGACTGCCGAACCCGAAGGTTTTCATGCTCGAGCAAATACACCCAGAGGTGCGCCAGAGAACCTAGTTGCTCCTCCCCAAACCAAAGCTCAAGCCGTGGAGAACCGAGCTCCAATTCGGGGATTTTTCTTCCGGCGCATGCAAACCGACCTTCCGGTACGAGTTTGTTAAATTCTTCCTCAATTCTCGTTCTTAGTTCACCAAATGGCGCACAAAGGAGCTACACTAGCTAGTGATCAATTCCCCTTCTCAACCCTAGCTTGAAACCGCATGTAGGTGGCCAATTTCAAGGTGTTCCGAACACAAACATGGAGGCACACTTCGGGCGCACGGTGAAACCCTAGTAGGAGACTTCCCTGAGCTTGTTTGCGTCCAAGTTGAGCTTCTACATGAGCCACCGGTGCTGTAGAGCCAAAAACCCAAGCTTTTGAGAGGCTAGAGAGACGGGCCTACAACGCCGAAGCTCTACCGGAGCCGCCGCACGTTGCCCAACCACATCCGGTCACCGTCCACTCGAACTGATCCCACAAACTGGTTCCTCGCCTCCCAAAACCTATAGGCACCGAGTCTCCGGGCCGGGGATGGCCGGGAACCCTACTACAGCGAGGGCACCACCTCTGTCTGGCGAGGTGGGTGCGCGCGCGGGAAGAAGGCGAGAGGAAGAATGGGGGCCGGGCCCACCCGTCAGCGGCTGGAAATTTAAACTGGGAATTTGCTGTGGCTGCGTATCTTTTGTGGTACGCGCTTAATAACCCCGTGGCCCAATGTGGCTCGTGCCTCAGTGGCTGAAGTTTAAACAGTGGGTCCAGCTAGATTTCTAATAGCAAATAAATTCCCAGATTGCAATCGAACTTCAAAATTTCATAACTTTGTGTAGGAAACTCCGAATTTAGTGATTCAAATTGGTTAGATTCAGTTTGAAAATACCTATCCAAATTTGCAACCCAATTTGTATGGAAGTCAAAAAATAATTTCTGGATAATTCTTTGAAAGTTTTACGTAAAAGAATTATTGAGTGAGTTTGGTTCATCCAAAATTTCCCAAATTTTGCCAGAATATTCTTTAGGATATTATTGGACTTCTAGTAAAGTTTTATCTCATTTGGAGTTGATTTGGGTAGGAAATCTCAGACTACAAACTACTGTACCCAATTGAGTTCAGAAACAATTCTAGAAAAAAGTGTAGACTTTGTAAAATCAGTTCTGCGCAATCCTTAGCTCCAAAAATCCTAGGAAAATTCAGGCATGCTCTAAGATCTCTACTTGAAACTGTAGTTTGATTTATTTTGCATGAAAATGCAAATTTTTACATAATTAATTCCTTTTAGCATAACTGCTTAGGGAATTATTCTGGATGAACTTATCAATGATAAGTCCTGAATTTTGTACAAAAGTACTTTCTTGTGACCAGGAACTCACATGCAAAGTTTTAGCTCAAGTTGAGCCTTAGATATTCGTGCACTTGTTCTCCATTCTTATGTATGTGAGGAAGCATAGGAATATTGTGGGAATTAATTGAGACACAATTTCCATCCACTTTATCTGAAATTTGGCAAGCTAAGTCCCTGTGTAATATAGGAAGTTCTGTAAAAAGTTCGAAGTCATTGGAGTTCAGGTTCTTCAGTTTCATTCAAATCCTTTCAGCCCAACTCATATGTCCATTAGGAAACATAGAATATTTTAGAACTGAACTTCTTATGGACAGAGTGATTTGTCCCTTTATTTTCTCAGAGGCAACACATTCACTCTTAGTACTTCCACACATTCCTCTGTTATTAACAAGGTCAAGTATTCCATTACCTAATTTGCATTGTAAAACTTGTTCATGTGCATGCCGATAGTGCTCACGACGAAGGCGATCAACAAAGGAGTTCGACTGAGTGGTTCCATTGATGTTTGGATCAGACTCAGGAGGATCATAGGATTTAACTTCAAGTGAAAAACCAAGCTAACTTATATATATATAACAAAGGCAAGCCCCAGTTTGCATTTAACAGCTATTAAGTTTTTGCTTTGTATACCTATATCGGTTAGGATTTATTTGTGCATTAGGTCTAGATGATATGATAATCCACCTGCATGACCAGAGAAACTAATGGAGTATTTGGGTAGTTGTCATTTTATCGTGTAGACACTGCCATGCTTAATTAGGATTCCGTAGAAGTTGAGTGGTTGGACTCTACTCGCATGGATAGGAAATTAGGGCACATGGGATTGGTTCAAGAAATTGTTAGCAAGCTGAAGTTGAGACCGGGCAGGTTGTAGGAGCAACAGAACATAGGGGCCTGTGTGCGTTAGCCCTGCCCGTATCTGTCAAGGACCAATCCGTGTGCGGCTCTGTTGGACAAGTTTGAGTTCTGTACTGGATGCATGCTGGCTATATGGGACCCACTAAACCGATGTACCTCGGGAAGTTTGTGTTGAGACTGTTTCGGTCGCCTCAGGCGTTCGGCCGTTGTGCAGTAGTGGGTAACTCTCTCAGGACATCTTCACGTCAAAAGGTGCACCATGAGGTGGGCTACTGTCCGGGACGATGAAATCGATTCGGCGTAGGTGGAAGTTGGGAAAGGTTGCCACGTACGACGTCCGTGGAGTGCACAAAGGTGACTTCCAGTACAGGCGTACGTGTTGCGTAGTCCGGGAATCTTTTAATTTGAATCACTATCGCTCACGGTTATTTGAGCATACTTGTTCTCACAGTCGTGACGTAGTAATTACTTGCATTTGAGATAAGAATAAATCCCTGCTGTTTTGATGTTTATACTAACATTGTATTGCTTAGCTTGTAGAAATTAGACTAAGTGCAAACCCGATTCAGTTGCACCTTGAGCATTTGACATCGGGAGAAAGCATTTCTTGTTTGATTGTAGACTTCTGAAGTTGAGGTGCCCAAGGTTATGTTAACCTGCTGCTAATAAGATCTGAAAATAAGGATCCATATTTAGGCGAGTCCATTATGCAACTTTATGCCTATGTTTATGTCTTTACCCTCATGTAGAGTATCATGATTAGGTTAACGGTTAAGTATTGCTGAGTTTTATGCTCGCGGATACTATACTAGTTGTTTTGCCGGTATTAACCCCTATGCTTATGAATACGGTTGTCCGATTAGACTCGGAACCCTTCGAGTGGTAAACTCATGAAAACCCTGCCGCTGCTGTACCTCTTCGTGTTGCTAGTGAGAAGAGTCCATGGGCTGGATGCCATCTCGGTTGCTTAATCTATATACGAGACATGAGTTGTATTAGTCTTCTGCGGTAGTGTACTTTGAAGTAAAGTATTTGTAAACTTAAGACTGTGTAAGCTTCAACAATGATTTATGTAACATGGTTCCTTTATATGTGTGCTGTTGGGTGCCGCATCGCACGGACCATCCAATGCGATTCTCGAGACGTGAGGATCCTGAAGGGGTCCAAACAGAGCGTGGTATCAGAGCCGCATTGGGAATAGCGCAGGAAATAAGGATCGTATTACGATAAAAACTTAGGATACGGTGAGAAAACTGTACTAGGCCCACATAAGCACTACTATTAGCATAAGTTATGGAAGGTGGCAAATCTAACCTATTTGTTATGTCGGAAAACATGCATCTAGGGATGTTCTATGTCTTGGGGGTGCATGGCTGTGCTGTCCACCAGTCTGCACAAGATGAAGGGTGGAGCCTCACGGTTGGCAGGTAACCCGGCCAGCTCATGTTCTCTACGACTCTTCATGTCGTTTGGAGTATGTGAGCAACGTCAGTCCTCCGCATGCTGCGGGCAAGTAGGCGGACACCCCGTCACGTGGTTGGTAACGTGAACACGTAGCTCAAGGCGTGTTTGGCTTGAGAACGTCCATGTGATTGATGACATACGGGCGTATTAAACTGTTTATGGAGCTGGGTTCAGCGTGCAGCTTAACCTGACGATTGTGTGTCTTCTGGAGGTACATTAACCATGAAAACCGTATTATGAGTAGAATACGTTTGCGAGTGACCCTTCTTAGTGCCACCAACAGAGACATATATGCCGGTGTAAACCGGTTAGGATTTTCTTTTATTGAAGCAACGTAGTACCTACATACGTCTTACGGTGCATCGACACCGTACTACACTTGATAATTTTCTTTCCTCTGAGAAATGATTCATGAACTAACTTTCAACAAAATGGAAATCTTAAGATAAATATTAGTTACTGAGCTCTTAATTTGAACTAAGATTCAAATAAGAGAAATTATAGGATTCAAAGGTTCCAAAAACAGAGTGCTCTGTTCTGGCATGAGATATTGCTGGAATTTGACAGGGCATAACTCTGAGTATATTTAACCAATGGAGGTGTATGATACAGTTCAGGAAAATATTTTAAGTGCTCTACAACTTCTCTGTAGACCTCCAGAGAATAATCACACGCCAAACTGGTTGAATGTCCAGTTGAATGCAAACTGTCCAGAAACAGGACAGATGCAAACCCTCTCTGAACATTTCTGTATAACATCCATAACTTTCTGTAGAAAAATCCCTAAGGGTCCTATGATACACCGTTGGAAAGGTTAGGAGCTGAGCAACAATTTTGCAATTCAAAGTTTATTTAGAATTATGTTGTAATTTCAGATACAACTGCGATAAAACAGCCACATTCAGAGGAGATGCTGGCAAATTTTTTCCAGAAATTCTGTCAACTTTAGCAAACATAACTTTTGATCCAGAAATGATATAGAGGCATATAAATACTCGTTGGAAATATATTTAAATTAACTGTAACTTTGGATACAACTTGAGTTATGAAAATTCTGTTAACCGGATAAAAATCTAGGTTAAGTGCAGAAGGGTCTGTTCTGTACAGAAAAGATGACTGGTTATGTCTACTTTAAGGATATGTGTAAACATGAATTTTTGTTATGCTTTCATAAAGTTTTAGCATGTTCATGTTTTACATAGCTTCACATACTTCTGAGATCAAGTTTTGACTCCCCTCAAAATATAATTTTGCAGTATGGTTCGTACTCGCTCTTCGAGTAAGACCGAGTGTTCTCGCCGAGACGGTGATGATTCGACCCCACCGCAGGCACCGCCATCAACGGTATGGCTATTTGTCATGGCTCAGGTGGTCAAGTCGAATCAAGAGTGTGAAATCCCCAAAATTATAGCAAGTGAAGCTGCCAATCACACCTAAGAAAAATGAGAGGAAATTTAAACATTTGAATATAAAGGTGTGAGCTCAAAGTGCTAAATCAAACTTGCAAAATTTTCCAAACATAAAGATCTAAATCCCAAATTTGGTTTCCCATACATCCAATAGTAGCCCTGCCAATTTTCAGTTCATTTGGGAGGATTTACTATTTGTTGAAAATTCAAACATGAGGCAATTCAAATTTGAATTTAAACTTCAGTTCCAAATTCCAATTTCACCGAAATACAAATTTGAGTGCACCATTGTGTTCCTTATACTGTTTTTAGCTCATCTACCAGTTTCTACCATATTTGGAGCTTGTTTGCCAATTTAAAATGAATTCGTAAAAAAGAGAAGAGGGGAGAAGTGGACCCACATGTCATTCACAGAAGAGGCAAACCGCCTCTGTTCTTCTGTCTGTTGTCGAGAGCGCGTCAGCGAGTGCTGCAACCCTACCCCGATGAACCATGCGCGCGCCAGCTCCTGCTCGGGTGATCCGGTGGCCGAGGGCTAGAAGCGCAGCACTCTGCCCACGTGAACCGTTCCCCTCTCGCTGTACACCCAACCCTCGCTCAGCTCCGAAGAACTTCACCGCCGCTCGACCGCTCCCTCAGTTCCCCGGTGCCCAGACGCTACAATCCGTGTCGTGGCTAACGTTCTACAGAAAAAAGGACCCCACCTTAAGGTGCTCGACACTTCGTTGCAACCTTCTCCTCTTCTATGCCCGCGCGCGAGGTGGAAGAAAGGCCATGGGCGCCACTGTCAGCAATTTAAATTTTTTCCATTTTTCTGTCAAGATTTTCATCCAACTTTGCAAGCTCATAACTTTATGCAGAAACCTCCAGAAATCCTCAAAACATATTTTGTTGGATTCCTCTCAATGATACTATCCAGGGGTGCATTCCAATATTTATGAAAATCCCAAGATTTGGTTCATTAATTCATTTAAGAAAAATTTAGAGAATTAATTTCAGGAGTTCTGTTACTTGGAGAATTCCCAATTTTGGGCAGGACGTTCCTCCAAATATACTTGAACTCCAGTAAAAAATTCAGAGGCATTGGACCTCATTTGTTAGGCCAAATGATGATTCAATCTTGTATGTCTCTGAAAATTAGGAAAATGAACAGAAACTTTATCAGCTTTTTATCCAAACTTGTAAAATCCATATCTCCAAGTAGGGAACTCCAAAAATGATGAAACCAAATCCTATAGACACATAAGACTCCCAATATTCTGAAAATTCAAAATTAGAGCATGCCAAGACCCTAGAATTTCATCTGAAAGTTAAGGAGACAATTAACCTATAGAATTCTTTAGACCTTATTCTCCATCCATTTTATCTGAAATTTTGCAAGCCATACCTATGTAGGATCTATGGATTACTGTAAAAATTACAGAGCAAGTTGAAGTCATCCTCTCCAGCTTTCTGCTATTTCTTTCCAGCTTCATACTTATGTCTATTATATAGCTACTTTGAACTTTACTCCAAAAACTTCCACTGCTCAAAATTATCTTTGCTCTGTTTCCACACACAGAAGAACCCAACTCTCAAGTCTTAGTGGGTACAAACCCTTATTAAGTCAGAAAACCTTTTGTTTTATAATTCGCTTACTTGCAATATAAACGTGTGCATATTCATATCGGTAGGAAACACGACGAAGGAGTTCGACGAGGAACTTGACTCGGAGCAGCAAGTTGAGGCTTTACTCGTTGCCAAGCTACTGACTTTAATTTAGGATCAAACATGCAGCAACATAAGGCAAGCACCAGGTTGCATTTAATAGCTTTTAGATATATTTTGCTTTGTATCACTTTCATTGGTCTAGTATGTATTGTGCATTAGGTCAAGGGTGATTGACACTCCAATTGCATGCCCCACAAATCCTTGGAGTGGAGGGGTAGCATAGGTTACAATCGTGTAGTTTTGCTAGGCTTAAGTTGTATAGAAATCTGTACAAGTCGGGTAGTTGGAAGCTACTCGTGAGGCTAGGAATTTGGTTCAAAGGGGTATGATTCTAGAGAATGAAATTACTGGAATGGAAAATGAGACCGAGCAGAGAGTGGAAGCGGCAGGACGTTGGGCCTGTGTTGCCATAGCTCTGCTTGTGTCGGTTAAGGACCGATGCGTATGCCGCCCTGTTGAGCAAGTTTGAACAGTACTGGATGAGGTCCAGGAAACCGATGTAACTCGGGTACCCTCGTGTCGAAACTTATACCGCCATCCTTTGGGGCTTGGTGTCAGAGGTGTAAACCCACTAGTGGAGCAACTTCGATGTGTTCCATGTAGTGACCATTTTGATGGGTCGGTGGAACTGGTTTTGCATTGGGGTGACGGGTGAAAGGTTGTTGCATACAACGTAAGAAAGAGCTCTTGTGTGAGTCTTTCGAGGCGGGTGTATGTGTCGTGTGTTCCGGGTGTGTCCTGATTTGAATCAACGTCCCTCGCGGTTATTGAGTACCACTTGTTTACTGAGTTGTGACGTAGTAAGTAGTTCTAGATAAATTGAGATGAATCATTGATGTTGTAAAATTCATAAGTTCGTTGTATTGCAACCATGTATGTTATAGATGTAGATCTCACTAAATTTATATTCCATTTTTGGCAAAGCAACATCGGAAAGAAGCATTTCTTCTTTGATTGTGGATTTCCGATGTTGGGAGGCTCAGGGCGTATGAAATTACTGCTGTAAAACTGCTAATTAGGATCTACTTTTAGGTGAGTACTAATGCAATAGATGTTGTCCTACTTTATAAATTCCTGCATATAGAGTTCTTATGTAGGGTTGACGGTTAAGCCTTGCTGAGCTTTTGAGCGCACGGTTGCATTATTAGTGTTTTGCATGTGTTATATTAGTGTTGCTATGAAGATGGTTGTTCAGTGAGACATCAAGAGACTCACCGGAAACCTTGCCGCTGCCTACACTCTTTTTGAAACTAGTAAGAAGCGTCCGCAGGCCGGACATCTTCTCTTTTGCTCAGCGAGGATCGTGAGTGCGTGTTTATGTGTATTCTGTTGCGTATACCTTTGAGGTACATTATGTTGTAAATGATAGATGTTGAGAAATAAAAGACTTTGTATGTTTATGGTTTCTTTTCGTGTATGCTATTGGGTGCCGCATCACATGGCACCACCCAATGCAATTCCTGGACTGTGGATCCCGGAAGGTGTTCCTTACAAGCGTGGTATCAGAGCCGCCTTGGGAATAGCGCACATGAAAAGAGCATATTTTTAAAACTTAGAAGTATTCGAGTGAGAAATGTATAGTAGCATATTTTTTAAAACTTAGAAGTATTCGAGTGAGAAACGTATAGTATGCCCACACAAAAACTATTAATAGCATATTTATTTAAGGTGGCAAGCTGACAGTGTGCTATTATTCTGTATTTCGATTCTGTAACGACGCTACTATGTAGAGGTAAGCATGGTAAGGAACGCCACTGAAAGCGGATCAATTTTGGTTAGCTCACCCACACGAGGAAAGTAGTGTGGGAGGTCCCATTTAGAAATGGACGGGAAGTGAATATGTTTTGTAAGACTCTTCATGTCTTTGAGACATATGAAATGCACCAGCCACTGGTAAGGAACGCCACTGAAATCGGATCAATTTTAGTTAGCTCTCCCACACGAGGAAAGTAGTGTGGGAGGTCCCAATTAGAAATGGACGGGATGTGAATATGTTTTCTAAGACTCTTCATGTCTTTGAGACATATGAAATGCACCAGCCTCCAGTGCGCATACCCAGAGGCAAGAGGAGGAGACCCCATCGTGTGGTTTGTAACACGAAGTATGTTCTCTAGGTCTCTTCATGTCCTATGAGACGTATGAAAGCGCTGTTTTACCGGTGTGCTTAATTGCAAAGGTGTGGAGCCCTCTGTTGGGTGGTGAATAACCCAATCATGTACCTTGAGACGTGGCCTGACTCAAGGATGACCTGTATGGCAATGATACGGAGTCGTATGTTTTTACTATAATATGGACCTGCCTGAAATGAAAAACCTTTGTGTGCTTCACTATCGATGTGGTTTTATGCAGGTACTTTGACCATGTTAGAACATTTCATTTGAAGGATGTGTTTGAGTGATTGTTTTAGTGCCACCACGTGAGACGTATATGCCGGTATATAGCTGGTTAGGATTTTGATTTGGTGAGAAAACGTAGTACCGTGATATGTTCGTAACTGCATGAAAAAACGAAGTTTTCAAAGAAAAGAGTAAATTTGGAGTCTAGGATTCCATTAGGGGTTAATGAACTCCTATATTGAACTAAGAGTTAATTGGGAGTATAGATTCATTCTAAAAAGACTTAGAAACAACCTCCCCTGTTTTCGGCAGAATTTTTGCTGAACTTGAACAGGACATAACATGTGTTTGGTTGAACCAATGGACGTATGTGATACAATTCTGGAAAGTTTTTGAAGTCTTATACAACTTTTATGTATAACTCCAGAACAGAATCTCCCTCCAATTGTATGAAAATCACAGATGAGTACAAACTGTCCAGAAAACAGAGCAGACCCAAAATACTCTCTGGAATTTTCTGTATTTCGATCATAACTTCCTGTAGAGAGATTTATAAAGGTCATGTAATACACCGTTGGAAAGCGTATGATATGTTCTACAACTTTGTGATTCAATGTTTTCATAGATTTGGGGCAGAAATAGTTGGAATTTTGTGAACAAAACAGCCACTTGCAAAGGATGTGCTGTCAAAATTGTTCCAGATTTCTGTCAACTTTGAAATATCATCACTTTCGATCCAGATCTGATATGAGGGCAAATGAATACTCATTGGGAAGATATTGAAGTTCCCTATAACTTGGATATTCAACTTGAGACATGAAATTGCCATTTTCATATTCAAGTTCTAGATTTAGTGAGACTTGGTCAAATCTGAGCAGGGAGTTGCTCAACCCCAATCTGTTTAGGATTTGTTGTGGACATGAAGGTTTTTATACTTCTCTAAGTCCATTATGTAAAAGCTCAAGATTTCACTTGCTAGAGTGTTCATCACATCACCACCATCCAGCTCATTTTGTGGAGATCTCATGAACACATGTGAAGAGCATGTAACCACCATCAATATGTTGATTAAAGGAAAATCTTACAAATACAAAGGTGGGATCTCACGCATGTAAACATGAGAGGATGAGCTCACAATTAGGCCCTAAAAATTATGAGGAAAGCTCATGCCATGTCTCATGTAAATCCAAACCATTTTGAGGCACTTTTTGTATACAATTGTAGAATGGGCTAATTTGAATGCAAATTCAAATTTCATCTACTTTCATCACTTGGATTCAAAAGGTGACTTCACATTCAAACTCAGCACATTTTTTTGTGTTAGTCCACCAATTTTCATCCTCAGTGGAGGTCATCTTGTCGGGAGCTATATTTGAATTAATTCAAAACTGAATTTGAAATTCAAATTCAGGTGTGAATCAAATTTAGCCAAACAAACTCCAATTTGAAGAATTCAAATTCATCTTATGACTTGGTGATGAAGTTTACCCTTATTGAGTAGATGGAAAATATCAGTGAGCACAAATAAAAAGAAATGACAGGGGAGAGGACCCACTGTCAGTGACTGAAAACAGAGAGAACCGACTCAACAGAGCCGAAGTCCTATCGGTGAGCGCCGCTCGGCCACGTGCGGCCAGCGCTCGACCCAACCAGCCACCTCACAGCAATTTGGACGCGGTAAATCCCAGAACAATGCCCAGCTGCACCGTTCTCGTCGCTTCGGACCCCAGCTGAGCACCAACGCGCGCTGTTCTTCTCCCGCGTTTTGCCCTCTCTGCTCCCAGGTGCTCCGCCGTTCTAAGCCGTTTCGTGGGCAACCATCAACAGCAAACAGATGCGCCCTTGGCTGCTTTAACTCATGGTGAAAACCTAATCTTCTTCCTGCACCATCGAGGGAGAATTTTCCCGTTTATCGTATGCATGTTCATAGAACCGAGGTGATCAAACGGCCAAAATTCTCGACGATTAGTTGATCATAGCTTCTCCTTAGTGCACCACATGTTCTAGATGTACCTACGGTCATCTAAGATCAACAAGCACCGAAAACCATCGAGTATAGGCTCTGTTCTTCGAATTTTTCAGGTCGCCGCCGATTTTTGACCTAGGTTGACGAAGAGCTCCTACCTCCGCCCATTTTCACGGCAAACCGGCTCCATATCCGTGCTTAGCATGTCACCACGGGGCTGTAGGAGGAAACCTTTTCCAAAACAAGGCTTGGCAGAGCTCGGGCGACCTCACCGGAGTTCAAGCCGCCGCTGTCTCCGTCGCCAACTAGGTTCCGCCCAGCGAGAGCCCTAGCTGCCCCCACCAACGAGTTCCCGAGGTCTAAAACCTAGGGGTGGCGAGTACCAGCCTCGGAGACGTCCGGGAATTCTGATCCAGCGGACTCGCCGGTGCGCGCCGCCTCCTGAGTGTCTGGTGCGAGGAGGAAGACGGCTGAGGTGGTGGGGCCCGTGGTCAGAGTTTTAAACATTTCCAATATTTTCAGATTTTAGTTCAAACTTCAAATGCCCATAACTTTTGCTAAGATGGTCCAAATTTAGTGAACCAAATTTTGTTGAATTCAGCTCTCCGAGTACTTTCCAGCGAAACAAATTTCAGTCCATGAGACCCATTATTTTCCCAGAATTAATTCCCTAAATTTAAACTGTTGGGAATTTTATCTGGAGATTTCCTTTATGGAAAATTCTGAAATTTGGCTAGGATGTTCATTTGAATATCCTTGAGTCACAGGAAAAATTTCAGATCCATCCGGATTAATTAAGGCCACCTAATGGTGTGATTAAGTGAACTACCCTATGAAAATAGAAAAATGGACAGAAACATTTTTCAGAATTCTCTTAAATCTTGATTATGGCATAACTTTCTCTAGGGTTCTTCAAATTACATGAACCCAACTCCATTAGAATAATCTCAAACTCTAGTTTCCAGAAAGTAATGGTTTGATCCATGAAAATCCCTGGAAATCCTTAGAAGCTCTAGTAATGGCCATTTAGACCATTATTTGTGCAGGACTCAAATTAACTTTGATTCAAATGAAATTTGGCCAAGTCTCTGGTTAGGTTCTTACTGAGCCACAGTAAAAATTTCAGAGCCAAAAGGGCTGTCTAGCTAGATTTATGGTCTTTGTATGCTAAATTCAACACAATCGCATTGCATTTGACACATATCATTATTTGATTACGTGTAGTTGCTAAAAGCGAAGAAACCCCAGAGATACTGGACTTCATACCCCCAGAGGAGACACTAACCACTGACCAGCAGCAACAAGGCAAGCCCCAGTTTGCATTTAACAAGTTTTATCGAGTTTTGCTTTATATTCACTTAGCTTGAGGTATGTATGCGCATTAAGTTTAGGATGGATGAAACTCCAATTGTATAACCATATTATTCCAAATAGAGTGAGGGTAGTGTCTATGTCCTCGAGTAGAACAGGCTTTGCTTAATGTTTCATAGACTTCAGTACAAGTCGAGTAGTTGGAATCTACTCGCGAGTATAGGATTCGCCACATATGGGATTGGTTCGAGATGTGACATAACTTTAGTAAGAAATGAGACTAGGCAGGGGCGTAGGATGCAGCAAGAAGAAGTCTTGTGTGCGTAACCCTGCCCGTGTCAATTGAGGACCGATCCGTGTGCGGCCCACGCTGATCAAGTTTGAATGTACCGAATGCATATCGGATATATGGGGTCCGATAAACTGATGTAACCTATACCTCCGGGCATCGAGGCATAACGCACCAATTTATAGGTGTAGGTTGAGGGCAGCAAGGTGGAAATCCGCAAATGGGCATAGAGAGATGCTCCGTGTAGGGGACCTCCTGCTTGTTTCGGTGCGACCGGTTCGATGTTTGGGCTGTTTGGTGAAAGGTTGTCCCATACGATATCGGTTGAGCGTGCTGTGCAGCTCCAAGGATGGGCGTACATGACGTGCTATTCGGGTATCCCTGCAGGTTTATATCGAGTCGATTCGCCGTCCCTCGCGGTAATGAGTACCACTTGGTCACTGAGTCGTGATGTAGGTAAAAATATGGAATGGTTGTGATACATTACTGCTGAGATGAATAACTTGTATTGCTACATGTGTGCCACCAAATATTGCTCACTAAATTTCAGATTTGTGAACCGTTAACTTGTGGCTAAAAGATGAATTAAGGATGAACTTGTAGGTGTGTCCTGTTGCTGAAAACTTTCCTCCTATATTCGAGTATGACTTGCATGTAACGTTTCATGTGTAGGAGAGTCGGTTAGGACTTGCTGAGCCGTCGTGCTCACGGTTGCTGCAATGAGTGTTTGCAGGTGAGGAGTACCCGGCGGACTCGGAGTAAGGGTTCACCGGTGAGGGCTATCCTCCGTCAGGGACTACGGCTGTGTGGGAGCCGTACACACCGCAGTGATGCTGAGTGGAGCTAGTGTGGGTTGTCCGTAGGGATGGACAACCAACTTTTGGTAGTTTGGAGTAGACGTGAGTTGTATATATATAATTTCCGCTGCAGTAAACTCTGTACAGTAGTGTTAAACTGAAGTCTTGTACTACTTTTTGTACAAATTCAGTAAGTTTGAATGTAATACTATGTTTCCTTATCATGTGTGCTGTCAGGTGTCGCATCGTGCGACATCACCCTCTGTGATCCTGAAATGTACGGATTTCGGTCCGTCACACATTACATATTACTCAGTTATCTTTCATCATTCTTTGTTGTTGGTTTAAGTGTTTGACAAACTTGAGCAATCATTGGTTATATTTCAGAATTGTCAAAAACCTTGTTCCCTTTCATGTATGCTGCACTGTTGATGTGATGCTTTTGCAGTTAATAATTTTGAGTTCAAGTTGAGTACAATCTTCGATATTCACCGTAATTTGCTCTTCTTTGCAGTATGGATCACACTAATTCCGGGTGTGAGTTGGGATGGAAATGATTCGTCGCAGCAATGATCACCACCATCATCAACCGGATTGGCGGAGGTGTTGAGAAAAATGGCTGAGT
Organism: Neostapfia colusana; assembly: GCA_030760725.1. Taxonomy (NCBI): domain Eukaryota; kingdom Viridiplantae; phylum Streptophyta; class Magnoliopsida; order Poales; family Poaceae; genus Neostapfia; species Neostapfia colusana. The sequence continues at coordinate 60,991,473 of JASWHV010000009.1, forward strand.
CTCTTGACATGTTGGTGCAGCAAGGCATCCGACAGGAGACCTTACAGCGTAATTCCCCACTGAACACTTAGTTGGATTTTCTAGCAAGACAACCACCGGTATTCTCGGAAGCTAAAGAAGCCTTGGAGGCAGATTATTGGCTCCGAGTTATTGAATCTAAATTGGAAATGCTCTAGTGTGATGAATATGAGAAGGCTTTATTTGCTGCTCAGCAACTTCATGAAGCCGCTGGGGCTTGGTGGTCTGAGTATCTTGCTACCATCGCCGAAGGCCATCGTGTGACGTGGACGGAGTTTCGTGATGCTTTCCATGCATGTCATATCTGTACGGGGTCATTCAAACCCGAATTGAAGAGTTCTATGAACTCAAATAAGAAGGGATGAGTGTTATAGATTACTTCATGGAATTTAACCGTTTGGTACAATATGCATCAGCCTATGTAAACAAAGAGACGACGAAGTGTCAGTACTTTTTCTGAGGCCTCAATGTGGAGCTTTGGGCGAAAGTGGCACTATTCAATCAAGGGAATTATAGCGATTTAGTCAATAACGCTATGATTCAAGAAAAAGCTGAACTCTAATATAAGGAAAGTAAGAGGAAGAGAAGCTTATCACCGGCAAGTACGGATGATTATCCGCAGAAACAACCGGCGATATATTGCTTACCGTCCAGGGTGGAAATTCAGTCCTTTGACGGACCACCGAAGATCCGATTCCATCCATACCCAACCATGGAGGTTCAGCAACTGCTGCTGCAGCAGCAAATGAGTAATTGTGCACCCCCACCTCAGCAAAGTGCACAAGAATATCAACACCTTCCATCTTGTGCATGTCCTGAGCTCCCATTGTACGATACTTATAGCGATGTAGGGCATAACACTCAGGAGTGCCATGTGACCAATCAGAGAAGCAGTAACATGACATCTCAAGCTGCAAAGAAATTCCATGTTCAGCCAGGGAGTACAGAACTGAAAGCGGGAAACGTGAACTATATGGCAATTGAAGATGTTCCTGTGGGAGAACCCGTGTTTGCGGGTATGTTCAGCCTACGTGATCATCCCACGTTCGTGTTGTTCGATTCGGGTGCCACACATTATTTTATCAGCAAAGATTATGTGGTTAAGCACTAAATACCCTCAACCACCTTGGCAGCATCTTATAAAATTAATTCACCGGGAGGTAGCAGGACAGCAGGCAGGATTGTTGCTCGAGCGCCTCTATGTTTGGATGGCCGAATATATCCTACTACTCTCATCATCCTAGAAGACCTGAGGATTGACATCATCTTGGGAATGGCTTGGTTGACACATCACAATGCTATCTTTGATATTAGTTCACGAACGGTGCAGCTGAATTCTAAGAGGCACAGTCAACACACGTTGATTCTGAGAAATGTTGCACCGGAAGTTACTGCTGTACACAATGCTGAAGCTAATAAACTTGAGGACATTCGAGTGGTCCGGGAATATCCGGACGTGTTTCCTGATGATTTACCAGCCATGCCGCCTGAACGTGATGTGGCGTTCAAGATTGAACTAGCACTGGGAACCACACCAATCTCTCGGAGAGGCCATATAAAATGGCCCTAAAGAAACTCGCGGAGCTGAAAGAGCAGCTGAATTACATGTTAAGCAAAGGCTTTATTCGACAAGTTCATCACCGTGGGGATGCTCTGCGCTGTTCGTAAAGAAAAAGGATGAGACTCTAAAACTATGTGTGGACTATTGTCCGCTAAATGCCGTAACTATCAAGAACAAGTATCCACTACCACGTATCAATATGCTTTTCGATCAATTAGTGGGTGCTAAGGTTTTCTCGAAGATGGATCTTCGGTCCAGATATCATCAAATCAAAATACAGGCGGAAGACATACCAAAAACGGTGTTCTCGACGAGATACGGGTTATATGAGTATCTCGTCTTGTCATTCGGACTTACTAATGCTCCAGCCCATTTTATGTACTTGATGAATTCAGTCTTTATGCCGGAGTTAGACAAGTTCATCGTGGTCTTCATTGACGATATCTTGGTATATTCTAAATCAGAGGAAGAACATGCCGAACATCTGCATATTGTGCTCCAACGACTACGGGATCACAAGTTATATGTAAAATTCAGCAAGTGCGAGTTTTGGATCAACCAAGTGCCATTTCTTTAACACATTATTTCAGCGGAGGGCATTGCGGTTGATCCGAGCAAGATTGTCCTAGTGCTGAATTGGAGTTCACCAAAATCAGTCCACGAAGTCCGTAGCTTCCTCGGTTTAGAGGGTTACTACCGGAGATTCATTCCAAATTTCTCCAAAATTTCTAAACCGATGATGGAACTTCTGATGAAAGGCAAGAAATATGTGTGGAGTGAAGCATGTGAGGAGGCGTTCAAAGCATTGGTTAAGCACTTCACAACAGCCCCGGTGTTGGCGCCGCCCAATACGACGAAGGCTTTTGATGTTTATTGCGATGCATCCAGCATTGGCCTTGGCTGCGTGCTTATGCAAGAAGGGAGAGTGGTCGCATATGGATCCCGGCAGCTTCGGAGTCACGAGCAGAATTATCCGACACATGACCTCGAACTAGCTGCTGTTGTCCTTGCTCTAAAATTGTGGAGGCATTATTTACTTGGAAACTTGGTCCACCTCTACACCGACCACAAAAGTTTGAAGTACATCTTCACACAAAAGGAATTAAATATGAGGCAGCAAAGATGGTTAGAGTTAATTAAAGACTATGAAATAGAGATACATTACCATCCAGGAAAAGCGAATGTGGTTGCCGACGCACTTAATCGGAAAGCACATGTGCATAACCTAACCATGGCTGCATGGAAGAAGAAGAAGAAGAAGAAGAAGAACCGAGCCTACGCTTGGTTCCTTATGGGTCATTGTTTAATCTGGCCCTCATCCCTACAATTCAAGATGAAATTGTAGAGGCTAAAAAGAAAGATGAAGGCATGGCGGTAGAGAATAGACAAAGGAGAGGTTATGTGCTTCCTGAAAGATGAGAACGGTACGTTATGGTTCAAGAACTGTATAGTCGTACCGCAGGACATGAAGCTTCGTAAGAAAATATTAGACGAAGCACATTTATCAAAAATTTTCATTCATCTGGGCAGCAACAAGATGTACCAAGATTTGAGAAACAAGTTTTGGTGGACACGGATGAAGCGGGAAATAGCTAAATACATATCCGAGTGCGATACATGTCGGAGAGTAAAAGTCAATCACATGAAGAAACCTGGATTGCTGCAGCCCCTTAGGATTCCGGCATGGGAGTGGGAAGATGTGAGTATGGATTTCATTGTCGGATTACTGCTCACATCTCGGAAGCATGATTCGATTTGGGTAATCGTGGACCGATTAACCAAATCAGCACACGTCATACCGGTAAATATGGGATTCAACGCTGAGAAATATGCAGAGTTATACATTACACACATCTTATGCCTGCATGGGGTTCCAAGAACAATAGTTTCAGACCGAGGTGCACTGTTTGATTCTTGTTCTTGGAACAGCTGCACACATCTTTGGGAACAAAATTGATTAGAAGCTCCGCATATCACCCTCAAACCGATGGACAAACCGAGAGGGTGAATCAAGTCTTGGAAGATATGCTGAGAGTGTGTGCCATCCACCACGTAAAAATTGGGATGCTTATTTACCGCTGGCGGAATTCTTATACAACAACAGTTATCAGACAAGTATCAAGATGGCACCATATGAGGCTCTCTATGGCCGGAGATGTCGCACACCGCTGAATTGGTGCGAATACGGCGAAAGGGTGACATTCGGGATTGACCTTGTCAAGGACGCCGAAGAACGAGTTTGGGTCATACAAGCAAATTTGAAGGCTGCTCAATCTTGATAGAAGAGCTTCGCAGCCAGCGACGTCGACCGCAGAACTTCAATGTCGGAGAGCACATATATCTCCGTGTATCTCCAATGAAGGGAGTTCACCGATTCGGTGTAAAAGGAAAGCTCGCTCCCTAGTTTATCGGTCCATTTGCTATCACGGAGATATGTGGAACCGTAGACTACTGCTTGAGCTACCAACAAACCTCGCTGGGGTGCATGACATATTTCACGTGTCACAGCTTCGGAAATGTCTCAAGAATACCACTGCTGTCCATACTAAAGAACTTGAGACATTGCAACCGGATCTCTCCTATACCGACCATCCAATCCAGATTATTGATGAAAAGACTCAGTCGACAAGGAATCGGACGCTCCTATTCTATAAGGTGTTATGGAGCAATCATACCACAAAGGAAGCGACATGGGAGATTAAAGAATAACTCCGTTCGAACTATCCGGACTTGCTGTCCACTCATATACAGTAATTCTTTCTCTACCGCTTTATCCCTTCTTTTCGAATCTCGGGACAAGATTCTTCTCAAGGGGGGGATGTGAAATCCCCAAAATTCTAGCAAGTGAATCTGCCAATCACACCTAGGAAAAATAAGAGGGAATTTAAACTTTTGAATATAAAGGTGTGAGCTCAAAGTGCTAAATCAAACATGCAAAAATTTCCAAACATAGAGATCTAAATCCCCAATTTGGTTTCCCGTACATCCAATAGTAGCGCTGCCAATTTTCAGTTCATTTTGGAGGATTTACTATTTGTTGGAAATTCAAACATGAGGCAATTCAAATTTGAATTTAAACTTCAGTTCCAAATTCCAATTTCACCAAAATACAAATTTGAGTGCACCATTGTGTTCCTTGTATTGTTTTCAGCTCATCTACCAGTTTCTACCATATTTGGAGCCTGTTTGCTAATTTAAATGGAATTCAGAAAAAAGAGAAGAGGGGAGAAATGGACCCACATGTCATTCACAAAAAGAGGCAAACCACCTCTGTTCTTCTGTCTGTTGTCGAGAGCGCCCAACGCGTGCTGCAACCCCACCCCGATTACCCACGCGCCCGGCAGCTCCTGCTCGGGTGATCCGATGGCCGAAGGCTAGAAGCGCAGCACTCCACCCACGTGAACTGTTCCCCTCTCGCTGTTCTCCCCACCCTCGCTCAGCTCCGAAGAATTTCCCCGCCGCCCGACCGCTCCCTCGGTTCATCGACGCCCGGACGCTACAAGCCGTTTCGTGGCTAACGTTCTACAGAAAAAAGGACCGCCTTAAGGTGCTCGCCACTTCAGTGCAAACCGCTCCTCTTCTCATGCACTACCAGTGGAAAAATTTTCTGTTTACCTCGTGCTTGTTCATAGAACCGAGGCAACCAAATTTCCAAAATTCGTGGTGGGTAGCTCGTCACAGCTTAGGCCAAGATAAACACACGTTCTGGACTTGCCTACGCCCATATAGGATAAAAAATCATCGAAAACCATTGATTCTAGGCTCGGTTTTTTCGAAAATTTTTGGCCGCCACCGGATTTTAACCTAGGTCGCCGGTGAGCTCGCACTTGCAGCCCATTTGGAGCTGATTTGAACTCATGTCGGTGATTAGGGTTACACCGCGGTGCTGTAGGAAGAAGAACCGAAGCTTTTGAGCCCTTGTGATCCAAGTTCGACGCCGCCAGAGTTGTGCCGACGCTGCCACCCATCACCGACATGTTTCCGGAGACCGGTGGCCTCGGCCGACCCCACAGATGAGTTGTCCGTGCTCCCAAATGCAGTAGCGGCGAGGCTCAGCCCTGTAGATGGCCTGGAGGCTCGGTCTGTCGATTCTCACCGGAGAGCGCCGCCGCTCGGCTCTGCCCACGCGCGAGGTGGAAGAAATGCCATGGGCCCCACTGTCAGCAATTTGAATTTTTCCATTTTTCTGTCCAGATTTTCATCAAACTTTGCAGCTCACAACTTTCTGTAGAAACCTCCAAAAATCCTCAAACAAATTTCATTTAATTTCTCTCAATGTATATATCCAGGGGTGCATCCCAATATTTATGAGAATACCTAGATTTGGCTCATTAATTCATTTAATCAAAAACTTAGAGAATCAATTCCAGGAGTTCTGTTATTTGGAAAATTCCCAATTTCGGGCAGGACATTCCTCCAAATATACTTGAACTCTACTAAAAAATTCAGAGGCATTAGACCTCATTTGCTAGGCCAAATTATGATTCAATCTTGTATGTCTCTGAAAATTAGGAAAAATGAACATAAACTTTATCAGCTTTTTATCCAAACTTGTAAAATCCATATCTCCGTGTAGGGAACTCCAAAAATGATGAAACCAAGTCCCATAGACTAATAAGACTCCCAAGATTCTGAAAAATCAAAAGTGGAGCATCCCAGGACCCTAGAATTTCATTAGGAAGTTAAGGAAGACAATTAACCTATATAATTCTTTAGACCTTATTCTCCATCCATTTTATCTGAAATTTTGCAAGCCATACCTCTGTAGGATCTATGGATTACTGTAAAAATTTCATAGCAAGTTGAAGTCATCCTCTCCAGCTTTCTGCTATTTCTTTCCAGCTTCATACCTATGTCTATTATATAGCTACTTTGAATATTACTCCAAAAACTTCCACCGCTCAAAATTATCTTTGCTCTGTTTCAACACACAGCAGAACCCAACTCTCAAGTCTTAGTCGGTATGAATCCTTATTAAGTCAGAAAACCTTTTGTTTTATAATTCGCTTACTTGCAATATAAACTTGTGCATATTCATATCGGTAGGAAACACGACGAAGGAATTCGACGAGGAACTCGACTCGAAGCAGCAAGTTGAGGCTTTACTCGTCGCCAAGCTACTGACTTTAATTTAGGATCAAACCTGCAGCAACATAAGGCAAGCCCCGGGTTACATTTAACAGCTTTTAGATATATTTTACTTTGTATCACTTTCATTGGTCTAGTATGTATTGTGCATTAGGTCAAGGGTGATTGACACTCCAATTGCATGTCCCAACAAATCCTTGGAGTGGAGGAGTAGCATAGGCTACCATCGTGTAGTTTTGCTAGGCTTAAGTTGTATAGAAATCGGAACAAGTCAGGTAGTTGGAAGCTACTCACGAGGCTAGGAATTTGATTCAAAGGAGTATGATTCTAGAGAATGAAATTACTGGAATGGAAAATGAGACCGAGCAGAGAGTAGGAGCAGCAGGACGTTGGGCCTATGTTGCCGTAGCTCTGTTTGTGTCGGTTACGGACCGGTGCATATGCCACCCTGTTGAGCAAGTATGAACAGTACCGTATGGATACTAGATAAATGGGGTCCAAGAAACCGATGTAACTCGGGTACCCTCGTGTCGAAACTTATACCGCCGTCCTTTGGAGGTTAGTGAGAGGGCCTGACGCCGCCCGTTCAGTCACGGGGACGTGGCACTCGCCCGGGAATCGCATTGGGTGGTGCCGTGTTGTGCGGCACCCAACAGCACACATATAAGGAACAATGTATTACATAAAACAATAGCGAAAGCTTACAAGTTTTTCTTTGTTAATAATTTACATCAAGTAGCTACAGCGGAAGTCTATAACAACTCACGTCGAATAACTAAAGAGCACTCGAGATGAAGTCCAGCCCGCGGACTCCTCTCGCTAGCAACATAAAGACAACAGCAGCGGCTGGGTTCTCCATGTGTTACACGACTCGGAAGTCTCTGAGTCTCATCGGACAACCTTCTTCTTAGCATCGATGTTAACCTGCAAAACCACTCATATAGCAAGAATGAGCACATAGGATCAGCAAGACTGATCCGTCTCTCCTAAACAAGAAACTCTACATGCACGACAGTTGCAATTGGGTTAGCTAGATTTGCATAAAGGACTCGCCTAAAGTTGATCCTTAACTTTCAGATTTTAAGCCTCATTGTGCAGACCTTGAGCCGAACAGCATCGCAACTCCACAATCAAACAAGAAACGCTTTGTTGCGATGCTCCTTGCACAAGGTGAAAGTAAAGTTTAATGAGCCTATCTCTAATTCAATCATGGTTGCAATACAAGTTACATTACAGCCTTATCAAGCTCAAAAGAAAACCAGTTCAGTTCTTACTACGTCAAGTCGCAGTGGGCAAGTATGCTCATATAACCGCGAACGACGGTGAATCGAATCAGTACATGCCCGGACTACATGACACGTACACCCATACTCTGAGTTGCCGGCAGCAACCTCGACTGACGTTGTACGCGACCACCTTTCCCAAGATCTTCCACACAGGACGCGATCTAACTGCCCTTAGTACGCAAGCTCCCTCAAGGTACATACCCGCAGTGGTATGTTCTTGAGCGAGTTACCTCCTGCTACCCTGACGCCGAAAGCCTACGGCAGTTAGAAAAGTTCCAATGGGGATCTCCCCAGGTACATCAGTTTCCTGGGTCCCATATAGCCAGTATGCGCCCGGTACACAACACAAACTTGTCCAACAGGGCCAAGCACGGAGGGGCCTTAACCGACACAGGCAGGATTATGCATGCACGGTCCGCAGCCTGCTGCATCTAAACCTCCCTGCCCGGTCTAAATTTCTTATGTGTGAACTTTCCTCATCATTTCTATTTTTGCCCCGTTCCGAGTAAACCAGCCCTAAACTCGCGAGTAGCTTCCAACTACTCGACTTCTACTGGACCTTTCCTACTAATATTTAGCATAGAAAAATACACTCGAGGAGGTGCTATTCTACCGTTTCTCTGTTAGGTGTTTCTGGTCATGCAACTGGGGTTTTCAATATCAACTAGACTTAATACAATCAAATAATTCAAAGCTATGATCTATAAAAATGGAAAGGCTTTATAAAACTGTTCAAATGCAAACCGAGGCTTGCCTATTTTGCAGGTGACTAAGAATACAATCAGTTAGTGATGATCACTTGGGGCTTGATCACTTGCTTTCCTTCCTCCTTGATCTTCACTTCAACTTCTTCACACGTTCTCACGTAGATGCTACACGATATGAATACGTATATGCATTTAATTATAAAGCTTTTGCTAACAAGATCTAATGACAGTTTAAAAAACTGTAACTCTGTTTAAGAATTTAAAATATCACTGGTGCTAGTGGTTTTGGGTTGGGTTTAAACACTATGATCAAGCGTTGAGTGCTATCTCCATTTGTGTGTTGATCACCTTAAGAGGTTACAAGGGACAGTGGTGATCCAAAGATCCAATGGAGCTGAAAATTTTCATGTGACTTCCTTGTCACAAGAAAGTCGTCTGGACTAAAAATTAGCACTTTTCATTGAGTGGTTTATTCAGAACAATTCTCCAAGCAATTAAGCAAAGAGGAATTAATTCTGAGGTAACATCCATGTTCATGTCAAACTTAGTGAACTTCAATTTCAATTATAGTTCATAGAGCCTGCATGAATTTTCCTAGGATTTGTGGAGCTAAGAATTGCCCAAAACTGAATTTCCAAATTTTGGAAATTCCCTGAAAATGTTTCTGTATTTATTTGAACACAGCAACTTAAAATCTGAATTCTCCTTATCAAATCAACTCGAATTGAGCTGAAATTTTTACAGGTGTCTAATAACACCCTAAAGAATATTCTGGCAACATTTGAGGATTTTTGTATAAACAAAACTCCCTCTGAAATTGTTTTACTGAAACGTTTTAAAGCATTTTCCAGAATTAAATAATCACTTTCGTACAAATTGGGTTGTATATTTGGATAGAGTTTGTCAATCTGAATCTAACCCAATTTGAATCACTAAATTTGGAGTTTCCTAGCAAAAGTTATGCTCCTCTAAAGTTTGGGGAAAAATCTGGGATTTGAATAAATCGTGGAAATGTTTAAATCTGACTGTGGGTCCAGGGGGACACGTGTCCGGTGCTGACCCGACGACACACGGATCACAGAGTTATTTCCCGCGCAGACACAAACAATCTGGTGTTACAGAGGATCCGGCCTCCCCCCTAGAGCTACTGACACGCGGGCACGGCGAGATCGTCTTCAACCTCGCGCTCCCGCGCGCCCGCGATGCCGGAGCTCGCCAGAGCTCTTCTGAAATCGGTCGTACGGCCATCTCCAATGCTCAAACTCGCCGCTAGCCCTCAATTTCGTGCGCTAAACACGTTGGGAGGGTCTCCCCGGACCGGCGTCGGCCCTAACTTAGCGCGCGACGGTGCGGCGGCTTGGAAAGAGCTTGGCGACGTTACCCCGACGCCCTAAGCCCTCCAAGCTTCAGTTTCCAAGCTCTAAAGCACCAGTGGATGCTAGGGAAGCTTGGCATGGGGGTGAAATGGCTCGGAAATGGCTCCAAACTAGGGTTCATCGTGCGCCCGAATGTGAAATTGTGTACGGACGTCGGAAAACCTCCAAATAGAGCTTCCACCGGCGATCTTAGGCTATGGCGTGGAGAGTAAAGGTGCGCTATCAAGTCTAGATCATGTGTGTGCAATTTGCAGAGCTCTTAACAAATATAGCACGAGAATTTGAAAGATTCTTACCCGAACCTCGGTTCGAACCGGCCGGAGGGAATTTCTGAAATTCGTCGGCAAGAAGCAAAGGCTAGAGCTGAGCCTTGGATGGAAGCTGCAGGAAGTCCTTGCGCGTCCAACGGTGGCCTATCTTGGCCGTGACAAGCCTCGGGTGAGGCTGTCCACGAAAGTCGTCCGTGGTGATGTCTTTCGGCCGCCGCGGGAACTCGGCGTTCTCGGTTTGGGGAGGATGTGCTCGTGTTGGAATGGTGCGAGGATGTTGTGGGAGGGTCTGTGGTGTTGTTTGGCTGCTTAGACAATGTTTCCACGCGGGCTATGGTGTGGCCAAGCGATCGAACGAACGTCGGCAGTGTTTCTGTTCTTGTGTGTGCGGGGAAATGAAGACGGCCTCGGTCTCGGTTCTGCGGGCAACAAGAGCACGGCAGAGGGGATGAGAATGGGGCGGAGTAGCTTGCCAGCGCGAACTGAACAAGGAGGAGGTGGCTTTGGCGCTGCTCGGTGTCGCACGGCGAGGACTTCGGTCTGCCCGAGAGTGAACCGACTGAAGACCAAAAACAGAGACCACACTCTGAGATCTTTTTGCAAATTGAATTGTCTCATTGACATGTGGCTCCCACAGTTCAGTGCCTCCTGATCCTCTAAAATATCTCCCAAAATTGGAAAATGATGGAATTCAATTGTGGAAGTTCAAATCTGAGAAGCATTTGGACAATTGGGCAAGTTTCATCCAAATTCAAATGGGTGTTTGAATTCTTTGCAATTTAATGTCCATGTTGGAAAATTAGTTGCAAACATTTCAACAAATCATGGAACTTTGCATACCAACTAATTTGGACCTAAGGAATTCAAATATGAAATCTGATTTCTAATTTGGCTGCTGCAAATGAGATTTTTGGCACAACAGTTTTGAAATTCATTGTGTTGCTCTCATTTGAATTTTGAGTTTGAACAAATTTGTTCCAAATCTGACTTTAGCTTTCTCACACATATGGGAACTTCCCATCTTGGTATTTGACCCCTCTTGGGTTCCAAATTTTCAAACCATTATTTGAACTTGTGTGAAGAGAGCTCTCATATGGGTTATCACATGTGGAAAAGGTTTTAACAAGTCCCAAATTTCATACATATGAAACCAACTTTTGCAAACAAGAGTTTCTTTGTATTCACATTTTTGGGACCTTTACCTTCCTACCCCCTTAAAAGGAATCTCGTCCCGATATTACAAAAGAAGAACGATACGGGAGGGTAATTACAAAGTTTATGACAAAAGTCCCGGATAGTTCTTGTGGATGTAATCTTCACTTTCCCACGTCGCCTCCTCCGGGGTATGATTACTCCACAGGACTTTGTAAAATTTCAAAGTCTGGTTTCGGGTGATCCGGGTCTTTTCGTCGATAATCTGAATAGGTTGCTCGGTGTATGTGAGATACGGCTTCAACTCGTCGATGTCTTCGGTGCGGACAGCAGCGGTAAACTTGAGACATTTCTGCAGCTGGGATACATGAAATATGTCATGAATACCGGCAAGGCTTGCCGGTAGTTCCAGCCGGTAAGCTACAGTCCTGCACTTCTCCGTGATGGCAAATGGACCGATGAATTGGGGAGCAAGTTTCCCCTTGACACCGAACCGATGAATCTCTTTCATCGGAGACACATGAAGATACACGTGCTCTCCGACGTTGAAATGCAACGTGTACCACCCCAAAATCCTGTTAAGAGGGGAATTTAAAATTTTTTGGACGTATTGCGTGGGCTGCAGAATTCAAATTTAGTTGGAATTCAAATTCAAATTCAAACCAGAAAAGAAATGGAAAAAGAAAAAGAAAAACAGAAAAAACCAGCCAGTGGGCCGAAACCCACCAGCCGGCCCACCCCACCCCGCGCCAGCCCGCAGCCGCGCGCCCCGTTCTCTTTCTCGCTGACATGTGGGGCCCGCCATCCTTCTTCCTCCTCGCGCCCGCACTCGACCGGCCGGGACTCTTCTCTCCTCCGAATCAAAACCGCCCCGGATACTCGCGTATCCCAGCCGAATTTCGGTTCTGGACAACGCAAACTCGATCACAACCGAACGCCGCCCCTCCCCGGCTATATAAACACCGGCATCTTCCCGATTTTCACCCACGATCAGCCGTTTTCCTTCCGGTGAGAACCTGAGTTTCTCCGGCCAATTTCGCTCGATCTTCGCTCGGGATTTCTGATCTAACGCGCTGATCTTGATCCACCACCTCCGGGGAATCACGCAGGTGCAGAAAACTCGGTGGTTTGCGCTTCAAACACAGCGCCGACGAGCCTCGCCGTGAATTCACCTCGGACCTCATCACCAACCGTTTTCCAGGACCTCCGAGCTCAAGAAAACCCCCGAGGTGAGATCCCCGACCTCCCCTCCACCGATCTAAGCTATGAAATCCCAGTTTTAGGAAGAATTGACGAATATCCGAAGCTCTCCGGCGAGATCGCCGCCTTCCGCCGCCGCGCACCGCCGGGCAGCGCCGCCCGCGCTCGATCAGAGCGACGTAGCCGCTTGTGCGCCGTCTATTTTAAATCGCACGGTAGAATTTAAATACCCGCGTACCGGTTCGACGTTATAATCTCAGCCGTCTGTTTTAAATCGGACGGTCCACGTCAGCCCCGCATTATAAAGGCCAGGATTCTTACGTGCTACCCCCTGGGGTTCTCGGAAAATACGAGCTAGCCCCGGAAACATCTGATCTAGCCCCTGGAACTTCAGAAATTCATGTAAATTCAATTAAAAATCAGTTTTAGCCCCTGGACTTAATAAAAATTAGGAAAATCCCTCTGTTATGTGTAACTAGACCTCTAGAAATTTATGAAATGATATAATAGACCCTGTAGTGGGGTGAGTTTACCTTTTTAACCCTATATGATATTAAATTTAGGAATTTGAATATGTGATTAGTATTTAAAATTTAAAAGATGGGACAAACACATTGTAAATTAAAATTTAAACTCTCATAGCACTTGGAAAACTTTGGAGTGAGTTAAAAATAGATTTTAAGCTGAAATGAATCTGTCTAATTGATTATTCACATTTATTAGTTATAGAAACACATTTTTAGGCTAGGAAATAATTCTGAAAATTGGTAAAATAAATGTAAAATAGTTCACATCAGAGGAGAAGTTCAAAAATATATTATTTACTATTTTAGATCAGAACCTATTATGTTTAGATGATGTGTCTTACTATTATCATAATAAAGTTCACAACTAGGTATAGAAAGTAAATCTTAAAATATAGGAAAATTGGTATGCATAACTAGAAAAGGATAAATGAAGTCTCCAAATCCAAAGATTTCAGTTTAGGGTCTGGTAGAAGATCTGAAAACCATTTGGAGTAGGAAAATACCTTCCATGCATACTTGGTAGCTAAGATGTGTATCAAATTAAATGTGAGGAATATGTTCAAATTGGAAATTCGTATATAATGTGCAAACATAAATCTGAATACAAAAGTTAGAAATCATATGCACATGTTTAAAAGTGCATGTAAGCCCAAAATCAACACACATAGAATAACCACAACACATAAAAATGTGAATGACTTTCATAAATGTGAATGTGTGGTTTGTATGAAGTGAAAGTGTGAACTATGTCTTATGGATTGTTATTTTCTTTTGCTATGTGTGATGGTATGAGTAGAACCTGCCCCAGAGCAAGTTCTCTCCTTCCAAGATCAGGACTACCCATTCCCAGAGCAGCAGGAAGAAGGCAAGTGTCCTTGACCACTTTGATCCTATACTAGGATGTGTAGATAGAATTTATTGCATTGTCAATTGAAATATGAAACCCATGCTAGGAAGTTTCCCTAGAATTGCATTACCTTTTTTTCCTTGTAGCTTGGGATGGGATTTTGCTTTATTATGTCATTCATTCATATTACTTATGCTTAGCCATGCTTAGAATGGGATAAGTGGGATATGATATCATCAACTTGTTTACCTTACTCTTGAATGAGATATTATGAGTTATGTAGAGGTAGGGATCAAGGCAAGTTGGATGATTGGTTGGTGCTGGGTGCACGAGACTCGGGTTTGTGTTTAGTACTTGCCTCGATCCTAAGGACCAGTTCATGGAGCATGTAACCTGGCTTTACCGTGCCAACCACATGCTGAGATGGGGCAGCTTGGCCAATTAATTAGGTGTATCCCCGGCGTAGTATGGGTGTGTTGGATGGTGCGGGGAGTTGGTGTCAGCTGGACTACCTTATGAACCGCAAGGCTCAAGAGGGGGCCACTGCAGCGGGGTTGGAGCCTCTTGTATGCTGTTAGGGGTGAAACCTCAGTGGGCCCATGCTCGTTGGGAATCTCTTTGTAAAGGCTTTGTAGTGATCTCCTGGCTACACACCTGGGAAGTGTGAATGTGGTTCGTAGCCACTGGCATAATGGAGGTTCTTTTAGTCCACCCGGCAACGGGGGATGAAATCACTAAATGTGGGTATAGTGGTACAAACTCTGCAGAGTCAAAACTGTCATGACAGCCATGCTCACGGTCAAGAGCGGCTTGGACTTATTCATGATTAGAGTATGATGACCTTGGAGGTTGTGGATGTTAAGCGGGGAGCTTCACATTGGAAATGATATGACGGTTATTTGATTATGATGATGAGATGGGAGCTTGGGACCATTTCACCTATGTAGTAATGTAGGTGCTTAATAATGCTAAGGTGGTAGGCAATAATTGCGTAGTGCTTCAACCATGAGTTCAACCTCTTCTTGTTCTAGCCATGCATGACATAACTTTCCCACACTTGCTGAGTACCATCGATACTCAACCTTGCATATTTGTTGGTTTATATTGCTGCTCAGGTCAAAATAATGAGGTGGTGTTTAATGATCAAGACTTTGGACCCGAAGAAGGTTTCTAGGTTCATGGAGTCCCCCGGGCAACGCCTGCGACAGAGCCCACGAGAATAATTATTCCGCTGCTATTTTATGAACTTATTATTGTCCATCGAGACATATGCTATGTAAGACTTATTTATATTCGACACCTGACTTGTAATAAATGATGCTTCACTATTTGTCATCACATGTATGAGAAAATGATCCTGGCATACATGTGATATTCACTTGGTTGTTCTTCGGAAAAACCGGGTGTGACAGAAGTGGTATCAGAGCCAAGGTTGCCCGTAGGAACGTGGACCTAGGTAGAAATGGACGTAGTTAGGACCCTATTTTCTTAAAAAAAAACTATTTTACAAAGGTGTGGGTTGAAAAGTGTTATTTAATGGGCCACTTTCTTCATCTTACCCCATCTTTTATTCAAAATAGGATTTTTGCTTAAAATCTTATCCAACTTAATTTTAAATGCTTTATGTTTTAGATGGTTCGCATGATCCGTACCGCCCGCAAGTCCACCGGAGGGAGAGTTCCCGTAGTTGCCCTTGCCTTGAGAGAGGAGAACCGTACAGTGACGTATCTCTCCTACGGATTGGCAATAGGGGGCTTGTTGCGCCGTCTTCGACGCATGCTCCAAGCCGCCGGCAATACGGGCAAGCTAATCATACACTATAGCTCCACCAGGACCATACGTGAGAAGAGGGAAGAATGGAGTTCAGAGATGAGGATTATCCACGAAAATCAGCTGCTCAAGATCCACCGCTCTCCATCTTGTCGAGCGACACATGTCGATGCGGAGAAGGATGTCACCTGGGAGGCAATCACCTGTCAGAGTCACATCTATCGTCGTCACCTGGACAGGACTGAGTACATGTATGTCCTCCAGCGCGAGAGTGGTAAAACGGAGTACAAGTACCCGCCAGTGCAGCAGGGGACTTCCCATGAGCACATGGACTTGTGCTTGGAGGATGCTGCTATGCTCAGCACTCGACTGCAGGAGTGTCAGTAGGAGTTTCAGGATGTTCGTGATACCCTGAAGGAAACCGAGGCGTTGCTTCGAGCCTGCTTGAGGGCGAGAGAAAGAGGAGATGGGGATGAACTGTGTGTCACCGTGAATGACACATGGACTCCTGACTCCCCAGATCGCCGGGCAATCAGGCGTCGTCGCACTTCTCCACCAGCAGCCTCCCCACCCAAAGCAGAGTCAGAAGGCAGTCGCAATAATGAGGAAGATCCCGAGGAGCCAGCTCAGTGATACGAGTAGTGTAGAGTCCTTTCATTAGTTTAGCAGGATGTCGAGTAGTCGAGTCGTTACCCTAGTTAATGGAGTGTTAATGGTTGGTGTGTGACGTGAGTTGTGGAAGCCATGAGCAATTGTCCACAGCCTCGTCTTCAGGTTGTTTTGCTTTGGTGTGTGAACCCACATGAAATAATAGTGCATTTATTTTTGTGTGAGACATGAACCCTCAGAAAGTATAAATACAACAAAGCCTTAACACTTCAAAGTAAAAAACAAGTGAAAGTAGTAAGATAATACGTAATGCTTTAAATTGACATTTGGTTGATCAAGCTAGATGGCCGGAAGAGGAAAGGGTCGTGCTGCCAACCCCGCCAACAACAACGATGAGGCCTGCAACCCTCATCTTTCTGGGAGCCAAGACAGGGGTGGACGCCGTGAGGGAGTTGATCCCATCCACCACATGTTTGAAAATCAAAATCAGCTCATCCAGAACCTGACTCAAGTGGTGGCCAACTTGCATCAAGTTCCACCTCCACAAGCTACACCACGCCAACCAAGGTTGAGTGAGTTTCTAGGAACTCAACCTCCAAAGTTTGCAAGTGCAGCTGAACCTCTGGAGGCAGATGATTGGCTAAAGACCATTGAGAGCAAGATGAGGATCATACAATGCCAAGGATACGAGAGGGTGCTGTTTGCCTCTCACCAATTGCATGGACCTGCTGCTGATTGGTGGACCGCTTACGTGGCCGCCCATCATGACCCTGAGAACATCACTTGGGAAGAGTTCAAGCGTAGCTTCCGCAACCATTACATACCAAGGGGTGAACTCAAAAACAAGAGGAAGGAGTTCTTGGGGTTGCAGCAAGGAAACATGACTGTGAGGGAATACCTCACTAAATTTACTCAACTATCCCGTTATGCCCCACGGGACATAGAGACTGATGAGCAGAAACAGGATTACTTCGTGGAAGGGCTCACAGCAGAAATGCAGTGTGCGATGTCTTCCAACGAGTATGAAAGCTTCCAAAAGATGGTGGATATAGCATTTGTTGTAGAAAGGAAGCTGAAGGCCTTGGAAAATGAAAACAAGAGGAAGGTGGGATGGTCACACCAAGCCTCGGGTAGCAACACCCGCCCACGTCTGATGCAGCAACCCGCAGGGCAGACGAGTCGTGCTGCGGTACCCTACTCCGCACCGAGAGGGTACACCCCAAATTTCAGGCCCCCGTCAGCACCAACACCGCCACAACGTCAGTTTGTACAGCAGCCTCGCCCCGCATATCCACCTCGACCAGCAGTACAAGGACCCCCAAACCAACCCCAAGACAACAAAGGCCAGGCACCTAAAGTTGGGGTGCAATGCTTTAACTGTGGTGAAGTGGGGCACTACGCCCATAAGTGACCAAAGAAGAATCCCGTGCAGCCGCAACAGCAGAATGTGATGCGAGGACGGGTGAACCACATGACCATGGAGGAAGCGCAAGAGGCACCTGACGTGGTAGTTGGTAAGTTTCCTGCCAATTTACACATTGCAACCCTGTTGTTTGATTCTGGTGCTATCCACTCGTTCATTGCTCAAGGGTTTGTTAAGAAGCA
This sequence comes from Neostapfia colusana, assembly GCA_030760725.1. NCBI lineage: Eukaryota > Viridiplantae > Streptophyta > Magnoliopsida > Poales > Poaceae > Neostapfia > Neostapfia colusana. The sequence continues at coordinate 61,009,488 of JASWHV010000009.1, forward strand.
TGACCTAGCGACAACACAAATGAACCATATGCTAGCAGTAAACTCTCTAGGTGGAGAAATAAGGACAAGACAAGTGTGTCCCACGGTGAACCTAGACATTAATGGGGTAGTATTTATTGCTAACCTCATAGTGATAGATTCACAAGGGATAGATATTATTTTAGGTATGGATTGGTTGACCAAACATAAGGGAATCATCCATTGTTCGACCAGAACGGTGGAACTAACTCACCCTAGTGGCACAAGAGTAAAGTTCATAACAATACAAGAGTCTAGGAGGGACATTAAATTAAATCAAGTTGAGGTGAAAGTGGAGGAGATCAGGATCATCAGCGAATATCCAGATGTTTTTCCGGAGGAGTTGCCAGGTATGCCTCCCGATCGTGAAGTGGAATTCGCAATTGAGCTAGTGCCTGGAACAGCCCCGATATACAAGAGACCTTATCGGATGGACTCCAAGCAGCTGGGAGAACTCAAGGATCATTTGAGAGAATTGACGGAGAAGGGGTATATTCGTCCTAGTTCCTCACCATGGGGAACTCCAGTGATATTTGTGCCCAAGAAGGATGGAACCCAAAGGTTGTGCGTAGACTACCGTGCCTTGAATGAATTAACCATCAAGAACAAGTACCCATTACCCCGTATTGAAGACTTGTTTGATCAGTTGAGGGGAGCTTGTGTGTTCTCGAAAATTGATCTCAGGTCGGGATACCACCAACTTAAGATAAGGCAAGCCGATATTCCAAAGACAGCTTTCATATCTCGGTACGGACTGTATGAATACACCGTCATGCCTTTCGGGCTAACTAATGCCCCGGCATACTTCATGCATCTCATGAACAAGGTATTCATGGAATATCTAGACAAATTTGTGGTGGTTTTCATAGATGACATTCTCGTCTTCTCCAAAGATGAAGAGGAACACGAGAAACATCTAAGGTTGGTGTTGCAGAAGCTGAGAGAACACCAACTATATGCCAAGTTGAGCAAGTGTGAGTTTTGGCTGAAGAGAGTTCCCTTCTTAGGACATATAATCACGGAGGGAGGAATCTCCGTAGATCCTGCCAAAATCGAGGATATACAGAAGTGGAAGACCCCTGAAAATGTCGGGGAAGTTCGAAGCTTCTTGGGATTGGCTGGATACTATCGACGGTTTATTGAGGGATTCTCTAAGATCTCGAGACCCCTCACCAAACTGTTGGAGAAGGGAATCACATTCACATGGACGCCGCAGTGCGAGACGAGTTTTTAGGAGTTAAAGAAAAGATTGACAACAGCCCCAGTGCTGGTTATGCCAGATACGCAGAAGAACTTTTCGGTGTACTGCGATGCCTCTGGAAACGGGTTGGGATGTGTTCTCATGCAAGAAGGGCATGTTGTGGCTTATGCATCCCGGCAGCTCCGGAAGCACGAGAAGAACTATCCTACACATGACCTAGAACTAGCCGCAGTGGTACACGCGTTGAAAATTTGGGGCACTACTTGATGGGGAAGAGGACAGAGATATATACGGATCATAAGAGCTTAAAGTATATTTTCACACAGCCAGATCTCAACCTCAGACAAAGGAGATGGTTAGAGCTAATCATTGACTTTGATGTGGGCATCAACTATCATCCTGGGAAAGCAAACGTCGTGGCAGATGCTTTGAGTCGGAAAGTGCAGGTCAATAAGTTGAGCTTGAAGGACATGCCTGCAGAATTGAAGGACGAGGTTATAAGGCTCAATTTATGCCTGGTGAATAGTGGTGAAGCCATCGCCATGGAAGTGGACTCCACACTAGAGCGAGACATACGCGAGGGTCAAAAGAATGACGAGAAGATACAAGAAATCAGACAACTCATCAAGGAAAATAAAGCCCCTGGTTTCAGAGAGGATGAACAAGGTACGGTGTGGCACGGGAAAAGAATCTGTGTGCCTAAAGTAAAGGAGATCCGTGAATTGATTTTGAAGGAGGCTCACGATTTCGACTATTCCATTCATCCTGGGAGTACGAAAATGTACCAGGACCTCAAGAGCAAGTATTGGTGGTATGGCCTGAAGCGAGATGTCGCGGATCATGTTGCCCTATGTGACACATGTCAGTTGGTGAAAGCAGAACATCAACGACCCGCGGGATTATTGCAACCACTTAAAGTGCTTGAATGGAAATGTGAAGAAATCGGTATGGATTTCATAGTGGGACTGCCTAGGACCCAATCAGGATATGATTCGATATGGGTCATCATCGACAGGCTAACCAAGGTAGCTCATTTCATCCCCGTGAAAGAAAGCTACAGCGGATCCAAATTGGCGGAGTTGTACATGTCAAGGATCGTGTGTTACCATGGAGTGCCCAAGAAGATAGTGTCGGATCGAGGGACACAGTTCACCTCAAGGTTCTGGCAAAAGTTGCATGAAACCATGGGAACCCATCTGAATTTTAGCTCTGCCTATCATCCCCAAACTGACGGGCAGACGAAAAGAACCAATCAGATTCTTGAGGATATGCTGAGAGCGTGTGCACTCAAAAACAATCAGAGTTGGGATAAGAACTTACCGTATGCGGAGTTCTCCTATAACAACAGCTATCAGGCTAGTATGAAGATGTCACCGTTTGAAGCTTTGTATGGGAGGTAGTGCAGAACTCCCCTATTTTGGAACCAAACGGGGGAAAGTAAAGTGTTTGGTCCCGAGGTACTACAAGAAGCCGAGGCGAAAGTGAGGGAAATTCGCAACAACATGAGGATAGCACAGACACGACAAAAGAGCTATGTCGATGTTCGGAGAAGAGAGCTCGTTTTCAACGTGGGAGACTATGTCTATCTCAAGGTGTCCCCTATCCGAGGACTTCGTCGGTTCAAGTTGAAAGGGAAATTATCACCTCGATACATCGGACCCTTTCAAGTTCTGGAGAGGAAAGGCGAAGTGGCGTATCAACTAGAATTACTGGCTCTCCTATCGGATGTGCATGACGTATTCCATGTGTCCCAGCTCAAGAAATGTCTGAGAACACCTGAAGAGATGTTACCCATGAATGAGGTTGACGTAGCTGAGGATTTGTCTTATGCCGAGAAACCATCCAAGATTTTGGAGACAACGGAACGCCTCACAAGAAATAAAAGATCCGAATGTGCAAGGTGCAGTGGAAGCATCACTCGGAAGAGGAGGCCACATGGGAGCGAGAAGACGAACTTAAGGCATAGTTTCCGGAATTGTTTTCTTAGAACCACCAATCTCGAGGACGAGATTTCTTTTAAGGGGGGTAGAGCTGTAACACCCCAAAATCCTGTTAAGTGGGGAATTTAAAAATTTTTGGACGTATTGCATATGCTGCAGAAATTCAAATTTAGTTGGAATTCAAATTCAAATTCAAACCAGAAAAGAAATGGAAAAAGAAAAACAAAATCAAAAAAACCGGCCAGTGGGCCGAAACCCACCAGCCGGCCCACCCCACCCCGCGCCAGCCCACAGCCGCGCGCCCCGTTCTCTTTCTCGCTGACATGTGGGGCCCGCCATCCTTCTTCCTCCTCGCGCCCGTGCTCGGCCGACCGGGACTCTTCTCTCCTCCGAATCAAAACCGCCCCGGATACCCGCGTATCCCAGCTGAATTTCGGTTCTGGACGACGCAAACTCGATCACAACCGAACGCCGCCCCTCCCCGGCTATATAAACACCGGCATCTTCCCGATTTTCACCCACGATCAGCCGTTTTCCTTCCGGTGAGAACCCGAGTTTCTCCGGCCAATTTCGCTCGATCTTCGCTCGGGATTTCTGATCTAACGCGCTGATCTTGATCCACTGCCTCCGGGGAATCACGCAGGTGCAGAAAACTCGGTGGTTTGCGCTTCAAACACAGCGCCGACGAGCTTCGCCATGAATTCACCTCGGACCTCGTCGCCGACCGCTTTCCAAGACCTCCGAGCTCAAGAAAACCCCCAAGGTGAGATCCCCGACCTCCCCTTCACCTATCTAAGCTATGAAATCCCAGTTTTAGGAAGAATTGACGAAGATCCGAAGCTCTCCAGCGAGATCGCCACCTTCCGGTGCCGCCGGACAGCGCCGCCCGCGCTCGATCAGAGCGACGTGGCCGCTTGTGCGCTGTCTATTTTAAATCGCACGGTAGAATTTAAATCCCCGCGTACCGGTTCGACGTTATAATCTCAGCCGTCTGTTTTAAATCGGACGGTCCACATCAGCCCCGCATTATAAAGGCCGGGATTCTAACGCGCTACCCCCTGGGGTTCTCGGAAAATACGAGCTAGCCCCGGAAACATCTGATCTAGCCCCTGGAACTTCAGAAATTCATGTAAATTCAATTAAAAATCACTTTTAGCCCCTGGACTTAATAAAAATTAGGAAAACCCCTCTGTTATGTGTAACTAGACCCCTAGAAATTTATGAAATGATATAATAGACCCTGTAGTGGGGTGAGTTTACCTTTTTAACCCTATATGATATCAAATTTAGGAATTTGAATATGTGATTAGTATTTAAAATTTAAAAGATGGGACAAACACATTGTAAATTCAAATTTAAACTCTCATAGCACTTGGAAAACTTTGGAGTGAGTTAAAAATAGATTTTAAGCTGAAATGAATCTGTCTAATTGATTATTCACATTTATTAGTTATAGAAACACATTTTTAGGCTAGGAAATAATTATGAAAATTGGTAAAATAAATGTAAAATAGTTCACATCAGAGGAGAAAATCAAAAATATATTATTTACTATTTTAGATCAGAACCTATTCTGTTTAGATGATGTGTCTTACTATTTTCATAATAAAGTTCACAACTAGGTATAGAAAGTAAATCTTAAAATATAGGAAAATAGGTATGCATAACTAGAAAAGGATAAATGAAGTCTCCAAATCAAAAGATTTCAGTTTAGGGTCTGGTAGAAGATCTGAAAACCATTTGGAATAGGAAAATACCTTCCATGCATACTTGGTAGCTAAGATGTGTATGAAATTGAATGTGAGGAATATGTTCAAATTGGAAATTCATATATAGTGTGCAAACATAAATCTGAATACAAAAGTTAGAAATCATATGGACATGTTTAAAAGTGCATTAAGCCCAAAATCAACACACATAGAGTAACCACAACACATAAAAATGTGAATGAATTTCATAAATGTGAATGTGTGGTTTGTATGAAGTGAAAGTGTGAACTATGTCTTATGGATTGTTATTTTCTTTTGCTATGTGTGATGGTATGAGTAGAACCTGCCCCAGAGCAAGTTCTCTCCTTCCAAGATCAGGACTACCCATTCCCAGAGCAGCAGGAAGGAGGCAAGTGTCCTTGAACACTTTGATCCTATACTAGGATGTGTAGATAGAATTTATTGCATTGTCAATTGAAATATGAAACCCATGCTAGGAAGTTTCCCTAGAATTGCATTACCTTGTTTTCCTTGTAGCTTGGGATGGGATTTTGCTTTATTATGTCATTCATTCATATTACTTACGCTTAGCCATGCTTAGAATGGGATAAGTGGGATATGATATCATCAACTTGTTTACCTTACTCTTGAATGAGATATTATGAGTTATGTAGAGGTAGGGATCAAGGCAAGTTGGATGATTTGGTTGGTTCTGGGTGCACGAGACTCGGGTTTGTGTTTAGTACTTGCCTGGATCCTAAGGACCGGTTCATGGAGCATGTAACCTGGCTTTACCATGCCAACCACATGCTGAGATGGGGCAGCTTGGCCAATTAATTAGGTGTATCCCCGGCGTAGTATGGGTGTGTTAGATGGTGCGGGGAGTTGGTGTCAGCTGGACTACCTTATGAACCGCAAGGCTCAAGAGGGGGCCACTGCAGCGGGGTTGGAGCCTCTTGTATGTGTTAGGGGTGAAACCTCAGTGGGCCCACGCTCGTTGGGAATCCCTTTGTAAAGGCTTCGTAGTGATCTCCTGGCTACACACCTGGGAAGTGTGAATGTAGTTCGTAGCCACTGACATAATGGAGGTTCTTTTAGTCCACCCGGCAACGGGGGATGAAATCACGACATGTGGGTACAGTGGTACAAACTCTGCAGAGTCAAAACTGTCATGACAGCCGTGCTCACGGTCAAGAGCGGCTTGGACTTATTCATGATTAGAGTATGATGACCTTGGAAGTTGTGGATGTTAAGCGGGGAGCTTAACATTGGAAATGATATGACGGTTATTTGATTATGATGATGAGATGGGAGCTTGGTACCATTTCAACTATGTAGTAATGTAGGTGCTTAATAATGCTAAGGTGGTAGGCAATAATTGCGTAGTGCTTCAACCATGAGTTCAACCTCTTCTTGTTCTAGCCATGCATGACATAACTTTCCCACACTTGCTGAGTACCATCGGTACTCAACCTTGCATATTTGTTGGTTTATATTGCTGCTCAGGTCAAGATAATGAGGTGGTGTTTAATGATCAAGACTTTGGACCCGAAGAAGGTTTCTAGGTTCATGGAGTCCCCCGGGCAACGCCTGTGACAGAGCCCATGAGAATAATTATTCCGCTGCTATTTTATGAACTTATTATTGTCCATCGAGACATATGCTATGTAAGACTTATTTATATTCGACACCTGGCTTGTAATAAATGATGCTTCACTATTTGTCATCACATGTATGAGAAAATGATCCTGGCATACATGTGATATTCACTTGGTTGTTCTTCGGAAAAACCGGGTGTGACACAACGGTCGACGCCTCTGATCCGCATAGCTTTTCTGACGAGATTGGGCAGCTTTGAGGTTCTCTTGTATTATCCGAACTCTCTCTTTGGCTTCATTGACAAGATCAACCCCCAAAGTTACTCGTTCACCGGACTCGCACCAATTCAATGGTGTACGGCACTTCCGGCCGTATAGAGCTTCGTACGGTGCCATTTTGATGCTCGTCTGATAACCGTTGTTGTATGAGAACTCCGCCAACGGTAAGTGATCATCCCAGCTCTTACCATGGGGGATGGCACACGCTCTCACCATATCCTCCAGTATTTGATTCACCCTCTCAGTTTGCCCATCGGTTTGAGGGTGATAGCAGATCTTCTAATCAGTTTGGTTCCCAAGGATGCATGAATCTGCTCCCAGAAACGGGCTACGAACAGTGATCCTCTATCAGACACAATGGTGTGGGGAACTCCATGTAAGCACAAGATCCGTGCTATGTACAACTCCGCATACTGCTTTGCGTTATATCTTGTATGCACCTGAATGAAGTGTGGCAACCCGACGATGAAGTCCATACTCAAGTCTTCCCACTTCCATGCCGGTACTTGCAGTGGTTGCAACAGGCCCGACTTCTTCACATGGTCGGCCTTGACTCTTCGACACGTATTGCATTCTGAAACGTACTTTGAAACTTCACGTTTCATACGTGTCCACCAAAACTTCTTCCGGAGATCTTGGTACACTTTATTACTGCCCGTATGAACAGAAAATTTGGACAAATAAGCTTCATCCAAAATTTTCTTCCATAGTCCCATATCCCGGGGCACTACAATCCGTTCGTTGAACCACAAAGTACCATCATCATCCTTCCAGAAGCATTTCATCTCTCCGTTGTCCATTCTTCGCCGTATGTGAGACATACCCTTGTCTTTTCGTTGAGCTTCAATGATCTCATCTCAGATGGTAGGAACGAGAGCGAGATTATAGAGAGCTCCATACGGGATGACACGGAGGCTTGGTTCTTCATCATCCATTTCAGCAATAGTCAGGATAATTGGCGCGAAGAAATCCTTCGCTCTCCCATGTCGCTTCAACATTGGAGTGATCACTCCATAAAACTCTAGAGAACCACAACGTACGGCCACGTGTGGTTCGGTCCTTTATGTCGACGATCTGAACCAGTCCTCTCCCTAATGTGTGAGATCTGGTTTCAGTTCCTCGATATTCGCTGGCTGAATGGTGGTTGAACAGTTGAGGCACTTCCTCAGCTGAGAAATGTGGAAGATGGCGTACACACCGGTGAATGTCGCTGGCAATTCCAGCCGGTGTGCAACTGATCCACATCTTTCTGAAAACCTGGAATGGACCGACTAATCAGGGTGAATAGAAACTTTGACAAGTGAGCCTCATCAAAATTTTTCTTCCTCAACTCCGGGTTACGGGGTACGATGATTCTGTCCTTAAACCACAGGACGCCGTCTCCGTCTTTCCGGAAATATTTCAGTTCCCCACTCTCTATACATTTCCTTAAATGTGACATGCCCTTGTCATGTTCCTGGGCTGCCACCCTTTCTTCACGGATGGTGGGGATAAAAGCTAAATTGTAGAGAGCTCTAGGGGAAACCATACGTAATGGTGGCTCGCTCTCTTCCAACGTGGTGATGGTTAGATTACGAATGTGTGACTTGCGACTCCCGCATTCGCCACCACGTTAGCCTTGCTGGGGTGATAATGGATCTCTATTTCGTAATCCTTTATCAACTCCAATCATCTTTGCTGTCTCATGATCCACTCCTTCTGAGTGAATATGTACTTGAGGCTCTTGTGGTCAGAATATAAATGTACGAGGTTACCTAGTAGGTAATACCTCCACATCTTGAATGCAAGTACCACGGCAGCGAGCTCTAAGTCATGAGTCGGATAGTGTTGCTCATGATTTCTGAGTTGCCGTGATTCATACACGACCACCCAATTGTCTTGCATCAGCACACATCCTAGCACAAAGTCGGATGCATCACAGTACGCTACGAACGGTTTTGTTGTGTCTGGCTGCACCAAAACCGGTGCTGATGTTAGGTGCTTCACTAATGCCTTGAACGCTGCTTTACATGCTGGACTTCAAACCTATTTGGTAGCCTTCTTCAGCAGCTATGTCATAGGCTTGGTAATCTTCGAGAAGTTTGGAATGAACCTCCGGTAATATCCCGTGAGTCCGAGGAAACTCCATACCTCGTGAACAGTTCTCGGGGACTTCCAATGCAGCATTTGTACGAAATTACTCGGGTTTACAGCGATGCCCTTTGCTGAGATGATATGCCCGAGACAAAGTATTTGTGATATCTAGAATTCACACTTGCTGAATTCCGCGTATAGCTTGTGATCCCGCAGCCATTGCAAGACTACACGCAGGTGCTTCTCGTGTTCTTCCTCCGACTTGGATTAAACCAGTAGGTCGTCGATGAAGACCACGACAAACATGTCCAGCTCCGGCATGAATACCGAGTTCATCGAGTACATGAACTGAGCTGGAGCGTTGGGGAGGCTAAGAAACATGGCAAGGTACTCATAACCCCCGTACCTCATCGAAAAGCTGTCTTCGGAATAGCCTCAGCCCTTATCTCAATCTGATGGTACCCAGATCTTAAGTCCATCTTGGAAAAGATCTTTGCTTTGACCAACTGATCAAACAATATGTCGATCTGTGGTAACGGGTACTTGTTCTTGATTGTCACAATGCTAAGCGGACGAAAATCAACACTAAGCCGTAGTGTTTCATCCTTATTCCTACTACACAGCGCAGAGCAACCCCTAGGTCATGAGCTTGGTCGTATAACTCATTTGCTCTTGAGTTCACTTAGTTGCTCCTTCAACCGTTCTCTTTGCTGTGCAGAACAGACTCTTCTGTCCTAAACCAGCTTTTGATCCGTTTAGAAGCATTTTCATAACTCAAGATGAATACGAAAGTTAACGGTTACTTCAGTATGTTTCCAACGAGTACTCATATGCCTCTAGATCATTTCTGGATCAGAAGTTATGATTGCTCAAAGTTGACAGAATTACTGGACAAAATTTGCCAGCATCTCCTTTGTATGTGGCTATTTTTATCACAGTTGTATATGCAAATACAATAAGAATGTGAACAAACTTTGAACTACAACAATGTTGCTTATCTCATAAACTTTCCAACTGTGTATCACAGGCTCCTTAGGTATTTTTCTACAGAAAGTTATGGTTCAAAAACAGAAAGGTCCAGAGAGGTTTTGCTGCTGTCCTGGTTCTGGACAGTTTACCTTCCTCTGAACTTTCTACCCATTTCACGTGTGATTTTGCTCTGGAGGTCTACAAAGAAGCTGTAGATCACTTGAAAATATTTCCAGAACTGTATCATACACCTTAATTGGGTCAAGCTACTCAGAATTATGCTCTGTTAACATCCAGAAAGAATTCCTGCCGAAAACAGAGCACTCTGTTTTTGAAATCTTTGAAGCCTAATCTTCCTCTCATTTGAATCTTAGCTCAATATAAGAGTTCAGTAACTAATATTTGTTTCAAACTTCCATTTTTAGTTGAAAGTTAGATCATGAGTCATTTCTTTATAGGTAAGAGGTTATTTAAGTTTAGTATGGCGTCGATGCACCGTAAGAAGCATGTCGGTACTACGTAGCCTCACCAAAATCCTAACCGGATTATCCCGGCACAATGTATCCTAGGTGGCACTAAGATGTTCACTCGCAAACGTGTTCTACACGGGATACGTACGTGGTTAGTACCTGCAGAAGAATACTCAATGATGATGCACACATAGGTTTTCTCATTTCAGGCAGTTCCATATCATATTAAAAACATACGCCCCGTATCATTTCCATACGGGCCGTCCTTGAGTCAAGCCATGTCTCAAGGTACATGGTCACATTTTCACACCACACGACGGGGAACCTGAGTAGAGCGCGAATGGGTCGTCATGGTTGGGAATTTTATCAACCCAACAGATACCACCTACTGCCCTGCAGGGCACGCCGATGGCAAGCGCTGCGTATGTCCTTCTAGGCTATTTCCAGAAGAACACACTATCGCATTACTGACCACACGATGTGGTCTCCACTTACTTTCCTAATGCACACTAGGGATCAGCTTCATATGAACTCAGGAACATGAAGAGTCTAAGAGTTTCATATTGACGTCTCACACCAAGCTGTGAGACCTATCCGTGAACCACATTCCTCGTCAGAGGAGCTAACCGAAATTGAACCGCTTTCGGTGGTGTTCCTTACCATGCTTACATGAGCGTAGGTGCATCGTTACATAGTCAAAATTCAGAATTATAACAAGTATGTTAGTCATGCCACTTTAAGTAACTATACTACTATAGTCCTTATATGGGCCTAATACCATTTCCTCACCGTATCCTAAGTTTTTGTCGTAATATGATCCTTATTCCGTGTGCTATTACCAATGCGGCTCTGATACCACGCTGAGAGGGCCCGACACCGCCCGTTCAGTTACGGGGACGTGGCACTCGCCCAGGAATCGCATTGGGTGGTGCCGTATTGTGCGGCACCCAACAACACACATATAAGGAACAATGTATTACATAAAACAATATCAGAAGCTTACAAGTTTTTCTTTGTAAATAATTTACATCAAGTAGCTACAGAAGAAGTCTATAACAACTCACATCGAATAACTAAAGAGCACTCGAGATGACGTCCAGCCCGCGGACTCCTCTCGCTAGCAACACGAAGACAACAGCAGCGGCTGGGTTCTCCATGTGTTACACGACTCGGAAGTCTCCGAGTCTCACCGGACAACCTTCTTCTTAGCATCGATGTTAACCTGCAAAACCACTCATATAGCAAGCATGAGCACATAGGCTCAGCAAGACTGATCCGTCTCTCCTAAACAAGAAACTCTACATGCACGACGGTTGCAATTGGGTTAGCTAGATTTGCATAAAGGACTCGCCTAAAGTTGATCCTTAACTTTCAGATTTTAAGCCTCATTGTGCAGACCTTGAGCCGAACAGCATCGCAACTCCACAATCAAACAAGAAACACTTTGTTGCGATGCTCCTTGCACAAGGTGAAAGTAAAGTTTAATGAGCCTATCTCTAATTCAATCATGGTTGCAATACAAGTTACATTACAGCCTTATCAAGTTCAAAAGAAAACCAGTTCAGTTCTTACTACGTCAAGACGCAGTGGGAAAGTATGCTCATATAACCGCGAGCGATGGTGATTCGAATCAGTACACGCCCGGACTACACGACACGTACACCCATACTCCGAGTTGCCGGCAGCAACCTCGACTGACATTGTACGTGGCCACCTTTGCCAAGATCTTCCACACAGGACGCGGTCTAACTGCCCCGAGTACGCAAGCTTCCTCAAGGTACATACCCGCAGTGGTATGTTCTTGAGCGAGTTACCTCCTGCTACCCTGACGCCGAAAGCCTAAGGCAGTTAGAAAAGTTCCAATGGGGATCTCCCCAGGTACATCGGTTTCATGGGTCCCATATAGCCAGTATGCGCCCGGTAAACAACTCAAACTTGTCCAACAGGGCCAAGCACGGACAGGCCTTAACCCACAGAGGCAGGGCTATGCACGCACGGTCCGCAGCCTGCTGCATCTAAACCTCCCTGCCCGGTCTCCATTCTTATCTGTGAACTTTCCTCATCATTTCTATTTTTGACCCGTTCCGAGCAAACCAGCACTAAACTCGCGAGTAGCTTCCAACTACTGGACTTCTACCGGACCTTTCCTACTAACATTTAGCGTAACCAAATACACTCGAGGAGGTGCTATTCTACCCTTTCTCTCTTAGGTATTTCTGGCCATGCAACTGGGGTTTTCAATATCAACTAGACTTAATGCGATCAAATAATTCAAAAGCTATGATCTATAAAAATGGAAATGCTTTATAAAACTGTTCAAATGCAAACCGGGCTTGTCTGTTTTGCAGGTGACTAAGAATACAATCAGTTAGTGATGATCACTTGGGGCTTGATCACTTGCTTTCCTTCCTCCTTGATCTTCACTTCAACTTCTTCACACGTTCTCACGTAGATGCTAAACGATATGAATACATATATGCATTTAATTGTAAAGATTTTGCTAATAAGATCTAATGACAGTTTAAAAAACTGGAACTATGTTGAAGAATTTAAAATAACACTGGTGCTAGTGGTTTTGGTTGGGTTTAAACACTATGATCAAGTGTTGAGTGCTATCTCCATTTGTGTGTTGATCACCTTAAGAGGTTACACAGGACAGTGGTGATCCAGAGCTCCAATGGAGCTGAAACTTTTCATGTGATTCACGTGTCACAAGAAAGTCATCTGGACCAAAAATTAGCACTTTTCATTGAGTGGTTTATTCGGAACAATTCTCCAAGCAATTAAGCAAAGAGGAATTAATTCTGAGGTAACATCTATGTTCATGTCAAACTTAGTGAACTAAAATTTCAATTATAGTTCATAGAGTCAGAATGAATTTTCCTAGGATTTGTGGAGCTAAGAATTGCCCAGAACCGAATTTCCAAGTTTTGGAAATTCCCTGAAAATGTTTCTGTATTCATTTGAACACAGCAACTTAATATCTGAATTCTCCTGATCAAATCAAATCCAATTGAGATAAAATTTTTACAGGAGTCTAATAACACCCTAAAGAATATTCTGGCAACATTTGAGGATTTTTGGATAAACCAAACTCCCTATAAAATTCTTTTGCTGAAAAGCTTTAAAGAACTTTCCAGAATTAAATAATCACTTTCATACAAATTGGATTATATATTTGGATATAGTTTGTCAATATGAATCTAACCCAATTTGAATCACTAAATTTGGAGTTTCCTAGCAAACGTTATGCTCCTCTAAAGTTTGGGGAAAAATCTGGGATTTCAATAAATCGTGGAAATGTTTAAATCTGACTGTGAGTCCAGGAGGACATGTGTCCAGTGCTGAACCGACGACACACAGGTCACAGAGTTATTTCCCATGCAGACACAAATGATCCGGTGTTACAGAGGATCCGGCCTCCTCCTCAGAGCCACTGACACGCGGGCCCGGCGAGATCGTCTTCAACCTCACGCTCCCGCGCGCCCGCGCCACCGGAGCTCTTCTGAAATCGGTCCTCCGGTCATTTCCAATGCTCAAACTCACCGCTAGCCCTCAATTAAGTGCGCTAAACACGTTGGGAGGGTCTCCCAGGACCGGCATCGGCCCTAACTTAGCGCGCGATGGTGCGGCGGCTTGGAAAGAGCTCGGCGACGTTACCCCGATGCCCTAAGCCCTCCAAGCTTCAGTTTCCAAGCTCTAAAGCACCAGTGGATGCTAGGGAAGCTTGGCATGGGGGTGAAACGACTCGAAATGGCTCCAAACAAGGGTTCATCGTGTGCCCGAATGTGAAATTGTGTGCGGCCGTCGGAAAACCTCCAAATAGAGCTTCCACCGGCGATCTTAGGCTATGGCATGGAGAGTAAAGGTGCGCTAACAAGTCTAGATCATGTATGTGCAATTTGCAGAGCTCTAAACAAATATGGCGTGAGAATTTGAAAGATTCTTACCCGAACCTCGGTTTGAACCTGCCGGAGGGAATTTCTGAAATTCTTCGGTAAGAAGCAAAGCCTAGAGCTGAGCCTCGGATGGAAGCTGCAGGATGTCCTTGCGCGTCCAACGGTGGCCTATCTTGGTGCGGGTGAGGCTGTCCACAAGAGCCGTCCCTGGCGGTGTCTTTCGGCCGCCGTGGGAACTCGGCGTTCTCGGTTTTGGGAGGCTGTGCTCGCGTTGGAATGGCGCGAGGATGTTGTGGGAGGGTCTGTGGTGTTTTTTGGCTGCTCAGACGAAGTTTCCATGCGGGCTATGGTGTGGCTGAGCGATCGAGTGGACGTTAGCAGTGTTTCTGTTCTCGTGTGCGCGGAGAAAAGAAGATGGCCTCGGTCTCGGTTCTGCGGGCAACAAGAGCACGGCAGAGGGGATGAGAATGGGGAGGAGCAGCTTGCCAGCGCAAACCGGTCAAGGAGGAGGTGTCTTTGGCGCTGCTCGGTGTCGCAAGGCGAGGACTTCGGTCTGCCCGAGAGTGAACCGACTGAAGAGCAAAAATAGAGACCACACTCTGATATCTTTTTGCAAATTGAATTGTCTCATTGACATGTGGGTCCCACAGTTCAGTGCCTCCTTATCGTCTAAAATATCTCCCGAAATTGGCAAATGATGGAATTCAATTGTGGAAGTCCAGATCTGAGATGCATTTGGACAATTGGGCAAGTTTCATCCAAATTCAAATGGGTGTTTGAATTCTTTGCAATTTAAAGTGCATTTCGGAAAATGAGTTGCGAACATTTCAACAAATCATGGAACTTTGCATACCCACTAATTTGGACCTAAGGAATTCAAATATGAAATCTGATTTTTAATTTGGCTGCTGCAAATGATATTTTTAGCACAACAGTTTTGAAATTCATTGTGTTGCTCTCATTTGAATTTTGAGTTTGAACAAATTTGTTCCAAATCTGACTTTAGCTTTCTCACACATATGGGAACTTCCCATCTTGGTTTTTGACCCCTCTTGGGTTCCAAGTTTTCAAACCATTATTTGAACTTGTGTGAAGAGAGCTCTCATGTGGGTTATCACATGTGGAAAAGGTTTTAACAAGTCCCAAATTTCATACATATGAAACCAACTTTTGCAAACAAGAGTTTCTTTGTATTCACATTTTTGGGACCTTTACAGTTGGTGTCAGAGGTGTAAACCCACTAGCGGAGCAATTTCGACGTGTTCCGTGTAGTGGCCCTTCTGATGGGTTGGTAGAACTGGTTCAACATTAGGGTGACGGGTGAAAGGTTGCTGCAAACAACGTAAGAAAGAGCTCTTGTTTGAGTCTTTCGAGGCGGGTGTATGTTTCGTGTGTTCGGGGTGTGTCCTGATTCGAATCAACATCCCTCGTGGTTATTGAGTACCACTTGTTCACTGAGTTGTGACGTAGTAAGTACTTCCAGATGAATCGAGATGAATCATTGCTGTTGTGAAATTCATAAGTTCATTGTATTGCAACCATGTATGTTATAGTTGTAGAGCTCACTAAATTTAAATTCCACTTTGGGCAAAGCAACATCAGACAGAAGCGTTTCTTGTTTAATTGTGGATTTCCGATGTTGGGAGGCTCAGGGCGTATGAAATTGCTGCTTTAAAACTGCTAATAAGGATCTACTTAGGCAAGTACTAATGCAATAGCTGCTGTCCTACTTTATAAATTTCTGCATATAGAGTTCTTATGTAGGGTTGACGGTTAAGCCTTGCTGAGCTTTCGAGCTCACGGTTGCATTATTAGTGTTTTGCAGGTGTTATATTAGTTTTGCTATGAAGATGGTTGTTCGGCGAGACATCGGAGACTCACCGGAAACCTTGCCACTGCCTACACTCTTTTTGAAGCTAGTAAGAAGCGTCCGTAGGCTGGACGTCTTCTCTTTTGCTTAGCTACGATCGAGAGTGCGTTTTTATGTGTATTCCGCTGCGTCTACCTTTGAGGTACATTATGTGGTAAATGATAGATGTTGAGAAATAAATGACTTTGTATGTTTATGGTTTCTTTTCGTGTATGCTGTTGGGTGCCGCATCGCACTGTACCACCCTATACGATTCCTGGAGTGTGGATCCCGGAAGGGGTTCCCCACAAAGAGAACACAATATTACTCCAAGCCTTGGTACAGCAAGGCATACTTCAACGAGCGCAACAAGTCGTTCCACCTCGGAACGCATATTTGGATTTCTTGGCGACTCAACCGCCAATCTTCACGGAAGCTACCGAACCCGTGGAAGCGGATCAGTGGCTTCGTGTAATGGACTCCAAAATTGAAGTATTCGAGTGTAATGAACATCATAAAACATTATTTGCAGCTCAAGAACTCCATCAAGCCATCGGAAATTTGTGGTTTGAATATCTCGCTACCATCCCCGAAGGCCATCAAGTGGCATGGACGAATTTCGTGAAGCTTTCCGTGCTCGTCAAATACCTATGTGTATTATCAAAACCAAGCGGGAGGAATTAAAGAAATTAAAGCAAGGGGATATGAATGTCCTTGATTATGTCAAAAGGTTCAACCATTTGGCACAATACGCTCCTGATTATGTGACTATGGAAGCTGCAAGGTGTGATTATTTCTTCTATGGCCTGAGTGTCATATTAAGGGATAAATTGGCCTTGTTCAATAAAGGCAATTACACCGAGTTGGTCAGTGCAGCCATCCTGCAAGAACAGACGACACTTGAGTGTCAAGCAGAGAATAGGAACAGGAGTGATGTGCAAGACAACATAAGTACTGTTCCTCATAAATACCGTTCGGTGTACCGAACACCATCCTGTCAAATATGGCGGCCACCAGTAAGATCAACTCATCAAAATTTTTCTGTTAAGAACCAAGTCTTGAAGCACACCCACAGCCGCAGCAACAAGTAATTTCTGGTGCCTCATTGCTGCAGCCAAGAACTTCAACTTCTCACCCTCAAGTCAGTGGAGAACCGGAGAAACATCCGTGTTTTAATTGCTGCCGCTTTGGGTATTTTACACAGGAATGCCGGTAAGAAGTTTTTTGAACAACGGACAACCATCATCATCAGGTGGTATGCAGTCACGTGGTCAATTAGAAAAGACAGCATTGCATACCGGAAGTGTGCAACATCTAGCGATCGAGGATGTCCCGGAGGGAGAACCGGTGTTAGCGGGCATGCTCATTATCGAAGACATACCAGTCCTCATACTTTTTGATTCTGGTTCTACCCATAATTTCATCATCAAATCATGTGTGGATCAGCACAAATTATCCACTACTCCCAAGAATAGTTATCTGATATGTGTGTGGACCCCTCGCCGGGTCCACACGCCAGGAATCACATTGGGTGGTGCCGTGCGATGTGGCACCCAGCAGCATACACAAAAATACAGTATAAACATACCAAATCCTTTATTTCTCAAGATAAGGTCTTTTACAACATAATGTACAAAGAATGTACATACACAGCGGAAATAAAACTAGATACATACTCACTCTCGATCCTAACTACGCCGAAGAGAAGCCATCAAGCCCGTGGACGCTTCCCACTAGATTCACAGGAGTGTAAGTCAGCAGCAAAGGTTTCCGATGAGTTATATGAACCATGGGGTTCGATGTCTAACCGAACAACCGTCATCCTATCATATACCTGCAAAACACAACTAAGAAGGTACCCGTGAGCACAAAGGCTCAGCAAGGCTTAACGACAACTCTAAACATGTAACTCTACATGCAAGAGATTAATAACATAGGGAGATGAATTTGCATAAAAATCATAGCTAAACATTGATCCTTATTTTCAGATTCTTATAGCAGCAAGTTAGTGGTCCTTACACATCACAACACCGGAAGTCCACAATCAAACAAGAAACGCTTATTCCGATTATGTTAGCCTAAGGTGGAATAGAAATTTAGTTTGCACTATCTCTAATACATCCTAGGGTTCAATACAATTATCCAGCAATGATCAACATTTATGAGCCTTAATTACTCTTACTACGTCACAGCGCAGAGGGAAAGTGTGCTCAATCCATAACCGCAAGCGAAGGTGATTCAAATCAATGACAACCCGGAATACACGACAAATACACCCGCCTTGAAAGAGACTCACTCGAGAGCTCTTTCGTACGTTGTATGCAGCAGCCTTTCACACGACACCCTGACATAGAAACACGCTTCGCGCTGAGCAGGATGGTCCTCTACACGGACACGTCGGAGTTGCCCGCTAAAGGATTTACACCTCCCGCCTTCTCAATGCCATTTCCAGACGAAGGATGAGTTTCCACACCAAGGTCCATCGAGTTATATCGGTTTCATGGGTCCCATATACCATTATGTATCCGGTACAGCTCAAACTTCTCCAGTAGGGCCGCATACGGCACGGTCCTTAACTGACACAGACGGGGCTACTTCCCAACCTCCACATTGACCTTACCATAACCGGCCCAGGCCCAATGTGATCACAAGCATTGTCACACCCATCGGGTCAAGACAACCTTGTGCGTTTCATCCTACAGAATCTCCCCATCCATATCTCACTTTTTTTGTGGGTGCTCTTATCAACTACTTTCTCGGGAGTAGACCCTGCTACTCAACATTTCTCACGAGTAGATTCCAACTACTTGACTTCTACCGAGCTATCTACAACATTAGAGAGGAAGATCCTCGCCTATAAGTTGAACCCCTCGTCGAGCTTCGACGTCACGTGAGCTATTGAGATGCAAATACACACATATTAAAAAGCAATTTAGAAAGTGCTTTAAATCTGTTGTATAAGTTAACTACGACTAAGAGGGGAACAACAGTGAGGTATCTGTTGTTGGGATCTACAGCATTAGAGAGGAAGATTCAAATGTGTTAACTCAAAAGTTGTTGGGCTAAGAAATACACATGTCATTTGATGGACATATGCAAGCATCTGGAATGATATGGACGAAAACAGTAGAATATGATTTGTAATGCCTCTGAAAGTTTTACAGTAGTTCAAGGATTTCTCAGAGATACTGCCTGCAAAATTTCAGAGGAAGATGATAAAGAATATGGTCCAAAGAAATCCCTAAGTGATTGTGCCATTCTGCCTTAACAGAACAGTTCTAGAGTTTTGACATGCTGAGAAATGGACCTTTTGTGAAGTACACATTTTTATGAGTCTATAGAAGTTGGTTTCACCATTTTTGGAGCTTCCTACATGGAGCTATGGAATTTACAAGTTTTGGCAAAAGTCTGAAAAATGTCTCTTTTTTTCCTATTTTTCAGAGATATAAAAGATTGAAACACAATTTGGTCTACTAAACAAGGTCAAATGACTCTCAAATATTTACTGGAGTTCAAGTAAATTTATAGGAATGTTCTGACCAAAATTGGAAATTTTCCAATTAACAGAACTCCTGGAATTAATTCCCTAAGATTTTTTAAAGGAACTAATGAGCCAAATCCAGGGACTTTCATAAATATTTTGATGCATCACTGGATAGTACTCATTGAGATGAATCTAACGAAATTTATTTGAGAATTTTTGGACATTCCTACACAAAGTTGTGAGGGTTTGATGTTTGAATAGAAACTGAAAAGAAAAGAAAAGTTTAAACGGCTGACAGTGGGCCCCATGTTGCGGTCGTCTTCTTCCTCACGCCAGAGGCGCTAAGGCGGTGGCGCGCGCCGGCGAGGGTCGCCAGAATGGCTTTCCCGATCGCCTCCCGAGCTAAAACTTGCCACCTCTACGTTTTTGACCACGAGGAACTCGATTGTGGAGTCAGTTTGGACCAGTTTGGCCAGAACAAGACGCGCGACGGTGGTCGCGGCAGCTAGGGTTCCGGCGATGTCGTTCTCGTGCTAGGAGGCACCAAATTGGCTGGGGTTTGGTCGGAGAGCACTGTGGCAACTGGAGGAAGCCAAAAATGGACCCCAATCACGATGAAAAGGCCGGCAACTATACCCTCGACGGTGAGCCGAGGCATTTTTCACCGGTGGTGAGAAAAATGGCTAGAACTTGGCCGATTCTTGACGGTTTTCATCATTTCTTCTTCGAGGGTGGGTTCTAAGGTGTGAGGAAGCTTCGTGATAACTAATTTGACCGCTAGCTGCACGTGCAAAAGGAATTCGAGGGTAGGCCGAGCTCTATGGCTATGGGAAAACCAAAAAAATCTAGCTAACGGCTTAAGAAAACAATGAACGGCTTTTGGATACGTGATCTCGGCTTGCATGCGCACCTTTTTCGTGTAGGAAGGTGGAGATGAGACCGGATGTAGCACGCTGTCAACGTTGAGCCCAATGGGGTCGCCGTGTTCACCTAGACACCTCAGCGCCAATTCTCAATTTGTGAGTAGCAAGAGCAAGAAACTTCGGAGTTGAGGTGGTAGGTAGCTAGAGCACGTCGTGGCACTACTTTTTGCTGTTTGGAGCTTGATCTACCGGAGCTCGGGTGGCTGGGCGAGCGAGAGCAGGGGTGGCGTGGGTGCTGGTGTGTGTTCGCGGGAAGAGAACCAAGGGAACGATCTGGGGAGGAAACAAACGTCGGCTTTGCTTCACACGTGAGAGATAAAGACCGAGGAATCGATCAGGCAAGCTGCTTTGGCGTGCTAATCGCGAGAGCAGGAGCTGGCGCGGTGAGTTCATCAGGCGGGGGTTCGCCTGGGAGCTGTCGAGCGCTCGTCCTAAGAGAGAAAAAAAGAGGCGGTTTGAGGTATTGTGAGGCTGATAGATGGGTTCCACAGCCCCTCTCTCTTATCCTCCTCTGTGCTTTGAGATTCCCATGTATTCTTTGTCTGAAATTCACCAAATATGAAGGGTAGGCCAAAAAGAATGTGGGGACCTCAAATCTGAAATCACATTTTTAAATTGACCAAGTTTGATTCAGATTCAAATTCAAATTTGAATTCAATGGCTCTCTCATTTATTCCTTTGGAATAAAGAGTATATGAGCTCCAAAAATTTCCAAATTTGGAAGAGAAGCTCTTTGATAAAATTGAGATTTCTTGGTCAACTCAATTGTATGCATTTGTACAGTTTGACCACGAATCCTTTTAAAATCTGCTCAATTGAAGTTTACATTTCCCCACTCTCTTCATAGTGGATGTTCACGTGAGTTTAAATCATGTACTGACGTTCACTCCTCATGTTAACATGTGTTAAGCATGAGTTAAATAAATTTTTTAACTCCCTCACATGTCCATTGTGTGTGTTCATCATTTTATGTGACACATAATTAGTCCTTCTTCTAATCAACTATTCTTCATAAGTTGAAATACAACTTTACAAAAGTTAGGGCTGTTACATACGTTCACTGTGAGGAAGTATCTCTGCCAGTCAAATTATTCTCTGAGCAGCTCTATGTTTGGGAGGAAAAATATATCCAACATCGCTGATTATGTTGGATGGTCAGAAGATCGATATAATATTGGGGATGTCATGGTTACACCATCACGGTGCTGTTCTTAATATCGGTAACTGGACTGTTCAAATTGACTCTCTGATCCACACACAGCACACGCTGTTTTTAGAAAGTAAGGATCAGGAAATGGCAGTTGCCTAAAACATGGAAGTAATTAAGTTTGAAGACATTCCGGCGGTCTATGAATACCTAGATGCATTTCCCGATTATTTACCGGGCATGCCGCCCGAACGGGACATCGAGTTCAAGATAGAACTGGCGCCGGGAACAACCGATTTCATGGAGGACATACAAGATGGCACCCAATGAGCTAGCGGAATTAAAGGAGCAGCTAAATGAACTCATGAGCAATAGGTTCTATACGATTGAGCTCATCACCGTGGGGTTTCTCCGCATTGTTTGTAAAGAAGAAGGACGAAATACTGAGGCTATGTGTTGATTATCGTCTGCTAAATGCCGTCACTATAAAGAACAAGTACCCTCTGCCCCGCATCGACATTTTATTCGATCAACTAGTGGGTGCAAAGGTATTCTCGAAGATAGATCTTCGGTCGGGATATCATCAAATCAAGATCCGACCGGAGGACATACTGAAGACAACATTCTTGATGAGATACGAAATTTATGAGTACCTCGTCATGTCATTTGGGTTAACCAATCGTCATTTTATGTTGCTTCATCATCTTCCTATCCGTCCTCATTGTCTTGATATTCTTCTTCTTCAACCTCCTCAACGGTGGGAGCGGCACTAGAAGGGCCACCCCCACCACCAAGGAGAGCAGCCTCCGCCTTTGTGACATCCCGGAAAGGTGTCAATTCCTCATCCTCAGAAGCCTCCGGGGACATAGAAATGTCCGCCTTCTCACAGAGCTTCTTCAAGTACTTATCTTGCCTTCTAGCCATCTTCTAAGTTTTAACTTCAACTTTTTGGCAAGAAGTGAAGATAGACTTCAAGAACTTGAGAATAGCACTTGAATAATCGCCAGAGGAGGAGGAGGCGGGAGCAGAAGGAGGAGGTGCATTGGAGGCACCCCTCCTAGAAGCTCCGCCAATCTTTGGTACGGGAGGAGGGATTTGAGAATGAAGGGCTCTATGATTGACATCCTTCACGAACTCCAAGCATGAAACTTTCTCAATGAGGCACATAATGAATGGAGCATATCCACATGAGCGGGGGTGTGGGATATGTTGAAGATTTCATTGTAGATGTAGTCAAATAGATTGAACTTCTCATCTTCAACAATTAGCCTCATCAAGTGCCGGAGGTTGCCTTGGATCATCGCCGCATCCCCATCCTTAGGTGCTAGAGTATTCCTCAAAATCCGATTTAGCACAATAAAAAAAGGGCAAAGGATCTTGGTTGTGGGGGGATTATAAAAGCCGACTTCATACATGAAT
Source organism: Neostapfia colusana (assembly GCA_030760725.1). NCBI lineage: Eukaryota > Viridiplantae > Streptophyta > Magnoliopsida > Poales > Poaceae > Neostapfia > Neostapfia colusana. Next base: position 61,032,466 of record JASWHV010000009.1, read on the forward strand.
TCCATTTCCCCCAAATCCATTGCCTTGAGGTTGTGAATAGTCAACTTATAGTTCAGAAACCCCTCAAGTCTAAGAATTCTTGCAAATTCATCATATAGAATGGAGTATTGGACTCCGTCGGTCAACCATGAGATCTTCCTATCTCCAAAAGTGGAGAAGTAGCAAGTGGTGTAAAACTGAGCCACCACCTCGGTATTCCAATTGTATTGGAACCCGAGCAATTCCTTGAGGCCATGATGATCAACTGCTTGTATGACTGCTTTGAAAGCGTGGTGATTTTTCTTCTCCATATAGGGTCAATCGATCCATTGAGCATCTGCAACCGGTGTCCTCATCCTCAAGTATACCAAGCGATAATAATCGCAATGGAAATCACACTAGAAGCGGTGATCCGGTGTGGCCTTCTCATACTTGTAGGGATCCTTGACTCTGAATCTATTAGCCTTATCGGAGCCTTTCCCTTGAAAGATTTACTTGAGAGCTCCAGTTGCCGGTTGGGGTTATGCATAGGAGGAGTCATGACCAGAGGTCCAACGGGGCCTTGTGGGTAAGCACTTGACCCCACGGGACGGTATCGGATGACCAACCCCCTACTGGAGAGTGCCTTCTTCCTTGGTGTGGCCTTCTTGGCGGGCACCTTCTTGGTTGGAGCCTTTCCTTTGCCTTTAGCTGTCTCTCCTTCATCCATAGGTCTTTTGACCTTATCGGCTGCTTGGGCCCTTTGCTTCTCTCCAAATGTGACTAGCCTTTTCCTTCGGCTAGTGTGCTCCAATGCCACTTGAGCTTGTGCTGCATCTCTATCATGCTTCTTTTTTATTCTAGCTTCGCGGCGAGCTAGCTCTTGAGCGATTGCTGCGTCCTCGTCCGTGCGGTGGCGATAAAGCTCTTGGCGAGCCACCTCGCGCTATGGGTCGGAGAGAGGAGGAGAGTTATCGCGCCGATACATGCTGGAAGAACAATTAAGAGAAGATATGAGTTGAGAGCAAAGGGTTATTGCAATAGAAGTGCAGCAAATTCACTAAGTTGGGAGTTAACCCTAGGTTCGGCCGGACTTGTCCGGTCTCTGGCCGCACTAGTCCGGTCAGAAACTTGTCCGACCACCCAGTGTTAAACCCTAACTAAGGTATTTTCTACAAATCTCAGTAATAAGTCGCAATAACACAAACAAAGGATCACAAGGTGTTTATGAAGCAATAGGGATCCTAGGTTATGGGAAGAACAACCTAGAAATGAAGGATTTGAAGGGATTAGGTTTTTCTTAAAAACGTACCTCGAAGGTTCAAATCCAAGCAAAACACCGGATTGGAAGGCTGAGAAGTCTGGGGATTGACTTCTCGAGGCTCCAAAGAGTTGAAAGCGCAGATTGTTTTAAGATTTTGGTAGAAATCCTCAAAAATCACCAATGGGGGCGAGTTTGAGGAGAGAGTGCACGTTGAGATGCATTTGAATGGAATGGGAGGAGTCGGGCCTGACGCTTGGGTTAAGTCCCCAAGGACCAGACTAGTTTGGTGGGAATACCGGACAAGTCTGGTCACCGGACCAGGTCCGGACCTATCTAGCAGTCCGGACAAGACTGATGACAGGCCGAACTAATCTAGTGTGGACTTGTCTGAGCCTGTCCGGACTTGTCTAGGAGTCCGGACTTGTCAGGCCCTGAGGGCGGACTAGTTCGGTCTTAGACAGCAAATTCTCATATATGTTGAGAAATTTGCAAGGAATGATCCATATGGACTAAATTTTCACAAGTATTGTCAATGAATATGGCCAGTAAAGCACTCAAACAATCATACAACGACCATGATTCAAGGAGACAATAAAAAAATAGTTTGATAGAAAATTGAGGGAGGCAAGTTTTCGAAAACATGCATAATTTTGAAGAGAATAAACAACTAGCAATCAGATGTGCATCATCTCAATCCACATTTTGAGAATCAAGGATGTTTAGCTCATTCCTAAGTTCGCAAAAGCATTTTTCATCTAGTGCCTTGGTGAATATATTGGCTAGCTGTTTTTTGGTTCTCACATGTGAAATAACAATACCCCCCTTCATTGAATGGTCCCTCAAGAAGTGGTGTCGGATGTCAATATGTTTGGTCCTAGAGTGTTCAACGGGGTTATGGGCAATCTTAATGGCACTCTCATTGTCGCATAGGAGTGGAATATGGTTTATATTGAGACCATAGTCCCTTAGAGTTTGTCGCATCCAAAGAAGTTGTGCACAACAACTTCCGTCTGTGACATACTCCGCTTCAGCTGTGGATAGGGCAATGGAATTTTGTCTTGGATGACCATGACACTAGGGACCTACCCAAGAATTGGCAAGTATCGGAGGTACTTTTCCTATCCACTTTGCATCCGACATAATCCGAATCAGAGTATACGATAAGATTGAACTTGGACCCCTTAGGATACCACAACCCTAGGTTAGGTGTATGAACTAAATAGCGCAAGATTCTCTTTACGGCTGTCAAGTGACACTCCTCAACGGCGACTTATAACTTTGAACACATGCATAAACCTAACATAATATCAGGACGAGATGCACAAAGGTAAAGAAGGGATCCAATCATTGAACGATATACCTTTTGATCCACGCAAGGGTTGTCTTGGTTGAGGTCGAGATGTCCGTTTGTCTCCATTGGCGTCTTAATGGTCTTGGCCTTCTCCATATCAAAATTTGAAGTATATCTTGAGTGTACTTGGTTTGACATATGAAGGTGCCTTCCTTGAGTTGTTTCACTTGGAAACCTAGAAAAAACTTCAATTCTCCCATCATCGATATCTCAAATCTCTCCATCATGATTTTGCTAAACTCTTCACAAAAAGATTGGTTAGTAGAACCAAAAATATTATGTCGTCGACATAAATTTGGCATACAAATAAATCATCATCCATGTTCTTAGTAAAGTGTGTATAATCGACCTTTCCTATCCTAAAATCATTGTCAATAAGGAAATCTCTAAGGCACTCATACCAAGATCTAGGAGCTTGTTTGTGGCTGTAGAGAGCTTTATGAAGCTTAAAGATATGGTTAGGATACTTATCATCCTCGAAGCCGGGTGGTTTCTCCACATACACCTCCTCCTTGATCGGACCGTTGAGGAAGGCACTTTTCACTCCATTTGATACAACTTGAAATCGTTGTGAGTAGCATAGGCCAATAATATGTGAATATATTCAAGCCTAGCTATGGGAGAAAAAGTCTCATCGAAATCCAAACCTTCAACTTCTGAGTACCCCTTGACCACAAGTCTATCTACTTTTCTCGTCACCACGCCATGCTCATATTGCTTGTTGCAGAAGACCCACTTGGTTACTACCACATTGTCATTATGTGTTTTCACAAGCTCCCACACTTTGTTTCTTTTGAAGTTGTTGAGCTCCTCTTGCATGGCCATCATCCAATATGGGTCTTGTAGGAAATCATCAACCTTAAATGGCTCCAAAGAAGACACAAAGGAGTAGTGAGCGCAAAATTTAGCCATACAAGAGCGAGTCATTACCCCCTTGGAGATGTATCCAAGTATGTTGTCAACGGGATGGTCCCGTTGAACACATTGATGGACTCTTGGGTGTGGTACACTTGGTCTTGAGTCAACTTCTTCATCTCGTTCCCCCTTGATCATTTCCACTATTTTGATCTTCAATATCTTGATTATGGTGATCTTGATCTTGTTCTTGATCTTGGGGAACATGGGAATGATCTTGTGCTTGGGGCATCTCTTGTGATGAGGGTGGGTCACTTGGGCCTTGTTGCTCTCGTGGTCGTATATCACCAAGTGCCATCCTTCTCAATGCCATACATGGTGCCTCTTCTTCATATAGCACACATTTATCAACTTGCTCCACTTGGGAGCCATTAGTTTCATCAAACACCACGTCATGTGCGATTTCAACACAACCGGAGGTTTTGTTGAATACACAATAGGCGTAGATGTTTGAATCATAGCCAAGCAAGAAACCTTCATCGGATTTCGATGCAAACTTCAAAATTTGAGGCTTCTTGTAAAGAATGTAACACTTGCTACCAAATACTCTAAAGTAGGAGATATTGGGTTTGTTACCCGTTAGAAGTTCATATGTATTCTTCTTCAATAGGCGATGGAGGTATAGGCGGTTTGTGGCATGGAAAGCGGTGTTGACTACTTCTGCCCAAAACCGATCGGATGTCTTGTATTCATCAAACATGGTTCTTGAAATTTCTATTAAAGTCCGGTTCTTCCTTTCGGCCACCCCATTTTGTTCGGGTGAGTAGGGTGCCGAAAACTCATGCTTGATGCCCTCCTCGTCCAAGTACTCTTCTACTTGAGTGTTCTTGAATTCGGTGTCATTGTCGCTTCTTATCTTCTTGATACTCAAGGAGAACTCATTTTGAGCTCTCCTCAAGAAACTCTTGAAGACACCTTGAGTTTCACCTTTGTCATGCAAGAAAAACACCCAAATGAAGCGGGAAAAGTCATCAACAATAAGAAAACTGTATTTGTTACCGCCAATGCTTATGTAAGTAATGGGACCGAAAAGGTCCATGTGTAGCATCTCCAACGGTCTCGTTATTGTCATCACATTCTTGGCGGGATGAGCTTCTCCGACTTGTTTCCCAGCTTGGCATGCGCCACAAGGCCTATATTTTCAAAAACAACATTCTTAAGACCTCGGACGTGATTGCCTTTTAGAAGTTTTTGAAGATTCCTCATACCAACATGGGCTAGCCTACGGTGCCACACCCATCCCATGTTGGTCTTTGCCATCAAGCATGTGCCAAGTTGAGTTTTATCCATGGTGATGTCCACGACATAAAGCTTTCCCTTGAGCGCACCCTTGAAGGCAATTGAGTTATCAATTCTTCTAGTGACAATCACGCCTTCGTTAGTGAACAAGCAATTATAACGTTTTGCACATAATTAAGATATGGATAAAACATTATGATCTAGTGACTCAACATGCATAACATGAGAAATAGTGTGTTGTGGTGAAATAGATATTTTACCAATACCTAGTACCTTCCCTTGGCTATTGTTGCCAAAGTAGAAACCTTGACTTGGATCATTGTTTTCTTCATACTCCACAAACATTTTTCTTACTCCGGTCATATGGTTGGTGTATCCACTATCTAGCACTTATTTTGTACCACCGAAGGAGTAAGCCTACAAAACAAGTTTTGGCTTTGGTTTTAGGTACCCAAGCTTGGTTGGGTCCTTTGAGGTTAGTGACAAGGCATTTGGGCACCCACACACAAGGATTGGGGCTCTTGCGGAGTGGCCCAACATATTTAGCATAGACATAACCAAATGTGCTTCTCATAAGCACATAAGATGCATCAAAATCATGAAACATAGTCAAGTTGGCATTTTTAGCATTTTAGCAAATTTGACTATTTCAAGAGAAGTAGATGCATGTTGTTCATTCTTGGATTGATATGAGCCTTCCCTGACGAAAACAATATGCATCTTATTATTCTTTGGAATCCTAGTGTTTTGCTTTCCTCCCCTTGAATAGCCAAGACCATTTTTGATCAAAGTTGACCTTGTGATCGAGTATGGACTACATGCATACTTGATCTTCTCCTTGTCAAAAATGCCACCCTTAGGTGTACTCTTCCTCTTTGCCATGTTAAGCTCACTTTTCATGTCAAGTATAAGATTGGCACATTTGCAAGTTTTAGTGTTCGACTCCACATTAGGCAAGTTTGAGCTTGTTGAGGCGGAAGAGGAAACACTTGACTTGAGAATTGCGAAATGTGCCTCGAGATTCTTGTAAGCTTTGTTCAAACTCAGAAGCTCATCTTGGAGCACAACATTCAAACTCTTGAGACTTGAAGAAGTCTCCTTGCATTTCGCAAGTTCAAGTTCAAGTGCCTTGTTCTTCTCCTTCTCAAGCTCAAGGAGCTTCTCAAGGTCAAGATTCTTTTGCCTCTACTTGACAAGCAAATCATCTTGTTCCTCAAGAAGTTCCTCCTTGTCTAAGATTTCATCGGAGAGCTTTTTCATTTTAATTATAGCACTTTTGCTCAAACCTTCAAACATGTACTCATTCTCGCTAGCACTACTAAAATCTTCATATTTAATGGAATGGAAGGAGAGTGTAGATTTAACCTTTCACTTTCCCTCCTTTGCCATAAGGCATGTGTGGCTTGAGCTCTTCCACTCTCCCTTGTTTGGCAAGCGAGTCTTCTTCATTGTTGGATTCTTGATGGCGACGGTTGCCACTTCCGCCTCATCATCGGAGGAGGACTCATCATTGGAGTCCCACTCCTTGCCAACATGAGCGTGCCCATTTGCATTCTTCTTCTTGAACATCTTCTCTCTTGAGTCTTCTCATCCATGTTCTTTATCTTCTTGTCTTCTTCCTTTTCGCATTGGCAATTCACAATGAAGTGCCCATACTTGCCACAATTGTAGCAAGCTCTCTTGGTTCTTGACTTGCTCTTGTCCTTGCCCTTGCTCTCATAGTTTGACCCTCTTCTTTTCTTCATCATTCTCTTGAATCTATTGATGAAGAAGGCCAACTCCACATCGTCCATGTTGGTGCTTTCTTCTTCACTTTCTTCATCGTTGCTTGAAGCTTGCACCTATTTGCCTTTGGACTTGGTTGGGTCTTTGAGAGCAACACCCTTATTCTTGGAGGATGTGACTTTGACAAGGTCGTTGATGTGGCGTGCTTCCATCTCCATCATCTCGTGGTTGATGATCTTACCAACCACCTCATCGGAAGTCATTTTGTGGAAGTTTGGACTTTCACAGATGAGGGTGCAAAGTGTCACGTTGCAAGGCATGAAAGCTCTTATCATCCTTTTGACCACTTCATGGTCCATCCACTTCTTGCATCCGTACGCCCGACTCCTATTGATTGGGGTCTTGAGTCGGTTATACATCTCTTGAGGGGTCTCACCATCTTCCATGGCAAATCTTCCATGCCCCCCCTCGATCATCTCAATCTGTGCTTCCCGCACGGACTGGTTTCCGTCATGTGCAATATTGAGCGTATCCCAAATTTTCATGGCTTGCTCCAACCCTTCCACCTTGTTGAACTCTTCTTGGCTCAAGGACGTGTTGAGCACAGCTGCCGCTTGAGCATTGCGGTGGATTTATTGTTCTTGCTCCGGGGTAAGCTCTTCATCATCCACGGGGATATTTACACCTGTATAAACAACACGCCAAAGTGTAGGATTGAGAGAAATAAAATGCAACTTCATGTTATGCTTCAGCATGGTATAGTTAGTGCCATCAAAATGTGGAGGTTTGCCCAAAAGAATTAGCAAGTAGTTGGAATGAGAGTTCAAGCGCTCATAGTTAAAAGGATATCGCGTGTAGTCCTCTTCGGGCTTCTTGATCTTCTTCTCCTTCTCAAGTCTTTGCCTCCTCCTTTCTTCGTCTCTTGCCCTTTGAAGAAGGCCTGCAAGGCGCTTCACTTCTTCATCTTCATCTCGGTCTCAATGTCGAAAGAAAGAGGCTTCGGTTTGTTGTCAATCTTGTTGGGCGAGACTTGGATCCTTGCTCGCCGTTGGCGCTGTTCTCGCCGGTGCCGGTGGTGTCGACGATTGCCAATTTCTTATCACCCTTTTCCCCCATCTCCACTCCAAGCGGTTAAGCTTTTTGGGGGATTTAGGCTCTGATACCAATTGAAAGTTGCCTTGTTAAGGGGGTGAATAGGCGAAACACCTAAAATTTGACTTGATAAAAGCGCATCAGCAAGCAGAGTGCGGACTAGTCCAGCCAGGGGGTGGACTAGTCCAGTCATGGGAAGGTAGAATACCAAAGGTGAGATTTTTAGGAGATTTTCAACGATCTACTTAATGAACTATGAATTATAACAACCTAGCAATCTAGTGGTGAAGTTGCACAAAGAGTAAATGACTAGATCTAGGTGGGTTGCAAGATTGGGACGAAGAACGTGAAGAACCCTAAAGTGATCTAACGAAACGAAGGACAAATCAAGAGCACAAGACACAATATTTATCCCGTTATTCATCTTCACGGAGAAGCCTACATCCACGTTGCGGAGTCCACAAAGGAGTGGGTTGCTCTCAACCCTATCCTTACCAAGCCACCACAAAGGCCGGCTTGTTATTCTACTAAATCACAGGGAGATCACAAAGATCTGTGGGGCAACTCACAATCCGAGGCTCCCCCAAAGTTACATATCAAAGAGATCACAAATCAACACCCAATCAACTCAAAACAATGAGTCAATCTGAGAGAATCGACCAAGAGCTCAAGTCAAAGCACACCCTTCTCTCTTCTCCCTCCAAATCTCACAAACCCTCAAGATTCGCTTTAGGGCTCAGAGAAATGCAGAGAAAGGGCTAGGAGGGCTGTTGGAAGGCTATGGCGGTGCTAGGGTTCGAGAGTCTGCCTTAGAGGCATGGGGGATCAGATTTTATAGGGGTTCCCACAATTAGCCGTTGCCACCAGAAAAAGTGCGGACTAGTCCGTCCTTGGACCCCGGACTAGTCCAGCCTGTGGGGACAAGTGATGTAGCCCTTGACAAACTACAAAGTCTCCCATCACCTTTTGAATTCGAACGGACACAACACCATTGACTAGTCCGTCTAGAAACGGACTAGTCCGATCTCACACGGAACCTTTGTTCCCGTTGAGAACGGACAAGTCTGGTCCACTGGACTAGTCCGGCCTCAAAGGGCGGACAAGTCCGTCCATGCAGAACTTAGTCCTAGCAGCCACCTCCAAGTGCCAAACAGACTAGTGACCCACAAAGGACTAGTCCGAACTCACACAGAACCTTTTATTCTAGTCAGAAACGGACTAGTCTGATTGGGTGGACTAGTCCGCCCCCTAGGGCGGACTAGTCCGGTCCTTCAGAACTTAGTCTCAGAAGGACTCAGACACACTCACCATCCGTCCCCAAATGGACAAGTTCAAACTCACACAGTACCTCTTGGTCCGCCTAACATCAGATCAGTCCAATGTGGCTGGACTAGTCTGGCCTTCCAGTCCAGACAAGTCCGGCCCTGTCCTCAGGGCTGCCTTAACTCATCTCTCCAACTGACCTAACACGGACTAAGTGCTCTTAGATGACACTTTGACACAATGAACACACTAATACTAAAAGGCTAAACTTGACGCAAAGAAATTTTAAAATCTAAATTCTACACTTTGAGTTTTTCCGCCTTTTTCTCCTCTTTTCCTTTTTTAGTGTATCCAACTCTGTCCATTATTTAATCACCTGTACTTACACTTGTATTGCTCATTAGTCCCTTAAGTGTTGTCATTAATCATCAAAACCCATGGAGATTAGCCTAGATGCACTTTCAAGAGGCTCCGTGAAATTGTTTTGCGGCAAATACAGCCTTCTAATACTCATCGCACTCTAACATCTCAAACTTAGTATCAATACATTGGAGCCAATGAGCCGACTCCAATGGTTCTTTCCCTTCTTAGAAAACCGGTGGTTGTCTCACCAGGAAATCCAAATAAGTGCCCAGTGTGGGATTATGCTGTTGTGTCTCTTGTCATATGCTTTGTTGCACCAACATATCAAGAGATTCAGCAATCTTTCCCAAGACTTCCGCCAATCCGGTTGATGATGTCGGTACTTGTTGTTGTGGTGATTTATTTCCGCCTTGACTCGACTCACCAACCTCGCCCCTGGAATGAGTGCGAGCCATACTGCAAAAGTGAGCAATTTACAGTTAAAATTCAAAGTTACAACTCAACTTGAATCCAAAAACATTAACCGTAAAAGCATCACATAAATATTACAGCACTACACTGAATAACATGAATTTTGACAATTCTGATATCTACCAAACTTTAGCAAGTTTGTGAAACCCTTAATTCCAACAGCCAGTAAAATGAAAGATAAATAAAGAACGTGTTATGGAACTTACAGAAGTATAAAACATTCCTGTCCACAACAAGTCCCAAGTTAATTGGGCAACGAGTATTACTCTGTTCAGAATGACCCGCTGGCCTAAATCCCAGAATTTGAATATGAAAATGGAAATTTCATGTCTCAAGTTGAATCTCAAAGTTACAGATAACTTCAATATATTTCCAAGAGTATTCATCTTCCTTCATATCAGTTCTGGATCAAAAGTTATGATATTTAAAAGTTGACAGAATTCTGGAACAATTTTGACAGCATCTCCTTTTAATGTGGCTGTTTTGTCCGCAAGATTTCATAACATTCTACCTCAAATCTGGAGAAACCTTGAACTAAAAAGTCATAATACATATCATAAACTTTCCAACGGTGCCTTCTATTACTCTTAGAAATATTTCTACAAGAAGTTATGGTCAAAATACAGAAAATTCCAGAGAGTCTTTTTGCATGCCCTGTTTTTGGACAGTTCACACTCATCTGAGATTTTCATCCACTTAGAAGGTGATTCTGTTCTGGACTTCTACAGTGTGACACCCGGTTCCGAAAATAAACCAAGTGAAATCATATGTGTGCCCAGGATGTTCATCACACATACACAGATTTATCACAAAATGAATTTAGAATATAACCACATACAAATAATGTTTATGTACTTTATTACATTGACTCATTTTCTCACTCATGAATATCTAACTTATTCTTGCAGCGGAAGACACTAAATGGCAGCAGAAAATGGCTAAGACAACAGGCTCCAACTTCAACTCCACAGGAATGTTAACGGTAGTGCGCATGCCTAGTACTCCACCTGTTCCTCGAAGTATTCTTCTCCTGTAGCTTATGTATATGTGAGAATGCAAGGGTGAGTATATGTCGTACTCAGCAAGTGCGGGGAAAGTATGACATGTAGCTTACAACAAGGTAGGGAATAAAGAGGTTCATTGCAGCAAGCAAATTTCACAGCATGGTAAAACAGCAACTATTTCTAGGTGAGTTAAATCCCAACAAAACTAAGTAATTCATCATCATTCCTTCATCACAATTCATCATTTATCAAGCCTCAACCAGCCAATACTCTTTCTCAAGATCATATCATACTCATAAATATTCATAACCATCTCATTTCATAGAACCGAAACCAAACTCATTGTTATGACCCAAAACAGTCCCCAAAACCAATCCCATTGACAATACCCGAATAACCATCCCAAGTTTTGCCTCTAATCATGGAAGTTGGCCAGGTGCTTGTAACCAGAAGCACGGCTATCATGACAGTTTTACACTCTGCAGAGGTGGCACCACTTTACCCACAAGTTCGTGATTTCGTCACCCGTCGGCGACTAGAGAAAACCTCCATTATAGCAGTACACAACCATCGGTGTATGGCCAAGAGATCACAAAATAGCCTTTACAAAGGGGCTACTAGGATGTACGGACCCACTGAGGGTTCATCGGCAGGCTCGAATCTCCATTCTCCCACCCACGAGCCCCCTCATGTGCCATGCAGTTCCCAGGGCAGTCCTTCTCGACTCCCATTCCCCACGCCATCCAATGGTCCATAACAAGCTAGCAACATGCCTAAATAATCAGCTAAGCCGCACCCATATTTGGCCTTGTGGTGGCACTGTTTTCCTGGCATGTGCTCACATGAACCGGTCCTTAGGTCTACGGCAAGCAAACCACCATCTCATTCAGCAACATCCATGAACCATGCTCGCCTAGATCTCCCCGATTCCATGCTCATTAACATCATCAAGTTCTCATCATGTTTAATCTTATGAGTGCAGTACCTAACCATGTTTTATTTTAGCTTCCCATATCCCGTAAATTAAGCGAAGCAAAAGGTAAAACAACCATACCTGACTCATTAACTTTCCCGGCGACAAGGATGGTTAAGAAAACTAGTAAACTCCTATAAAAGTGTGTCCCATCAAGTTGACACAAGCATACAAGTTTTCGCAAGCAAAACAGTTTTAAAAACATGGGATCAATATGGTCAAGGGGCACTTGCCTTGCTCCCGTGGTTCGTGTTTCTCAAGCGTCTCGATGTCTTGGTGCTGTAGTTACTCGTAGATGGCCTCTTGATCATGTCCTTCTACTCACAACCACGCACATACAAAATTTACAACAATCAATTACCATGCACAAACTGTACTCAAGATGCAATGAGGTGGACGAATGCAATTCCTATGGTGCAGTTTATAAAAATCAGTTTGCACGTGTTCTTGCAAGTTTTAGTAGGCTTCCATTGGGTTTGATGATGAACAAGGCTGTTGGGACCAAGTGTGGACGTGGTTATGATCTTGACACAATGTGTAGATCAATTCCACCGTCAAAAATTGACAAAAACATGGTCTGTCCACACGCAGAATTTTCTGCTCGCAGAGGGTGGAGAAAACGGGTGCGTAGAAACAGCGGCGACGTGGTAAGAGGGGCAACGAAAACCTACCTCACTTCTTCCTTGCGGCAGGGCCTTCTCCTTTCCAATGGCAGCAGTTGGAGATTTTCTTAGAGGATTATGGAGCTGCGGCTAGGGCATAATGTCGGGGCTTCTTCTCCGACGATGGCGAGCCGTGGAAGAGATTTGACGGCGGCCAAAATTTACCAAGGACGGAGACCTGATATTGGTAGCAGGGGGAGAGAGGGCGGCGGCCAAAAAGAGGGCTGGGGTGGCAGCTACGGGGGAGGGTTTTATTTATAAGGGGGGAAAAGAGCTAGGGAGGTAAGGATTTTAGCAACTCAATTATCCAAGGGCTGATATTTAATTTTAAAAGAGGTGGGAGCTAGGGGCTGTGGTTTTATTATTTATTTTCCACCAATGGCTTAGATTATTTGGGAAAATAAAAGCCCACCTAAAAAACAGAGGGGGGCGGCTAGGGTTCCTCCCCTAATGGGTTACGTCCAAGGGGAAAGGGCCCACTAGGGTTCCCCCCCCCCCTATGTGGTGCGGCCAATTTGGGGGGAACCCCCCCCCCCCCAAAAATGTGGGGAGAAATTCCCTAGGGGAATTTTGGAGAATTTGGGGGAAAATCAGGAAAATTGGGGAAAAATAGGGAAATTAGGGAAGAGGGGAATTTGGGGGAATTTTGGTGAAAATTTGGGGTGGCTTGATTTGGCTATTTTAATATTTTTCTTTTTTTATTTCTTTTTATTTTCTATTTATTTTCATCATTTTCTATTTTTATTTCCTTTTATTATTTTATTTGCTTATATATCCCTCTCTTTATTTTCTTCTTCATTCTAAATGCTTCTCTACATGAAAAATGTATGCAATGCATGGTAGTAAAATTGAGAGTGTTACAAACCTACCCCCTTAAAATGAATCTCGCTCTCGAGATTAGATAGAGTGGAGAAAAGATGAGTGAATTCCATCTTGAGGTCTTCCTCACGCTCCCATGTAGCTTCGGCTTCCGTGTGATGGCTCCATTATACCTTGGACCAACGGATTACTTTGTTCCTCGTGACCCTTTCCTTTACATCCAAGATTTTGATGGGGTATTCCTCATAGGTCAGATCCTCCTGAAGTTCTAGCTCATCCATCGGTACCTGTTCTTCCGGTACTCTTATGCACTTCTTGAGCTGGGATACGTGAAATACGTCGTGCACGTCGGAGAGGTGCGTTGGCAGCTCTAGTTGGTAGGCTACCTCTCCTCACATGCCCAAAATCTTGAATGGCCCGATGTGGCGAGGTGCTAACTTGCCTTTGATGTTGAACCGCCGTTGGCCACAGATAGGCGACACCTTAAGATAGACGAAGTCTCCAACTTCGAAGGTCAAACTCTTTCGCCTTTTGTCCGCATAGCCATTTTGACATGACTGAGTGAATGTAGCCTAGAGGGGGGTGCATAGGCTTTTCGACGCTTTGTTAATCCCTGAAACACTTAGTAGGTTTATCAAATACAGGGAAATCGGACTAGTCCGGTAGAGTGCGGACTAGTCCGTTTTCTACTCAGAGAAAAATCGGACTAGTCCGGTATGCGTGGACTAGAGAGATCAAGATTGATCAATATTTTCACTTCTAGTACCCTATGCAGCGGAAATTAATTGATAACCTAGATGTATTACAACAATGAAACAATGAATGACAGAGATCAACTTTGATTTCAATGCTTCAACATGAATTTCACAAGATTAATTAAACACTAGAATATGATGAACAATAAATGAACACGAGTAGGAGACAAGATTTTATCCCGAGGTTCGATTCCACGAAGGAAATCTACGTCCCCATTGAGGAGTCCACTAAGGACCGGGTCTTCACCAACCCTACCCTCGTCGAATCGCCACGGAGGCCAATTCTCTTCCACTAATCACAAAGGGCAAAGAAATCGTTCAAGGGGCCTTCTCATAAGTTGAGGGCTCCCCAAGAATTAAAATGAATGAACACGGCCAAACACACTCAAAAGATGAACAATAAATGAACAAGAGTGTGCGAGAGATCAAATCCAAGAGCTCAAGATGTGTAGAACAAGTCTCTCCTTTGATCAATTGCTAATCCCCAAAGATTTGATCCTTTTTGGGTTAGAATGTGTGGAGAGATGTGAATTTTGGGCTCTTGGGAGGTGTGACTTCGCAGGGGGTCAAAAAGTTATGGTGGTATGGCCGTACACCTCTTTTTATAATAGGGTTTCCAATAGTTACGTTAGGGTTTCCGATGTCCGGACTAGTCCGTTGTAGACTCCGGACTAGTCCGGTGTGCGGCGTGTGAAAAACCCTAAGTGTTGTGAGATACCGGACTAGTCCGTAAGAGTGCGGACTAGTCCGTTGTCTATCCAGAGACAAAATCGGACTAGTCCGGTCCATATCGGACTAGTCTGTTTTTTAGTCAGAAAGAAAATCGGACTAGTCCGGCTGATACCGGACTAGTCCGCACATGCTGATTTTGTGCAGTTAGTGTGATTTCTTTCACTTGAGCTCTTGGGGTGTGTTTCCACAACATACTCTATACTAAATAATCTAATCTTTTCAGCTCCTGAGCTCTTATTAATTTGGATCCTCCTTCTCCTTTCTCTTTGTGCTTTCTTCCTAATTTCTTTAAGAACCTGCGCTCATCTCAATAATTTTGTTAGGGTCTCATTCGTTTGTCATAAATCAACCAAAACCCACAAGGGATGCCTGGATGCACTATCAATCTCCCCCTTTTTGGTGATTGATGTCAACCAATTGAGATCACACAAATATAATAAGAAAAAAATTTAGATTTTCATAAAATGTGCACATATGAGTTTTGAGCAAAATAGGCAATGTAGACATAAGACATATGTGCACTCTTTATGGTGGGGTGCAAAACTACATGTGTGAGCAATAATTTTGATGTGAATATCATAATAAGCATAATCATAAAATCATCAAGAGTCTCAAGCCTACATAGCAGTTTTAAACATGCATCATTAATCAAAATCATAACATAGTCATCATTTCACATTACATGTCCAAAAGCATAATGATAGCATAAGTCTTACAAAAGTTCATCTCTTAAACTAGGACATAAAAAGAAGAGCCTACGACCTAAGACTCCCCCTCAATCTAAGACTCCCCCTCAATCTCTCCCCCTTTGGCATCAAGGAACCAAAAAGAAGGAGAGGAGGGATCTACTTGTTGTCGCCGACTCACTCCTCGCTGTCGGTCCTTTTTTCGTCTTCATCATCAGGCTGAGGAGGAGAAGGAGGATCACTCGTCGTGCCAAAGTAGGCATGCTCTGATGGAGAGAGAGAGGAGGAAGCTCTGTGAAGTCAGATGCAGAGTCCTCTGAGATGACTGGAGATCCAATGGGCTCAATCTCCAGTTTTTGGCATATTTCTTTGACATTGGCCTTCATGTATCTCATTTCTTCTTTTCTTGCCTTGTTCATCTTATGAAGCTTAACCTCAGTTTTGCGGCAAGAACTAAAGATAGCAGCCAAATACTTCATAATTCCACTAGAGGACCGTTTGTGTGGAGAGGCCCTAGTCTTGGACGAAGGCCTTGCATCTTCTTGAGCTCTCTCTGGATGTTCCTCAGGTGAGCCAGGTGAGGGAGCAGCTGGGAGAGAGGCTTGAGAAGGCTTCTGAGGCCTTAGAGCAGTGTGCTCCACATCCTTCACAAACTCGATTCCTATGACTTTTTCAATCATGAACCTCAAGTATGGTGCATAGCCACAGGAACGGTTTGGTGTGCAGGATATGTTCACCATGTCATTCCAAATGTAATCGAAGATATCAAATCTTCTCCTCCTGCTGATTACTTTCATCAAGGTTCTCAAGTAACCTTGGACACTCCCGGCATCTCCATCCTTTGGAGCAATGGTCTTCCGGAGCACTCTGTTGAGAACAATGAAGAAGGGCTTCATGTTCTTGGTTGAGGGAGCATTGAATGGGAGTCGAGTATCATAGAGGAATTCCATCTTGTTCTTCTCCACAACTCCAATATTGTGAATCACAATCTTATCATTGTCGGTGTCCTCAAGGTGCAGCAATCTGGCAAACTCAGTGTAAGGGCCTCAGTTTTTGACACAAAATTGAAGTGTTCATCACCACACACACACATACCTCATTTGAGGAAAGATGATGAACACAAATGAAGAGCAAGTAACAATTATCAACATGCTCATTAGAGAACAAACTTACACATTGCAAAAGTGGTATTTCCCACATGTGATATAGATGGGCTGGACATATGAAAACTCCTACACTTTACTAAGGATGTCCCTGCCAAGTTTCACCCAAATTCAGAACCTTTTTGAGGTCATCTTGGGTATAGATAGGAAGAGGGCAGTTTGAAAACATATTCAAATTCAAACTGTGTTTATCCCATGAATTTAAAAATTGAAGGCATATTGTTACTCAGCACATTTTTGTGAGCTCACACACCAATTTTCACTCCATTTGGAGTTGATCTTGACATGAGCTAAGGGGGAGAAATTCAAACTTTATTTGGATTTCAAACTGAACTTGTGCTGAAATTCATTCAAACCAAACCTCATTTGAACTTTGATCAATTCAGATGGCTCATGGGGGAATAATTTGAATTGCCAAGGGTAGTATGGGGTTCACTGTTTACAACAGTGATTAGAAGTAAATTTCAGAGGTTAAAAGGAAGGGTGGGACCCACATGTCAGCCTCTACTTCAACACAAACCGACTGAGACTTTTCACTCGGGTCGCCGAGCCGCAGCGGTGATCGCCACCGAGGCCAGCCACCGCGCCACCAGCTGCTTGCCCACGCGCGGGAATGAGGCGGTGCAGAGCCTTCTTAAGGCGCCTGCCCCCCTCCTCGGCCGAGGTAGCGACGTGTTTTCCGCAAGAACCCAGCACTGGCCGAAAGTTTCCGCAGTTCGGACTTGATCGGAGGACGCCGATCGCAGCTCCCTCCTTCCACTCCAGAGTCCCAGCAAGGTACTAGAGACCTTCATCCATCCTCCCCATTGCTAGAATTCGGTTGAAACCGATTGATATCGGCTGTGCCGAAAGATCAAACTCGGAACTTGGAACCGCCGCACCTCGGGCTCTCGTGGACAGCCCAACCTGGGCGTTGTCACGCCCGAGCCAAGGCACCCTTGGACGCGCGGGTGACCGGTGCTGCTCATCCCCGAGCCACAGCCCGAGTGGTTGCTCACCGGCGGCGAATTTCCACTTTTCCCCTTTCTGTGTGCAGAATGACCTTCGGGTACGATTCTGCTTAATTCGTGCTCTAGAAAGGATTAGAGGGCCTCAGGCCACTCCCACACGAGCTAGACACGGTAACGCACAAGTTGCCTTCACAACTCTGGGCCGGAGAACCTCTGTGCCCGGCATAATTTAAGGTCTACTAATGGCGGAACGAACGAGGGGTATCGGGCACACGGTGAGGACCTATTTCAGGCCTTCCCCGAGCTGCCTCGAGCTCAGGTCGACCTTCTCTGAGGTCCACTGATGCTCCCCGACCGATTTCCCAAGTAGCTGAGGTGTTAGAGAAGTCAGCCGACATGGCCGAAGTCATTCCGAGGTGGCGGCTCGTCGCCGACCATGCTCCGGCCATTGTCATGAGCAGCTGACCCTAGAATCCGGTTCCCCAAGTAAAAGTAGGCAGGGGCGGCCAGAATCAAGAAGTTTGGAGCTGTACAGCAGCCGGCGGCGAGCTCTCCGGCGAGGTCCCTCGGCGGCGGAGCGCGGGTGTCGCGAGGTTGAAGAAGGGGGTGGACCCCAACTGTCAGCGGCCGATATTTTGAATCGGGATCCGGCTGCGGCCAGGATCGGGTGTGCTGGCGCGCAAAATCCTTGTAGGCCGCGATGTGCCGTCGCCCAGGCGTGCGACGCGTGTCCCCTGGGCCCACGCGCGAGTTTAAACTTTTCCCCGATTTTCAGATTTCCTTCAAACTTCAAATCCTCATAACTTTGGCTAGGAAGCTCCAAATTGAGTGAACCAAATTTTGCTGGATTCAGCTCTCTGAGTACTTTCCAGAAAATCAAGTTTCACTTCCTGAAATTCCTTATTTCTCCAGAATTAATTCCTCAAAGTTTAAACTGTTAGGAATTTTAACTGGAGAATCCTTTGGAGGAAAATCCTGAAATTTTGCTGAGATGTTCACCAAAATATCCTTGAACTACCATAAAAATTTCAGATCCATTTGAGCTCATTTAATCCACCTAATGGTGTGATTAGTGAAACTGTTCCAGAGAAAATAGAAAATGTTCAGAAACATTTTCAGAATTTTCTCTGAAATTGTTTAGCTCATATCTTTAGTTAGAGACTTCCAAATTAAGTGAGACCAACTCCATTAGAACCCTCTGAAAATCTAGTTTTCAGAAAGACATAGTTTGTTTCATGAAAATCCTTAGAACACCCTAAAAGCCTTTAATTAAGGTCAAGGACATAATTAATTGTGGAGGGCTCAATTGAGCTTTGCTGCAACTAAAACTTGACCAAGTCCCTGTTTAGGTTGTAACCAAGCCACAGTAAAAGTTTCACAGTCATTAGGTCTGTCTAGCAAGGGTTATAGACTTCACAACTTCAAAGTTAATACAAATGCATTTAAATTGATACATATGTTTCTTATATCATGTAGTCGCTAAGGTCGAGGAGGAACCCGAAGTCCTAGACTTCGTTACTCCGGAGGAACAGCTAGCCTACGACCAAGAGCAGCAAGGCAAGCCCCGGTTTGCTTTAACCTTTTTACAAATGTTTGTTGTTTTGAACACATCTTTGAATATTATTCTTTGCATTAGAGTCTTGTTTGGAAACCCAACTGCACAGCCAAGAAAACCATGGGTTGGGTTTAGGATTGAAAACCTCGTTAGCCACTGCATTGCTAGGATAGAGTAGGATTCGGTACAAGTCGAGTAGTTGGAACTACTCGCGAGAATAGACTAGAGGCACATTGCTCGTGTAGAGATAGCACATGATACACATGGCAAGAAAATGAGACCGAGCGGAGAGTAAGGGCAGCAGGACTTTGGGGCCTGTGTGCTGTAGCTCCGCTTGTGTCGATTGAGGACCGAGCCGTGTGCGGGCCTGTTGAACAAGCTAGAACAGTACCGAAGACCTACCGGCTATACGGGAACCGGGAAACTGATGTAACTCGGGTAGCTGGGTATTGAGGCATTGCCCGTCGTTCAGAGGGTAGGTTGAGAGCTCGAGGTGTAAATCGGCTGGCGGCACGGAGATGCGCGTGCAGAGACCTCTTGCTCGGGACGATGTGACCGGTTCAATATTTGGCTAACGGGTGAAAGGTAGTCGCGTACGGCGTCCGTGATGGTTGTTGTAGGCAACATCGAGTACGGGCGTACGTGACGGGTTGTTCGGGTAACCCTGCAGGTGTAAATCGATTATAATCGCCGTCCCTCGCGGTCAGTGAGTACCACTTGTTCACTGTACCATGACGTAGAAAGAACAGGTTAGTTACATGTTAAAATGTTGCTGATTGAAAGCTGGACATTGATTGTTAATGATATGCTGTAGCTTAGAGCTAATTAAAGTTCTTTTCAACTTTGGGCAAAGTACATGAGAGAAATGCGTTTCTTGTTTGATTGCGGCTCTCTCATGTGCCTTAGCATAAGGTTCTCCACAACCTGCTGCTAAAACTTGAAAGTAAGGTTCTACTAATTAGGCGAGTCCTTGCAAATGATTTTTACCTCATACAACCCACTACCTCATGTAGAAGTTCCATGTTTAGGTGAGACGGGTCAGACTTGCTGAGCCTTCGTGCTCACTGCTTGTGTTTGAAGCTTTTGCAGGGTTCTATGAGGAAGGGACTCCCGAAGAGGAGACGGAACCCCAGGAGGGGAACCCCGTCGAGTGGGAGTCGTGCACGCCGCAGAGTTAGTGTGCGTGTGTGCTAGCAAGGACACGTTCAAGGGCTGAACGTGCACTTGATGCTTAGTCTACGCCCGCGAGTGTGGACTAAACTTATTTTGAAGTAAACATGTTCATAAACTTGTTTATGTAATAAAATTTCTGCTTCCGCTTTGTACCTTTGACGTGTGTTATACGGTGCTGTGCAACGCAGCACCCCTCAGCGTGATCCTGGCTCGACAGGACCAATGGGGTCGTGTCAGCGTGGTATCAGAGCTCGCTTGAGGTTTAACACAGTACAAAGGTCTTCTTTTTCAAAAATCCAGTGAGGAACGAGTTAGTAGCCCGTATAAGGATGTTATTAGTATATAGAAAGTGGCTTAGTAACCTAATTGTTATGTCAGAAAATCGTGCATCTCGGGACGTTCATGTCTTGGGGGGTGCACGTGAGCGCTGTCCACCAGTGCGCACAAGCTGAAGGGTGGAGCCCCACGGGTGGCAGGTAACCCGACCCGCTTTAGTATCCTCTACGACTCTTCATGTCGTTTGGGGTATTCGAGCAACGTCTGTCCCTGGCGTGCGTGGTGCAATATGGGAGACCCCGTCACGTGGTCTGAAACGTGAACACGTAACTCAAGGCGTGGTTGGCTTGAGAACATCCGGGCAAGTGATGACGGCCGGGTGTACTAACTGTATGTATTCCGGGCTCGGTGTGCAGCCGAGTCTGATGATTGTTTGAGTTTCTGCAGGTAGCCTTACCACGAAATGGTAGACGTGTAGTATCTGTGTGCGAGTGACGAGTAGTGCCACTGAACTAACGAAGCCGGCTAAGTCCGGCATAGGTTTTTCCTTTGTGAGGACGTAGTACCGACATAAGCTGGTGACGCCTCGACGTCACACCCAACTAAATGAACAACTTCATTTAAAAATTTGAAGGTTTTGATCCAAAGTAGTAAAATTGATGTAACTCCTTCCCTTGTACAGGATATTCAAAGTTAACAAGTTTTCAACTTATAGGATGTTAGGGACAGAGCACTCTGTTTTCAGCTGAATCAAGGCTGAAGTTAATCAGAGGTTAGAGGTTGAGTTCTTTCGAGGTTGGGGTTGTATTATACATTTTTGGAAAGCGTTGGAAGAGCTTTACAACTCTTCTGTTGAGGTCCAGAGGTGTTTCATCCCTTAACCACTCGAAAAATGCAGTAGAGTTGAAACTGTCCAGAAAACAGGACAGAGCAAAGACTCTCTGTAAACTCTCTGTAAATTAAGCATAACTTCCTGCTTAAAAATCCAAAAAAATAGGAAATGAGGTAGTTCTGGAAAGCTTATGAGATGGGTTACAAATTTGTAACAGAAAGTTTTGTCAGATTAGGAACAGAATTAACTGGGATTCTTGGATCAAATCAGTACCTAGGGCAGGGAGGTGCTATCCAATTGTTTCCAGAAATTCTGTTAGCTTGGACATCTCATAACTTTTGAACCAGGACAGATCTTAGGCCAAACAAATACTTTCTGGAAATCTATTGAAGCTAACTGTAACTTTGATGTTGAGCTCCAGGACTGGTTTTGCCTTTAACCTGGCCTAAATCAGATTGATATGGAAACTGGTCAGGGCTGTCATGGTAACAGCAGATCAGCAGTCAAATTTGTTTAAAAATTTGAACTATGTTTCCAAGTGTTATGGGTTCAATGACATATCTTATGTTATAACTCAATGGTTTACTGTTTAAATAAATATTTGACATTTCTCAAATATATTTTTACAGATGGCAGCAGATAAACGGTTGGAGAACGGGTGGGTAGTTTCCCACTGCTCTGACCGTAGCGGCTACCCGGAAGCATTGTGGCAAATGCTCCAATATTTCGGGTATAACCAGATGCCGCAATACTTCGCCAAGGGAGAAGGCGAAGAGGGGAACAAGACGTGGACGATCCATGTCGAGGTTCCCGCAGGACCTACGCCACCCGGTTGGGTGCCATTCACCGTCACGGTGAGAGGAAGACAACCGGAAGGGATGTGGCAAGTGGCAGCCCGTGACACTATGTCACGTTTCTGCCAGCTACATGTGCAGGCTATGGAGGGTACTCCATACGCACTCGTTCCGGTGGAGGGGCGAGCTCAGCATGGGTGGGAAGAAAGGTACCTGGAGGCAACAGACCCGAGTTGCCCAAAGTACAACCCCGCGGAGGCAAACCTCAGCCTCCAAATGAGGGCGGGAAACGCTGTGATGGACAGCCAAGCTGTTCATACGGAGCGTCTCGCCACCAAGCTCAAGGAGAGCACAAGCCGTGGAGATCATTTTGAGAGTGCTCACAGCGCACTCCGCAATGTGCTCCTTCCGACGATCAAGCGACTGAATGAACAACACAATCAGTTGCGTCGTCTGAAGAAGGCAAAGAAGAAGGGCCGTGTTGACATCGCGGCGTTGCAAGAGCTGGTGCAGACCCTAACCCAGCAGAATGAGGACCTTGCTCAAGAGCGGGACGACGCTATTGAGGAAGGACAAGGCTGGGAAGAGGACTACAACCAGGCTATGGACGAGGTGCATGCATTGCAGGACCTCGTGCCCCCGGTATTGGGCGTACCGGTAGTCTTGGGTCTTCCAGCCATGGGAGAGCCCGAAATGGGAGAAGAGGTGGTAGACCCCGAACCACCAGCCGAGGTACCGGAGGAGGACGACCCACAGGAGGTCGAGTTCTACTCCGAGTAGGGGGTTACGGTTGCCAAGTAGGGCAGCTAGGGTAGCGTAACCCAACTTTTGTAATCGGTGACATGTCGTGTAGACAGTAGCGTATGTACAGGTAGTGACGACATGAGCACGACTTCTCGGAGATCCGACAATGATGTATCTTGTATAAAGTTTATGCTTTATCAATATATGTGAATGTTGTGCAAATTGATCATGTGTCACTTCAATACCTACTGTTGCGTATGGAATTTTTAGTAAGACATGTGCTAATTGCTGCTGTTTTGAATTTCAGAATGACGCGTACTCGTGCCAACCCTGACGTTGGGGGTACCAGTCAAGGGGGAGAGACCTCCCAACCACCTCCCGAGGACTCCTCGGGACAGCAACAGCAAAAGCAAACACCGCCACCGCCACTGCCAACGGTTACATTGGCCGACATTGTCGCGGCAATGGCGGGTTCACATCAGCAGCACACAGAGCTGCTGCAAACGTTAATTGCGAATACGTCTCGCCCAGAGAGACGTCAAGATCGTGAGGAGCGCCAACAGAGCTCCTACTCTGACTTCCTGGCGACTCATCCCCCTGTATTCTCAAGGGCGGATGAACCACTTGACGCGGACAACTGGCTCCGCGCCATAGAGATGAAGTTCGGGCTGCTCCAAATCAGCGAGCAGCGCAAGACTCAGTTCGCGGTCCAGCAGCTCCAAGGATCCGCGAGCGCGTGGTGGGCCAACTTCTGTGCTTCCCAGCCCACCGACCGAGTGATGACCTGGGCGGAGTTCCGGACGGCCTTCAGGGCCTATCATATACCGCCAGGTCTGATGAAGAGGAAGACGCAGGAGTTCTTACACCTGCAACAAGGGAGCCGGAACGCGCTGGAATATTCCAGGGCGTTTAACGATCTCGTGCTCTACGTCTCGTATCACGCAGATACGGACGAGAAGCGGCGGGACCATTTTTACCAGGGGCTTAACCCGCTCCTGAAGGATAAGCTGGCGATGTTCAATCGCGGCAGCCTCAACGACATAGTTGATGCTGCGATTGTTCAGGAGGACTCCGGCAAGGAGTTGGCGGCGGCAGAGCGAAAGCGAAGCGCGCCGCAGAGCAGCGGAGAAGGAGGCGGTCCTTCTCAGAAGTTTCGGATGGTGAATCGCCCACCATCAGGTCCACGCTGGCAGCCACCACAGCGGTCGATGTCGTTCCGCGGTCGGCCGTACTCTTCACCAGCATTCCGGCCGGCACTGCCAGCACCACCGCAACAACAACAGCAGCAGCGGGCGATGCCGCGTGCGTTTGCACCTCCGCAACGCATGCCGGGCTTCGTCCCCCGAGTACTCCACCAGCAGCGGCCACGTGTTACAAGTGTGGTCGTCCAGGACACTTCGCGAGCAGTTGCCCGGAGAGGCAAGGCGGCGGAGTGGCACCACAGTTTCCGGGGAGGAATCAACCCCGGAACCCTACTAATGCGTGGCGGGCAAACCCTAGGCCCGGTACTGTCCACCAGCTTGCCATTGAGGACGTGCCGGAGGGCGAGCCAATCCTTGCGGGTATGTTCCAACTCCACCAGCATTCCGCTATAGTACTATTTGATTCAGGCGCCACGCATAATTTTATTAGCCAAGCTTTCATTGCTAAACACAGCTTGCCAATACTACCCACCGATAGTCCATATTTAATTTGTTCACCGGGTGGGAAGATTTCAGCAAGCGTAATGGTCTCCAAAGCACCATTATGCTTAGCGGGTAGAGTGTACCCCACGTCTCTCATTATCTTAGAGGGACAGAAGGTCGATGTCATCCTAGGGATGTCGTGGTTAACCCGCCACGGCGCTGTTTTAGACACCGTCCTTCGAGTCGTGCACTTAAACTCAGAGGTGCACGGTTCTCACTCATTATTTCTGGACAGTCCAGAAATAAAACTTTCAAGTGTCTATCAGTCCACAACTATCAGATTGGAAGACATTCCAGTGGTCCGGGAGTTTTCTGATGTATTCCCGGATGATTTACCGGGGATGCCACCCGATAGGGAGGTGGAGATCAAGATCGAACTCGCACCGGGAACCATGCCAATGTCCCGAAGGCCGTACAAGATGGCGCCCAAGGAGTTGGCGGAACTGAAAACTCAGCTCACGGACCTTCTGGAGAAGGGTTTTATTAGGCCGAGCTCCTCGCCATGGGGCTGTTCGGCATTATTTGTCAAGAAGAAGGATGAGACGGTGCGGCTTTGCGTGGACTACCGTCCCTTAAATGCCGTAACCATCAAGAACAAGTACCCGTTGCCACGGATCGACATGTTGTTTGATCAGTTGGTCGAAGCAAAGATCTTTTCCAAGATGGATTTAAGATCCGGGTACCATCAGATTAAGATAAGGGCGGAGGACATTCCAAAGACAGCTTTCTCGACAAGGTACGGACTTTATGAGTACCTGGTCATGTCCTTCGGCCTCATTAATGCTCCAGCTCACTTCATGTATTTAATGAACTCGGTGTTCATGCCGGAGCTGGACAAGTTTGTCGTGGTCTTCATCGACGACATCCTGGTATATTCCAAGTCGGAGGAAGATCACAAGAAACATCTGCGTATAGTCTTGCAACGGCTGCGGGATCACAAGTTATACGCAAAATTCAGCAAATGCGAGTTTTGGATATCACAAGTGCCTTTCCTCGGGCATATCATCTCAGCAGAGGGTATCGCTGTGGACCCGAGCAAGATCACGCAAGTGCTGAATTGGAAATCCCCGAGAACTGTTCATGAGGTACGGAGTTTCCTCGGACTCGCGGGATATTATCGGAGGTTCATTCCGAACTTCTCGAAGATTGCCAAGCCAATGACAGAGCTGCTGAAGAAGGCTACCAAATATGTTTGGAGTCCAGCATGTGAAGCAGCATTCAAGGCTTTAGTCAAGCACCTAACATCAGCACCGGTTTTGGCGCAGCCAGACACAACAAAACCGTTCGATGTGTACTGCGATGCATCCGGCATTGGGCTCGGATGTGTGCTGATGCAAGACCGAAGAGTGGTCGCGTATGGATCACGGCAGCTTAGGAACCATGAGCAAAATTATCCAACTCACGACTTGGAGCTCGCTGCCGTGGTACTTGCACTGAAGATGTGGAGGCACTACCTACTCGGTAACCTCGTACATTTATATACCGACCACAAAAGCCTCAAGTACATATTCACTCAGAAGGAGCTGAACATGAGGCAACGAAGATGGTTAGAACTGATAAAGGATTACGAGATAGAGATCCATTATCATCCGGGCAAGGCAAACGTTGTGGCAGATGCGCTGAGCCGCAAGTCACACGTCAATAATCTGACCATCACACCATTGGAAGAGAGCGAACCACCACTCCATGTGAATCCACACGGAGCTCTCTACAACCTAGCTTTGATCCCCACCATCCGTGAAGAGATAGCGGCAGCCCAGAAGAATGACAAGGGCATGTCACATTTACGGAGACGTGTAGACAGTGGGGAGTTGAAATGTTTCCGGAAGGACGGAGACGGCATCCTATGGTTCAAGGACCGGATCGTCGTACCCCGAAACCCGGAGTTACGGAAGAAAATCTTTGATGAGGCTCACTTATCAAAGTTTTCTATTCACCCCGGCAGCAACAAAATGTATCAAGAACTCAGAAGAAAGTTTTGGTGGACACGGATGAAGCGAGAGACGGCAAAATACGTGTCCGAGTGTGATACATGTCGAAGGGTGAAGGCAGACCACATGCGGAAACCGGGACTGCTGCAACCACTGGGCATTCCTGCCTGGAAGTGGGACGACGTGAGCATGGATTTTGTAAGAGTGCGGACTAGTCCGTTGTCTATCCAGAGACAAAATCGGACTAGTCCGGTCCATATCGGACTAGTCTGTTTTTTAGTCAGAAAGAAAATCGGACTAGTCCGGCTGATATCGGACTAGTCCGCACATGCTGATTTTGTGCAGTTAGTGTGATTTCTTTCACTTGAGCTCTTGGGGTGTGTTTCCACAACATACTCTATACTAAATAATCTAATCTTTTCAGCTCCTGAGCTCTTATTAATTTGGATCCTCCTTCTCCTTTCTCTTTGTGCTTTCTTCCTAATTTCTTTAAGAACCTGCGCTCATCTCAATAATTTTGTTAGGGTCTCATTCGTTTGTCATAAATCAACCAAAACCCACAAGGGATGCCTGGATGCACTATCAATCTCCCCCTTTTTGGTGATTGATGTCAACCAATTGAGATCACACAAATATAATAAGAAAAAAATTTAGATTTTCATAAAATGTGCACATATGAGTTTTGAGCAAAATAGGCAATGTAGACATAAGACATATGTGCACTCTTTATGGTGGGGTGCAAAACTACATGTGTGAGCAATAATTTTGATGTGAATATCATAATAAGCATAATCATAAAATCATCAAGAGTCTCAAGCCTACATAGCAGTTTTAAACATGCATCATTAATCAAAATCATAACATAGTCATCATTTCACATTACATGTCCAAAAGCATAATGATAGCATAAGTCTTACAAAAGTTCATCTCTTAAACTAGGACATAAAAAGAAGAGCCTACGACCTAAGACTCCCCCTCAATCTAAGACTCCCCCTCAATCTCTCCCCCTTTGGCATCAAGGCACCAAAAAGAAGGAGAGGAGGGATCTACTTGTTGTCGCCGACTCACTCCTCGCTGTCGGTCCTTTTTTCGTCTTCATCATCAGGCTGAGGAGGAGAAGGAGGATCACTCGTCGTGCCAAAGTAGGCATGCTCTGATGGAGAGAGAGAGGAGGAAGCTCTGTGAAGTCAGATGCAGAGTCCTCTGAGATGACTGGAGATCCAATGGGCTCAATCTCCAGTTTTTGGCATATTTCTTTGACATTGGCCTTCATGTATCTCATTTCTTCTTTTCTTGCCTTGTTCATCTTATGAAGCTTAACCTAAGTTTTGCGGCAAGAACTAAAGATAGCAGCCAAATACTTCATAATTCCACTAGAGGACCGTTTGTGTGGAGAGGCCCTAGTCTTGGACGAAGGCCTTGCATCTTCTTGAGCTCTCTCTGGATGTTCCTCAGGTGAGCCAGGTGAGGGAGCAGCTGGGAGAGAGGCTTGAGAAGGCTTCTGAGGCCTTAGAGCAGTGTGCTCCACATCCTTCACAAACTCGATTCCTGTGACTTTTTCAATCATGAACCTCAAGTATGGTGCATAGCCACAGGAACGGTTTGGTGTGCAGGATATGTTCACCATGTCATTCCAAATGTAATCGAAGATATCAAATCTTCTCCTCCTGCTGATTACTTTCATCAAGGTTCTCAAGTAACCTTGGACACTCCCGGCATCTCCATCCTTTGGAGCAATGGTCTTCCGGAGCACTCTGTTGAGAATAATGAAGAAGGGCTTCATGTTCTTGGTTGAGGGAGCATTGAATGGGAGTCGAGTATCATAGAGGAATTCCATCTTTTTCTTCTCCACAACTCCAATATTGTGAATCACAATCTTATCATTGTCGGTGTCCTCAAGGTGCAGCAATCTGGCAAACTCAGTGTAAGGGCCTCAGTTTTTGACACAAAATTGAAGTGTTCATCACCACACACACACACACCTCATTTGAGGAAAGATGATGAACACAAATGAAGAGCAAGTAACAATTATCAACATGCTCATTAGAGAACAAACTTACACATTGCAAAAGTGGTATTTCCCACATGTGATATAGATGGGCTGGACATATGAAAACTCCTACACTTTACTAAGGATGTCCCTGCCAAGTTTCACCCAAATTCAGAACCTTTTTGAGGTCATCTTGGGTATAGATAGGAAGAGGGCAGTTTGAAAACATATTCAAATTCAAACTGTGTTTATCCCATGAATTTAAAAATGGAAGGCATATTCTTACTCAGCACATTTTTGTGAGCTCACACACCAATTTTCACTCCATTTGGAGTTGATCTTGACATGAGCTAAGGGGGAGAAATTCAAACTTTATTTGGATTTCAAACTGAACTTGTGCTGAAATTCATTCAAACCAAACCTCATTTGAACTTTGATCAATTCAGATGGCTCATGGGGGAATAATTTGAATTGCCAAGGGTAGTATGGGGTTCACTGTTTACAACAGTGATTAGAAGTAAATTTCAGAGGTTAAAAGGAAGGGTGGGACCCACATGTCAGCCTCTACTTCAACACAAACCGACTGAGACTTTTCACTCGGGTCGCCGAGCCGCAGCGGTGATCGCCACCGAGGCCAGCCACCGCGCCACCAGCTGCTTGCCCATGCGCGGGAATGAGGCGGTGCAGAGCCTTCTTAAGGCGCCTGCCCCCCTCCTCAGCCGAGGTACCGACGTGTTTTCCGCAAGAACCCAGCACTGGCCGAAAGTTTCCGCAGTTCGGACTTGATCGGAGGACGCCGATCGCAGCTCCCTCCTTCCACTCCAGAGTCCCAGCAAGGTACTAGAGACCTTCCTCCATCCTCCCCATTGCTAGAATTCGGTTGAAACCGATTGATATCGGCTGTGCTGAAAGATCAAACTCGGAACTTGGAACCGCCGCACCTCGGGCTCTCGTGGACAGCCCAACCTGGGCGTTGTCACGCCCGAGCCAAGGCACCCTTGGACGCGCGGGTGACCGGTGCTGCTCATCCCCGAGCCACAGCCCGAGTGGTTGCTCACCGGCGGCGAATTTCCACTTTTCCCCTTTCTGTGTGCAGAACGACCTTCGGGTACGATTCTGCTTAATTCGTGCTCTAGAAAGGATTAGAGGGCCTCAGGCCACTCCCACACGAGCTAGACACGGTAACGCACAAGTTGCCTTCACAACTCTGGGCCGGAGAACCTCTGTGCCCGGCATAATTTAAGGTCTACTAATGGCGGAACGAACGAGGGGTATCGGGCACACGGTGAGGACCTATTTCAGGCCTTCCCCAAGCTGCCTCGAGCTCAGGTCGACCTTCTCTGAGGTCCACTGATGCTCCCCGACCGATTTCCCAGGTAGCTGAGGTGTTAGAGAAGTCAGCCGACATGGCCGAAGTCATTCCGAGGTGGCGGCTCGTCGCCGACCATGCTCCGGCCATTGTCATGAGCAGCTGACCCTAGAATCCGGTTCCCCAAGTAAAAGTAGGCAGGGGCGGCCAGAATCAAGAAGTTTGGAGCTGTACAGCAGCCGGCGGCGAGCTCTCCGGCGAGGTCCCTCGGCGGCGGAGCGCGGGTGTCGCGAGGTTGAAGAAGGGGGTGGACCCCAACTGTCAGCGGCCGATATTTTGAATCGGGATCCGGCTGCGGCCAGGATCGGGTGTGCTGGCGCGCAAAATCCTTGTAGGCCGCGATGTGCCGTCGCCCAGGCGTGCGACGCGTGTCCCCTGGGCCCACGCGCGAGTTTAAACTTTTCCCCGATTTTCAGATTTCCTTCAAACTTCAAATCCTCATAACTTTGGCTAGGAAGCTCCAAATTGAGTGAACCAAATTTTGCTGGATTCAGCTCTCTGAGTACTTTCCAGAAAATCAAGTTTCACTTCCTGAAATTCCTTATTTCTCCAGAATTAATTCCTCAAAGTTTAAACTGTTAGGAATTTTAACTGGAGAATCCTTTGGAGGAAAATCCTGAAATTTTGCTGAGATGTTCACCAAAATATCCTTGAACTACCATAAAAATTTCAGATCCATTTGAGCTCATTTAATCCACCTAATGGTGTGATTAGTGAAACTGTTCCAGAGAAAATAGAAAATGTTCAGAAACATTTTCAGAATTTTCTCTGAAATTGTTTAGCTCATATCTTTAGTTAGAGACTTCCAAATTAAGTGAGACCAACTCCATTAGAACCCTCTGAAAATCTAGTTTTCAGAAAGACATAGTTTGTTTCATGAAAAATCCTTAGAACACCCTAAAAGCCTTTAATTAAGGTCAAGGACATAATTAATTGTGGAGGGCTCAATTGAGCTTTGCTGCAACTAAAACTTGACCAAGTCCCTGTTTAGGTTGTAACCAAGCCACAGTAAAAGTTTCACAGTCATTAGGTCTGTCTAGCAAGGGTTATAGACTTCACAACTTCAAAGTTAATACAAATGCATTTAAATTGATACATATGTTTCTTATATCATGTAGTCGCTAAGGTCGAGGAGGAACCCGAAGTCCTAGACTTCGTTACTCCGGAGGAACAGCTAGCCTACGACCAAGAGCAGCAAGGCAAGCCCCGGTTTGCATTAACCTTTTTACAAATGTTTGTTGTTTTGAACACATCTTTGAATATTATTCTTTGCATTAGAGTCTTGTTTGGAAACCCAACTGCACAGCCAAGAAAACCATGGGTTGGGTTTAGGATTGAAAACCTCATTAGCCACTGCATTGCTAGGATAGAGTAGGATTCGGTACAAGTCGAGTAGTTGGAACTACTCGCGAGAATAGGCTAGAGGCACATTGCTCGGGTAGAGATAGCACATGATACACATGGCAAGAAAATGAGACCGAGCGGAGAGTAAGGGCAGCAGGACTTTGGGGCCTGTGTGCTGTAGCTCCGCTTGTGTCGATTGAGGACCGAGCCGTGTGCGGGCCTGTTGAACAAGCTAGAACAGTACTGAAGACCTACCGGCTATATGGGAACCGGGAAACTGATGTAACTCGGGTAGCTGGGTATTGAGGCGTTGCCCGTCGTTCAGAGGGTAGGTTGAGAGCTCGAGGTGTAAATCGGCTGGCGGCACGGAGATGCGCGTGCAGAGACCTCTTGCTCGGGACGATGGGACCGGTTCAATATTTGGCTAACGGGTGAAAGGTAGTCGCGTACGGCGTCCGTGATGGTTGTTGTAGGCAACATCTAGTACGGGCGTACGTGACGGGTTGTTCGGGTAACCCTGCAGGTGTAAATCGATTATAATCGCCGTCCCTCGCGGTCAGTGAGTACCACTTGTTCACTGTACCGTGACGTAGAAAGAACAGGTTAGTTACATATTAAAATGTTGCTGATTGAAAGCTGGACATTGATTGTTAATGATATGCTGTAGCTTAGAGCTAATTAAAGTTCTTTTCAACTTTGGGCAAAGTACATGAGAGAAATGCGTTTCTTGTTTGATTGCGGCTCTCTCATGTGCCTTAGCGTAAGGTTCTCCACAACCTGCTGCTAAAACTTGAAAGTAAGGTTCTACTAATTAGGCGAGTCCTTGCAAATGATTTTTACCTCATACAACCCACTACCTCATGTAGAAGTTCCATGTTTAGGTGAGACGGGTCAGACTTGCTGAGCCTTCGTGCTCACTGCTTGTGTTTGAAGCTTTTGCAGGGTTCTATGAGGAAGGGACTCCCGAAGAGGAGACGGAACCCCAGGAGGGGAACCCCGTCGAGTGGGAGTCGTGCACGCCGCAGAGTTAGTGTGCGTGTGTGCTAGCAAGGACACGTTCAAGGGCTGAACGTGCACTTGATGCTTAGTCTACGCCCGCGAGTGTGGACTAAACTTATTTTGAAGTAAACATGTTCATAAACTTGTTTATGTAATAAAATTTCTGCTTCCGCTTTGTACCTTTGACGTGTGTTATACGGTGCTGTGCAACGCAGCACCCCTCAGCGTGATCCTGGCTCGACAGGACCAATGGGGTCGTGTCACTCAGTATAAGAAATTGTGTACTTGGATCCATGTGTCATCCAAGTCACTTTGTCTTCTCCATCATGGGCAAAGTGGCAAGTTGCATAGAACTGGGCAATGATCTCATCATTTCAGTTGTATCTAAAGGAGAGCAAGTCCTTGAGACCGTGTCTCTCTGCAGCCTCTATAACCTCCTCAAAGGCTTCACAGCTCTTCCTTTCAAAATATGTTCAGTCGATCCATTGGCTGCGGACCACTTGAGTCTTCATTTGGAGGTACACCGAACTGTAGTAGTCCGAGTGAAAGTTGCTCCAAAATCTCTTGTCTGCTGCCTTTTTGCCAGATCTATAGGCGTCAACCTTCCTCAGGTTCCATGCCACATCACTCCCCTTGTCATTGAACTTCTGCTCCGAGGGATCCCTATTTCCCTGCCTTGGAGCTGTCATCTTAAGGGGACCAATCGAGCCGGAAGCAAGCCCATTTCCCTTGCCCTTGGTTTGGCATTGAGCCGCCGAGCTAGAATCATCCATATTTGCTCTTGAAGCTGGTGTCTTGATTGTAACCTTTCAGCGAACCCTAGGTGGGGTGAGCGAAGGCTCGGCAGCACAATCTTGTCTCCTTTTGCAGCGAGACTCCGGAAGATTAGACATCACATCTTGATCTTGATCCATCTCGGCTTCAAAGTCGGAGAGATTTTCATTCGATCCCGACATGATTTCTGACAAGGAAGATGTAAAGGATATGAATAATCAAGGATGACAAGGGATTTCATTGAATTGACATAAGCTAAGATTCTGATCAGGGCTTACCGGACTAGTCCGGTGTTTAGGGTCGGACTAGTCCGGAGTACCGGACTTGTCCGTCCTAATAACAGACTAGTCCGTTAAGAGGATGCTCAAGCCCTAACTTGTCGAAATTTGATGTTATTCAATGCAAATATGATCTAGGGTACATTAGATACATCAATAGAGCATGTATTGATTGGAGGAGCTAATATAATTGAGCAAAAACAAAGAAAATAGAAGGTTCTAGGGTTTGGAGAGAAGTTCACCAAATCCTTCGATTCGAGACGCTGAAGGAGTTCTTGATGCGGACTAGTCCGGGGTCTTTGATCCCTTTGCAGTGGAGATCAATTCCCACGGAGATTTGGGTGGTTTTGATGGAGAAATCTCAAATCCGCCTTGGGAGCACTTGAGTGAGGAGAGAGAGCATGGGAGGTGTTGTGAGGATGAAGAGGATTAGGTCTGAGCCGGCCCTAGGGTTATGGAGTCGAAATATCGGACTAGTCTGTGGTTGTTCGGACTAGTCCGGACTAGCGTACCAAGTGCAGACTAGTCTGCAAGTGCGGACTAGTCCGGGTTGACCACGGACTAGTCCGTGGCCCCTTGTACAGAAAAGTACAAAACACTTATATGTATTCAATGGTTCCTAATAAGGAATAGGGGACAAAGACACATAGATATTCTTGATGAATATGATCAGTAAACATGCAACAATCAAGCTATGACCATAATTCTTCAAGATCAAGTAACTAACATAGTTTTTAGAAGAAAATAGAGAGAGATGATTTTTCAACACAATTAACCTGATTTTGAGGATAGCATACAGGTATGCAAGTTTTCAAGCCACGTTTTGAGCATCAAGGATATTTAGTTCATTTCGGAGCTCACAAAAGCGTTTTTCATCAAGTGGCTTGGTAAAGATATCGGCTAGTTGTTTTTTAGTGTTGACATGGGAAATGGCTATGTCTCCTTTCATTGAGTGATCTCTCAAGAAATGATGTGGATATCTATGTGTTTGGTTCTAGAGTGCTCAACAGGGTTATGGGCAATTTTAATTGCACTCTCATTGTCACAAAGGAGTGGAATACGACTCATATTGTAACCGTAATCCCTTAGAGTTTGTCACATCCAAAGGAGTTGTGCACTCCCGGCTGCAACATACTCCGCTTCGACCGTGGATAAGACAATTGAATTTTGTTTCTTGGAGGACCAAGAAACTAAGTATCTACCTAGGAATTTGCAAGTACCGGAAGTACTTTTTCTATCTACCTTGCATCCGGCATAATCTGCATCGGAGTATCCAATGAGATTGATTTTTGATCCTTTGTGATACCAAAGGCCTAGGTTGGGTGTATGAACTAAATATCTCAAGATCCTTTTAACGGCTGTCAAATGACATTCCTTAGGATTGGCTTGAAACCTTGCACACAAACATACACTCAACATGATATCAGGTCTAGATGCACATAAATAAAGTAAGGAGCCAATCATGGAATGATATACCTTTTGATCCACATTTGGTCCGTCTTCATTGAGATCCAAGTGTCCATTAGTCGCCATGGGAGTCTTTATGGGCTTTGCTTTGTCCATTCCAAACTTCTTGAGAATGTCTTGAGTGTACTTTGTTTGGCTTATGAAGGTGCCGCCCTTTTGTTGCTTCACTTGGAATCCCAAAAAGTACCTCAACTCTCCCACCATGGACATCTCGAATCTATCTGTCGTAATCTTACTAAATTCTTGACAAAAGGATTTGTTAGTTGAACCAAATATAATGTCATCAACATAGATTTGGCAAATGAAGAGATCATCATCAAAGTGTTTAGTGAACAAGGTGTAATCAGCTTTTCCAATCTTAAAGTCATTTTCAATCAAAAAATCTCTAAGGCACTCATACCAAGCTCTAGGAGCTTGTTTGAGGCCATAGAGAGCCTTACGCAGTTTGAATACATAGTCAAGGTGCTCTTGATTTTCAAAACCGGGAGGTTGCTCCATGTACACCTCCTCCTTGATCGGTCCATTGAGAAAGGCGTTTTTCACGTCCATTTGATAAAACTTGAAATCATGGTGAGTAGCATATGCAAGTAATATACGAATCGATTCAAGCCTAGCTATGGGAGCAAAAGTCTCGTCGAAATCCAAACCTTCGACTTGTGAGTACCCTTTTGCCATAAGTCGTGCCTTGTTCCTTGTTGCCACTCCATGTTTGTCTTGCTTGTTGCGGAATACCCATTTAGTGCCGACGACGTTGGACTTGAGTCTTTCAACAAGCTCCCACACTTCGTTCCTTTTGAAGTTGTTCAATTCTTTTTGCATCGTCATCACCCAATCCAGATCTTTTAATGCATCCTCAACCCTGTATGGTTCCAAAGAAGATACAAAAGAATAGTGTTCACAAAAATTAGCTATGCGAGATCGAGTTATTACTCCCTTTCGGATGTCACCGATTATGTTGTCGACGGGGTGATCTCTTTGGAAGCTTTGGTGTACTCTTGGATGTGGCACTTGTGGTCTTGAATCTTCATTATCATCTTCTTCTCCCCCTGGATAGTTGCCCTCATTGATGTTTTGATCTTCTTGATTTTCTTGAGGTTGATCTTGTATGGAAGTTCCCCCTTGATCATTTTCCTCCACCTGTGGTTCATTTTCTTTATTCGCATTTGAAGGTGGCACTTGTGGTCGAACATCGCCCAATGCCATTCTTCTCAATGCTTGACATGGAGCTTCTTCTTGATCTAGCACACATTGATCAACTTCCTCTTCTTGAGAGCCGTTAGTTTCATCGAGCACTACGTCACATGCTACTTCAACAACTCCGAAGGTTTTGTTGAAGACACCATAAGTGTAGGAGTTCGAATCATAGCCAAGTAAGAAACCTTCATCGGACTTCGAAGCCCTTGGCTTCTTTTTTAAAATATAACATTTTGAACCAAAAACTCGAAAATATGAAATATTCGGCTTGTTACCCGTGAGTGGTTCATATGAAGTTTTCTTGAGCAACTGATGAACATATATAGTCAGTTTATGGCGTGACAAGCGGTGTTAACCGCTTCAGCCCAAAACCTGTTCGAAGTCTTGTATTAATCGAGCATTGTCCTCGTCATCTCAATGAGAGTTTTGTTCTTCCTTTTGGCTACTCCGTTTTGTTGAGGAGTATATGGTGTTGAAAATTCGTGCTTTATCCCTTCTTTGTCTAGATACTCCTCAACTTGGGTGTTCTTGAATTCTGTCCCATTGTCACTTCGTATGTTCTTGATCTTCAATGAGAATTCATTTTGGGCACGCTTGATGAACTTCTTGAGGGTTCCTTGAGTTTCTGTCTTATCATGCAAAAAGAAAACCCACGTGAAGCATGAAAAATCATCAACAATGACTAGACCGTATTTATTACCGCCGATTCTTATTTAAGCAATTGGACCGAATAGATCCATGTGGAGGAGCTCAAGTGGTCTTGTTGTAGTCACGACATTCTTCGCGGGATGGGATGCTCCTACTTGCTTCCCTGCTTGGCACGCTCTACACGGCCTGTCTTTCTCAAAAACAACATCCTTTAAACCTCGGATGTGATCGCCTTTGAGGAGTTTTTGAAGATTCCTCATACCAACATGTGCTAGCTGTCTATGCCATAGCCAACCCATGTTGGTCTTTGCAATCAAGCATGTGTAAAGTTTGGCTTTATCTTTGTTGAAGTCAACTAGATAAAGTTTTCCTTTCAACACACCCTTGAATGCAATTGAGTTATCACTCCTTCTAAAGACAGTCGCACCCTCATTAGTGAATAAGAAATTATAACCCTTCTCACATAATTGAGATATGGACAAAAGGTTATAATCCAAGGAGTCAACGTGTAAAACATGAGAGAGAGTATGTTGTGATGAAATTGCAATTTTACCGGTACCAAGCACTCTTCCTTGACTATTATCACCAAAGTAAATGCCTTCGTTTGGATCTTCATTTTCTTCATATTCCATGAACATTCTTCTTTCTCCGGTCATGTGATTGGTGCATCCACTATCTAGCACCCATTTTCCTCCACCGGATGAATAAGTCTGCAAAAACAATTTATGCTTTGGTTTTAGGTACCCAAGCTTGCTTGGGTCCTTTGAGGTTAGTCACAAGTGATTTGGGCACCCACACATGAGACTTGGTGTTCCCATGGCATGGCCCAACATATTTAGCATAAACTCTTCCAAGATTACTTTTTATAAGTACATATGAAGCATCAAAAGTTCTAAATAGAAGTTGTTGTTCATATGTGTTCACAGTGTTAAATTTATCAACATTATTAAGTTTTCTAACTTGAGAAGAGTTTCCCTTGACAAAGGAAATGCAACCCTTGTTATTCTTGTGGTTTCTAGCGTTTTGCTTTTCACCATAAGAATATCCAATGCCATATTTGTTATTAGGAGGTCTTGTGACCGAGTATGCACTGTGTGCATATTTGATCTTTTCCTTGTCAAATATGCCACTTTGAGAAGATTGCTTGTCCTTTGTCGAGTTTGGCTTTTTCTTCAAGTTAGTTTCACTTTTGCACAAGCACAAGTAATACTAGTTTTAGATTTTATATGTTGAGAAGGTGAGCTTGAAGTGGATGAAGAACCACTTTGCTTGAGTGACTCAACTTGTACCACAAGGATCTTGTTAACTTTGGTTAAGTTAGCAAGTTCATCCTTGATGGTGGTGTTTGAGTCTTTTAACTTCAAGCAAGCTTCCTTGCTTGAAGCTAACTCAAGTTCTAGTGATTTACTTTGCCCCTTTTCAAGTTCAAGAAGCTTTTAAATCTCAAGATACTCCTCCTTTTGGGAGATAATCATATCTTCCTGACGATTGACTAACTTCTCCATATCAACAAGCTTATCAAATAGAAATTTCATCTTAGCAGCTGTCTTTTTGTCTAAACCCCTAAGCATATATTTATTTTCATCACTGCTATCATCCTCACTAGAATTATCACTATCACTAGTAAAAGAATGTGAGAAGGAAGAGTTAGTTGTTACCTTTCTTTTACCTTCCTTTGCCATTAGACAAGTGTTGTCAGTGTCCTTCCATGCGCCCATGGTTAGAAAGAGAGTGGATTTCTTGGTAGTCTTCTTTATGGCTATGGTGGCCATCTCCTCTTCTTATTCGGATGAGGATTCACCATTGGAGTCCCACTCCTTACCTAGATGCGCTTGGCCATATTGCTTCTTCTTCTTGAACATTTTCTTTGGTTGAGGCTTGTTGTCTTTAGTCTTCTTCTTATTTTCCTCATATGGACAATCTATTATGAAGTGATCATATTCTCCGCAGTTGTAGCACGCCCGTCTCATCTTGGGTCTTTGTTTGTCTCTTTGTCTTCCTTCATTTGAGCTGCTACCCTTTCTTCTACTCATCATTTTCTTGAACTTCTTCATGAACAAGATCATGTCTTCTTCATCGATATCACTACTTTCATTATCACTGTCGTCTTCTCCATGAGTTTCTCGAGCTTCTTTTGATACGGGTTTACAGGTTGACTTCAAAACAACTCCTTTCTACTTTGCCGAGGTGAGATCGGCAATTTCCTTGACATGTTTGGCTTGCTTCTCCATCATTTCAAAGTTGATGATCTTGCCAAGAAGTTCGTCTGGGGTCATTTTCCGGTACCTGGGGCTTTCTCTAATCATAGAGCAGAGAGTCACGTTGCGAGGCATGAATGCTCTGAGAATCAACTTCACGACCTCATGATCATTCCATTTTTTGCTGCCATAAGCTCGGACTTTGTTGAAAAGATTCTTTAGTCGATTGTACATATCTTGTGGTGATTCATCTTCTTCTGTCGCGAATCTTCCCAATTCACCTTCAATCATTTCTATCTTGGCTTCGTGTACATGACGATCACCTTCATGTGCAGTTTGTAGTGTGTCCCATATATCCTTGGCAATTTCAAGTCCGTCCACCTTGGTAAACTCGTCTCGGCTCAGTGATGACGTGATCACAGCTGCAGCTTGAGCATTCCGATGAACGGCTTGTTCTTGGCTTGGGGTCAGCTCTTCATCATCATCGGAGATATCTATCCCTGTACACACTATATGCCACAAACTTGGGTTAAGAGATATAAGGTGCATTTTCATGTTTTGTCTCTACATTGAATAGTCATTGCCATCAAAGTAAGGTGCTTTCCCTAGAGGAATTGATAAGTAATGACTATTGTTAGAATTTAAATGCTCATAGTCAAAAGGATGTCGGGAGTAGTCTCTGTGACTACCCCCTTTCATCTTCTTTTCATCATCAATCTTCTTCTTCCCTTTTGGGGAGAGTGCCTTCTTCCGTAGAAGAGTCTTGAGTTGGAGCACCTCCTCATCATCGTCCTCACTGTCTTGAATGGCATCGAGTAGCTTCTTTAGCTTTTGAGTCCTTTCATCATTATTCTTTTCATCGTCGATCTTCTTGTGTACATCCTTGACGTCCGACATCGTCTCTTTGAGTGGTGAGTCTCTTTTGAAGAGTTTGGCTCTGATACCAATTGAATGTAGCCTAGAGGGGGGTGAATAGGCTTTTCGATGCTTTGTTAATCCCTGAAACACTTAGTAGGTTTATCAAATACAGGGAAATCAGACTAGTCCGGTAGAGTGTGGACTAGTCCGTTTTCTACTCAGAGAAAAACCGGACTAATCTGGTACTGTGCGGACTAGTCCGGTATGCGTGGACTAGAGATATCAAGATTGATCAATATTTTCACTTCTAGTACCCTATGCAGCGGAAATTAATTGATAACCTAGATGTATTATAACAGTGAAACAATGAATGACAGAGATCAACTTTGATTTCAATACTTTAACGTGAAGTTCACAAGATTAATTAAACACTAGAATATGATGAACAATAAATGAACACGAGTAGGAGACAAGATTTTGTCCCGAGGTTCGATTCCACGAAGGAAATCTACGTCCCCGTTGAGGAGTCCACTAAGGACCGAGTCTTCACCAACCCTACCCTTGTCGAATCGCCACGGAGGCCAATTCTATTCCACTAATCACAAAGGGCAAATAAATCGTTCAAGGGGCCTTCTCACAAGTTGAGGGATCCTCAAGAATTACAATGAATGAACACAGCCAAACACTCTCAAAAGATGAACAATAAACGGACAAGAGTGTGCAAGAGATCAAACCCAAGAGCTCAAGATGTGTAGAACAAGCCTCTCCTTTGATCAATTGCTAATCCCCAAAGATTTGATCCTTTTGGGGTTAGAATGTGTGGAGAGATGTGAATTTTGGGCTCTTGGGAGGTGTGATAGCGCAGGGGGTCGAAAAGTTATGGTGGTATGGTCGTACACCTCTTTTTATAATAGGGTTTCCAATGGTTACGTTAGGGTTTGCGATGTCCGGACTAGTCCATTGTAGACTCCGGACTAGTCCGGTGTGCGGCGTGTGAAAAACCCTAAGTGTTGTGAGATACCGGACTAGTCCGTAAGAGTGCGGACTAGTCCGTTATCTATCCAGAGACAAAATCGGACTAGTCCGGTCCATATCGGACTATTCCGTTTTCTAGTCAGAAATAAAATCAGACTAGTCCGGTTGATATCGGACTAGTCCGCACATGCTGATTTTGTGCAGTTAGTGTGATTTCTTTCACTTGAGCTCTTGGGGTGTGTTTCTCCAACACACTCTATACTAAATAATCTAATCTTTTCAGCTCCTGAGCTCTTATCAATTTGGATCCTCCTTCTCCTTTCTTTTTGCGCTTTCTTCCTAATTTCTTTAAGAACCTGCGCTCATCTCAACAATTTTGTTAGGGTCTCATTTGTTTGTCATAAATCAACCAAAACCCACAAGGGATGCCTAGATGCACTTTCACTAAGTAGCCTTCAAGTTTTCTCGTATTGTTTGGACTTGCTTTTCTGCGTCTTGCAGCACTTTGGGTCCAAATACTTGGCTTCCTCCGGTCTCATTCCAGAAAAGTTGTGTTCTACACCATCTAACATATAGTGCCTCGAAGGGTAACATCTTCAAGCTGGCTTGGTATCTGTTGTTGTATTAGAATTCAGCATACGGCAAGCTCTTATCCCAACTACGGCCATGTTTCAAGGCGCAAGCTCTCAACATGTCTTCCAAAATCTGATTTGTCACCCGCAGTTTGCCCGTCGGTTTGTGGATGATATGCGGAACTGAAATTCAACCGTGTACCCATAGCTTCATGCAGCTTCTTCCAGAACCTAGAGGTAAATTGAGAACCTCCACCTGAAACTATCCTCTTCGGAACTCCATGACGACACAAGATTTGCTCCATATACAGCTCGGCTAATTGTGCGACGGTGTACTTGGTCCTAACAGGAATAAAATGGGCTGATTTCGTCAATTGGTCCATGATAACCCAAATAGAGTCGTAGCCCTGCTGAGTACGTGGCAATCCAACTATGAAATCCATACCGATGTCCTCCCACTTCCACTCGGGTACTTTTAATGGCTACAATCTTCCAACAGGTCTTTCATGTTCGGCCTTCACTCGTTGGCACGTGTTGCATACGGCAACATATTCAGCTATGTCTCTTTTCATGCCATCACACCAGTAGCAAGTTTTCAGATCCTTATAGATCTTCATACAACCGGGGTGTATGGAATAAGGCGAGTCATGTGCCTCCTTTAATATCGTGTCGCAGATGTGCTTCACGTAAGGTACATGAATCCTTTTCTCTAACCAAAGCGTGCCATTCTCATCTTCCTTGAAATCCTTTTCTATCCCTTGTTGGGTTCTTTCCTTGATTTCCTTCATTTCCTCATCCGTTGCTTGGCCATCTCGTATCTCTTGTTCCAGCGTTCAGTTCAGTTCTACCACCTCCATGTCGTTCAAGAACCCGAGATGTAATCATTTGAATTCCTTACACAGCTTGTGTGGAAGCTCCTGAACCGTGAGTTGGTGACATGCTCCCTTTCGGCTCAACGCATCAGCTACTACATTGGCCTTTCTGGGGTGATAGTTGATTCCGACATCATAATCCTTGATGAGTTCCAACCATTGACGTTGCATCAAATTCAGATCCGTTTGCATGAATATATACTTGAGGCTTTTGTGATCCGTATAGATCTCACATCGGTGACCAAGAATGTAATGCCTCCAAATCTTTAATGCATGTACCACGGCTGCAAGTTTAAGGTCATGTGGAGGGTAGTTCAGCTCATGTTTCTTTAATTGCCTCGATGCATAGGCTACCACTTTGCCTTCTTGCATAAGCACACATCCAAGCCCTTGTCTTGATGCGTCACAATATATATAGAAACTCTTGCTCACATTCAGCAATACTGTAGGATCGAAGAGCACATGAAAAGCTACCAGAGGGGGTGAATGGTAGATTTAAACTTTTTAGCGGAAGCAACAAAAAACCCCTCGTCAGAAAATCGATCTGTTAAAGAAACCGTGTATGCGACTGATCTAAACGTGTTCAACCGTGACAAAAGTGGTATATATTATAGAGAATCAATTCATTAAGACACGACAACAAGAATCACGGAAATCCATCAAAAATAACTCAAGTTATGATCAAAAGATCAAACGAGGGTTAATCTGTTCTACTCGAGTAAAAACCAGATCTGCAACACTGCAAAGAAACTCGTGTAGATCAGAAACTCCAAATCCAATGACCGTGAAATTTTCACAGATTATAGATAATCAAGTTGTGAAGACAACGTAAAAAGAATCATGTCAATTGGATCTGTAAAACTCGACGAGAAAGACTTGACAAAAACAAGTCGGGCGAACAAGGCACCAAAGCTCCTCTAAACTTCGAAGTTTATTGATCAAAACTCAAGAGAAGCAGCCACAAGTCGTGCTCTCCACGAGCCTTGGCCTCCCTTGCTTATATAACCAGGCCTAAGGTCAACCCAATTCAAATTAGGACTCCTACTCCTACTTGGATTCAAACTGTAACTTTCCAATACTGCTCAAGACTCTTCTATACGCAGATATAAGCAATCTTAAGACTCCCAAACACCTTAAGAACGTCCCAAACATTCCTAAAACAACTCTACATCATGCCTAACACAAAATCCTATTATAACCAACTCGAAACTTTCCATAAACAAATCATAACCGCCTCAGCCACAGCCTGAGCGCAAAATCCAGCCGGTTGAACCTTTTCAACCATATCTCCACTTCTATATCTCTTCACCACGCTTTGGAACCATGTTGCCACGTCCATGCACTCCTTGCACACATGCAAACACCTTCCAACAACGTCCACGATACCTTCATATGCATTATTCTTGATCCAAACATGATGCACGACCTCCCGATCAACTCAACCACAATTCCTCCCGAACTTGGTTGTTGAACCTCATCTTCTCCCTAAGACTAGTTCAATGGATCCCGTCACCAGCCATATCTTGAACTCAAGCAACACCTGCACATGAATAAACAACCAATACTTTTGAGCACAAATCCGCGACTTGATTCACGTTAGTTCCGAAAACC
Source organism: Neostapfia colusana (assembly GCA_030760725.1). Classification (NCBI taxonomy): domain Eukaryota; kingdom Viridiplantae; phylum Streptophyta; class Magnoliopsida; order Poales; family Poaceae; genus Neostapfia; species Neostapfia colusana. Next base: position 61,075,990 of record JASWHV010000009.1, read on the forward strand.
ACAATACCTTACGTGAACACCTCACATAAGCATGTTGCAAACCATAGCAAAATGTTAACCACCGTAAACAGCCATAACACTTCAAAAACTTAGTAAAAGAATACTAAGCAAACTTTCCATAGATGTAAAGCAAGTTTGAAACATTTGCATGGTAAAAACAGAACCATTGCGATTTAGCTCCGGACCTTACCAAAACTAACCGGACCTTGAACCGGAGCTTACCAAAGCTAGCAGAACCTATGTAACACCCCAAAATTTTGATTTAAAACACTAAATCATGTTAAGAGGGGAATTTAAAAATTTTTGGACGTGTTGCATGTTTTGCAAAAATTCAAATTCAAACTGGAATTCAAATTAAACTCAAATCAGAAAAGAAATAGAAAAAGAAAAAGAGAAAACAGAAAAAAACCGGCCAGTGGGCCGAAACCCACCAGCCGGCCCAACCAGCGCCCGAGCCAGGCCGCGGCCGCGCGCGCCGCTTCCTTCCGCTGACAGGCAGGACCCACCAGATCGTCTTCCACCTCGCGCCCGCGCCGGACTCTCTCTCACCCGAATCCAAACCGATCAAAATTGCTGCGGATCACAGCCGAATTTCGCTCGGGGGTGAAGCAAACACGATCTAAACCACCCCGCCGCCCTCCCCCGTCCATAAAAACCCCGGCCTCGTTCTGTTTTTCCCACGCGATCGGCTGTTTTTACTCCGGTGAGAACCGAGACTTCTCCGGCGAATTCTGACCGATCTAAGCTCGGAAATTCCGATCCAACTCGCTAGTCTTGATCCACCGCCTCCGGGGAACCTTGCAGGTGCAGAAAACTCGGTGACTTGCGGTGTAAACACAGCGCCGACGAGCCTCAACGTGAATTCACCTCGGACCTCGTCGCCGATCACCTTCCAGGACCTCCGAGCTCAAGAAAACCCCCGAGGTGAGATCCCCGACCTCCCCTCTACCGATCTATGCCATAAAATCACAGTTCTAGGAAGAATTCCCGAAGATCCGAAAGTTTCCGGCGAGATCGCCGCTTCCGCCACCGTGCGCCGCCGGCAGCGCCGCCCGCGTCCGATCAGAGCGACGTGGCCGCTTGTGCGCCGTTTATTTTAAATCGCACGGTAGGGTTTAAATCCCCGCGTACCGGTTCGACGTTATAATCTCAGCCGTCGGTTTAAAATCGGACGGTCCACGTCAGCCCCGCGTTATAAAGACTGGAAATCTTACGTGCTACCCCCTGGGGTTCTCGGGAAATAAGAGCTAGCCCCGGAAACTTCTGATCTAGCCCCTAGAACTTCAGAAAATCATGTAAATTCATTTAAAAATCAGTTTTAGCCCCTGGACTTATTAAAAATTAGGAAAAACTCCTCTGATAAGTGTAGCTAGACCCCTGGAAATTCTGAAAATAATATTATAGACCCTGTAGTGGGGTGAGTTTACCTTTTTAACCCTGTTTGATATTTAATTTAGGAAATTGAATATTTGGCTAGTATTTAAAATTTAAAAAGTGGGTCAAACATATTGTTAAAATTAAATTAAAAACATTCTCAGTACTTAGAAAACTTTGGAGTAAGATAAAAATATATTTTGGGCTGAAAGGAATCTGTTTAATTTATTATTCACATTTATTAGTTTTAGGGACACATTTTTTTAGTAAAGAATAGTTCTGAAAATAGGGAAAATAAATGTAAAATAGTTTACATCAGAGGAAAAGGTCAAAAATATATATTTTAGATCATAACCTATTCTGTTTAGATGATGTGTCTTGTTATTTTGATAATAAAGTTCACATTTAGGCATAGGAAATAAATATGAAAATATAGCAACTAATAAATGATAAATGGAGTTTCTAAAATCTAAAAAATTCAGTTTAGGGTTGGTAGAAATTATGAAGACACATATGGAGAAGGAAAATACCTTTCATGCATACTAGGTAGCTAAGAAGTGTAGTAATTAAATATAAGAAATTTATTTAAATTGGAAACTCATATATATATATATATAGTATGTAAGTATAAATGTGAACACAAAAGTAGGAATCATATACATATGATCAAAAGTGCATGAAAGCCACAAATCAACACACATAGAGTATCCACAACACATAGAAATGAGAATGACTTTCATAAATATGAATGTGTGGTTTGTATGAAGTGGAAGTGTGAACCATGTCTTATGGATTGTTGTTTTTCTTTTGCTATGTGTGATGGTATGATATAGAACCTGCTCAAGAGCAAGTTGTTCCTTTCCAAGATCAGGACTACCCGTTTCAAGAGCAGCAAGAAGGAGGCAAGTGTCCTTGACAACTTTGATCCTATGCTAGGATGTGTAGCTAGAATTATTTGCATTGTCAAATGAAATATGAAACCCATGCTAGGAAGTTTCCCTAGAATTGCATTACCTTGTTTCCTTGTAGCTTGAGTTGGGATTTATTTTATCATGTCATTTATTATTATGCATATGCTTAGCCATGCTTAGAATGGGATATTTGGGATATGAGATCATCAATTTATTTTACCATGAGATATTGTGAGTTATGTAGAGGTAGGGATCAAGGCAAGTTGGATGTTTTGGTTGTGTGCTGGGTGCACGAGACTCGGGTTTGTGTTTAGTACTTGCCTGGATCCTAAGGACCGGTTCATGGAGCATGTAACCTGGCTTTACCGTGCCAACCACATGCTGAGATGGGGCAGCTTGGCCAATTAATTAGGTGTATCCACGGCGTAGTATGGGTGTGTTGGATGGTGCGGGGAATAGGTGTCAGCTGGACTACCATATGAACCGCAAGGCTCAAGAGGGGGCCACTGCAGCGGGGTTGGAGCCTCTTGTATGCTGTTAGGGGTGAAACCTCAGTGGGCCCATGCTCGTCGGGAATCCCTTTGTAAAGGCTTCGTAGTGATCTCCTGGCTACACACCTAGGAAGTGTGAATGTGGTTTGTAGCCACTGGCATAATGGAGGTTCTTTTAGTCCACCCGGCAACGGGGGATGAAATTACTACATGTGGGTACAGTGGTACAAACTCTGCAGAGTCAAAACTGTCATGACAGCCGTGCTCACGGTCAAGAGCGGCTTGGACTTATTCATGATTAGAGGAGTGATGGTTTTGGAAGTTGTGGATGTTAAGCGGGGAGCTTAACATTGGAAATGATGTTATGGTTATTGGATTATGATGATGGGATGGGAGATTGGGACCATTTCACTTGTGTAGTAATGTAGGTGCCTAATAAGCTAAGGTGATAGGTATTAATTGCGTAGTGCTTTAACCATGAGTTCAACCTCTCCTTGTCCCAGCCATGCATGATATAATTTTTCCACACTTGCTGAGTACCATTGGTACTCAACCTTGCATATTTTGTTGGTTTATATTGCTGCTCAGGTCAAGATAATGAGGTGGTGTATAATGACCAAGACTTTGGACCCGAAGAAGGTTTCTAGGTTCATGGAGACCCCCGGGCAACGCCTGTGACGGAGCTCTCAAGAATAATATTCCGCTGCTAGTTTATTTACTTGTGATGAACTTATTATTGTCCATCGAGACATTTGCGATGTAAGACTTATTTATATTCGACACCTGGCTTGTAATAAATGATGCTTCACTATTTGTCATCACATGTATGAGAAAATGATCCTGGCATACATGTGATATTCACTTGGTTGTTCTTCGGAAAAACCGGGTGTGACAGAAGTGGTATCAGAGCCAAGGTTGCCCGTAGGAACGTGGACCTAGGTAGAAATGGACGTATTTAAGGGCCCTATTTTCTTAAAAACTATTTTACAAGGTGTGTGTTGAAAAGTGTTATTTAATGGAGTCACTTTCTTCATCTTACCCCAACATTCAAAATAGAATTTTTGTTTGAGAGTTTATCTAACCTAATTTTAAATTCTTTTTGTTTTAGATGGTTCGCATGATTCGCACCGCTCGCAAGTCCACAGGAGGGAGAGTTCCCGTAGTTGCCCTTGCCGAAAGAGAGGAGAGCCGTCCGGTGACGTACCTTTCCTACGGATTGGCAGTAGGAGGCTTATTGCGCCGTCTTCGGCGTATGCTCGAAGCCGCCGGCAACACGGGCAAGCTAATCATCCACTATAACTCCACCAGGACCATCCGTGAGAAGAGGGAAGAATGGAGCTCAGAGATGAGGATTATACACGAAAATCAGCTGCTTAAGATTCACCACTCTCTAGCTTGTCGAGCGACACAGGTCGATGCGGAGAAAGATGTCACCTGGGAGGCCATCACCTGCCAGAGTCACATTTATCATCGCCACTTGGACAAAACTGAGTACATGTATGTCCTCCAACGTGAGAGTGGTACCACGGAGTACAAGTACCCGCCGGTGCAGCAGGGGACTTCCCATGAGCACATGGACTTGTGCTTGGAGGATGCTTCTATGCTCAGCACTCGACTGCAAGAGTGTCAGCAAGAGCTTCAGGATGTTCGGGACACCCTGAAGGAAACGGAGGCATTGCTGCGAGCCTGCTTAAGGGCGAGAGAAAGAGGAGATGGGAATGAACTATGTGTCACCGCGAATGATACATGGACTCCTGACTCCCCAGATCGCCGGGCGATTAGGCGTCATCGCACTTCTCCACCAACAGCCTCCCCACCCAAAGCAGAGTCAGAAGGAAGCCGAAATGATGAGGAAGATCCCGAGGAGCCTGCTCAAGAAAACAAGTAGTGTAGAATCCTTCCCTTAGCTAGCAAGATGTCGCATAGTCGAGTCGTTAAGTTAAGCTAATGGTGTGTTAATGCTTGGTGTGTGACGTGAGTTGTGGAAGCCATGAGCAATTGTCCACAGCCTCGTCTTTAGATTGCTTTGCTTTGGTGTGTGAACCCACATGAAATAATATTGCATTTATTTTTGGTGTGAGAAATGAACCCTCAGAAAAGTATAACAAAGCCTCAACACTTCAAAGTACAAACAAATGAAAGTAGTAAGATGATACTAAATGCTTTAAAATTAACATTGGTTGACTCTGCCAGATGGCCGGAAGAGGAAAAGGGCGTGCTGCCAACCCCGCCAACAACAACGATGAGGCATGCAACCCTCATCTTTCTGGAGGCCAGGACCGGGGTGTTCGCCGTGAAGGAGTTGATCCCCTCCACCAAATGCTGGAGAATCAAAATCAGCTCATCCAGAACTTGACTCAAGTGGTGGCCAACTTGCATCAAGTTCCGTTCCACCTCCACAAGCTGCACCACGCCAACCAAGGCTGAGTGAGTTTCTAGGAACCCAACCTCCAAAGTTTGCAAGTGCTGCTGAACCTCTGGAGGCATATGATTGGCTAAAGACCATTGAAAGCAAGATGAGGATCATCCAGTGCCAAGGGTATGAGAGGGTACTGTTTGCCTCTCATCAATTGCATGGACCTGCTGCTGATTGGTGGACCGCCTACGTGGCTGCCCATCATGACCCTGAGAACATCACTTGGGAAGAGTTCAAGCGTAGCTTTCGCAACCATTACATCCCAAGAGGTGATCTCAAAAACAAGAGGAAGGAGTTTTTGGGACTGCAGCAGGGGAACATGACGGTGAGGGAATACCTCACTAAATTTACTCAACTATCCCGTGTTATGCCCCACGGGACATAGAGACTGATGAGCAGAAACAAGATTGTTTCGTGGAGGGACTTACCGCAGAGATGCAGTGTGCAATGTCCTCAAATGAGTATGAAAGCTTCCAAAAGATGGTGGACAGAGCATTTGTGGTAGAAAGGAAGCTAAAGGCCTTGGTAAATGAGAATAAGAGGAAGGCCGGGTGGTCACATCAAGCCTCAGGGAGCAACACCTGCCCATGTCTGATGCAGCAACCTACAGGGCAGACGAATCGTGCTGCGGTACCCTACTCAGCACCAAGAGGGTACAACCCGAACTACAGGCCTCCCGCAGCACCAACACAGCCACAACGTCAGTTTGTACAGCAGCCTCGCCCCGCATATCCACCTCGACCAGCAGTACAAGGACCCCCAAACCAATCCCAAGACAACAAAGGCCAGACACCTAAGGTTGGGGTGCAATGTTTTAGCTGTGGTGAAGTGGGGCACTACGCCCACAAATGCCCAAAGAAGAAGTCTGCAGCCACAACAGCAGAATGTGATGCGAGGACGGGTGAACCACGTCACTATAGAGGAAGCGCAAGAGGCACCCGACGTGGTAGTTGGTAAGTTTCCTGCCAATTTACACCTTGCAACCCTGCTGTTTGATTCGGGTGCTACCCACTCGTTCATTGCTCAAGGGTTTGTTAAGAAGCATGACCTAGCAACAACACAAATGAACCATATGCTAGCCGTAAACTCTCCGGGTGGAGAAATAAGGACAAGACAAGTGTGTCCCAAGGTGAACCTAGACATTAATGGGGTAGTATTTACTGCTAACCTCATAGTGATAGATTCACAAGGGATAGATATTATCTTGGGTATGGATTGGTTGACAAAACATAAAGGAATCATCCATTGTTCGACCAGAACGGTGGAACTAACTCACCCTAACGGCACAAGAGTAAAGTTCATAATAATACACCAGCCTAGGAGGGACATTAAATTAAATCAAGTTGAGGTGAAAGTCGAGGAAATCAGGACCATCAGGGAATATCCAGATATTTTTCCGGAGGAGTTGCCAGGTATGCCTCCCGATCGTGAAGTGGAATTTGCAATTGAGCTAGTACCTGGAACAGCCCCGATATACAAGAGACCTTATCGGATGGACTCCAAGCAGCTAGAAGAACTCAAGGATCATTTGAGAGAATTGACGGAGAAGGGGTATATTCGCCCTAGTTCCTCACCATGGGGAGCTCCGGTGATATTTGTGCCCAAGAAGGACGGAACCCAAAGGTTATGCATGGATTACCGTGCCTTGAATGAGGTAACCATCAAGAACAAGTATCCATTACCCCGCATTGAAGACTTGTTTGATCAGTTGAGGGGAGCTTGTGTGTTCTCGAAAATTGATCTCAGGTCGGGATACCAACTCAAGATAAGGCAATCTGATATTCCCAAGACAGCTTTCGTATCTCGGTACGGGTTGTATGAATACACCGTCATGCCTTTCGGGCTAACTAATGCCCCGGCATACTTCATGTACCTCATGAACAAGGTATTCATGGAATGTCTGGACAAATTTGTGGTGGTTTTCATAGATGACATTCTCGTCTTCTCCAAAGATGAAGAAGAACATGAGAAACATCTAAGGTTGGTGTTGCAAAGGCTAAGAGAACACCAACTATATGCCAAGTTGAGCAAGTGTGAGTTTTGGCTGAAGAGAGTTCCCTTCTTAGGACATATAATCTCGGAGGGAGGAATCTCCGTAGATCCCGCCAAAATCGAGGAAATCGAGAAGTGGAAAACCCCTGAAAATGTCGGGGAAATTCGAAGCTTCTTGGGATTGGCTGGATACTATCGACGGTTTATTGAAGGATTCTCCAAGATCTCGAGACCTCTCACCAAACTGTTGGAGAAGGGAATCACATTCACCTGGACGCCACAGTGTGAGACGAGTTTTCAGGAGCTAAAGAAGAGATTGACAACAGCCCCAGTGTTAGTTATGCCAGATATGCAGAAGAACTTTACGGTGTACTGCGATGCCTCTGGAAACGGGTTGGGATGTGTTCTCATGCAAGAAGGGCATGTGGCATATGCATCCCGGCAGCTTCGGAAGCATGAGAAGAACTATCGTACACATGACCTAGAACTAGCCACAGTGGTACACACGTTGAAAATTTGGCGGCACTATTTGATGGGGAAGAGGACAGAGATATATATGGATCATAAGAGTTTGAAGTACATTTTCACACAGCCAGATCTCAACCTCAGACAAAGGAGATGGTTAGAGCTAATCAATGACTTTGATGTGGGCATCAACTATCATCCTGGGAAGGCAAACGTCGTGGCCGATGCTTTGAGTCGGAAAGTGCAGGTCAATAAGTTGAGCTTGAAGGACATGCCTGCAGAATTGAAGGACGAGGTTATAAGGCTCAATCTATGTCTATTAAATAGTGGTGAAGCCATCGCCATGGAAGTGGACTCCACACTAGAGAGAGACATACGCGAGGGTCAAAAGAATGATGAGAAGATACAAGAAATCAGGCAACTCATCAAGGAAAATAAAGCTCCTGGTTTCAGAGAGGATGAACAAGGTACGGTGTGGCACGGGAAAAGGATCTGTGTGCCTGAAGTAAAGGAGATCCGTGAATTGATTTTGAAGGAGGCTCATGATTCTGACTATTCCATTCATCCTGGGAGTACAAAAATGTATCAGGACCTTAAGAGCAGGTATTGGTGGTATGGTGTGAAGCGAGATGTCGCGGAACATGTTGCCCTATGTGACACATGTCAGTTGGTGAAAGTAGAACATCAACGACCCGCGGGATTATTGCAACCACTCAAAGTGGCTGAATGGAAATGGGAAGAAATCAGCATGGATTTCATCGTGGGATTGCCTAGAACCCAATCAGGATATGATTCGATATGGGTCACCATTGATAGGCTAACCAAGGTAGCTCATTTCATCCCCGTGAAAGAAAGCTACAGCGGATCCAAATTGGCAGAGCTGTACATGTCAAGGATCGTGTGTTACCATGGAGTGCCAAAGAAGATTGTGTCGGATTGAGGGACACAGTTCACCTCAAGGTTCTGGCAGAAGTTGCACGAAACCATGGGAACCCATCTGAACTTTAGTTCTGCCTATCATCCCCAAACTGATGGGCAGACGGAAAGAACCAATCAGATCCTTGAAGATATGCTAAGGGCATGTGCACTCAAAAACAATAGGAGTTGGGACAAGAACTTACCATATGCGGAGTTTTCCTATAACAACAGCTATCAAGCTAGTATGAAGATGTCACCGTTTGAAGCCTTGTACGGGAGGAAGTGCAGAACTCCCCTATTTTGGAACAAAACGGGGGAAAGTAAAGTGTTTGGTCCCGAAGTACTACAAGAAGCCGAGGTGAAGGTAAGGGAAATTCGCAACAATTTGAGGATGGCACAGACACGCCAAAAGAGTTATGCTGATGTACGAAGAAGAGAGCTCGTTTTCAACGTGGGAGACTATGTCTATCTCAAGGTGTCCCCTATCAGAGGACTTCGTCGGTTCAAGGTGAAAGGGAAGTTGTCACCTCGATACATCGGACCCTTTCAAGTTTTGGAGAGGAAAGGAGAAGTGGCGTATCAACTAGAATTACCGACTCGTCTATCAGATGTGCACGATGTATTCCATGTGTCACAACTCAAGAAATGCCTGAGGACGCCTGAAGAGGTGTTACCCATGAATGAAGTAAACGTAGCTGAGGATTTGTCTTATGCCGAGCAACCATACAAGATTTAAGAGACAATGGAACGCCTCACCAGAAATAAAAGAATCCGGATGTGCAAGGTGCAGTGGAAGCATCACTCAGAAGAGGAAGCCATCTGGGAGCGGGAAGATGAGCTCAAGGCACAATTTCCGGAATTGTTTTCTTAGTACCACCAATCTCAAGGACGAGATTTCTTTTAAGGGGGGTAGATCTGTAACACCCCAAAATTTTGATTTAAAACCCTAAATCATGTTAAGAGGGGAATTTAAAAATTTTTGGGCGTGTTGCATGTTTTGCAAAAATTCAAATTCAAACTGGAATTCAAATTAAACTCAAATCAGAAAAGAAACAGAAAAAGAAAAAGAGAAAACAGAAAAAAACCGGCCAGTGGGCCGAAACCCACCAGCCGGCCCAACCAGCGGCTGAGCCAGGCCGCGGCCGCGCGCGCCGCTTCCTTCCGCTGACAGGCGGGACCCACCAGATCGTCTTCCACCTCGCGCCCGCTCCGGACTCTCTCTCACCCGAATCCAAACCGATCGAAATTGCTGCGGATCACAGCCGAATTTCGCTCGGGGGTGAAGCAAACACGATCTAAACCACCCCGCCGCCCTCCCCCGTCCATAAAAACCCCGGCCTCGTTCTGTTTTTCCCACGCGATCGGCTGTTTTTACTCCGGTGAGAACCGAGACTTCTCCGGCGAATTCTGACCGATCTAAGCTCGGAAATTCCGATCTAACTCGCTAGTCTTGATCCACCGCCTCCGGGGAACCTTGCAGGTGCAGAAAACTCAGTGACTTGCGGTGTAAACACAGCGCCGACGAGCCTCGCCGTGAATTCACCTCGGACCTCGTCGCCGATCACCTTCCAGGACCTCCGAGCTCAAGAAAACCCCCGAGGTGAGATCCCCGACCTCCCCTCTACCGATCTATGCCATAAAATCACAGTTCTAGGAAGAATTCCCGAAGATCCGAAAGTTTCCGGCGAGATCGCCGCCGTGCGCCGCCGGCAGCGCCGCCCGCGTTCGATCAGAGCGACGTGGCCGCTTGTGCGCCGTTTATTTTAAATCGCACGGTAGGGTTTAAATCCCCGCGTACCGGTTCGACGTTATAATCTCAGCCGTCGGTTTAAAATCGGACGGTCCACGTCAGCCCCGCGTTATAAAGACTGGAAATCTTACGTGCTCCCCCTGGGGTTCTCGGGAAATAAGAGCTAGACCCGGAAACTTCTGATCTAGCCCCTGGAACTTCAGAAAATCATGTAAATTCATTTAAAAATCAGTTTTAGCCCCTGGACTTAATAAAAATTAGGAAAAACTCCTCTGATAAGTGTAGCTAGACCCCTGGAAATTCTGAAAATAATATTATAGACCCTGTAGTGGGGTGAGTTTACCTTTTTTAACCCTGTTTGATATTTAATTTAGGAAATTGAATATGTGGCTAGTATTTAAAATTTAAAAAGTGGGACAAACATATTGTTAAAATTAAATTAAAAACTTTCTCAGTACTTAGAAAACTTTGGAGTAAGATAAAAATATATTTTGGGCTGAAAGGAATCTGTTTAATTTATTATTCACATTTATTAGTTTTAGGGACACATTTTTTAGTAAAGAATAGTTCTGAAAATAGGGAAAATAAATGTAAAATAGTTTACATAAGAGGAAAAGGTCAAAAATATATATTTTAGATCAGTACCTATTCTGTTTAGATGATGTGTCTTGTTATTTTCATAATAAAGTTCACATTTAGGCATAGGAAATAAATCTGAAAATATAGCAACTAATAAATGATAAATGGAGTTTCTAAAATCTAAAGAATTCAGTTTAGGTTTGGTAGAAATTATGAAGACACATATGGAGAAGGAAAATACCTTTCATGCATACTAGGTAGCTAAGAAGTGTAGTAATTGAATATAAGGAATTTATTTAAATTGGAAACTCATATATATATATATATAGTATGTAAGTATAAATGTGAACACAAAAGTAGGAATCATATACATATGATCAAAAGTGCATGCAAGCCACAAATCAACACACATAGAGTAACCACAACACATAGAAATGAGAATGACTTTCATAAATATGAATGTGTGGTTTGTATGAAGTGGAAGTGTGAACCATGTCTTATGGATTGTTGTTTTTCTTTTGCTATGTGTGATGGTATGATATAGAACCTGCTCAAGAGCAAGTTGTTCCTTTCCAAGATCAGGACTACCCATTTCAAGAGCAGCAAGAAGGAGGCAAGTGTCCTTGACCACTTTGATCCTATGCTAGGATGTGTAGCTAGAATTATTTGCATTGTCAAATGAAATATGAAACCCATGCTAGGAAGTTTCCCTAGAATTGCATTACCTTGTTTTCTTGTAGATTGGGTTGGGATTTATTTTATCATGTCATTTATTATTATGCATATGCTTAGCCATGCTTAGAATGGGATATTTGGGATATGAGATCATCAATTTATTTTACCATGAGATATTGTGAGTTATGTAGAGGTAGGGATCAAGGCAAGTTGGATGTTTTGGTTGTGTGCTGGGTGCACGAGACTCGGGTTTGTGTTTAGTACTTGCCTGGATCCTAAGGACCGGTTCATGGAGCATGTAACCTGGCTTTACCGTGCCAACCACATGCTGAGATGGGGCAGCTTGGCCAATTAATTAGGTGTATCCCCGGCGTAGTATGGGTGTGTTGGATGGTGCGGGGAATAGGTGTCAGCTGGACTACCATATGAACCGCAAGGCTCAAGAGGGGGCCACTGCAGCGGGGTTGGAGCCTCTTGTATGCTGTTAGGGGTGAAACCTCAGTGGGCCCACGCTCGTCGGAAATCCCTTTGTAAAGGCTTCATAGTGATCTCCTGGCTACACACCTAGGAAGTGTGAATGTGGTTCGTAGCCACTGGCATAATGGAGGTTCTTTTAGTCCACCCGGCAACGGGGGATGAAATCACTACATGTGGGTACAGTGGTACAAACTCTGCAGAGTCAAAACTGTCATGACAGCCGTGCTCACGGTCAAGAGCGGCTTGGACTTATTCATGATTAGAGGAGTGATGGTTTTGGAAGTTGTGGATGTTAAGCGGGGAGCTTAACATTGGAAATGATGTTATGGTTATTGGATTATGATGATGGGATGGGAGATTGGGACCATTTCACTTGTGTAGTAATGTAGGTTCCTAATAAGCTAAGGTGATAGGTATTAATTGCGTAGTGCTTTAACCATGAGTTCAACCTCTCCTTGTTCCAGCCATGCATGATATAATTTTTCCACACTTGCTGAGTACCATTGGTACTCAACCTTGCATATTTTGTTGGTTTATATTGCTGCTCAGGTCAAGATAATGAGGTGGTGTAAAATGACCAAGAATTTGGACCCGAAGAAGGTTTCGAGGTTCATGGAGACCCCCGGGCAACGCCTGTGACGGAGCCCTCAAGAATAATATTCCGCTGCTAGTTTATTTACTTGTGATGAACTTATTATTGTCCATCGAGACATTTGCGATGTAAGACTTATTTATATTCGACACCTGGCTTGTAATAAATGATGCTTCACTATTTGTCATCACATGTATGAGAAAATGATCCTGGCATACATGTGATATTCACTTGGTTGTTCTTCTGAAAAACCGGGTGTGACAACCTAGCACCGGAACTTACCAAAGCTAGTTGGACCTACCTACGGAGCTAACCAAATACATGCGGACCTAGCCATAGCAAGTCGGACCTTACATCGGATCTTGTCGGAGTTCGGACCTAGAGTTGGACCTTAACAAAAAGAGTGTTTTGGCAGAATTCAAAACTTTTATCGTCATAGCCAATGTATTCAGCACACATAGGTCTCACAATCTCCCCCTTGATGAATGCATTGGCAACACCACTTAAAATAAGAACATTGGCTTATTCACATGAAAAGTTTTGAAAACAATCAAATGAGAAAGAAATTTCAAAACAAAAATTTCTCCCCCTATACATATTTCTCCCCCTTTGTAAATCAGAAATAAAATGAGAAGAAAAACAAAAATTCTCTCGTGCAATGTGTGATCAATTTCTCCCCCTTTGGCAATGTATTCAGCAAGGTTCAAAAGAGAAATTTTAATTGTTATGAGCATATTTATAACATATACATATAAAACAAAGCTCATCCAAGCCATACTATCAAATAACTTACACTATCACATCAATGAGATACATAAAGTAGTGTAAGCCATGCTAGAGATCAAGTGTAATTTTCAATTTAAGCAAGTCATGATCTCACAAACTTACTTATGTAAAGACCTGAAAGCATGACACTTGTTGCTGCATTTTAATTATTTTTCAAAGCACAAATTCAGATCATATGACATTTGCAAGAGATTATATGCCGCATCAGCCTTATTCTAACCAACCAAGCCAAACCTATGTCATTTGACAATCAGAAGCTTAAGGACATGGTTTTAGTCATACACAACTTCTTCCAAGTTCATATCTAAGTGCAATGATAAGCCATCTCAAAAGAAGAAGTGCGATGCATGTATATTCTCGTGATCTTTTTCTCAATTTTTCATTTGAACATAAAAGCTCAACATGTGAATAGTTGATTGATTATTTTTTTCATTATTAAAAGCACTTGTGAGCATGCAACAAGTTTAAAACAGAAAGAAAGTTTGATCATGACCAGATTTAGTGTAAATATTTATTCCAATTACTAGTCATGGCAAAAACTACAAAATGTATAACATGAGTAATGTAGTAAGAACTTTCAGCATATAAAAGGAATCACAAAGTCATATATGTATGAAATACTATGTTCATATTATTTTAAATTCAGATTCACACATATAGTTCCCAAGTTTCAAAACTCCCCCTCAATTTAAGCCATGAGGATGCATAACCCCTATTTCACTACAAATGAAACAAAAACGAGTGAAATCCAAAGGTTTTGTAAAAATGTCAGCCAATTATTGTTCGATATCTATATGGTGAAGCACAATGTTTCCTTTTTCAACATTATCACAGAGAAAGTGATACCTAATGTCAATGTGCTTTGTTCTCGAATGATGCACAGAGTTTTTAGCAATGCAAATGGCATTAGTGTTATCACAAAATAGTGGAACACTATCTAGATCAACCCCATAGTCCTTAAGTGTTTCAATAATCCAATGAATTTGTGAGCAAGCGCTAGCAGCAGCTACATATTCAGATTCGGCTGTGAATTGTGCAACTGAATTTCGTTTTCTAGAGGACCAAGCAACAAGTGAATTACCAAGAAATTGACAAGCACCCGAAGTACTTTTCCTATCAATTCTACAATCCCAAAATCAGCATCCGAAAAAGCCTTCAATGTAACGGTTGAGGAAGAAGGAAGAAAAATCCCAAATTCTTGAGTTCCATGTAAGTACCTGAGAATTCTTTTGACAGCTTGACGATGTGAAGCACGTGGGGAATCTTGAAGTCATACACAAAGACATACACTGAACTGTATGTCTGGTATTGATGTCGTGAGGTACAAAAGTGATCCAATCATACTTATATATTCTATTTGATCCACGGGTTCACCATCTTCATCAAGTTCAAGTGTCGTTGCTGTACCCATTGGTGTCCGAAGAGACTTGCTTTTGTCCATGTTGAAGCGCTTAAGAAGGTCTCTTGTATACTTTGTTTGATGCACAAAAGTACCCTCCTTGGTTTGCTTGATTTGCAGTCCCAAAAAAGTATGTGCGTTCTCCCATCATACTCATCTCAAATTCTAAACTCATCATAGCTGAAAACTTGGACACAACATCATGAGAAGCACAACCAAAGATAATATCATCCACATACACTTGAACGAATAATGAATCATTGCCATGCTTAAGCGCAAAAAGAGTTTTATCAACCTTGCCCATGGTAAACCCCTTTTCAAGTAAAAATTTTTTAACCTATCATACCATGCTCTAGGGGCTTGTTTAAGACCATACAAGGCTTTGGCCAGTTTGTAAACATGATTACAAAAATTTGGATTTTCAAAACCCAGTGGTTTCTTGATGTAAACCTCCTCATATAAGTAGCCATTAAGAAAAGCATTTTTAACATCCATTTGATATAACTTGAAACCTTTAGATGTAGCAAATGCTAACAAAATTCTTATGGCTTCTAATTTAGCAACAGGAGCAAAAGTTTCATCAAAATCCAGTGCTTTAACTTGTGTGAAACCTTGAGCAACCAACCTAGCCTTATTCCTAGCCATAACCCCATCCTCACTTTGTTTATTT
This sequence comes from Neostapfia colusana, assembly GCA_030760725.1. NCBI lineage: Eukaryota > Viridiplantae > Streptophyta > Magnoliopsida > Poales > Poaceae > Neostapfia > Neostapfia colusana. The sequence goes on from JASWHV010000009.1 coordinate 61,091,485, forward strand.
TTAAACACCCATTTAGTTCCGATTAGAGTGTGACCTTGAGGTGGAGATACAAATTCCAAATATTATTTCTTTCAAATTTTTCTAACTCTTCTTGCATGACAATAATCTAAGATTCATTAGTGAGTGCGTGTGATATATCTTTGTATTCAAAAGAAGCAACAAATGCAGAATGGGCGTGAGAGTTTGGATCACAAAACCTGGACCGAGTGACTCGTTAGTGCAAGCTTCCAATCATTTGTTGTGGAGGATGACTTTTGAGGACCCAGAGGTGAGTAGACAATTCAAAAGCTCCTTCTTCTTCATGTTCATCACAAATTGAAAACCTTGTGACTTGAGGACGATCTGGACCAGCAATGGTGGTCGTCGGTGCGGGTTGTGAATCAAAATCAGGAGCTGGAACAATGTCATTAGCTCCTGAATTTTTGGGCAGCAGCATCACTTCTTCATCTTCTTCGATGAAAATACTCTCCCCCTGCAGATATGGGTCTGGTCCTGCAATATTAGAGCTAGTACCTGGGCTAGCTTTATCAAAAGAAACCTCACAAGTCTCCACAATTTTGTTAGTGTCATGTAAAAGCACACGGTAGCCTCTAGTATGAGATGGGTAACCAAGAAACATGCCATCAACGGATCCAGGTTCAAATTTATCAAGATTACCATGTTTCTTAACAAAGCATTTGCAACCAAAGACCCGAAAGTGTGTGACACTAGGCCTATGTCCAAACCGAAGTTCATATGGTGTTTTACCTAGCTTAGCACGTAGGAAAACACGATTTGAGACATAACAAGCAGTTGCAATTGCATCAGCCCAAAATTTTCTAGGAATTTGATATTCATCAAGCATAGTCCTAGCCATCTCAACTAAGGTTATGTTCTTTCTCTCTACAACACCGTTTTGTTGAGGTACATATGATGAAGAAAATTGATGATCTATTCCATTCTCAACACAAAAGTGATCAAACGACTGATTTTTAAATTCGGTTCCATTATCACTTCTAATTGCTTTTAAAGATCTTGGGTGATCAATTGATAATCTAAGAAATAAGGTTATAAAGTGACTAAAAGTTTCATTCTTATGTGCCATACCATAAACGCAAGAGTATCTAGAATAGTCTTCAACAATCACCAGAACATACCATTTAGCTCCGAAGGATTGAACACGTGAAGGTCCTACGGTGTCAATGTGCAAAAGTTGAACCGATTCAGTTGTCATGGTCATTGTGAGAGTAGCATGTGAACCTGCAACCATCTTAGCATATTTACAATAAGAGCACACAATTTCTTTATCCCCTTTAAGCTTAGGCAGTCCACGTATGCGACCAAGAGCAGTAACACATGTGAGATGATCAAAGCCTACATGACCAAGTCTACGATGCCAAAAATATAAGTTTTTAAATCATTAGCAAATAGACATCTATGCTTATAGGATGACATATCAAAATCAGCTTTAAAACTCTTCCAAACCGAGACATATTAAAAATGAGCTCACTATTTGAATCTACAACCTTGCAACAATTTTTAGTGAAAATAGTTTCCAGATTTTCATCTAGCAATTGTGAAATAGAAAGCAAGTTGTATTTCAAATTTTTAACAAGTGCCACATCTTTTAAAGTGTAGTGATTATTTACTCTAACCGAACCCTTAGCAATTATAGGAGTTGAAGAATTATCGGCAAAAGTAACATTTTCTACATGTGACACAAAAGAGAGAGAGGAGAACCATTCTTTGTTACCAGTCATGTGGCGTGAGCATCCTGAATCTACAATCCAAATGTTCTCCTTCCTCAAGCGTGTAACCTACATAGAAGTACAATACATCGATGACTTAATACTGGGGTCAGTCAAAAGGCATTTAGGAATCCAGTACTGAGTCACACGAAGTCCAACAGAAGTAATGCGCAAAGGCTGAGATAAAACAATAGGTTTATGAGCCAAAGTTTGAGGATTTTTGTACCCAACTACTAACCTACGAGGTGTTACATGAGTAGCATTAAAAACAGTAGGTCCAGAAGCAAACTTTGCATGCTTTTGACTCATTACAGAAGGTTGCATATTCCTAACATTCAGTTCAGCACACGCAACAGGCTTTGCACAGTTGTTATGTGATCTAACAATCATTCTTTCCTTTTTCTATTGCTTAGCTAGTCTCTAACAAAAATCTATGACATGACCATCTCTACCACGGTAGGTACAATGAAATTTAACTTTATGTTTATGTCTAGATGAGCAGACAACATGTTTATTTGAAACCGAATAAGACAACACTCCTGCAAATTTAAAAACCACTTCTTTTTGTTTAGGAACTGTTTTAATCAAACCACTTCCTAATGACTACACAATTTTAGATGGATGTGCTTTAGCATGAGCATGGGAATCAAAACCTAAACCAGTTTTATCATTGCAAGATTTAGAAGAATTCAACAGCAAGTTCAGATTCTTATTCCCATTACAAAACCTCTCTAGTGTCCTATTCATGTCATCAAGTTTCTTAGACAAGTCTAGGCAGTTTTGACATGAAGTTTTTCCTTTTAGTTTGCAATTGGAACAATACTTAACTTCATGAGAACGTAAAGCATTGTTCAACATAGAAATTTCATTCATAGCATCTTGTAGTTTCGTATTAAGATCATCACAAGTAGAACAATGCAAATCAATTGTAGAACAACAAGCATCTTTCAAGCTTTTATCATTAAGTGCAGCAAGCTCTCTGTTCTTTTCAATCTCTAACTCAAGTTTATCAAGTGTGGAGGTATGTGCACTTCTTAGAGAGGACAATTGCTCATATATTAAATCACATGAGGAACAAGAATTATCACTAGGAATCAAAGATTTCAAACGATTAATTTCAGATTCTAGTGACTCAATTTTAACAGCATTATCTCTAAGCTTTTTGTCCCTTTTCTTAACTATAACAGTGGCACGAGAAATAGCATCACACATTTCTTCGCAAGTAGGACATACCTCTTCATGGTCGCTGTTGTGTTCTGCCTCCTCCATTCTTGAACTTGACTTGGCCGCCATGAAACATAAGTTTGCCAAATCATCTTCATCTTCGTCACTTCCGATGTCCACATCGCTCGAGCTAAGTTCTTGAAGTGCGGAGATAAAACTATTTACCAATTGGCGTCCTATAAAACCCTTCTTCTTTTTCTTATCGTTTGCAGAGGAGTGCTTCGTCCTAGTTTGCTTTTCATCACGAGAAGTAGGACCTGAAAGGTTAGGGCAATCCGTACAAAAATGTCCTGTCATACCACATTCGAAGCATCGTTGAGGTCCGAGACTTCCTCTCCTTCTAGTTCTCACATTTTGCAATGCTTTTGAGAACCGAGTAGAGATGAGTGCAAGTTCTTCCTCTGGAAACTCTTCAATCTATTCAAGGGTTAGAGAGGACAACAAAGAAAGTGTACCACAAGATGAAGATTGACTAGAGCTAGGCATGTCATGTTGTGAAACAAATGCAAGAGACTTGTTGGGGTTCTTACGTGATATTATGTCAATTTCATGAATTTTTAACTTAGAATATAGCACATCTAATGTAAGTGTACTCATGATAGTAGATTTACGAATAGATGTAACTTACATCTTCCAAATTGACATGTCTAATGAACTTAGTAATTGCCTAACATTTTCTGCATCTGAAAAATTAACGTTGACACTATGCAAGTTGCTAAGAATTTTATTGAAGCGAGCAAAGAGGTCATCGATTGACTCACCGGGTTGCATCTCGAAGCTCATGTATTCTTTCTTGAATATATATTGTTTGACCTCCTTGATCGTGTTGGATTCTTCGTGGTAGTCACAAAGTGCTTTCCACACATCGTATGCAGATCGGAGGTGTGCAACACGGTCGAAGTTACTTTGAGTTAATCCTTGTATGATCAAGTTCCGTGCTTTGTTGTTGTTATCGATATCTCTCATGTTCGTAGCCGTGACTTGATCGTTTGGCGGCACGTCATAAGACTTGTACACCTTTTCCCATATTGCGAAGCCTTGCGCCTGGATGAAAGCCTCCATACATGCCTTCCAAACATGAAAATCAATGCCACTGAACACACAAGGTTTTGCAGAGTATTTCTCCATGATGATTAGCCAAAACATGTGCTAATCACAAAGATTAGAGCACCGTGGCTCAGATACCAATTGTAGGACGGAAGAGACGTGAAAAGCTACCAGAGGGGGTGAATGGTAGATTTAAACTTTTTAGCGGAAGCAACAAAAAACCCCCTCGGCAGAAAATCGATCTGTTAAAGAAACCGTGTATGCGACTGATCTAAACGTGTTCAACCATGAAAAAAGTGGTATATATTATAGAGAATCAAGTCATGAAGACATGACAACAAGAATCACGGAAACCCGTCAAAAATAACTCAAGTTATGATCGAAAGGTCAAACGAGGGTTAATCTGTTCTACTCGAGTAAACACCAGATATGCAACACTGCAAAGAAACTCGTGTAGATCAGAAACAAATCCAATGACCGTGAAATTTTCACAGATGATAGATAATCAAGTTGTGAAGACAACTAAAAAAGAATCACATCAAGTGGATCTGTAAAACTCAAGTTATGATCAAAACACCAAAGTACTGTCGTGCCGTCCAGAAACTCGACGAGAAAGACTTGACAAAAACAAGTCGGATGAATAAGGCACCAAAGATCCTCTAAACTTCGAAGTTTATTGATCAAAACTCAAGAGAAGCAGCCACAAGTCGTGCTCTCCATGAGTCTTGGCCTCCCTTGCTTATATAACTTTCCAATACTGCTCAAGACTCTTCTATATGCAGATAGAAGCAATCTTAAGACTTCTAAACAACTTAGGAACGTCCCAAACATTACTAAAACAACTCTACTTCATGCCTAACACAAAATACTAATATAACCAACTCGAAACTTTCCGTAAACAAACCATAACCGCCTCAGCCGCAGCCTGAGCGCAAAATCCAGCCGGTTGAACCTTTTCAACCATATCTCCACTTCCATATCTCTTCACCACGCCTTGGAACCATGTTGCCACGTCCGTGCACTCCTTGCACACGTGCAAACACCTTCTAACGATGTCCACGATACCTTCATATGCATTGTTCTTGATCCAAACATGTTGCACGACCTCTCGATCAACTCAACAACAATTCTTCTCAAACTTGGTTGTTGAACCTCATCTTCTCCTTAAGACTAGTTCAATGGATCCCGTCACCAGCCATATCTTGAACTCAAGCAACACCTGCACATGAATAAACAAAAAATACTTTCGAGCACAAGTCCGCGACTTGACTCACGTTAATTCCGAAAACCACAACACCTTACGTGAACACCTCACATAAGCATGTTGCAAACCATAGCAAAATGTTAACCACCGTAAACAGCCATAACACTTCAAGAACATAGTAAAAGAATACTAAGCAAACTTTCCATAGATGTAAAGTAAGTTTGAAACATTTGTATGGTAGAAACAGAACCATTGCGATTTAGCTCCGGACCTTGCAAAAGCTAATCGGACCTTGAGCTGGAGCTTACCAAAGCTAGCAGAACCTAGCACCGGAACTTACCAAAGCTAGTCGGAGCTACCTCCGGAGCTAACCAAACACATGTCGGACCTAGCCATAGCAAGTTGGACCTTACGTCGGATCTTGTCGGAGCTCGGACCTAGAGTCGGACCATGATAAAAAGAGTGTTTTAGCAGAATTCAAAACTTTTATCGTCATAGCCAATGTATTCAGCAGACATAGGTCTCACAAAAACCAAAACTGGCGCTGTTGTTAATCTCTTCTTTAGCTCCTCAAAGCTGTCTTGACACGCTTGTGTCCACTGAAATGCTTTCCCTTTCATCAGTAATTTCAGCCATAGACTTCGCTATTTTGGAGAAATCCTTGATGAAACGGTGGTAGTATCCAGCCATCCCAAGGAAACTCCGAATATCCCTCACATTCCGCGGTTGGTTCCACTTTGAAACATCCCTCACATTCCCGGGATCAACCGATACTCCTCCATCAGAGATGATGTGGCTTAGGAATGATATCTCCTTTAGACAAAATTGACACTTGATGAACTTGGCATACAATTGATTCTTTCGCAGTTTCTGCAATGTCAATCTCAAGTGTTCCTCATGTTCTTCCTCACTTTTTGAATACACCATGATGTCATCGATGAAAACCATGACAAACTTGTCCAAGTACTCATGAAGACCTTATTCATGAGGTACATAAAGTATGCTGGCACATTTGTCAACCCGAATGAAATGACAGTATATTCGTACGAACCATACCGTGTTCAAAAAGCCATCTTGGGTATGTCGAAGGGTTTAATCTTCAGCTGGAAGTATCCCGACCAAAGGTCAACCTTAGAGAGAATTCAGACGCCTTTCATTTGATCGAATAAAACCTCTATGCGGGGCAGCGGGTACTTATTATTGATCGTCACTTCTTGATAAACCTATGGTCCACGCACATCCTTTGGGTTCCATCTTTCTTGTCTACGAAGAGCACGGGAGCTCCCCATGGTAATGAGCTTGGGCGTATAAAACCCTTATCTAGCTGCTCCTGAATTTGCTTCTTGAGCTCCACTAATTCATTAGCAGGCATCCTGGCAGTTGTTCCAGAAAAAACATCTGAATATTCTTGAACCACCGGGAATGCTTTCACATGTCACTTTTTCTACGTGGTTCAGCATTGCCTTCTCGGTTGCAGGTGTGGCTGCCTCAAACTCGATACGAGTACCGTGCTCACTCGTCAACTGCACGATCCTCTTAGCACATTGAATCACTCTGTTGTACTTTCTTAACCAGTCCATTCCAAGTATTATATCAATACCTTAGGAATCCAAGACAATAAGGTTGGTGAGAAAGTCTACCCCCTTACTTTAAGGCTTACTTTCAGACACACTATATTTGTAGGAGCTAGAATTCAGATTTTAAAAGAATCGATTTCCCAACTATATGCATCAAGGTGTATGAACTAAGCAACTTCTTTTGTTAATCTCAGCCTATATGAGGATGTGAACACGTGTCAAAGCATCTCACATCTCTCTACTATGTGTGGATGTGAACATTCACCGAAGCGTACCACAACTCACACTAAGCACACAAACACAATCAATCATCATGAAAATTCAGCACACCACTTTTATTTCAGCCTACTATGATCTAAGCGTTCCTATTACAACTTTATTCAATGGAGAACGTAGACTTAATCGTGAGAACCAGTGCTGTTCTCGCCATGTGACGGGGATGGTCCATACATGGGCGCACGCCATGCTGAGTCGGCAGTCCATGTAGGAACAGATGATGCTGGTTCTCCATTTGTTCCCGCGTTGGCACGAGTCTCCTCTTGTTTTTCCGGCAAGTACAGTTTCTTGCGAAGGTAGCGGATCTCTTCTTGTGCGCTTGCATAGAGGTTTCCTAACTCCACGAGCAATCTCTGAGACTTGTCAGCAGCTTGTGGTTGGAAAGAGCTCCTTAATGGGGTCCAATGGCCTCCCTTGTACCACTCTTCCGGTACGAGTGCAGCTCAAAGATAGTGTTCTCAAGCTGCTCATGGAAAGCATAGCACAGTCCGGTGAGTGCATCCCATGCAGCATCATCAATAGCTTCTACCCTTGTAGCTCTCTGTGTGGGTGTGAAGTGCCGTGTGACAACCCTATCGTTAGATAGGATGGTTACCTCAGCCTTCCACTCTTCATTTCTGAGATGAGGGAATTTCTTGAGGAGGTACTCTGGGTATAGGCTGCAGCAATCCAGGAACTCTCTAAGCTCCCTAGATATGTGTCCTCCCTCCATCCCGTCGGACTGGAATTCTTGAACTGAAGGGATGACCCGTTCATCACCTTTATTCTTGGCCTCAGCAGGGGGTGGCTCCTATGTGTTTTAGAGTGTTCAGTCTACCTAGTCTTGCGTCCTACGGTCAACGTGGCTCTGATGCCAATTTGTGACACCCGGTTCCGAAAATGAATCAAGTGAATGCATATGTGTGCCCAGGATATTCATCACACATACACAGCTTTATCACAAACTGAATTCAGAATATAACCACGTACGAATAATGTTTAAGTACTTTATTATATTGACTCATTGTCTCACTCATGAATATCTAAATTATTCTTGCAGCAGAAGACTCTAACGACAGCGGAAAATGACTAAGACAGCAAGCTCCAACTTCAACTCCACAAGCATGTTGACGGTAGTGCGCACGCCTCGTACTCCACCTGTTCCTCGAAGTATTCTTCTCCTGTAGCTGATGTATATGTGGGAGTGCAAGGGTGAGTACATGTCATACTCAGCAAGTGCAGGAAAAGTATGACATGTAGCTTGCAACAAGGTAGGGAATAAAGAGGTTCGTTGTAGCAAGAAAATTTTATTTCACAAACATGGTAAAAACAGCAACTATTTCTAGGTGAGTTAAATCCTAACATAACCAAGTAATTTATCATCATTCCTTCATCATAATTCATCATTTATCAATCCTCAACCAGCCAATACTCTTTCTCAAGTTCATCTCATACTCATAAATATTCATAACCATCTCATTTTCATAGAACCGAAACCAAACTCATTGTTATGACCCAAAACAGTCCCCAAAACCAATCCCAATGACCATACTGAATAACCATCCCATGTTTTGCCTCTAATAATTGGAATATCTATAAAACACCATTTATCTATGAACTGTTTGTGAAGAAATGAATTGCCATGTGTGTTGCACCATCCTCACTCTGAGATAACATGTGCATGAGATGTTGCAATGAGTCCAAGGTGTATCGTAGTGTGTATATACCCATCTTTTGCTATGTTACCAGTTCAATTTTTGCTACAGATACTGTGAGAGATAACCTCTAATAGTGACCTATGCAATATTTAACTTATGTTACACATGGATATAATTTTAAGGCAAGACACTGATGTGCTTTATTCGTAAGAATCATCCACGCCAGTTCATTATGTCATTCACCAAATATTTAAGTACTGTTTGCTGAATAACAGCTTCCTAATGTTGCTAAATATCTATTTAAGCACTTATGTTTGTACGTGAGGCAAATTTGGCGCAAGATGTATTGGGAGTAACATACCTTTCACACCTTTGTGACAAACTATAAACTAACAACAAAAGTTACGATTGATTCAAAGCACTACAGGGAAACGTATTATTTTCGTCGGATACTAGTATTTTCATGGGCCCCCACGAAAATACATTTAATTTTGTGAGCCGGAACGTAGCACATGAAAATACACACTAATTTCATGGGTTAGAACACAAGCACACGAAAATAAACTCTAATTTCGTGGGTTAGAACACAAGCACACGAAAATAAACTCTAATTTAGTGGGTCAGAAAAAAAGCACATGAAAATATTGAGTAATTTCATGGGTTAGAAAATAGGCACACGAAAATACAAGATAATTTCGTGGGTTAGACGTAAAGCACATGAAAATGTAATAGGGTCGGTCGGTTCCGAAAGGAAACTAGGATTATTTTCGTGGGCTATGTAGAACTCAGGAAAAAATGTGGCTGTTACTTTCGTGGGTTACTGGGTGGCGCACAAAAATAATGGATAATTTCGTGGGTTAGACAAAGCATAGGAAAACACCTAGGGTTTGTCGGTTGAACAAACACGGCTATTTTCGTGAGTCAGCTAGGGGCGCACGAAAATAGGGGCAACTAATGTCATGGGTTTTCGGCAGGCACACGAAATTAAGCGCAGGTTTCGTTGGTTTCTGACAGGCACACGAAACTAGGTTGATTTTCATCGGCCAGCGCGCGGCGCACGAAAATACGGGTGCCTCAGTTTCGTCGGCTTCACACGAAACTAAAATGATTTTCGTTGGCTTCGTACAGGCTCACGAAAATAGTTCCTTATACCCAGCCACGTGTGCCCATCGGTTTTGATTCTCTCTCTCGCCGCCCACGCCGAGCTGCCGCCGCCGTCATCTGCTACGCCGCCCCGGCCCGCGCCCAGCTACCGCTGCCGCAACTTGCTCGGTCTGCGCCGCCCCGCCTGCGCCCAGCTGCCGCCGCCGCCACTTGCTCGGTCTGCGCCGCCCCGCCCGCGCCCAGCTGCCGCCGCCGCCACTGCCTTGCCCTGCGCCACCCCGGCCCGCGCCAAGCTACCGCCACCGCCACTGCCTCGGCCTGCACTGCCCGGCTCGCGCCCAGCTGCCGCCTCGACCGGCGGCTCCAAACAACGCAGCCCGGCGACCGGCGCCGCCTCCCCCGTCGCTTGGCATAGACCGGCCCGGCCTCGGGCCCTCCACCGCGCCGCCACTCCACCCGCTCGCAGCTTCTTTGTGTCGGCCCCGAAGGCTGCTGCTAAGCCCGATCATACACCGAAACCCACGCCCTCTCGGTCCGGCCCCAACTCTTATAAAAGGTAATCAATAATTAATCTCTATAATTTCTTAGTGTAGTTTTCATATCCGGATTAGACCTTAAAATATAGATTGTGGTTGTTTATTTGTTTTGGATTGGATGTATGAGGCGCCAATGCTACGATTGGATGTATGGACAACGCTGACCGCGTCGGTCCGCCTTAAACGCGTGAATGCTAGGTTACCTCTCACTATAATATCTAAAGCTAACCGATATTTTGTTCCCGTAGACGCTAACCAAAATGGAAAGTGCAACCGATTATCGTCAAACCATATTGTAGTCGTTTGGCATAAAAAGAACGTGCATTTGGATTGAAGCTATGATTTGGACATGTGTTGATGCCATGTGTTAAGCTACTGCATTTTCATGACGACGTTGGCTAAAACATGCCCCCTAGCCCTTAATGAATAGACTGATCAAGTTTTCTCTAGATGACATTTTCATCTGTGAAATCGTAGTAGTTGTCATGTAATCGGGCACTTAGTTGATGTCATTTTGAGTAACGCAATCTGGTGGACGAAAGTGTCATGGGAGGTGAACTTACTCCTCTTATATTCATATATCCACATACATCAATTTTTCCATGTGTCACATTATAATTATGACAATACTATTGCAGATATTCGATGTTCAATGGTGTCATGAGCGCCGATGTGGTTATCTCGTAGTCACGGTCAACACAGAGTGGATAGAGTTCTTCTCGGCGTACTCATACAAAAAATGAGTCCAGGTTAAAACAAATGGAGGAGGAGCAGGCTGCATTGAGAGACCACTTGAGGCTTCAAGAAGACCGCATGTAACGATAGGACGAGTTTATAAAAGCACAAAATGACTACTTCTCGAATCTGGCGACGTGGCACCAAGCGATGCAGGTACATTAATATAAGAGTTTAAATATTTATTTTAACTAAGAGATGCATGTCTATTTATAGTACAATGAAGCTAAACATTTCAAAATAATTTTAGGGGTATTTTTCTCAGCTTGGACTGTCTACCGCCATGCCACCGCTACCGCAGCCCCCGCAGCTACCTATGTCTTCACCGCTACCGGTGCCTCCACAGCCTCTTACCGTTGGAACATAGGTATATATTATCGTTATGTTCTCTTTTATTTTTATAAACTGTTAGTATACTTGTAACACGTATCATTGTTTATCTAGGGATCATCCTCAAGGGAACAAAACTTCCAATGTCCCCTTGTTACAAATTTGCAAGCATCTTCTTCAGGAGGACAGGATGGAGGGGACAACTTTATCGATCAATTCTTCGCTCCCAGTGATAGCAATTAAGTAAGTTGATCATAACTTCTAAAGAATACTCCAAAGTTTTGTGTTTTCATTTGCATCATATATTATGTATCTTATTTTCAAATTGAGCTCGTGTATAATAAGTCATAGAAACAAATATGTTGTTGCTTTTTATTTGAATCTATTAGTTATGCACTTCACTTTGGCTTGATATAGGAAAAGGCGAGCAAAAGGGTGTCGGAGCAATTTGTTGGTTTGTTGTAAAGCTCAATGTGGCTATGTGATAAGATTTTCTTTGACAAAAATGTTGTATGGACCATGTGACATGTTTGTGTTCGTTTATGTTATATTGTGTGTGGACCTAAATACCGTCTGGACTATGTAATAGATGTTATAATGTTTAATTGAGTTTGTTGCATTTGTTATGAAGTATGATCTGTGTGTTTTGTGTGTTTGAGTGATAATTTATTATTTTATGGGCTTGGAACTGAAGAATATGCATGAATTGGGACTGTAATCTCATGTATTTTCGTGGGTTAAGAAATTGCCCATGAAAATAGTGCCATATTATTTTTTGGTCCAAATGTCGGCCACGAAAATAACCTGGCATTATTTTCGTAGGCCGACATGTGGCCCACAAAAATAATGTCCCGCTATTTTCGTGGGCCACATTTTGGCCCACAAAAATATATATTTTCGTGAGTCACTTTCGGCCGACGAAAATAGTTTTATTTTCGTTAGCCGCCGACGAAATTAAATTTATTTTCGACTAGTTATTTTCGTGGGTTTTCCTGTAGTGAAGTAAGTTGAAAATGGCATCTGTGTTATTTTTATTACAATTAATGACCTAGTATTGTACTTGAAACATGCAAAACAGGACCGAATAGTAAGTTATTAATTCAATGGCCTTTTTTATAAGAATTGCTTACAGTCCTGCATTTTTGCAGACTGGTCACTGTTAAGACTTGTCAACAGCGAGTAGTTCATATTTCTTTAAAATATGTTAGTAAGCATGGATACGGTGTTATAAAGACGTGTAAAAGCTGTTGAGTGTTGCGTAAAAGAGATGTTTCATGATGCTGGTAGAAAAATCACAGGGTTCTCTTGAAATCACTGTGTAGGGCTGAAAAAGGAAGAAAAAAAAGAGCTGTTGTGTTGTGTTGACAAGGGGGCTATGTGACGTAAAACAAAAATTTATAGGGGTATCTAACTCTAGATCCTTATTTGATGAGTTTAGAAATGCAATTTCATATCAACAGTAACATATGGTAGCAAAGCTATGGCACCCTAAAAGAGTTTACATTGCAGAGAAATAGGATCTTAGCATCACCAAATATAGGCTAGAATAATACTGTTAGTGCATTCATAGATTCATCACCAAATACACAGACTAGAACAAAACTGTTGTTGCATTAATTGCATCGCCAAATACAGACTAGAACAAAACTGTTGTTGCATTCATTGCTTCAAATGACATGAACTTGTTTTTAAAAATATAGGAATAGGTGAAGTGGTGTTATTATGTATAGGAGAGAACTATTCCTTGTAATGATGTTGGGTTCAAGGTTGTTATGAGCATGAAATTACTAAAATAAAATCAAATATATGCTTGAGAGGCTAGTAGAGTCTGCAACTATTTGCATATATCACTGATTTAGTTGCTGCACTATATATAGAAGCGCGTGAGAATTCTGTTTCTAGAAAAACTTCAAAACTATTAATTAATACAAAGAAACATCCACATAGTTGTTTTTTGTACAACATTCAGATGATGTTTTGTGTTAGAGGATCCAATTTATGGCAATGCGGAGATGGATCTTAAATTTTCCATGGTGGCCCTCCATCGGCCCGTGAAGCTTCTTATCTGTGTCAGATACATGTTATCCTGTAATACCTAAATTTTGAACCATTCCGGATAAAACCAAATTTTCCAAAAAAATCCAAAGGGGTTAGACTTTGCTTTTTACTAAAAACGGCAATTTCAATCAAAACTCACTGTTAATTCATTTTTGTCCACCGTGAAGCTTCTTTTTTTTGTCAGATACGTGTTACCTTGTCATACCAAAATTTTAATGCAATTTGGAAAAATTCAAATTTTCCACAAACACCAAAGTAGTTAGCCTGTTTTTATCAAAAACGGCAATTTCCATCAAAACTTGTCGTAAATTCGTTTTTATTACTCGTGAACCTTCTTTTCTTTGTCAGATACGTGTTACTTTTGTCATACCTAAATTTTGAAACATTTCAGAAAAAATCAAATTTTCTAAAAAAATTCAAAGATGTTATCCTTTGCTATTTACCAAAAACAGCATTTTTCATCAAAACTCAACGAAAATTCGTTTTTGTCGCTCATGAAGCTTCTTTTGTTTGTCAGATACGTGTTACCTTATTATAACTAAATTTTGAAGCATTCTGGAAAATATCAAATTTTCAAAAAAATCCAAATGGGTTAGCCTTTGGTTTTTACCGAAAACAGCAATTTCCATCAAAACTTGTCGTTGGTTCATTTCTCTCGACCGAGAACCTTATTTTCTTTTCAGATATGTGTTACCTTGTCATATCTAAATTTTGAGGCATTTCCTAAAACATCAAATTTTCCAAAAAAAACCCAAAGGTGTTAGCCTTTGCTTTTTACCAAAAACTGCACTTTTCATCAAAACTCACTGTAAATTTATTTTTCTCATCCGTGAAGCATCTTTTCTTTGTCAGATACGTGTTATCTTGTCATACCAAAATTTTAATGCAATTCAGAAAATTTCAAATTTTCCACAAACATCCAAAGGGGTTAGCCTTTATTTTTTACCAAAACAGTAATTTTTATAAAAAATTGCCGTAAATTCGTTTTTCTCGCCCGTGAACCTTTTCTTCTTCGTAAGATACGTGTTACCTTGTCATACCTAAATTTTGAAGCATTTAAGAAAATATCAAATTTTCTAAAAAACCAAAGTATTAGCCTTTGCTTTTTACCAAAAACTGCACTTTCTATTCTTTCTTGTGAAGCTTCTTTTCTTTATGAGATACTTGTTATCTTGCCATAACTAAATTTTGAAGCAATCGGGAAAATATCAAATATTCCAAAAAATCCAAAAGGATAGTCTTTGTTTTTTACCAAAAATGGCATTTTCCATTAAAACTCACTATAAGTTCATTTTTTCCGCTTGTGAAGCTTCTTTTCTTTGTCAGATACGTGTTACCTTGTTATGCCTAAATTTTGAAGCATTTCAAAAAAATCAAAATTTTCCACAAAAATCCAAAAGGGTAGCCTTTTGCTTTTCAACAAAAACGGCAATTTCCATTCGGCGTAAATTCGTTTTTCTCGCCCGTGACGCTTCTTATCCGTTTCAGATACGGGTTATCTTGTCATACCTAAATTTTGAAGCATTTTGGAAAACATCAAATTTTCCAAAAAATCCAAAGGTGTTAGCCTTTGCTTTTTACTCAAAACTACACTTTCCATTAAAACTCGCCATAAATTTGTTTTTCTTGTCCGTGAAGCTTCTTCTCTTTGTCAAATACATGTTATCTTGTCATACCTAAATTATGGAGCATTTCAGAAAATACCTAATTTTCCAAAAAAAATTCAAAGGGTTAGCCTTTGCTTTTTACTAAAAACGGCAATTTCAATCAAAACTTGCCATAAATTCATTTTTCTCGTCCGAGAACCTTATTTTCTTTGTCTGATACGAGTTATCTTGTCATACCTAAATTTTGAAGCATGTCGGAAAATATCAAATTTTCCAAAAAAATTCAAAGGTGTTAGCCTTTACTTTTAACAAAAAAAGGGCAATTTGCATTAAAACTCGTTGTAATTTTTCTCGCTCATGAAGCTTCTTCTCTGTCACATACGTGTTACCTTGTCATATCTAAATTTTGAAGTATTCAGGAAAAAATAAAACTTTTTAAAAAAATCCAAAAGACTTGGCCTTTGTTTTTTTACCAAAAACTGCTCTATCCATTGAAACTCACCGTAAATTCATTTTTTTGCCTGTGAAGCTTTTTTTCTTTGTCAGATACATGTTACCTTGTCATACCTAAATATTGAAGCATTCCGGAAAACATCAAATTTTCCAAAAAAATCTGAAGGGGTTACCCTTTGCTTTTGACCAGAAAATAACAGTTTCCATCAGAACTCACCGTATCGTTTTTCTTGCCCATGAAGCTTATTTCTTTGTCAGATACATGTTATTCTGTCATACCTAAATTTTGAAGCATTCCGGAAAACATCAAATTTTCCAAAAAAATCCAAAAGGGTAGCCTTTGCTTTTTACCAAAACGGCATTTTCCATCAAAACTCGCCGTAAATTTTTTTTTACCCGTGAAGCTTCTTTTCTTTGTCAAATACATGTTATCCTGCCATACCTAAATTTCGAAGCATTCAAGAAAATATAAAATTTTCCAAAAGGTGTTAGCCTATGCTTTTAACCAGAAAATGCAGTTTTCATCAAAACTCACCGTAAATTTGTGTTTCTTGCCTCAAGCTTGCTTTGTTTTTAAGATATATGTTATCTTGTCATACCTAAATTTTAAAGCATTCCAGAGAACACCAAATTTTCCAAAAAAAATCCAAAAGGGTAGCCCTTGCTTTTTACCAAAAATGGCATCTTCTATCAAAACTCGTCGTAAATTCGTTTTTCTCGCCCGTGAAGCTTCTTTGCTTTGTCAGATATGTTTTACCTTGCCATACCTAAATTTTGAACCATTCCAGAAAACATCAAATTTTCCAAAAAAATCCTACGGAGTTCGCCTTTGCTTTTTACCAAAAATGGTAATTTCCATCAGACTTCGTCATAAATTAGTTTTTCTCGCACGTGACTCTTCTTTTCTTTGTAAGATACATGCTACCTTGTCATATCCAAATTTTGAAGCATTTCGGAAAACATCGAGTTTTCCAAAAAAAATCTAAAGGGCTTAGTGTTTGCTTTTTACCAAAAATGGCAATTTCTATCAAAGCTCATCATAAATTTGTTGTTCTCGCCCGTGAACCATCTTTTCTTTATCAGATACATGTTACCTTATCATATCTAAATTTTAAAGCAATTCGGAACACATCAATTTTTAATAAAAATCCAAAGGTTAGCCTTTCCCTTTTACCAAAAAACGGCAATTTCCATCAAAACTCACCGTAAATTTAATTTTCTCGCCAGTAAAGCTTCTTACATGTGTGAGATACGTGTTACCTTGTCATACCTAAATTTTGAAGCATTTTGGAAAACATCAAATTTTCCAAAAAAATCCAAAGTGGTTACCCTTTGTTTTTTTACCAAAAACTGCACTTTACATCAAAACTCGCCATAAATTCGTTATTCTCGCCCGTGAAGCTTCTTTTCTTTGACAGATACCTGTTATTTTGTCATACCTAAATTTCGAATTATTCCGGAAAACATCAAATTTTCCAAAAAAACTCCAAAGGGGTTAGCCTATGCCTTTTTACCAAAAACGGCAATTTCCATCAAAAACTCGCCGTAAATTTATTTTTCTCGCCTGTGAATCTTCTCTTCTTTTTGTGATACGAGTTAACTTCTCATACCTAAATGTTGAAGCATTTCGAAAAACATCAGATTTTCCAAAAAAATACAAAGGGGTTAGCCTTTGCTTTTTACCAAAAATGGCAATTTTGATCAAAACTCACCGTAAATTCGTTTTTCTCGCCCGTGAAGCTTCTTATCTGCGTCAGCTACGTGTTAACTTGTCATACCTAAATTTTTGAGCACTTCAAAAAATATTTAATTTTCCAAAAAAAATAAAAGGGCTTAGCCTTTGCTTTTTACCAAACATGGCAATTTCTATCAAAACTCGTCGTAAATTCGTTTTTCTCGCCCGTGAACCTTCTTTTCTTTATCAAATATATGTTACCTTATCATACCTAAATTTTAAAGCAATTTAGAAAACACCAATTTTCCACAAACATCCAAAGGTTAGCCTTTGCTTTTTAACAAAAAGGCAATTTCCATAAAAAACTCACCGTAAATTTATTTCTCTCGCCCGTGAAGCTTCGTGTCTATGTCAGATACGTGTTACCTTGTCATACCTAAATTTTGAAGCATTTCGGAAAATATCAAATTTTCCAAAAAAAATCCAAAGAGGTTGGCCTTTGCTTTTTACCATTAATGGCAATTTCCATCAAAACTCATTGTAAGTTCGTTTGTATGAACCTTCTTTTCTTTGTGTGATCCGAGTTACCTTGTCATACCTAAATTTTGAACCATTTTGGAAAACATCAGGTTTTCCAAAAAAATCCAATGCCTTTGCTTTTACCAAAAACTTCAATTTTCATCAAAACTATTCGTAAATTCATTTTTCTCGCCAGTGAAGCTTCTTATCTGCGTCAGATATATCTTACCTTGTCATAGCTAAATTTTGAAGCATTTCGGAAAACATCAAATTTTCTAAAAAATCTAAAGGTATTAGCCTTTGTTCTTTACTAAAAACGACAATTTCCATCAAAACTCATCGTAAATACGATTTTCTCGCACGTGAAACTTCTTTTCTTTGTCAAATACGTGTTACCGTGTCATACCTACATTTTGAAGCATTTCGGAAAACATCAAAATTTCCATAAAAATCCAAAAGGATAGCCTTTGCTTTTTACAAAAAATGGCATTTTCCAACAAAACTCGCTGTAAATTTATTTTTCTCGTCCGTGAAGATTCTTTTCTTTGTCAGATACGTGTTACCTTGTCATACCTAAATTTTAAAGCATTCTAGAAAACATCAAATTCTCCAAAAAAATGCTATGGAGTTCGCCTTTGCTTTTTACCAAAAACGGAGATTTCCATAAAACTTTGTCATAAATTAGTTTTTCTAGCACGTGAACCTTCTTTCCTTTGTAATATACGTGTTACCCTGTCGTATCTAAATTTTGAAGCATTTCGGAAAACATCAAGTTTTCCAAAAAAATTCAAAAAGAGCTTAGCGTTTTCTTTTACAAAAAACGACAATTTCTATTAAAACTCATCGTAAATTCGTTTTTCTCGCAAATGAACCTTTTTTTCTTTATCAGATAGGTGTTATCTTACAATACCTAAATTTTAAAGCAATTCAGAAAACATCAATTTTCCATAAAAATCTAAAGGTTAGCCTTTGCCTTTTACCAAAAACGGCAATTTCTATCAAAACATATCGTAAATTCGTTTTTCTATCCAGTAAAGCTTTTTATATGTGTTAGATATGTGCTACCTTGTAATACCTGAATTTTGAATCATTTCGGAAAACATCAAATTTTCCAAAAAAATCTAGACAGGTTATACATACATACATACATACATACATACATACATACATACATACATACATACATACATACATACATACATACATACATACATACATACATACATACATACATACATACATACATACATACATACATACATACATACATACATACATACATACATACATACATACATACATACATACATACATACTATCGGTACCCTGCGAACTGGGTACCCCCGTGTAATGGATAAAAAAACAGATTGGGAACCGCCCTCCTATCTTAGACGCGCCTCCGGTGTAAGTCACGTGTCCTGGGCCCCACAGGTGGCCCGGGGTTCTCGCGTATCTTCAGGCCCTGAGCCTGCTTACCGACTAAGGGTGGCTCAGGAGCCGCCATGTGTCAAGTAGTGCCGGACCCGGCCTTCCGCCAGGGAGGGCTCCGGCGCTGCCACGTGCCCGGAACCTTCGAGCACACCCTCCGTCAGAAAGAGCTCTGGAGGTGCCATGTGCCCTGCGACTCCGGATCCGACCTCCAACATGGGAGGGCTCTGGTGCTGCCACGTGGGCTACGACTCCAGGTGTACCTCCACCCCCCCCCACCCCAAGGAAGGCTCCAGATGTGCTACGTGTCCTGCGGCCCCAGGCCCGACCTTCAGCAAGGGAGGGCCCCGGTGCTGCCACGTGCCCAATGGCTCCAGACCACCCACTACTCTGTAAGGCAGCTTCGGTGGAGACGCGTGTCCCGGGGGCAGCCGCCCGGACGCCACATTTACGAGCAACGGGCAGATGGCCAAGGAGTAAAGAGAAAGGTACGCTGTCAGGCCAAGCATTCAAGGCTTGTGCCTTCCACAGAAGCATGGCGCACGCCTCCGTTCCCTGTTTGGGCACCATTACGGTGGAAGACAGAGCGGCGAGGCGTGACGGCACAACAATGCCGCCCAACGGCATAGAGCCGCCTAGCAGTGTGAGGAGATGTGGCGACAAGACGGTGTATTCATCATCACCAACCACCCGGTCAGAGGTGCCCGACGTGTCAGGCGGCACGCCGTAACTCCACCGACAGTGACAATGCATATAGCTGTAAATGCCTATAGCTCATGTATATGAGACAGATAGCCGTGGGGCCACCTGTCGAGCCCCGGACCACCTTGTAACTGCCCCGGCCTTGGGCTATAAAAAGATAGGGGCAGCCTTCGGGCAAAGTGTTCACAACCAGCCAACTCACACACTCACACGCGCAAGCAATTCAACAAGCACTCCCGTGGACGTAGGGTTTTACGCTCCGGCAGCCCGAACCACGTAAATCCTCATGTTCCTCTCGCCATTGTGAAAGAACCTCCGCTGCTGCTTTTGAGCAGACCGGGGGAAGTGTCGCGGGAAAACACTTCGACATTTGGTGCGCCAGGTAGGGGGCTTTTGGTTCTTGAAGCTGTTCGTGAAGCCCAAAATGGTGAACATCCAATCTATCGGAGGATGTTCCCGCCCCTCACGCCGCTAGTGGTTGAGGGAGCAGGAAGTGTCCTCTGGCCCCAGAGCGGGACCGTCTATGCCAGTGCTAGTCCCTACGGCTACGGTGCCAATTCCCTTCTGGCAGCCTTCGGTTGCGACGGTGTCGCAAGTGCCGACCGAGGCCAGCCTGGAGAGCGTGCTGCTAGCAGCCTGCCCACTCCTTCACAACCTCTCGTGCGCGGAAGCTTCCCCATTCGCTGCAGAACAGTGGCACAACGACATCAACCACCTAGTCGTTACCTTGCTCAACTCGCTAGAAGTTGTGGGGGGCCGGGGCCACGCACCGCCAAGCACCCGCGACAGCAGCACGACAGCGATGACAGCGACCGGCGGTGTCCGGTCCACAACTCCAAACGGCACAGTGCCAGTGAGTGCCAGGAGATACAGAAGCTAGCGGGGCGCTTCGGAGAACTCCGATAGAAGCGCCAGTATGGCGCGCCCTTTCGCCAGCGGGAGGGAAAGCAAAGAGTTGACCCATAAGTCAGCAATGGTCAGTAGACGGAGTATCAGGACGCCGAGCGAGCGTTGAAGGTCGTCTATGACAAGGGAGAGGGCTCTGACCCTGACCACATCTCAGATGGGTGTCGGAAGACGCTTCATGTGATGTACAGAGGGTCATGGGACATCACGTCCTGACGAGACGTCTAGACCCTACCGCAAGTGGTTGGAGACAGAGATCAGCTTCAGCGCCTCCGACTGCCCGAAGAACATGGCGAGAGCCAGGCAGCTACCGCTCATCGTCTCCCCGACCATAGCTAACGTGAAGCTCTACCACGTGCTGGTCGATGGAGGAGCGGGCCTCAACCTCATCAGTCTTGCACCCTTACGAAAGCTGCAGATTCCCATGGGAAAGTTGGCCTGTCACGCCCGTTCTCTGGAGTAGGCCCGGGGTCCATTCTCCCACGTGGTAGCATGTCCCTCTCGGTGACCTTCGGGAGGCCTGAGAACTACAAACCGAGATCATCGTCATCGACGTGGCGGAGGTCAACCTCCCCTTCACCATCCTCGGTAGGCCGGTGTTGTACCAGTTCATGGTCGTAGCTCATTACGGCTACCTGGTGCTGAAGATGCCAACCCCGAGTGGCGTCCTCAGAGTCCGAGCGGATCAGACCGCCGGGGTCGCAGTGCTGCAGAAGCTCCAGGCCCCGGCAGCTTCAAAAGTGGAGGCCTCCGGGAGTGTTGGGACGAGCAAGGAGCCACCCAGCACATGATAGCGTGGCTCATCCTCTGTGCCCTGTATACAGCCTTCGTGTGTGGAGGAGGTCCCATTCAAGGTTATCCAGGTAGGCGAGGATGCTGCCCAGATCACCCGCATTGCGGAAAACTTGGGTAACAAATAGGAACTCGCGCTCATCACCTTCCTCCGGGCTAACGTTGATGTGTTTGCTTGGCAACCATCGCAAATGTCCGGGATCCCCAGGGAGGTGATCAAGCACCATCTGAAGATCCACCCGATGCTAAGCCGGTAATGCAGAAGCCTCAGAAGCAGTCCATCGAGCGGCATGACTTCATTCGTGAAGAAATCAAGAAGTTGCTTGACGCTGGCTTCATCCGAGAAGTCCACCACCGAAGATGGTTGGCCAACCCCGTCGTGGTACCCAAGGCTGGCGGGAAGCAACGGATGTGCATCGACTACAACAGTCTAAACAAGGCATGCCCTAAAGACCCCTTTACCCTCCCACAAATAGATGAAATTGTAGATTCTACTTCTGGTTGTGATCTGCTGTGCTTACTGGATGCTTATTCCGGTTTTCATCAAATACCAATGTCTAAGGAAGATGAAGAGCACACTGCTTTTATAATAGTAGACAACCTTTATTGTTATGTCTCTATGCCTTATGGCTTTAAAAATTCCTTGCCCACCTTTGTGCGTGCCATGCATAAGACATTCGGGGACCTGATAAGGGATTTAGTGGAAGTGTACGTTGATGACATCGTGGTGAAAGTCAAGTCGCATAAATCTCTATTAGGCAACTTAGCCTTAGTCTTTGATAAGCTACGCACAACTCGGACCAAGTTAAACCCGAATAAGTGTGTATTCGGAGTTCCTGCCAGGAAGTTCCTCGATTTCCTGGTCTGGCACCGAGGAATCGATGCTAATCCCGACAAGATTAAGGCTATAGAGATGATGCGACCTCCCACCCAAGTCAAGGACATCCAGAAGGTTACGGGATACCTGGCCACACATAGTCGGTTCATCTCTCGGCTAGCAGAGCATGCCCTCCCATTCTTTAAGCTTCTGCAGAAGTCCGGACACTTTGTCTGGACTGAAGAAGCCGACAAGGCGTTCCAAGAGCTAAAGCAGTACCTCACCTCGCTACCGATCATAGTCGCCCCAAAGCTAGGTGAGCACCTACTCCTCTATACTTCCGCAAAGGAGGAAATTGTTACCATCGTTGATAGGAGGATGAGTCCCGATCTTCCGAGAGGTAGGGTAAACTTGATTGGGTGGAGATTTCGACGTTGATGATCCAATGCTCCGAACAAACGAAACCCCGCAATCACTACACCACTGCTCCGTTGGTTATCACCCGTGTCACACGAATGACCTCGCCACGAAGGCTTATCCCTGCAAGCGCAATCAAGAACACAAGCAAGAACAGTGAAGTTGCAATCAAAACTGAATTGATCACGAATTTGGGGTCTCACAACCGACACTGTTCAATGACAGATTATAACTAAGCAAAACCCAGCTGTTTGTGACGGCGGCTAGGGGGTATAAAGGAGGTGGAGGACGACCAGGGGGTGCTGGGGTCGTGACCTAACCCTAAGACACATACATAATGGACTTGGACTCGATACAAGGCCCAATGGCCCAACTAGGTGATGCAACACCCTGACAGACTCTAAACTTTATATTGTTTCGAAGTTTCCCGTCGACTCCGAGGGAATTTTGACGTGGGTCCAGTTCCATTGGAAAGTTTATCCTCTCATCTTTCCGTGCATATGTAGAACGTCAAAAACAGAGTCCGTATGCCTCCTGTGCATCCATTTTAAGGTGGACTGCGCCTGGTCCCGAGTTGGACTCGAGTTTGAGTTGGGCTCGGTCTCTAACTTCTTGTTGGCGTATTTTCTGATCCTCCACGCCTCCAAACCCTTCTCCATGTATCTCCACGTCCTCTCCATGGTTCCTAATCATAATTAATCCATTAGGTAGCAACATATTCTCAAAATTCACATATAAAGAATTGTTCAGGAACGAGCTCACCTCTAAATTCAATTATCGTGCTCGAGCTCTAGTAATTGGACCTTGCATGTCTACCATGTGAGTGTTGTGTATATCTGCAGGAGTGATGTCCACATAATCCTCCCCCTCTTGCATTGGAGTCGTCCTCGACTCAATCTCATCTTCTTCTCCCAAGTATGGCTTGAAATCTGAAATGTTAAATGTGGGACTAACCCCTAACTCGGGAGGCAACTCAAGTTTATCTGCATTGTCATTTATCTTCTCAAGAACCTTAAAAGGTCCAGCAGCACGTGGCATGAGTTTGGACTTTCTCAAATCCGGGAACCTATCTTTTCTCAAATGAACCCACACCAAATCACCGGGTTCCAATTTTACCTCCTTCCTACCTTTACTAGAAGCAATGCGATACTTTTCATTCATTTTTTCAATTTGTAACTTAGTAGTTTCATGCAACTTAAGAATAAATTCAGAACGTTGTGTAGCATCTAAGTTCACAATTTCAGTATGTGGTAAAGGTAGTAAATCAATTGGAGCACGAGGATTGAAACCATAGACTACCATAAACGGACTTAACTTGGTTGTGGAGTGAATAGACCTGTTATAAGCAAACTCAATATGTGGCAAACACTCCTCCCACAACCTCAAATTGTCTTTCAAAACAGCCCGCAACATAGTAGATAAGGTACGATTAACTACCTCCATTTGCCCATCAGTTTGTGGATGACAAGTAGTAGAAAACAGCAACTTTGTTCCCAATTTATACCATAATGTTCTCCAAAAGTGACTCAAAAACTTAGTATCCCTATCAGAAACAATAGTATTGGGAACACCATGCAAACGCACAACCTCATTAAAGAACAAATCAGCAACATGTGAAGCATTATCGGTCTTGTGGCAGGGTATAAAATGAGCCATTTTAGAGAAACGATCAACAACCACAAAGACACTATCCCTCCCCCTCTTTGTTCTAGGCAATCCTAAAACAAAGTCAATAGAAATATTCTCCCAAGGTGCACTAGGAACCGGAAGAGGCATATAAAGACCATGTGGGTTAAGTCGAGACTTAGCTTTGTTGCATGTCGTGCAACGTGAAACGTAGAGCTCCACATCACGCCTCATTCGTGGCCAAAAGAAGTGAGCGGCCAGCACATCCTGTCTTTTTAACACCAAAATGTCCCATCAAACTACCTCCATGCGCTTCCTGCAACAACAAAAGACGAACGGAGCTAGCTGGAACACACAGCTTGTTAGCACGGTAGAGAAGGCCTTCACGCAGCAGGAATTTTCGCCACGTTCTTCCCTCTCTACAATTTTCAAAGGCATCTTTGAAGTTTAAATCAGTAGCATATAACCTCTTTATGGTTTCCAAACCAAAGATTTTATGAGAAAGTTGGGATAGTATGGTATAACGTCTAGATAAAGCATCGGCAATCACATTGTCTTTCCCTTTCTTATGTTTAATGATGTAAGGAAATGATTCTATGAACTCATTCCATTTAGCATGATGTTTGTTCAGATTAGCTTGTCCTTTAAGATACTTCAAAGACTCATGATCTGAATGTATGACAAATTCTTTAGACCATAGGTAATGTTGCCAAGTTTGCAAGACACGCACTAAAGCATAAAGTTCTTTTTCGTATGTAGAATAATTCAGCGAAGGCCCATGCAATTTTTCACTAAAGAAGGCAACAGGTTTACCTCCTTGAATTAGCACTCCTCCAATGCCAATGCCGCTCGCGTCACATTCAAGCTCGAAGGTCTTCTCAAAATCAGGAAGTTGCAGCAATGGTCCTTGTGTGAGCTTCGACTTGAGAACATTAAAAGCTTGTTGTTGTGCTGGTCCCCATCGAAACGGCACTCCATGCTTTGTCAACTCGTGGAGAGGTGCCGCAATGGTGCTGACATCCCGCACGAAACGCCGGTAGAAACCTGCGAGACCAAGAAAACTCCGAACCTGTGTGACCGTAGTAGAAAGTGGCTAGCTCATGATGGCAACAATCTTTGCCTCGTCCACCTCAATGCCCTGCGAAGTAACAACATACCCAAGAAAAGACACACGATCGGTGCAAAAGGTGCACTTCTCAAGGTTACCATATAAACGTGCATCGCGCAAGACATTAAAAACAGCACGCAAATGTTCAAGATGCTCATCATATGACTTGCTGTAAATAAGGATATCATCAAAGTAAACCACCACAAATTTACCAATGAAAGCATGTAAAACCTCATTCATCAACCTCATGAAAGTGCTGGGCGCATTAGTTAAACCAAATGGCATGACCAACCATTCATAAAGTCCGAATTTAGTTTTAAAACCAGTTTTCCATTCATCACCTAAAGCCATACAAATCTGATGATACCCACTATGCAAATCAATCTTGGAGAAAATAACAGAACCACTCAACTCATCAAGCTTGTCATCCAATCTAGGAATAGGATAGCGATAACGAATGTTATGTTATTGATGGCTCTACAGTCAACACACATGCGCCAAGTGCCATCTTTTTTTGAAACCAAAAGAACAGGAACAGAAGAAGGACTAAGACTCTCACGAATGTACCCGCGGTCCAGAAGATCTTGGACTTGTCGTTGAATTTCCTTAGTCTCGTCGGGGTTGGTCCTGTAGGCAGCACGGTTTGGCAAGCTCGCTCCTGGAACCAAATCAATCTTGTGCTCAATGCCTCGCACAGGTGGTAATCCAGGGGGTATCTCTGATGGAAAAACATCCATATATTCCTGCAAAAGGTTAGCAACAACAGGTGGCAAGACAATGGATGTATCCTCAATGGAATATAAAGCATGTTTGCACACTAAAGCATAGCAAGTTCCATTAGAGGCATATAAATCATCAAGAACAGATTTAGTTGCAAGCAAAATAGGATTTTTTTCAACTTAATAGGTTGCTGAATTTCAGAATTGAAAACACTCTTTAGCTTAGCATTATTCTTTTTCTCCTGCTCAAATTGTACAATTTCAGTGGGACTCATAGAAAGCAACACAATTTTTTGCCCTTATGCATGAGAGTACACTTATTAGATCGACCATGGTGAATAGCATCAGTATCAAACTCCCAAGGACGTCCCAACAAAAGAGAACAAGCATCCATAGGTACCACATCAAAATCAGCAAAATCATGATAAGAACCAATGGAAAAATGTATCCTTGCTGTTTGTGTTACCTTAACCTTACCATTGTTGTTAAACCATTGAATGTGATAAGGGTGGGGCTGCTCCCGTGTGGTCAAGCCAAGCTTCTTGACCACCTCAACATTCACCAAATTGTTGCAGCTACCACCATCAATGATGGTATGTACACGGCAGTCCTTGACGACGAGAAACATGTTGAAAAGGTTGTGACGTTGGCGGTTGTCGTCCTCTCGAACCGTGGCACTCAAAGCTTGCTGCACAATCAAAGTCCTATAGTTGTTTGTCGCAGATGTACCAAGAACCTCCTCAGCACCATCATCCGAACCTCAAATGTTAGTTGCAATAATATTTTCATCTTCAATATCAGAAGCACTAACATACCCACCATCAGCAGTGGCAATGATCGCCCGTTTTCTAGGGCAATCTCGTTGCATATGG
Organism: Neostapfia colusana; assembly: GCA_030760725.1. Taxonomy (NCBI): domain Eukaryota; kingdom Viridiplantae; phylum Streptophyta; class Magnoliopsida; order Poales; family Poaceae; genus Neostapfia; species Neostapfia colusana. The sequence continues at coordinate 61,118,581 of JASWHV010000009.1, forward strand.
CCAAGTCCCTGGCAGCGGTGGCACTTGATGTCGGAGCTGCGACTTATCGAAGTGTTGGGTGCAGCTGCCTTTGCTGCAACACCTGGAGGCATCTGGGACTTGCTGTTATCTTGTCCCCGTGATGTAGAAGGTGCGATGCTGCTGCGTACAACACCCGTGGAGGGTGGTGTAGAAGCACGTACGCTCGAGGAGGGCGCTGCTTTGGATGGCACCGGAAATTGTCGTGGCGTGAAGGTGTTGTTCCGCCGCTGCTGTTGGCGACCCTGCACTTCTTTTTCTGCTAACATAGCAAGTTGAAATAAATGTTGAATAGAATGATATTCCTTGTAGTCAACTATATTCTGGATCTCACGCCGCAAGCCCCCATAAAACCTAATAATTTGGTCTTCCTAATCCTTAACTACCCCACAACGAAGCATACCTTTCTGCAACTCTTGGTAGTACTCTTGGACAGTCATGTCACCCTGATCAAAGCATTGCAATTTCTTAAGAAGATCACGTCTATATGAAGGAGGAACAAACCTAGTGTGCATCTCTTCTTTTAACGCAGCCCATGTCTGTGGTGCATTACGTGTATTAACAAGTTCATTCCACCAAATTATAGCAGAATCTTTAAACCCGCTAGTGGCTTGTCTAACTCTATGTCGCTCAGGAACAAGATAAGAGCTAAATTTTTGTTCTACCGCCATCTCCCAATCCAAGTAAGTCTCAGCATCATAAGATCCATAAAATGTTGGAATAGAAAACTTAATCTTAGCATAAGGATCATTATCTTGTTCAGGAGCATGAGGACGAGGTCTACCTCCCATACCTTGACGATTTCGTCGAGGGCGACGGCGCTGCTGTGCATCAAACTCATCGTTATTGAAGTCATCCTCTATGTCGTAGTGAGCATGTGCATCACCATCAAGGATGACAGAGGGTGTAGCTTGTTGGGGAAGACGAGTCTCCATCTCGTCCAACCGTGTGGTTAGACCAGCAACACTTGTATGGAGCCTCTGAAAGGTGGCTGTTGTAGTGGTCTGGTAATTGTTGAAAGCTACGGTCATTGCCCGCATCATGTCCTTTAGTTCCATATGGGACACACACTCATCATCATCCGGAGGTGTAGAACCAGAGGTCTTATCCATAGGCTTCTTTCCTGTCATTGTCAGTACAAAACAGAAACGAAGACAAAAAGATCGTGAAGAACCCTATTACTACGCTCTCCGAAGTAGGTCGAAAATCGATCAGTAAGATGCGTCTTACCCCGCTCTTTCAAGTTTCTTACCAGCACTGCAGGTGGCCAACGGTGACCGATGTGAAGCAAGCAAAGAGTGGGTGTGATTGCAAAGGTTACCTGTTCTGCTCGAGAGAAGGTCGAGCTTGGAAGGCTCAAATGCAATATATGTATGTGGCACACAAGTTAGTAACAGATAGCAATGCTTATTAAGTGTCCAAAGAATTTCACCTAGTTGCTGGCCTAAGAATGTATTAGAACAGTTGTGGCAACAAGCAAGGACAAGGATGAATGATGATGAACAACAATGATAATATCAGCAAGTATCCAGCACTCACACAGAAATAGCACAACTAGAAAACCCCTTAGCCTCCTGTTTTTGTCTTGAAGCACTAGTAGAAATCAAAATCTTTTTTTTTCTCTTTATTTTTTGGTATTTTTTTATCAACCAGGGGCACAAGAATAGAAATAGAACCAAGTATTAGCTCAAACCGATGAAAGATGAGATCGGCACAAATTCAGGAGCGATTGGAAAAAACTGGTGCTAGAACTTCGGAGTTCGAAACGAGGGCCTTCTTAATTTTTTTTAATTTTTTTGAAAATGCCGTATGTGGACTTTTTCGAGACCTTTCTGGGAAAAAATGTGCCTCAATCAGAGTTACGAGCGAAAAGTTATGCCCGTTTTAAGGAGGATACCCCGAATCAGGTTTTGGTGGTGGTGGAAACTGCAACAGAAACGTTTCGGTGGATGGAATTTTTTTTGTAGATTGTTTTTTTGTAGATGGCAGCGGATGGAAGAAACAAAACTGAACCAAAACAAATCTAAACCAGTAACCAGACTCAACCTAGGACACGAACTCAGAACTACAGACTCCGAAACTAAATTGTGCAAAAGGTTGAGCGGGGGTTGTAGGTCAGGGAAACTAAAAAATTTTTGTGGCTTTTTGTGGACTATAGGACTGAAACAAAAAAATCTAAAGGGCACACAAGTATACCTTACGGTGAACCTGGAAATCTGATACCAATTGATAGGAGGATGAGTCCCGATCTTCCGAGAGGTAGGGTAAACTTGATTGGGTGGATATCTCGACGTTGATGATCCAAGGCTCCGAACGAACGAAACCCCGCAATCACTACACCACTGCTCCGTTGGTTATCACCCATGTCACACGAATGACCTCGCCACGAAGTCTTATCCCTGCAAGCACAATCAAGAACACAAGCAAGAACAGAGAAGTTGCAATCAAAACTGAATTGATCACGAATTTGGGGTCTCACAACCGATGATCGGCGACACTGTTCAATGACAGATTGTAACTAAGCAAAACCCAGCTGTTTGTGACGGCGGCTAGGGGGTATAAAGGAGGTGGAGGACGACCAGGGGGGTGCTGGGGTCATGACCTAACCCTAAGACACGTACATAATGGACTTGGACTCGATACAAGGCCCAATGGCCCAACTAGGTGATGCAACACCCTGATAGACTCTAAACTTTATATTGTTTCGAAGTTTCCCGTCGACTCCGAGGAAATTTTGACGTGGGGCCTATTCCATTGGAAAGTTTATCCTCTCAGCTTTCCGTGCATATGTAGAACGTCAAAAACGGAGTCCGTATGCCTCCTGTGCATCCATTTTAAGGTGGACTGCTCCTGGGCCCGAGTTGGACTCGAGTTTGAGTTGGGCTCGGTCTCTAACTTCTTGTTGGCGTATTTTCTGGTCCTCCACGCCTCCAAACCCTTCTCCATGTATCTCCATGTACGCTCCATGGTTCCTAATTATAATTAATCCATTAGGTAGCAACATATTCTCAAAATTCACATATAAAGAATTGTTCAGGAACGAGCTCACCTCTAAATTCAATTGTCGTGCTCGAGCTCTAGTAATTGGACTTTGCATGTCTACCATGTGAGTGTTGTGTATATCTGCAGGAGTGATGTCCACATCAATGCTCCTGATCGCTGAACGGCCAGAACCTGAGCGACTCCAAGCACCAAGAAAAGAGCCTACTGCTGTTCGCGAGTCTCAGAACCCGGGCCTCGCAGGGAAGCTTGGCGTATCTCCGGCCCAGGATGTTCCCGGGTCCCAGCTCCCGTAGGCCGGACACCAAGACCAAGAAGCGGCAGACCTCCTGCCAATGGAGGAAGATGCTCCGGACCCCTCTGGAAGGGCCTGGACCACCCAGCGACCGGTCTACTACATCAGTGAGGTCCCCCATGATGCCAAGACACATTATTTGGAGGTCCACAAGTTGCTCTATGCAGTGCTGATCGCGTCAAGGAAGCTCCGTCACTACTTCCAAGCTCACAAGGTCTCGGTAGTAACGACCTACCCAGTGAAGACGGTGCTCCACAGCCCCAATGCAACGGGGAACATAGCAAAGTGGGCAGCTAAGCTGGTGGAGTTCGACCTCAACTTCTTACCGTGCCACGCTGTCAAGAGCCAGGCGCTGGCGGACTTCGTGGTGGAATGGACCCCGCCTCCATGCCATCTAGGGGGTCAAGATGGTGGCAACCAAGAGCCCAGGCCTCTGGTGCTCACTGGACATTCTACTTTGATGGCTCCTTGCATAAGCAAGGAGCTGGAGTGGGAATCCTGCTCATCTCGCCGGCGGGAGAGCAGTTCAAGTACATGGTGCACCTCGACTTCAAGGCTACAAACAACATGGCAGAATATGAAGCCCTCATATTTGGGATGAGTACCGCCCTGTTCCTGGGCATGCGACAGATGATAGTTAAAGGAGACTCTCAGCTTGTCATCAAGAAAGTCAGAAGTGAGTGCTCCTGTAATGATCCTCAACTAGTTGCCTACCTTATCCATGTGCAGAAGATGGAGAAGGAGTTCCATGCCTTGGAGTTGTGCTATATCCCCCACGCCAACAACGCGGTGGTGGACGACCTTTCAACGAAAGCCTCTACATGGGCCCCGGTCCCCGAAGGCGTGTTTGAAAGAAAGCTACTGCGTCCAACAGCCTGACCGGCCAAACCAGACGAAGGGGGTGAGTCCAGCACCTCGAAACTGGCAGTCCCGGCGGCCCTACAACCATGGTGCCTACCAAGGATCGTATGCGTCACCGGAGACTCCGTGCAACCCAACGCCCAAGATCCAGATTGTCAACTAGGACCCGATGCATGGATCACGGAGATCCGGGCCTACTTGGAAGAAAATATTTTTCCTCATGAACATGTATCTGCTGAATGGATCATTCGTATGTCTAAAAGATGCACACTGGTGGATGGGGATCTCTACCGGTGTGGCACCAACAGCGTTCTATTGCGGTGCATAACCCGGGAGTAGGGCTGCGAGCTTCTCGCAGACATCCATAGAGGCAAGTGCGGCAACCACGCTTCGTCCCCCACGCTGGTCGGTAAAGCCTTCCGGCATGGCTTCTACTGGCCGACAGCTCTCCTGGATGCTGTCTAGATGGTCAAGAGATGCAAGGCATGCCAGTTCCATGCCAAGCAGATCAACACACCGGCACAGACACTGCAGATGATCCTACCCTCATCGTCGTTTGCAGTATGGGGGCTGGACATCCTGGGGCCTTTCCCCAGGGCTGTCTGATGGTACCGGTACCTCTACGTCGCCATAGACAAGTTCACCAAGTGGCCGGAACTTTAGTCACCATCAACAAGCAGTCCACAGTAAAATTCATCAAGTCAATAGTCTGCAGGTTCGGGGTCCCGAACAGGATTATCAGTGACAACGGGACCCAGTTCACCAGTGCAGCATTCCAAGAATACTGTGAGGACCTTGGTATCCAGGTCTGCTATGCTTCCGTTGCTCACCCAGAGAGTAACAGCCAGGTCAAGAGAGCCAATGCTGAGATACTCAGGGGCCTCATGACGCGTACTTATGCTGGCCTGGAAAAGCATGGCACCAACTAGATTGACAAACTTCCGTACGTGCTGTGGGCCAGCCGGACATCACCCAGCCGAGCCACAAGGGATACTCCCTTTTTCTTGGTCTACGGAGCTGAGGCTGTCCTCCCTCCAGAGATTATCTTGGGCTCCCCTCGTGTCAAGGCATATGACGAAGCCACGCATGACCAGGCCCGGCGTGAAGATCTCGAGCTCATCAACGAGCACAGATGGCAGGCTGCAATCTGGAATGCGCGATACCGCCAGGCACTCTGGCGTTACCACCAGCTGTCCGTGTGGAGTAGAGAGCTGCGGGTTGGTGACCTCGTGCTCCGACGAATACTTACCCGGGAGGGGTCCAGCAAGATCCCCCCCCCCTCCATTGGGAAGGTCCCTTCCGAGTGACGCGAGTATGCCGACCAGAATGTGTCTGCCTAGCGACGGAGGATGGCAACCCAATTTCAAATCCTTGGAACATCGAGCACCTCCGTAAGTTTTACCCGTAGATTAGGGTAAGGCGGTTTTCCCCTATAAAAGGGGCATAGAGACTACGACCAGTGCTCTGATCAGCCAAACTCCGGGAGACCCGGCTACCCTCGCCATTCTGGAGTAAGTCATTCAGACCCGTATACAGCCTGACTCCTCCTACAAAGGAAACTGTAGCCCTCCTTTCGATCTTGCATATATTTTTTCTGTACCCCTCGACGTGTACATAGTTGTGTTTCTCTGTCTCGCCCTTGGCCAAAGTTGTGCAACAAAGCACAAACATCGGAAGCACCTGTGGTTGTCTGCGGAACCCCTTGGTTTCCTTCCTGGTCGGGTCCAGAGGTACCCATACGACGTCTCTCCCCTCCGGAGTGCACAGGACTCCGATGCGTGAGACTGGAACCTCAGCTTCCCGAGGGGGCCACTCGTGGACCCCGAGGCCGGAGTCTCGCGAAGGGTCCAAAGCTGGTGTCTTGTGCCTTTTGGCACATCATGGCTGGTCAAACCAAGCAAAATGCCTGGTCCCCTGCGACACACAAGAAGGAAGAGGGTACATAAAGCATCAACCACTTTAGTAAATCAGAGAGCCCCTAGTTCTTGCGGCATCAAGGACCAGGAAGCCTCGCGGAAGCCAAAAGTGGTTCTGCCTTCCAGACCCTGCTCTGAATGGCTGAAGGATGAGAGGCCAACAAAAAATCTTTCGTTCATCAGCACAGAAATACAAAACAAGACGCAAAAGACAAAAGAAAAGATACAAAAGCAGGGCCCGCCTAGGACTCATCCGCGTTATGCCTAAACCTCCTGGTGAAGAGAGCTCCTAGGTCTTCGACCGCAGACCGGGCTGCCGCCTCCCTTGCAGCGACGGGGCCTTGGATGACTGGCTCCAGGGAAACACTGGGGGTCCCAGCTTCGGAAGCAGGTTAACACATGTGTCGGCACCTCCTTAGCCAGGGCTTTTCCCTCCGTCTCCAGCAGGTCGACGACAACGTCTTCCAACACTGCCATCTTTGAGCCTGCATAGTCGAGCGCAGGAAGCACTTGGCTCATCTCCTGCGAAGGCTTGCCTGCATGCACTGGGCTGAAGCCGAAGGGCACGAGTCCTGACTTGGCATGGCCGAGGAAGTCCTAGACTTGCTGGACCTCCGCCGTGCGCAAGGCCTGAAGCTCCTGAAGCTCGTGCCGTGCCGCTGCCAGGGCTGCTGCGTCGCACTCAGAGAGTCTTCTCTCCTTTGCAGCCAACATCATCGCCGGAGCATCAAGCTCTGCAGCCCGGAGGTCCTGGCGCTCCTTCATCTGCCTCTCCCGCTCCTGATTCAGAGAGGCCTGATGACGGTCCAAGTATTCTGCCCGAGACTTCAGCTCAGACTGCTCCCGCTGCAAGCGCGATGAAGCCTCCTCCTCCTTCGCCGCTAGCTCGCGCTCACGCTCGCCCACGGTGGCCTCGCGACGAGTCAGCACTAGCCGAAGCTCCTCCAGGGAGGCGAGGCGACTGTTGGCTTTCTGGTGGGCCTCCTTGGCTTCTGCCCAGAGCTTCTTGGACTGCTCGTCCAGCCGATCGACCAGGTCTCGCTGTTGGTTGGTCAGTTCTTGCTCCTCCTGCAGACGAGCCTCCTTCATCTCCAACCTCCTTTGTATCTCCCAGGTCCGGAGCTTGAGCAGCCTTTCCCAGCCAATGAGGCGCTCCTCCTTCTAATGGATGGCTCCCTGCTCCTGGTCCAGCGACAGCAGAACCCGACGGAGACTTGCCTGAGCCAAAGCCACGGCTTCAGACAAAGGGCCCGCTCGACGCGTGTCGGGATGTCGGCGGCCACCAGAGTAGGCACCAGGACGCAGGACCCCAGGGAAGTTTCGGCTTGCTCCTCGGAAGGAGGCAAGTGAGCTCCTGACTGGGGAGCGCTATCCTCCGGGGTGGGAGCTGCGGCATCCGACGCGCCCTCATCCGTGGCAGGTGCGGGCTCGTCGTCGTAAGATGGTGGAGCCCCATCAGCCATGGCCGGCCTGGAACCAGGCACCAGAACCTAGACAGGCGAAGGATCCTAGCCGGAGCCCCCTGCACTAAAAGCCACCGGAGGGACATCTGTAGAAGAGGTTGGCGGTATGGACGTCGTTGGCGCGGGAGGGTCTGCACCCTGGTCTGGAGCAATCCCAGAGGTTGCCGGCAGATCGCTGGATTCCACAGGCGCCGGAGCGCTCCTAGGAGCACCTGCGGACGGAGCCCTGCATAGAGAACAGAGGTAAGCAGACAACCTCAAAGCATAGAAAAAGAGGGCAATCAGCAAAGGTTGGTCTTGAGTGATCTACCTAGGGCCGGTGAAGTCCCATGAAGCGGCTCGGAGACGCTTACTCGGGCCTCCAGAGCCACCAGAACCTCAGGCTGCAGCCGACCTCTTCGCTGGCTGAGGAGGTGCTGGAGCTGCAGGAGTTTCCTCTGCGGGCATGGCTGCAGGACCAGCCACGCTGCTTCCGGCCGTTCCCCTCGATCCAACCTCGGGCGAGCTTGGGGCCACCGCGGGCATCACAGGGCTAGGTGCAGAGACAAAGCTCCCGTCTGCGCGTGTTAGCCTCCGTTTCTTCCAGGGATATCTAGGCTGGGGGGCCGCCGGCGCCTTCCCATTTCCCTTGTCCAGGCTTGGGGTGGAGGAAGTCGGAGCTGTGGAACCCAGCATGGCAATACTTCAAGCAACCGAGGTTGGATCAGAGGAGGCAGCCCTCCCATCGCTCACTCCGGTCACCTCGGGGATCGTTATTCCTTGGGAAGCATTGCCGACCTGCCGAGGAGCGATGTCGATGTTGTCCAGTGTCGGCCTCGTCCTCAGGAGCCGCGATCTTAGCTCCTGGTTAATAAAGATGGGCAGGCACGACGCAAGAGGGATGATGAGATCGTCGGGGACTGGGCTAGCTGCAACATCGGTGCATATAATCCCCAACAAAGCGTCCAGGAGCTCCATATTCAGGTTGGTCCCGGGACCACGCTCCAGGCGAGTGGATTCATTATCGCCGGTGTACATCCAGGCCGTGCAGGCAACGACTCTGGAGGGGAGCGATGCGTCGGCCCAGGAAGTCGGCCAACACCATCAGCGAGGACAACCCCTGGTCCGCCAGGAACCTAGTCCTCGCCAGCACGGGGGAGTAGGCGTTCTCAAGGTGCACTGTCTTCTCCCACTCAGTTCGCATGGTCGAAAGAGGAGAAGTCGGCAGATCCAGCCGGTCGTAGATTTCGGTCTTCACAATGACCAAGTCTTCCCTCCAGTTCTCCCACTTGCTCGAGGCGAGGGGGGGGGCGGCATAGCTGCGGCTTTGCTGGGGGAGGAGGCGAGGTGCGCGGTGGGGCTAGGCCTCGGGCGGGCTCGAGCCGAGCTCGGCGAGGAGGAGCGAGCGGGTGGCGAGGTCCCATGGGGGGCGCGGGCGGAGCTGGCTGGGGTGTGGCAGCGCATGGAGGACACGGCGGTGAGGAGCAGGGCCATGGGGCGGCGGTGGAGGCGCGCGAGGCGGCAGCGGCGCTGGCGACAGTTGGGGGAGGCGCGCTGGTCGGGGCGAGGGAGGAGAAGGCGGGTGGCGGCGCGGGGCACGGAAGCGGAGTCCGGGGAGGAGGCGACGTTCGGGGGGGAGGACCGGGAGGGGGGAGCGGTAGCGGGCGGCAGCGCCGGGGCGGGGGCCGACGGGGGCAAGGCGGCGCGGCTAGGGTTTCTGGGTTGCGCGCTTTGGATTGGGGAAAGAGAGCAGCCGGTGGAGAAAAGGAGGAAGAAGAAGGGAAGGTAGAGAAGGACATGCGGGCCCCACTGGTCATAGAGAGGAGAGGGAATCCAAGGGTTGTGGTTTGGGCTGGGCTGGCTGGTTTGTGTGGGTGGGTTTCGGCCCAGGGGTCCTGGTTTGAGGTATTTTTTTGTTTTTGATTTTTGTTTAGGTTTTCATCCAACTTCCTAGGTTTTGCATTTTAGGGTGTTACATTATACGTCAGTCACTCTCATAGTTAAAAATGAGCACTCGTTCCCTGTTCTGCTTCTGGGGTGGATGGCTCCTGTTCTGATCAACCCTCACAAGAACATCTCGCTTTTCTTGATTGTCTCAGATTCTGTTATTTTAGATAGTGCCATGGACCCAACACATGATGAAACATGTTGAAAAATGACTTAGTGTGGGTGGACGTGGTGCGGCCTAGATGGCACCTGCTCGTCGGGTAGCAGGAGGCGCAATCCTCCAGTCCATGGGGACTTCGCGTGTATAGATTCAGTTAGCCGATTGGGCTAGCCAGGAATCCACTCCTTCCGGATTCTCTATTTTTCTAGTATACTACAAAATATTCTATATTTTTCGGCATGTGTTTCTGCACTCGTTGTACCCTTTCTTTAATATATATTTTCATTCTTTTCTTTCCACTTGTATACCCTGATGGTAATTAGAAATACTTGCAAAAGTTACGTTCGACTTCCATAAAATAGGTGAAAAATATTAGTCAGTTAACCATTATATTGCTTACAGAGAAGTGTGTTTAGAACAACAGAACAATAACAGAACTAACTGTATGTGAGGACAACAGTCAACCATTGTATTGCTTGCAGAGAACAGATAAAGTTCAGCTTACGGTTAAACCATGCCAAAGTACATGTCCTGCTGAAAGATTTTTTCCTCAGCACTTCATTGAAAAGCACGACTCGTCACAACATAAGAAAATGAGAACACAAACTCCAGGCTCAACGAAACCTACAACACATACATCACTATTCAACCCTGAATGTAGACTAGAGGGGGTGAATATGCTTTTTGAATTTCTGCAACACTTAATTGAAGCGTGTCAAATTTCTAGAGACCGGACTAGTCTGGATTAGTCAGAAAATTGATAAAGATAAATATTTTTTTATCTTTTTTGTTCTTGTTTTAGCGGAAGATGATAAATTATTCTAGTGATCCAACCACGTATGTAGGAACTCAAATTAATAACTAGATCATGAAAGTAACTTGAATTGCAGCTATGAATAATATAAAGTCCTAATTTGCAAGTATAATGAATAACCAAAAGAGATGAGGACAAACACAAGAGTTTATCCCGAGGTTCAATCCCACCCAGGAATCTACGTTCTCGTTGAGGAGTCCACAAAGGGTCGGGTCTTCTCCAACCCTTTCTTCTCCAAGTTACCATAAAGGCCAACTTGGTTCTTCACTCTGACAAGGGGTAACTACAATGTTTTGGGGTTTTCTCACAAGTTCAGGGCTCTCACAATGTTACAAAAAAAATTGAGATCAACTCACACAAATAATTACACAAATAGCAGCAAGAGCGCGTGAGAGATCAAACCAAGAGCTCAATGGTGATGAGATCTTCCCTCTCCCTTTACCAATCCCCCAAATCCCCAAGAATTCGATCTTAGGGCTTTAGAATATGTGGAGAGGAGTGTTTTCGAGCTCTTGGAGGCAGTGCTGGCGCTAGGGTTCGAGAGAGATGTAAAATGAGTCGGGGGGGGGGGGGTCTCCCTTTTATATAAGTCCCGACATGTTTCCGTTGGGATCTCATGAGTCCGGACTAGTCCGATGTCAACACCAAACTAGTCTGGTGTTCTTTTTCAAGTTGAGTCTCGTCGCCATTTAAGTTTTGAATGAGTTAAACCCTAATATAATGGATTAGTCTGTATGACATTGGGCAAGTTCGATGTCATACAGAGAAGGCTTGTCCATTTTAAAACGGACTAGTCTGTGGAGGCCGGACTAGTCCGATGTCACACAAAGAAGGATGGTATGGAGAAAAACGGGCTACTCTGGCAAGTGCGGACTAGTCCGATGTCATACAAAGAGGTTTTCTCAATGGAATATCAGACATGTCTTCTGTTATCGAACTAGTCCAGTTATGTCCGGACTAGTCCGTTGTCTGGGACTTTGTGCTTTTCACTCATCCTCCCTACACGACCATTGAGCTCCTAGAGGTGTATCTCACACACACTCTAAATTTGAACAATAAGGCTAATCATCCTCCTTCAACTGAGTCTTTTCAATCGTAATTTCTCTTTTTCCCTTTTTGTACTTTCTTCACCTTTTTGCATTGATTCCTGCCTTCAACTCAAACAAATTCATTAGAACTTTACTTGTTTGTCATCATCCAAAACCCACATGGAGTGCCTAGATGCACTTACAATCTCTCCCTTTTTGGTGATTGATGACAACCAACTAAAGATTATACATAAATGAGTAAACGAGTTGGACTTTCATAATGTATGCACATATGAGAGTAAAATACATGAACTTGACAACCTTCTCATATATGCATTCTTTATGGTGGGTTGCCTAGAAAATAATGTGTGTGTGAAAAAGTAATGTTATGAACAATATTAATTTATGAGATGAACATTAAGAGCATACACGTCATGACATTGAGACATAGACATAAAGATAGCATTAAGTCATTACATAGTCTTAATAATAAACATAAGATGTTTGAATTATTAATACATGTCCATGAGCAACATAAGAAAAGTATAATATAAGCGACTAAGACATGACACGACCTACTCACCCTTAATCTCTCCCCCTTTGGCATCAATACATCAAAAAAGGGAAAAATAGAGGAGGACTACTCATAATCTCCATCATCTTGCTCACTAGCTACACTCAGAGTCTTCTCGTTGTCTTGCTCCTAGTCAACATCATCATCTTCATCTCTAGCTTGCCGAGGAGTTTGAGGGCGAGTGGAGGAGCCGATCCCAAAATAAGCAAGCTCTTCGTTGGTCAATTGAGGAAGCTCCGTATACTCCTCATTGGAGTCCTCGAAGATCTCAAGAGAGCCAATGAGAGATGTCTCTAGATTTTGACATATGGTAGTGACATTCTCCTTCATGAAGCGGGTATGATGCTTCCTAGCAATACCCTCCTCGTGCTGCTTCACTTCCACTTTGCGGCAAGAGGCAAAAACGGATTAGAGTATTCTACTGTGAGAAGTAGCATGTGGAGTAGAATTGAGCAATAACTCATTGTTCCAATCATATTTGAAGGCAATTAGGTCCTTCAAACTATGGAGCTCCTGTAACACCCTCAATTTCGTAATCATGCATGCATTCATATTTCATATAGAGAAACATTTTAAAATAAGTAGAAACAGAGAAGGAATAAAAAAGATAGCTAAAAAGAGCCAGTTCCAGTTCGCCAAAGAGCGTTGTAGACATTTCTCGCGGCCCGCTGGCCACGTGGCACATTCGGAGCTCATCCCCACAAAGGGGGAGAGGTCTGCCTCTAACTGGCTACGTGGCAGGCTCGGAGCTTGCCTCTGAAAAAGGGGTGAGGTTTGACCCTATGGGACACGTGTTGCTCCCGGAGCTAGCCTATGCGGAGAAGCGAGGCTAGCCCCGCAGGACATGTGTCGCCTTCGGAGCTAGTCAATGCGGAAAAGAGAAGACCAGCCGCGCGGGACACGTGTCGCTCCGGAGCTCACCTCCGGGAGGTCCGGTCCTACTGGACACGTGTCAACCTCAGAGCTCACTTCCGAGGAGAAGACACTGCAGGACACGCGTCAGCCTCGGAGCTCACCTATGAGAGGTCCCGCCCTGCTTGACACGTGTCGTCCTTGGAGCTCATCTCTGAGCAGGAAGGATATCCGGCGCTGCTAGGACATGTGGCACTATCGGAGCTCACCTCCGAAGAGAGGGGAGGTCCGGCACTGACACGTGGCACATTCGGAGCTACCTGCGAAGAGAGGAGAGGTCCGGCACTGACACGTGGTGCACGCGGAGCTCGCCTCTGAGGGAGAGGGGGGTCTCGCCCGACAAGACGCGTGGCGCACGCAGAGCTCGCCTCTGAGGAAGAGGGAGGTCCCGCTCACCAGGACGCATGGCGCACGCGGAGCTCACCTCTGTGGGAGAGGGAGGTCCCGCCCGCATGACACGCGGCACAACCGGAGCCCGCCTCTGCAGAAAAGGGTGGCTGGCCTCTGCTAGACACGTGGAGCCTCCGGTGCTCATCACCGCGGAGGTAACGAGATCTTAAGCGGTTTTTCGTCTGTACGCATGGGCATACCCGATACGGGGGGAAACCGACACGATTTCCATGATGTTACCGCACCAAATCGATTGGAGATAAGTTTTTAAGATTCAAAAACGATTTGAATAGAACTCCTATTCGAAATCCAATCAGATTAGGACTCTTCTTTTTCTGGTTATAAATAGAACCCGAAACACCCCTTGGCCGTACCATCTATTTCCAAGTCAACGACTTAGAGGCCCTAGCCCCCAACTCGTCGAGTTAATTCCCTTTGCCGGAGTTCAGTCACCGGAGACCGGCGACGAGCTCGCCGTCGCCGGAAGAGAGGCCGACGATCTGTCTTGCTAGGAGGAAGACCGCGAGACCAAGGAGAAGTGAGGTAGGTCTTCGTTACCACCTTACAACCTCATCGAGGTTTTCTTCGCATCTGTTTCTTCGATCCTTTCGAACAGAAGCTTTTTCGTGGACAGATCATGTGTTGATCGGTTTGATCTAGATCTTAAGTTAAGATCATTACCACGCCCACATTTGATCCGTACACCTTTGTTCATCGTAAAACCCATGCAAGCCATGCAAGAGCACGTACAAACTAAACTACACCATAGGATTATCATGCATATGCATCATTGCATCTTGAGTAAAGTATGTGCATGATAATTGATTGTTGTGAATCTTGTATGTGTGTAATCGTTAGTAGAAGGACAAGCTCAGGGAGCTACCTACGAAGGACTACAACACCAGAACATTGAGACACAAGAACAACCAGAGCCACAGGAACAAGGCAAGTACCCCTTAACCATATTGATCCCATGTTTTTGGAAACTATTTTGTTTGTGAAAACTGTGTATGCTGAGTCAACTTGACAGGAAACCCTTTTATAGGAGTTTACTAGTTTTATTAACCACCTTTGTCACCAGGGAAGTTTATGAGTCGGGTATGGTCGTTTTTCTTTTCTGCTTTGCTAATCTACGGGATATGGGAAGCGATAGAATGTGTCTAGCTACTGACTCATGAGAATAATGATAATGAGAACTGGATGTTAATGAACATGAATCGGAGGAGATCTAGGCAAGCTTGGTTTGTGGATGTGGTAGAATGAGATGGTGGTTTACTTGCCGTAGATCTAAGGACCGGTTCATGCCAGCACATGCCAGGATAACAGTGCCACCACAAGGCCAAATATGGGTGCGACTTAGCTGACTAATTAGGTAAGTTGCTAGATTGTTATGGACCGTGGAAGGCGCGGGGAATGGGAGTCGAGTGAGGACTGCCCTCGGAACTGCGTGGCACAAGAGGGGGCCCGTAGGTGGGAGAATTGGAGATTCTAGCCTGCTGGTGAAACCTTAGTGAGTCCATACATCTAGTAGCCCCTTTACAAAGGCTATTTTGTGATCTCTTGACCATACACCGACGGTTGTGTACTGGTATAATGGAGGTTCTGCAGTCGCCGACGGGTGACGAAATTACAAACTTGTGGGTAAAGTGGTGCAAACTCTGCAGAGTCTAAAACTATCATGATAGCCGAGCTTACGGTCACAAGCGGCAGGCCAACTCACATGATTAGATGGGATGGTTATTGGGATGGTATTTGGTTTGGTCATGATTGGACTTTGGTTTTGGTTTCGGGACTGTTGAGTCTTAGTGATAAGATTGGTTTCATGATTGTTGAGTCATGATAATGAGCTTTGGTCTCGGTTATGAGATGGAAATTGAATATGAGATTACATGTTAATGAATACGAGATGGTATTCATGAGTGTAAGAAAAGGTTGAGAAAGATGAATGTCTGATGAGACATGAAAAGAGGTGGAACATGATGGAGGTATGTTGATGTTTTAATTGAATACATGTTGGGATTACATTCATATAAAGCTAGTTGCTGTTTTATCATGTTTTGTGAAATAAACTTTGCTTTTCTCAATGAGCCTTTTTATACCTACCTTGCTGTGAGCTACATATCATATTTTCCTGCACTTGCTGAGTACGTCATGTACTCAAACTTGCATTATTACTTCATCATCAGCAACAGGAGAAGAGTAATTTGAAGACCATGTGGAGTACTAGGCGTGTGATCCACCGTCAACTTGCCTGTGGAGTAGGAGATGGAGCCGCTGCTGCTGCTTAGTTTTCTTCCGCAATAGTTTAGAAGGCTTCCGCTGCTAGAATGAGTTAGACACTCATAAGACTATGTAATAAAACCCTATTCATTTGTGGTTATATATATATATATATATATTCTGAATTCAGTTTGTGGATTACATGTGTGTGTGTGATGAACATCTTGGGCACACATATGCATCAGTCCAGGTTCCGTGGTTTTTCCACAGAACCGGGGCGTCACAGATTGGTATCAGAGCCACGTTGACTGTAGGACGCACCCCTAGTCACAGATTGGCATTAGAAGCCATGGTTGACTGTAGGTCACGAGCCTAGATAAGGTCACAGATTGGTATCAAGCTACCAGGGTTGACTGTATGTCACTAGCCTAGATAGAAATCACAGATTGGTATTAGAAGCCACGCTGACATAGGACACAAGCCTAGGCCTAGTCACAGATTAGCATTAGAGCCACAATTGACCGTAGGATGCAAGCCTAGAATGCATAGATTGGCATCAGGACCACCTTGACCGTAGGATGCAAGCCTAGGTAAAAGTCACTGATTAATCACAGATTGGTATCATAGGTATCACCCCAAACCACATTGACTATAGGACGAAGTCACAGATTGGTATCACCCTAAAAACACATAGAACTCCCATTGAATAAGCTTGAATAGGAGTTGTGTGAAACTTTTGTGATGATTGCTTGTGATTGTGTGCTTAGTGTGAGTTGTGGTACGTTTCAGCGTTGTCCATATCCACACATAAGTAGAGAGGTGTGAGATGCTTCGACATGTATTCACATCCTCATATAGGTTGATATATAGTTCATACCCTTGATGCATATAGTTGGGGGGAATCCATCTAAACTTCTAACCTCCATTCCATCCAACTATCTCTCACAGATGGTGAGAGGAAACGCCGGCCATCAAGGGAGGAACGTATGTGATAACTAAGAGGATGACCACGTTGAGGTTCCTGAGAACGTCAATCCTGAGGCTGGTGGAAACAACCTTGAAAGGTTGATGGCTATGCAGAACCAGCTCATGCAAACAATGATCCAAACTTTGGGTCAGCTGCAAGCCAACAACAACAACCCCATTCCTGCACCACCACCCCCGCCACCACCGCCGGCTCATAACCGATTGGGAGAGTTCATGAGGACTCGATCCCCTACCTTTTCACATGCTGATGATCCCATGGAGGCCGATGACTTGTTGAAGTCCATGGAGAAGAAGCTTGCTATAGTTCAGTGCAATGACCGAGAGAAAGTTCTCTTTGCATCGCACCAACTTATGGGAGCAGCCGCTGACTGGTGGGATGCTCTATGCAACGCTCATGTCAACCAGGAGACTATAACTTGGGCAGAGTTCAAGGAGAACTTTCGCTCTCATTACGTCCCTGTAGGTGTCATGATGCCAAATGGCAAGAGTTTGAAGGTCTCTGCCAAGGCAAGAAAAGCGTGAATGAGTACCTCAACAAGTTCACGCAACTGTCAAGGTATGCCCCCGAAGATGTCAACTCTGACAAAAGGAAGCAGTACTTGTTCATGAGAGGGTTGAACAATGAGATCGAGGTTCAGCTCCTCAACAATGATTATGCCAGCTTCCAGAAGCTAGTTGACAAAGCCATAGTGGTTGAGAGCATGATCCAAGAGATCGAGGAAGAGGGCAAAAGAAAGATGCCATATGAACCACGAGAGAGCAACGTACGCCCTCGGTACATGCTCCCAGCTGCACCACAGTTTGGATCGTCTACTTCTACCTTTCGCCCTAACCAACCACCCCAGCAACATCCTGCCATGCAAGCACCTCGTGTGCCTTTGCCTCCAGCGCCCCGTCCAAACACGGGCGCTTATGCTCAAAACCCCCACCCCAATGTACCTGCTGTCATGGGCACACATATGCATCAGTACGGGTTCCGTGTTTTTTCCACAGAACCGGGGCGTCACAGATGGGCAACAAGGCATGCTTTGCATATGGAGAGATGGGACGCTTTGCGAGCCAGTGCCCGAAGAGAGGTCCTGGACAACCAAGCAACGTGCCCAAGCAGAATCCACGGCCGAACGGAGGAGCCAATCAAGACAACCGTGGGCAGCAGAACTATGCTCGCGGTAACATGAACCATGTTTCTGCTGAGGAAGCACAACAGGCTGAGGACGTCGTGATTGGTATGTTCCTTGCCAACTCCAACCCAGCCACCATTTTATTTCATTCCGGAGCATCGCATTCATTCATATCATCCAAGTATGTTGCCAAGTATAATCTACCCATATCACACTTGAAATATACTATGTTGGTGAATTCTCTCGGTGGAGAGATGAGGACTAATATAGTATGTCCGAAAGTAAACCTTAAAATAAGTGGGGTAGACTTCCTTGCCAACCTCATTGTCTTGGATTCCCAAGGGCTTTACATAATACTCGGAATGGATTGGTTAAGCAAGCACAACGGAGTAATCCAATGTGCCGAGAGGAGCGTGCAGTTGACAAACGAGCACGGTACTCGTATCGAGTTCGAGTCAGCCCAACCAACAACCGAGAAGGCAACATTGAACCACGTTGAAGAAGTAACATTGGAAAACATTCCGGTGGTTTAAGAATTTTCGGACGTGTTCCCGGAAGTACTTCCAGGTATGCCACCTGACCGGGACATCGAGTTTGCCATTGATTTGGTACCCGGAACCGCACCTATAGCAAAGAGACCATACAGGATGCCCGTTAATGAACTAGTAGGACTCAAGAAGCAAATCTAGGAGCATTTAGAGAAGGGTTTTATACGTCCAAGCTCGTCAACATGGGGAACCCCCGTGCTCTTCATATACAAGAAGGATGGGACCCATAGGATGTGTGTGGATTATAGGTCTCTCAATGAGGTGAAGATCAAGAACAAATACCCGCTGCCCCGTATAGAGGACCTGTTCGACCAAATGAAGGGAGCCCGAGTTTTCTCCAAGATTGATCTTCGGTCGGGATACTTCCAGCTGAAGATTAAGCCCTCTGACATATCCAAGACTGCCTTTCGAACACGGTATGGTTCGTACGAATATACCGTTATGTATTTTGGGTTAACAAATGCACCTGCATATTTCATGTACCTCATGAATAAGGACTTCATGGAGTACTTGGACAAGTTTGTGACGCCCTCAATTCTGTGGGAAAACCACGGAACCGAGAACTAATGCATATGTGTGCCCACGATGTTCATCACACATACACATACGTTCCACAAACTGAATTCAGATTATATATTACCACGAATAACAGAGTTTTATTACAACACCTCACGAGTGTTGGACTCATGCTCACAGCGGAAGTCTTATTTCTATGCAGCGGAAGTCCTTATCTAAATGCGGAAGCAAAAACTAATGCGGAAGCAAAACTAAGCAGAAGTGGCTCCATCTCTACTCCCTCCACAGGCAAGGTTGAGAACAGACCACACGCAATAATGCTCTACTTGGTCTTCGTAGTAGTCTTCTCTTGCTGTTGATGAAGAAATAATAATGCAAGTTTGAGTACAATGATGTACTCAGCAAGTGCGGGAAAACACATGATATGCAGCTCATAAACAAGGTAGGTATAAACAGGCTTATTTGTAGAAAAGCGGATTTGTAAAACCATGATAAAACAACAATCTTAAGTTTAGATGTAATCCCAACATGTATTAAATTACCAACATACCTCCATCACTTCCCGTGTTCCATCCGAACATTAACCAATCCTTTATTCATACTCACGAATACCTCCTCGTATTCGCTACCATCTCACCTCATAAAACAACCTCGTCTCACACCGAGACCAATCTCATGTCATGACCCATCAGTCATGCAGCCATCTCATCTCCCAGACTCAACAGTTCCAAACCAATAACCATAACCGAACCAATAACCATAACCAAGAACCTTCCCAATAACCATCCCAATAACCATCCCATCTAATCATGGCAGTTTAGCCAGGTGCTCGTGACCGTAAGCTCGGCTATCATGATAGTTTTAATAACTCTGCAGAGTTTGCACCTCTTTACCCACAAGTTTGTGATTTCGTCACCCGTCGGCGACTGCAGAATCTCCATTATACCAGTACACAACCGTCGGTGTATGGTCAAGAGATCACAAAATAGCCTTTACAAAGGGGTTACTAGATGTATGGACTCACTAAGGTTTCACCGGCAGGCTAGAATCTCCAATTCTCCCACCCACGGGCCCCCTCTTGTGCCATGCAGTTCCCAGGGCAGTCCTCACTCGACTCCCATTCCCCGCGCCTTCCACAGTCCATAACACTCTAGCAACTTACCTAATTACTCAGCTAAGCTGCACCCATACTTGGCCTTGTGGTGGCACTGTTATCCTAGCATGTGCATGCATGAACCGGTCCTTAGATCTACGGCAAGCAAAACCACCATCTCATGCTACCTAATTCACAAACCCAGGCTTGCCTAGATCTCCCTCCGATCCATGTTCATTAACATCATCAGTTCCTCATTATCATTACGAGTGCAGTTAGCTAGACACATCTATCTCGCTTCCCAATCCCATGGACTCAGCGAAGCATAAAGCAAAAACCATACCCGACTCATAAACTTCCCAGGCGACAAGGGTGGTTTACTCAAAACTAGTAAACTCCTATAAAAGGGTTTCCCATCATGTTTGACTCACTACGCACACCTTTTCGCAAAACAAAATAGTTTTACCCAAAACATAGGATCGACATGGTCAAGGAGCACTTGCCTTGTACTTGCGGTTCCGGTTGTTCTTGATTCTCAAAACCTTGTTTCTGCAGCTCATCGTAGACAACTTCCTGAGCTTGTCCTGCTATGTAGGATTCATGTGCATACAAGATTCACGGCAATCAATATCATGCACAAACCCTAAACTAGATGCGATGATGCATATGCATGCTATCCTATGATTTTTATTAGATTGGTGTGCTTTTGCATGGCTTGCATGGGCAGAGGTGTTCGGATCAAAGGTGGACGTGGTGATGATCTTGTCTTTAGATCAAACTGATCATCAAGTGATCTGCCCACGAGAAGGCTTCTGTTCGAAAGGAATTTAAGAACAGATGCAAGGAGATGAACACAATGATGTCGTAAGGTGGTATTGAAGTCCTACCTCACGCTCTTCTTGACTTCGAGGTCCTCCTCAGACCGCTTGGTTCTTCTCCGATGATCTCCCTTGTTGCGCTTCGGCGATGTTTTGCTCGGCGAGTTAGGGCTAGGGCTCTAAGTCGTCGGCTCTGGATTTGAAAGAGAAGTTTGTGTTTTCGGCCAGAGGTTTTGGGTTCTATTTATAATCGGGAAGAGAAGAGTCCTAATCTGATTGGATCCCGAATAAGAGTCTTATTCAGATCTTTTTTGGATCCTAATGCCTTATCTTTGGTAACATCGTGGAATTTAGATCGGTTTCTGTTGCGTACCGGTGTCCTTACGCGTAACAGCCGCTCCAGAACTCGTTACCTTCGCGGCGATGGGCTCCGGAAGCTCCACGTGTCCTCCAGGGCCTGGTATCTCCTCATCCGCAGAGACGAGCTCCGGTTGTGTCGCGTGTCACGAGCGAGACCTCCCTCTTCTTCGGAGGTGAGCTCCGCGCACGCCACGTGTGGGTGCCGGTCTTCCCCCTCTCCTTCCCTCAGGGACATGCCCCGAGGTTGACACGTGTCCAGCAGCGACGGACCTCCGGAGATAGGCTCCGGTGGCGACACGTGTTCGATAGATCCGGACTTCTCGGAGATGGGTTCCGAGATCAACACGTATCCCGTGCGACTAGTCCTCTGACTTCCGCGAGGACTAGCTCCGAAGGTGACATGTGTCCTATGAAAAATGCCTTTGCTTCTTCCGCAGAGGCTAGCTCCGAGGGCAGCACGTGTCCCACAGGGTCGGACCTCTTTCCAATTGCGGAGGTGACCCCCGAGCCTGCCACGTAGCCAGTTTAGCGGCGGACCTCTCCCAATTTCTCGGGGATGAGCTCCGAACGCGCCACGTGGTCTGCTGGCCGTGGAAATTGCCTTCGGCGCTCTCGGAGAGCTTTATTGGCTATCCTTTTGATACTTGTCTCTGTTCCTTCTTTTCTTAAAATGTTTTCTTCTTCATAAAACATGAACATATGCTGACACCCGATATGAGGATGTCACAAATCTACCCCCCTTAAATTGAATCTAGCCCTCGAGATTCGTTAGTAGGAAATAGATGGGGGAATTCTGCCTTGATATCCTCTTCACGTTCCCATGTGGCTTCAGCTTCAGTGTGATGGCTCCGTTGTACCTTGCACCATCGAATCACTTTGTTTTGGTTGACCCTTTCCCTTACGTCCAAGATTCGGACAGGGTGTTCTGCGTAAGTCAGGTCCTCTTGAAGTTCAAGCTCCCCCATTGACACTTGTTCCTCTGGTACTCTCAAGCATTTCTTGAGCTGGGATACATGAAACACGTCATGTACGTCGGAGAGGCGGTGTGGGAGCTCTAGTTGGTAGGCTACTTCTCCTCGCTTGTCCAAAATCTTAAATAGTCCAATGTAGCGAGGTGCTAGCTTGCCTTTGACGTTGAAACATTGTTGGCCTCGGATAGGCGATACATTAAGGTATACGAAGTCTCCTACTTCAAAGGTCAACTTCCTACGCCTATTGTCCACATAGCCTTTCTGTCGTGACTGAGCAGCCTTTAAGTTCGCCCGTATCATTTGGACTTGCTTTTCGGCCTCTTGTAGTATTTCAGGTCCAAACACCTAGTTCTCTCCAGTCTCGTTCCAGAACAGCGGCGTTCTACATCGTCTACCATATAAGGCTTCGAAAGGCGACATCTTCAAGCTAGCTTGATAGTTGTTGTTATAGGAGAACTCAGCATACGGTAAACTCCTATCCCAACTACGCCCATGTTTCAAAGCGCAAGCTCTCAACATGTCCTCCAAAATTTGGTTCGTCCTTTCGGTTTGCCCATCTGTTTGTGGGTGATAGGCGGAGCTAAAATCCAGTCGTGTACCCATGGCTTTCTGCAGCTTCCTCCAGAATCTAGAGGTAAACTGAGAACCTCGATCTGAGACTATCCTCTTTGGAACTCCGTGACGGCACATGATCTGCTCCATGTACAACTCTGCCAATTGTGCAACGTTGTAACTGGTCTTTACCGGAAGAAAATGGGCGGTTTTCGTCAACCGGTCCACAATGACCCAGATGGAGTCGTATCCTGACTGAGTATGTGGTAATCCGACGATGAAATCCATACTGATGTCCTCCCATTTCCATTCTGGTATTCTCAAAGGTTGCAACAATCCAGCGGGTTTTTGATGTTCGGCTTTCACCCGCTGGCATGTGTCGCATAGGGCAACATATTCGGCTATATCCCCCTTCATACCATTCCACCAATAGCAAGTTTTCAAGTCCTTGTACATTTTGGTGCTCCCTGGATGTATGGAATAGGGTGAATCATGTGCCTCCCTTAATATCATGTTGCGAAGGTGTCTTAGGTTTGGCACACAAATCATTTTTCCTAGCCAAAGCGTACCCTTTTCATCCTCCTTGAAATCCTTCTCTATCCCTTGTCGGATTCTCTCCTTGATCTCCTTGATCCCCTCGTCCGTTGCTTGGCCCTCTCTTATTTCTTGCTCCAATGGGGAGTGGATCTCTATTATCTCCATGTTATTCAAGAATCCGAGGTGTAACCGTTCGAACTCCTTTCGTAGTTCGGGTGGTAGCTCCTGAACCGTGAGTTGGTGGCATGCTCCCTTTCTGCTCAATGCGTCAGCGACTACATTGGCCTTCCCGGGGTGGTAGTTGATTCCCACATCATAATACTTGATGAGTTCTAACCATCGACGTTGCCTCAAATTCAAGTCCGTTTGTGTAAATATGTACTTGAGGCTTTTATGATCCGTATAGATCTCACATCGATGACCAAGGATATAATGTCTCCAAATCTTCAATGCATGCACCACTGCTGCTAACTCCAAATCATGAGTAGGATACTTAAGCTAATGCTTCTTTAATTGTCGTGAGGCATAGGCTACCACTTGTCCCTCCTACATGAGTACACATCCGATCCCTTGTTTGGATGTGTCACAATATATGTCGAAGCTCTTGCTTATGTCTGGCAATACCAGGACTGGTGCTGTGGTTAGCCTTTTCTTGAGTTCCTCAAAACTTTCTTGGCAAGCTGGTGTCCATTGAAAGACCTTTCCCTTCATTAGCAACTCCGTCATAGGTTTTTCTATCTTAGAGAAGTCTTTAATGAATCGCCGATAGTATCCTGCCATTCCAAGGAAACTTCAAATATCCCTCACGCTCTTTGGTTGGTCCCACTTCAGAACATCTCTCACCTTTCCAGGATCAACCGATACCCCTTCCCTGGAGATGATGTGGCCTAGGAAAGATATTTCCTTTAGCCAAAATTGACACTTGTTGAGCTTGGCATACAACTGATGCTCGCGCAACTTCTGCAAGGTCAATCTCAGATGTTCTTCATGCTCCTCCTTACTTTTTGAATACACCATAATGTCGTCAATGAAAACCACGACGAACTTGTCCAAGTACTCCATGAAAACCTTGTTCATCAGGTACATGAAGTATGCGGGTGCATTCATCAATCCAAAAGACATAACGGTATATTCATATGAACCATACCGTGCCCGAAAAGCTGTCTTAGGTATATCGGAGGGCTTAATCTTCAGCTGGAAATATCCCGACCGAAGATCAATCTTGGAGAATACTTGGGCTCCTTTCATTTGATCGAACAGGTCCTCTATACGGGCAGAGGGTATTTATTCTTGATTGTTACCTCGTTGAGAGACCTGTAGTCCATGCACATTCTTTGGGTTCCGTCCTTCTTGTCCACGAAGAGTACCGGAGCTCCCCATGGTGACGAGCTTGGCCGGATAAAACCCTTCTCTAACTGTTCTTGAATTTGTTTCTTGAGTTCGACTAACTCGTTGACGGGCATCCTATATGGTCTCTTTGCTATAGGTGCAGTTCCGGGTACCAAATCTATGGCAAACTCGATGTCCCGGTCAGGTTGCATTCCTGGGAGCTCTTCTGGGAACACGTCCGAAAATTCCTGAACCACTGGAATGCTATCCAATGTTGTTCCTTCAACATGGTTCAAATCTGCCCGTTCGGTTGCTTGCTGGGCTGACTCAAACTCGACACGGATACCATGTTCGTTTGTCAACTGCACGCTTCTCTCAACACATTGGATTACTCCATTGTGCTTGCTTAACCAGTCCATTCCGAGTATGATGTCAATCCCGTGGGAGTCCAAGACAATAAGGTTGGCAAGGAAATCTACCCCCTTTATTTTAAGGCTTACTTTAGGAGATACTATATTAGTCCTCATTTCTCCTCCGGGAGAATTAACTAGCATAGCACATTCTAAGTGGGATACGGGTAGATGATATTTGGCTACATATTTGGATGATATGAAGGAATGTGATGCTCCAGAATCAAATAAAATGGTGGCTGGGTTGGAGTTGGCAAGGAACATACCAATCGCGACGTCCTCAGCCTGTTGTGCTTCCTCAGCAGTGACATGGTTAACGTGGCCACGAGCGTAGTTCTGCGGTCCACGGTTCCCTTGGTTGTCCCCTCCGTTTGGTCGCTGGTTCTGCTTGGGCACGTTACCTTGCTGTCCAGGGCCTCTCTTCGGGCACTGGTTAGCGAAGTTGTAAAAGCCCAAGAAAAGGGACTTGCAAAAACTTTTCTTCACCTCACAACACCACAGTTTTTATTGTGGACACCATAGGAAATATTGTGAAGAGCAAGTAACCTCCATCAAAGGAGTGATTAGAGGGGAAAGCCTTCACTTTCACAAAGTAGGGTTTCTACACATGAACATGAGAGGTTGAGCTCACCCCTAGGATTTAAAAAGTCTTGGGAAGGTTCAGTCCAAAGCTCATGCAAATTCAACAAATTTTTGGGGCACTTTTGGGTTATTTCAAAAAGAGGCCAATTTGAATGTAAATTCAAATCGCAGCAACTTTCATCATCCAAATTCAAAAGTTAGCTCCATATCTATACTCAGCACATTTTTCTGAGTAAGCTCACCAATTTTCATCCCCATTGGAGCTCATCTTGTCAAGAGCTAAATTTGCAAGAATTCAAAACTGAATTTGAATTTCAGTTTAAATATGAAGCACATTTAACCAAACAAAGTTTGAATTTGAGAATTCAAATTCAAACAAAGACTTGGGAGCTAAGTCTCATATTAAATTGTGAGTAGCTGGTGGGATAATTAACAAAAACAGAAAAGAAATATTAGGGAAAAAGAAGAAAGGGGGAGGCCCACAGGTCAGTGGCACACATGAGGGGCAGTCGGTTGCTGCAGCCGACCCCGACTTCGCACGCAAGCCAGGGAACGGCGGCGAGCCACCGAGGCAGAAATCGGCCACCTCACGGTGCCAAACCGCAGCTTAAAGGCCAGCGCACAGCCCACGCCGCCTTCCTCCTGCTTTCCAAACGAGAACCCCCCCCCCCGACCGAGCTCTTTCCTCGTTTCCGCGCGAGCACAGAGACGCCGCCCTCTCTGATCGCCGGCGTCCGGCCAGCACAGGCGCGCTCGTGCCCGACGAGCCACACAAGAAAGGACCGCCTTAAGGTGCTGATTCTTCTAGTCCCTACCGTTCTTCATTTCATGGGCTGTCGAGGGAGTATTTCGCCGGGAAAGCTTCGGGTGTCTTGAGACCGAGCTCCCACAAAATCCCAAAATTCGTGGGGGTTAGCTCATCACCGGGCAAACCGAGTCATGCACACGCTCTATACACGGCCACGACCACCTAGGATCGAAAACCAGTAAAAACCGTGGGCTAGGTTTACGGTTCTTTGAAGTTTTCTGAAGCACAGCCGATATCCGGCCTGGGTCGCCGGTGAGGTCTGGGTTGCCGGCCGTTTAGGGCCCAACAGAGCTCATGCCGAGTTTCCCGAGGTTTCCCTGAGTGTGGCGACGCGATTAGCGCACGAAGAAGATGGTCAGAAGGGCGGGAACACGTTGCCGAGGTAGCACAGAGGCATAGGGCTCGTCGCCGGCGAGCTATGGCAGTTAGCCGGCGGCGACATGGTGTCCAGCGGGTTCAGCACCCGAGATTACGTGGGGGCGGCGAGTTTCGTCGGCTCCGGTGAGCTAGATCGCCGGGAACGCTGACCTCGCCGGAGCTCCGGCGGCTCGGGGCGGCGACGTCGGGAGGTAGACGAAGGGCGCGGCCCCACCTGTCAGCCCCTGTGTTAATCGCGCGCGAGCGCGCGGTTAGTTCAATTTAAACGGGCGGGCCCCGCTGTCAGCCTCTGGTTTAGCGCGGGAGGGGATTTTCTGTAGGAAAATAATTCAGGGATTAGCTCAAAGTTTAGAAATCCATAACCTTGGCTAGGAAGCTCCAAATTTAGTGATTCAAATTGGGTTGGATTCATCTTGCCTAGCTCTGTCCAGATATACAACACAATTTGTATAAACCCATTAATTAATTCTGGAAAATTCTTTAAAGCTTTTCAGCAAAAGAATTCTAGAGGGCGTTTGGTTCATCCAAAAATCGCCAAATTTTACCAGAATGTTCTTTAGGACATTAGTAAACCCCTGTAAAAGTTTCAGACCATTTGGAGTTGATTTGGTCAGAGCAATTCAAATTGGAAGGTACTGTGTTCATTTGAATACAGAAACATTTCCAGAGAATTTCCAAAACTTGGAAATTCAGTTCTGGGCAATTCTTAACCACAAAAAGGTTAGGAAAATTCAGGCAAACTCTATGAGTTATAATTGAAATTGTAGTTCATTAAGTTGAGCATGAACAGGGGTATTACCTCAGAATAAATTCTTCCTTGCTGATTTGCCAAGAGAATTATTCTGAGCAAACCACTCCATGAAAAGTGCTAATGTTTGGTCCAGAGAGTTTTCTTGTGACAAGGAACTTACACAAAAATTCTCAGCTCCATTGGAGCTCTAGATCACCCCTGTCCTGTTTAACCACTTAAGGGATTAATATGGAAAAGGGGGAAAACCACTTAGCATTTAAACATGTGATTAAGTCCAAGCCAAACCACCAACACCAGTTCATCTTTAAATTCTTAAACAAAGTTCCAGGTATTAGAGGCTGGTTATTAGAACTAATAGTAGAAGTCTTACTCTAAAACTCACATTTGCATCTAAATTAACCTGTAGTATTTCATTAACGTGTAGCCGTTGAAGAAGAGACTCCGGAAGTGCTGGACTTCCTCCTTCCGGACGAAGAACTAACTCCTGACCAGCAGCAACAAGGCAAGCCCCGGTTTGCATTAACCCTTTTATAAATCTTACTTTGTTTACATGTGTCATATGAAGTATGTATGTGCATTAGGTATAGGATGAATGAAACCCCACTTGCATAACCAAAGGTTCCTAAAAGAGTGAGGGTAGTTTCAAGGACCTCGAGTAGACAGGCTATGCTTAATGAGTCATAGGACTTCGGTACAAGTCGAGTAGTTGGAATCTACTCGCGAGATAGGCATTGGGACACACGGGTTCGGTTGAGTGATGTGAGATCACCTTAGTAATGAAAATGAGACTAGGCAGGGGCTAGGGCGCAGCAAGAAGAAGTCTTGTGTGCGCAGCCCTGCCCGTGTCGATTGAGGACCGATCCATGTGCGGCCCTGCTGAACAAGTATTGAACGTACCGAAGGCATATCGGATATATGGGCCCTGATAAACCGATGTAGCCTAAACCTCCGGGCGTCGAGGCATAGCACACCGATTTATAGGTGTAGGTTGAGGGCAGCAAGGTGGAAATCTGCCAACGGGCATAGAGAGATGCTCCGTGTGGGGAACCTCCTGCTCGTTTCGGTGCGACCGGTTCGACGTTTGGGCTGTTGGGTGAAAGGTTGTCCCGTACGACATCGAGTGAGCGTGCTGTGCAGCTCCACGGATGGGCGTACGTGACGTGCTCTTTGGGTTTCCCTGCAGGTGTATATCGAGTCGATTCGCCGTCCCTCGCGGTGACGAGTACCGCTTGTTCACTGCATCGTAACGTAGACTAATGGATGAAATATGTTGATTTAATGATGCTGATTGATATAATTGTATTGCTACATGTGTGCCACCAAATACTGCTTACTAAATTTCAAATTTCATGAACTGTTAACTTGTTGCTAAAAGATGAACTAAGGATGAACTTGTAGGCGTGTCCTTTTTGCTGAAATGTTACTATCCTATGTCCATTGTACCCCTCATGTAGAGTTTCATGCTTAGGTGAGTCGGTTAAGCCTTGCTGAGCCTTCGTGCTCATGGTTGCTGCTCAAGTGTTTTTCAGGTGAGGAGCCACCCACGGACTCGGAGTACGAGTCCACCGGCGAGGGTTACCCTCTGTCGGGGACCACGGCTGAGTGGGAGCCGTACACGCCGCGCTGAGCTGAGGAGTGCAGCTAGTGTGGGTTGCCCTAGGGCTGGGCAACCAACTTTTGCTAGATAGGCGGGCGTGAGTTGTGTAGTGTAGACTTCCGCTGTGTAACATAAACAATAGTTGTAACTGAAGTTTGTACCTGTTTGTACAGTTTCAGTTGTTTTTCCCATGTAATGTATTAGGTTCTTATGACGTGTGCTGTCGGGTGTTGCATTGCGTGGCACCACCCTCTGCGATCCTGGATGAGCGGATTCCGGTCCGCCACAGCCTGGTATCAGAGCTGCAGTGGGGATAGCACAGTACTAAAGGACTGCATTATGGGAAAAACTTAGGTATACGGTGAGGAATCGGTAGCTGCCCAAGTAAGGACTATATTAGCATAGTTACTTAAGGTGGCAAAGACTAACCTATGTGTTATAATTCTAAATTTCAATTATGTAACGACGCACCTACGCTCTGGTAAGTATGGTAAGGAACGCCACCGAAAGCGGTTCAATTTCGGTTAGCTCTCCCTGACGAGGAACGTGGTTCAGGGATTTGTCTCATAGCTTGGTGTGAGACGTCAATATGAACCTCTTGAACTCTTCATGTTCCTGAGTTCATATGAAACGCTGATCCCTAGCGTGCATTAGGCAAGTAAGTGGAGACCCCATCGCGTGGTCAGTAACGCGAGAGTGTGTTCGTCTGGAAATAGCCCAGGAGGACATACACAGCGCTTGCCATCGGCGTGCCCTGCAGGGCAGTAGGTGGTATCTGTTGGGTTGATAACATTCCCAACCGTGACGACCCGTTCATGACATACTCGGGTTCCCCGTCGTGTGGTGTTGAAACACGATCACGTACCTTGAGACGTGACCTAACTCAAGGACGGCCGTATGACAATGATACGGGCGTTTGTATTTACTTTCAAATATGGTACTGCCTGAAATGGAAACAAAACCTTGAGTGCACCATTATTGTGTGGTCTTCTGCAGGTACTAACCACGTATGTATCCGTGTAGAGAACGTGTGCGAGAGACCGTTTAGTGCCACACTTGAGACGTATATGCCGGTATGGTCCGGTTAGGAATTTTTTTTGTGAGGAACGTAGTACCGAGATATTGTAGGCATATGCATGAGAATAATGATAACAAAGAATTAAAATCTATAGGTTCAACATTTAGGACCCTGGTTGGGTATAAAAATGGGATAGTGAAGTAGGATAGCCAAATGGATGAAAAACAGAGTGCTCTGTTTTGGACAGCACGTTTGCTGATCTTCAACAGGGCATAACTCACAGGTCTTTTAGCCCAGGGGAGTGTGCTATATAGTTCTGGAAAGGTATTCAAGTCCTCTACAACTTTGTTGTGGACTTCCAGAGCTGAAACTCGCCTTAAGATGGCTGAAATCCCAGAGGAATGTAACTGTCCAGAACCAGGGCAGAGTAAAACATCTTCTGAACTGATCTGTTTTTCCAACATAACTCCCAGTAGAAAAATCTAAAATTGTCATATAATACATCCTTAGAAAGAGTAGAAGATGTGTGACACCTTTGCAATTCAAAGTTCCTGAAAATTCAGCACAGAATTTAGTGGAAATCAGGGTTGAAAACAGCCACTTCCAAGGGAGGTGCTGTTGAAATTCTTCCAGAAATTCTTCTAACTTTGAATTAGCATAACTTTTTAACCAAATCTGATCTGGGGGCAAATGAGTATTCGTTTGGAAGATACTGAAGTTAACTTTAACTTTAGTATTCAACGTGAGTCGTGAAAATGCCCAGAATCAGATCAAAACATGGAATAGGTAGAAACTGGTCATTCTGACAGAAGAATGACAGTTGAGCTCATTGGAGAGGGTGTTGTACCCTAAGGGTGGTATGCGTGATGACAACGCGATAATAATGTCTCGTAGAGACCAAACCCAGTTGTAGTGAGCTTCCAAAGAGGGGGTTCATCAAGTTGGATTAAACTAACTTGTGTTTGGTCTGGTAATGGTGTAGCTTGTGCAAAGTTATTACATTATCTATTTACGAGATATTTCGCATGTTTTGTTGTCATAATGTTTTTACGCCCATTGCTATTGGACTGCATGCAAAATGTTGCGGGACTGATGTTTAATGTCGTGTGGTTGCAGATGGTTCGTACTATGACCACGCACGAGGTTGGTGGCTCTAGCCAACAGGGAGGTGATGACTCCCAGCCACCGGCCTACGACAGCACCCGGCAGCAGCAGCCACCACCGCCGCCTCCGCTTACTCTAGCGGATGTGATAGCGGCATTGGTGGGAGGTCGTGAGGAGCAGACCGACCTGCTCCGCACGATCGTGCAGAATACGTCCCAGGCGGGAGGACGTCAAGAGCGAGGGCCTCGTGAGCCCCGCGAAGTGTCGTACTCGGATTTCATGAGTACGCACCCTCCAGTGTTCACCGAAGCTGAAGAACCACTGGAGGCTGACAACTGGCTGCGGACCGTCGAGTCCAAGTTTGGGCTGCTCCAGTGTACGGAGCGGCAGAAGACCCTGTTCGCAGCACAGCAGCTCCACGGTGCCGCTGGTGCGTGGTGGGCGAATTATGTTGCCTCACGTCCGGCTGGCCATGCCGTGGAATGGCAAGAGTTCCGGGAGGCGTTTCGCGCCTATCACATCCCTCCCGGAATAATGAAGAGGAAGTTCCAAGAATTTTTGGAACTGAAGCAGGGCGGGAGGAGTGCCCACGACTACTCCCGTGCCTTCAACCATCTGGCGCAGTATGCGTCAGACTACATCTCCACAGAGGAGAAGAAGAGGGAGCACTTCTATCGGGGGTTGCAACCCGAAATGAAGACCCACCTCGTACAGTGGAACCGCGGCACATTCAACGACCTAGTCAATGCCGCCATCATGCAAGAGGACGCTCAGCGGGAGTTAGCAGCTGAGCAGAGGAAGCGCAGCGCTCCACCTAGCAGCGGTGGGAGTGGCGCTCCCCAGAAGTACCGTATGGTGTATCGGACACCATCCGGGCAGCAGTGGCAACCACCGGCGCGACCGCAACGGTTCGGGGGACATTCCTTTCAGGCACCTCCGTTCCGTCCGCCGATGCCACCACCAAGACAGCAACAGCAGACGGTACCCCGGGCGTTTCCACCGCCACAACGCGCCCCGGGTTTCCGTCCACCGATCAGCGGGGGACCGCCCCGTTTCACCTGCTTCACGTGTGGCCAGGCGGGCCACTTCGCGAAGGACTGTCCCCAGGGGCAGCAGAGCAGCGGGCAAGCCCAGCTCCAGGGCGGTGCTCGAGGCCGACCTCCAGTGAAGAAGGTTGGTCAGCGGACTGGAGGCGTTCGCAACCTCGACAATGAGGACGCCCCAGAGGGAGACAACGTGCTGGCGGGTACGTTTACTCTCAACAATCAAGCCATCGTCATATTATTTGATTCTGGTGCAACCCACAGCTTTATAAGTGCATCCTATGTGGCTAAACATCAATTGCAAGTCTTCCCAACCGACTGCACTTATATGATATGCTCACCGGGAGGGAAGATTTCAGCTAATATGATGATTCCAAAGGCACCTCTGTGCTTAGGTGGGAAACTATATCCCACCACCTTGATAATCCTTATGGGACAAAATATTGATGCAATCTTAGGGATGTCATGGCTACAATACCATAGCGCTGTCCTGGAGACTCGGACACGGACGGTTCACTTAAATTCTCCATTCCACCGTCCGCATTCCATGGTGTTAGACACGCCAGTCCGAGAAGTTTTAGCAATTAATAATGCTGAAGCTCTCAAGTTAGAAGACATCCCCGTAGTCCGGGAGTATCCTGATGTGTTCCCGGATGATCTTCCGGGCATGCCATCTGAGCGGGATGTCGAGTTCAAGATCGAGCTCGCACCCGGGACTACGCCCATATCACGGAGACCATACAAGATGGCTCCAAATGAGCTGGCTGAACTGAAAGAACAGCTCAATGATCTGTTGAGCAAGGGTTTCATTAGGCCGAGTTCCTCGCCTTGGGGATGCTCGGCGTTGTTCGTGAATAAGAAGGATGAAACCCTGAGGCTGTGTGTGGATTACCGGCCGCTCAACGCCGTCACCATCAAGAATAAGTAACCACTGCCCCGTATTGACATCTTGTTTGATCAACTTGTGGGGGCAAGTGTATTCTCAAAGATGGACCTTCGCTCTGGATATCACCAGATCAAGATCCGGGCGGAGGATATCCCGAAGATGGCGTTCTCGACGAGATACGGCTTATACGAATATCTCGTCATGTCATTTGGTCTCACAAATGCTCCAGCCCATTTCATGTATCTCATGAACTCGGTGTTCATGCCGGAGCTGGACAAGTTCGTGGTAGTGTTCATCGACGATATCTTGGTTTACTCCAAGACGGAAGCCGAACATGCCGAACACTTGCGGATCGTTCTTCAACGATTGCGAGACCATAAACTCTACGCTAAGTTCAGTAAATGCGAATTTTGGATCAGCCAAGTGCCATTCTTGGGACATATCATCTCAGCTGAAGGCATTGCGGTTGACCCAAGTAAAATAGAGCAAGTGTTGAAATGGAAAGCTCCCACTTCAGTTCATGAAGTCAGAAGCTTCCTCGGGTTAGCGGGATACTACCGGAGATTCATTCCAGGCTTCTCCAAGCTCGCTAAGCCGATTACAGAGTTGCTGAAGAAAGGGACAAAATATGTTTGGAACACGGCGTGTGAAGGAGCGTTCCGAACACTGGTGAAGCATCTCACAACAGCCCCGGTGTTAGCTCAGCCGGATACAACAAAGCCCTTCGACGTGTATTGTGACGCGTCCGGTATTGGGCTTGGCTGCGTGTTGATGCAGGAAGGACGTGTGGTCGCTTATGGCTCACGCCAGCTTCGGAACCATGAGCAGCACTACCCGACTCACGATCTTGAACTTGCTGCCATGGTGTTGGCGCTGAAAATGTGGAGGCACTATCTCCTGGGGAACTTGGTGCATCTCTACACCGACCACAAGAGCTTGAAATACATTTTCACCCAGAAGGAGCTGAACATGAGGCAGAGGAGGTGGTTAGAACTGATCAAAGATTATGAGATTGAGATCCATTACCACCCCGGCAAGGCGAATGTGGTTGCCGACGCGCTGAGTCGGAAATCACATGTCCATCACCTCACCATTACACTGGTGGAGGAGGAAGAGCCAAGTTTATACTTGGTTCCTTATGGATCGTTGTACAACCTTGCCCTCGTCCCTACTATTAGGGAGGACATCATTGCAGCTCAGAAAACGGATAAAGGCATGGCACATCTCCGGAGACGGATTGACAATGGGGAGATCAAATGTTTCCGGAAAGATGATGAGGGGACGCTGTGGTTCAATGACCGCATAGTCGTACCCCGGACATGGAACTGAGGAAGAAAATCCTTGACGAAGCTCACTTGTCTAAATACTCCATTCATCCGGGCAGCAACAAGATGTACCAAGATTTGAAAAAAGAAATTTTGGTGGACACGGATGAAGCGGGAGGTAGCTAAGTACGTATCCGAGTGCGATACGTGCCGACGAGTGAAGGCTGATCACATGAAGAAATCAGGGCTGTTGCAACCCCTGAAGGTCCCGGCATGGAAATGGGAAGATGTGAGCATGGATTTCATTGTGGGATTACCCCTAACAGCCAACAAGCATGATTCCATATGGGTAATCGTTGATCGGTTAACCAAGACGGCTCACTTCATTCCGGTAAATACACGTTACAATGCCGACAAATATGCGGAGCT
The DNA here is from genome assembly GCA_030760725.1 of Neostapfia colusana. NCBI lineage: Eukaryota > Viridiplantae > Streptophyta > Magnoliopsida > Poales > Poaceae > Neostapfia > Neostapfia colusana. Next base: position 61,153,261 of record JASWHV010000009.1, read on the forward strand.
ATACATAGCGAAGATTCTATGCCTATACGGGGTACCCAAGACCCTTGTCTCAGATTGAGGTGCATTATTTGTATCTCGCTTCTGGGAGCAGCTACACGCTGCTTTGGGTACTAAACTGATTAGGAGCTCCGCCTACCACCCTCAGACAGATGGCCAGACAGAGAGGGTGAATCAAGTTCTGGAGGACATGTTGAGAGCATGTGCCATCCACCATGGTAGGAACTGGGATGATCACCTACCATTGGCGGAATTCTCGTACAACAACGGCTATCAGGCGAGTATCAAGATGGCACCCTACGAAGCTCTCTATGGTCGTAAATGCCGCACCCCACTAAATTGGTGCGAGTCCGGTGAAAGGGTCACATTCGGGGTTGATGTGGTGAACGACGCCGAAGAGCGCGTTCGCACCATTCAAGCCAATTTGAAGGCCGCTCAATCCCGACAGAAGAGCTACGCTGACAAGAGGCGTAGACCGTGGCACTTCGACGTTGGGGAACACGTGTACCTCCGCGTGTCTCCAATGAAGGGCGTGCCCCGGTTCAGTGTGAAGGGGAAGCTCGCTCCCCGTTTTATTGGACCCTACGCTATCACCGAGAAGTGCGGACCAGCGGCGTATCGATTGGAACTACCGGCATCTCTTGTGGGTGTCCATGATGTTTCCATGTTTCGCAACTGCGAAAATGTTTGAAGCATACAGCTGCTGTTCCTACCGAAGACATCGGCGAGTTGAAAGCGGATTTAACATATGAGGAGTATCCGGTGGCCATTCTTGATGAGAAAGCCCGAACCACGCGTAGCAGAACGTTGTGGTTCTACAAAATACTCTGGAGTAACCACACCGCCGATGAAGCGACGTGGGAGAGCGAGGAGTTCCTTCGCTCAAATTACCCGGAGTTCATGGCTTCTCAACATGGGTAAGTCCCTATTACATCGCTATCTCTTCTTTTGTAATCTCGGGACGAGATTCTTTTAAGGGGGGAGGGATGTAAAAGCCCAAGAAAAGGGACTTGCAAAAACTTTTCTTCACCTCACAACACCACAGTTTTTATTGTGGACACCATAGGAAATATTGTGAAGAGCAAGTAACCTCCATCAAAGGAGTGATTAGAGGGGAAAGCCTTCACTTTCACAAAGTAGGGTTTCTACACATGAACATGAGAGGTTGAGCTCACCCCTAGGATTTAAAAAGTCTTGGGAAGGTTCAGTCCAAAGCTCATGCAAATTCAACAAATTTTTGAGGCACTTTTGGGTTATTTCAAAAAGAGGCCAATTTGAATGTAAATTCAAATTGCAGCAACTTTCATCATCCAAATTCAAAAGTTAGCTCCATATCTATACTCAGCACATTTTCCTGAGTAAGCTCACCAATTTTCATCCCCATTGGAGCTCATCTTGTCAAGAGCTAAATTTGCAAGAATTCAAAACTGAATTTGAATTTCAGTTTAAATATGAAGCACATTTAACCAAACAAAGTTTGAATTTGAGAATTCAAATTCAAACAAAGACTTGGGAGCTAAGTCTCACATTAAATTGTGAGTAGCTGGTGGGATAATTAACAAAAACAGAAAAGAAATATTAGGGAAAAAGAAGAAAGGGGGAGGCCCACAGGTCAGTGGCACACATGAGGGGCAGTCGGTTGCTGCAGCCGACCCCGACTTCGCGCGCAAGCCAGGGAACGGCGGCGAGCCACCGAGGCAGAAATCGGCCACCTCACGGTGCCAAACCGCTGCTTAAAGGCCAGCGCACAGCCCACGCCGCCTTCCTCCTGCTTTCCAAACGAGAACCCCCCCTACCGAGCTCTTTCCTCGTTTCCGCGCGAGCACAGAAACGCCGCCCTCTCTGATCGCCGGCATCCGGCCAGCACAGGCGCGCTCGTGCCCGACGAGCCACACAAGAAAGGACCGCCTTAAGGTGCTGATTCTTCTAGTCCCTACCGTTCTTCATTTCATGGGCTGTCGAGGGAGTATTTCGCCGGGAAAGCTTCGGGTGTCTTGAGACCGAGCTCCCACAAAATCCCAAAATTCGTGGGGGTTAGCTCATCACCGGGCAAACCGAGTCATGCACACGCTCTATACACGGCCACGACCACCTAGGATCGAAAACTAGTAAAAACCGTGGGCTAGGTTTACGGTTCTTTGAAGTTTTCTGAAGCACAGCCGATATCCGGCCTGGGTCGCCGGTGAGGTCTGGGTTGCCGGCCGTTTAGGGCCCAACAGAGCAAATGCCGAGTTTCCCGAGGTTTCCCTGAGTGTGGCGACGCGATTAGCGCACGAAGAAGATGGTCAGAAGGGCGGGAACACGTTGCCGAGGTAGCACAGAGGCATAGGGCTCGTCGCCGGCGAGCTATGGCAGTTAGCCGGCGGCGACATGGTGTCCAGCGGGTTCAGCACCCGAGATTACGTGGGGGCGGCGAGTTTCGTCGGCTCCGGTGAGCTAGATCGCCGGGAACGCTGACCTCGCCGGAGCTCCGGCGGCTCAGGGCGGCGACGTCGGGAGGTAGACGAAGGGCGCGGCCCCACCTGTCAGCCCCTGTGTTAATCGCGCGCGAGCGCGCGGTTAGTTCAATTTAAATGGGCGGGCCCCGCTGTCAGCCTCTGGTTTACCGCGGGAGGGGATTTTCTGTAGGAAAATAATTCAGGGATTAGCTCAAACTTTAGAAATCCATAACCTTGGCTAGGAAGCTCCAAATTTAGTGGTTCAAATTGGGTTGGATTCATCTTGCCTAGCTCTGTCCAGATATACAACCCAATTTGTATGAAACCCATTAATTAATTCTGGAAAATTCTTTAAACTTTTCAGCAAAAGAATTTTATAGGGAGTTTGGTTCATCCAAAAATCCCCAAATTTTACCAGAATGTTCTTTAGGACATTAGTAAACCCCTGTAAAAGTTTCAGACCATTTGGAGTTGATTTGGTCAGAGCAATTTAAATTGGAAAGTACTGTGTTCATTTGAATACAGAAACATTTCCAGAGAATTTCCAAAACTTGGAAATTCAGTTCTGGGCAATTCTTAACCCCAAAAAGGTTAGGAAAATTCAGGCAAACTCTATGAGTTATAATTGAAATTGTAGTTCATTAAGTTGAGCATGAACAGGGGTATTACCTCAGAATAAATTCTTCCTTGCTGATTTGCCAAGAGAAATATTCTGAGCAAACCACTCCATGAAAAGTGCTAATGTTTGGTCCAGAGAGTTTTCTTGTGACAAGGAACTTACACAAAAATTCTCAGCTCCATTGGAGCTCTAGATCACCCCTGTCCTGTTTAACCACTTAAGGGATTAATATGGAAAAGGGGGAAAACCACTTAGCATTTAACCATGTGATTAAGTCCAAGCCAAACCACCAACACCAGTTCATCTATAAATTCTTAAACAAAGTTCCAGGTGTTAGAGGCTGGTTATTAGAACTAATAGTAGAAGTCTTACTCTAAAACTCACATTTGCATCTAAATTAACATGTAGTATTTCATTAACGTGTAGCCGTTGAAGAAGAGACTCCGGAAGTGCTGGACTTCCTCCTTCCGGACGAAGAACTAACTTCTGACCAGCAGCAACAAGGCAAGCCCCGGTTTGCATTAACCCTTTTATAAATCTTACTTTGTTTACATGTGTCATATGAAGTATGTATGTGCATTAGGTATAGGATGAATGAAACCCCACTTGCATAACCAAAGGTTCCTAAAAGAGTGAGGGTAGTGTCAAGGACCTCGAGTAGACAGGCTATGCTTAATGAGTCATAGGACTTCGGTACAAGTCGAGTAGTTGGAATCTACTCGCGAGATAGGCATTGGGACACACGGGTTCGGTTGAGTGATGTGAGATCACCTTAGTAATGAAAATGAGACTAGGCAGGGGCTAGGGCGCAGCAAGAAGAAGTCTTGTGTGCACAGCCCTGCCCGTGTCGATTGAGGACCGATCCGTGTGCGGCCCTGCTGAACAAGTATTGAACATACCGAAGGCATATCGGATATATGGGCCCCGATAAACCGATGTAGCCTAAACCTCCGGGCGTCGAGGCATAGCACACCGATTTATAGGTGTAGGTTGAGGGCAGCAAGGTGGAAATCTGCCAACGGGCATAGAGAGATGCTCCGTGTGGGGAACCTCCTGCTCGTTTCGGTGCGACCGGTTCGACGTTTGGGCTGTTGGGTGAAAGGTTGTCCCGTACAACATCGAGTGAGCGTGCTGTGCAGCTCCATGGATGGGCGTACGTGACGTGCTCTTTGGGTTTCCCTGCAGGTGTATATCGAGTCGATTCACCGTCCCTCGCGGTGACGAGTACCGCTTGTTCACTGCGTCGTAACGTAGACTAATGGATGAAATATGTTGATTCAATGATGCTGATTGATATAATTGTATTGCTACATGTGTGCCACCAAATACTGCTTACTAAATTTCAGATTTCATGAACTGTTAACTTGTTGCTAAAAGATGAACTAAGGATGAACTTGTAGGCGTGTCCTTTTTGCTGAAATGTTACTATCCTATGTCCATTGTACCCCTCATGTAGAGTTTCATGCTTAGGTGAGTCGGTTAAGCCTTGCTGAGCCTTCGTGCTCATGGTTGCTGCTCAAGTGTTTTTCAGGTGAGGAGCCACCCACGGACTCGGAGTACGAGTCTACCGGCGAGGGTTACCCTCCGTCGGGGACCACGGCTGAGTGGGAGCCGTACACGCCGCGCTGAGCTGAGGATTGCAGCTAGTGTGGGTTGCCCTAGGGCTGGGCAACCAACTTTTGCTAGATAGGCGGGCGTGAGTTGTGTAGTGTAGACTTCCGCTGTGTAACATAAACAATAGTTGTAACTGAAGTTTGTACCTGTTTGTACAGTTTCAGTTGTTTTTCCCATGTAATGTATTAGGTTCTTATGACGTGTGCTGTCGGGTGTCGCATCACGTGGCACCACCCTCTGCGATCCTGGATGAGCGGATTCCGGTCCGCCACAGAAGTGGCCTACTTCCCCGCATGCAAAGCATGCCCTGTTGCCTACGGCAGCAGGTACGTTGGGGCGTGGGTTTTGAACAGGAGTGCCATTGTTAGGCCGGCGCGCAGGAGGCATGGGCACACGAGGTGCCGGGGCAACGAACCGTTGCTGTGGTGGATGGTACGTAGGAGTGGTCGATCCATACTGCGGTGCAGGGGGCATGTACCTAGGTCGTACGTTGCTCCCTTGGGGTTGGTATGGCATCTTCCTCTTGCACTCCCGCTCGATCTCTCGGATCTTGTTCTCAACCACAATAGCCTTATCAACCAGCTTCTGGAAGCTTACGTAGTCATTGTTGAGGAGCTGAACTTGGATCTCATTGTTCAACCCTCTCATGTACAGGTACTGCTTCCTCTGATCTGAGTTGACATCTTCGGCGGCATACCAGGACAGTTGTATGAACTTGTTGAGATATTCATTCACACTTTTCAGTTCTTGGCGGAGTCCTTCAAACTCCTGCCTCTTGAGCATCATTACGCCAGCAGGGATGTAGTGGGAGCGGAAACTTTCCTTGAACTCAGTCCAAGTGATTGTCTCCGGGTTGGCATGGGCGTTGCTCAAGGCATCCCACCAGTCAGCAGCTGCTCCCATCAGTTGGTGTGACGCAAAGAGAACCTTCTCTCGGTCGTTGCACTGAACAATGGCAAGCTTCTTCTCCATGGATTTCAACCAATCATCGGCCTCCATCGGATCGCTTGCTTGAGCAAAGGTGGGTGGTCGAGTCCTCATGAACTCTCCCAACCTGTTATGAGCCGGCGGTGGTGGTGGCGGTGGTGCCAGAACGGGGTGTTGGTTGGCCTGCAATTGACCCAAAGTTTGGATCATGGTTTGCATAAGCTGGTTCTGCATGGCCATCAACCTTTCTAGGTTATTTTCGCTAGCTCCGGGGTTAGCAGGAACTTCCTCGTGGTCATCTTCCTGGACGTTCCTTCGGCTAGCGTTTCCTCTCACCATCTGTGAGAGAGAACGAAATAGAATAGAAGGTTAGAAGGTTAGGTTGGTCCTTTCAACTATATACATCAAGGGGAGTGGGACTATATATATTAGCCCTTATGAGGATGTGAGCAAGTGCCGAAACATCTCACACCTCTTTCTTCTTACGTGTGGATATGGACAACGTTTTTGAGACGTCCCACAACTCACACTAAGCACATATTCACAAATAATCATCACAAGGGCCCACTCAACTCCTATTTAAGGATGGTTTCCTATGTCAAGGAGGTTTTAAAGGCAAATCTAAGCTATTCACCCTAGGGCGCTTGTAACTCCTTCTTGGGGGTTAACCCGTAGTTCTATTCTAAGGTTTTCTATCTAGGCGTGTAACCTACTGTCAACCCGTGGCTCTGATACCAATCTGTGATGCCCTCAATTCTGTGGGAAAACCATGGAACCGAGAACTAATGCATATGTGTGCCCAGGATGTTCATCACACATACACATACGTTCCACAAACTGAATTCAGATTATATATTACCACGAATAACAGAGTTTTATTACAACACCTCATGAGTCTTGGACTCATGCTTACAGCGGAAGTCTTATTTCTATGCAGCGGAAGTCCTTATTTAAATGCGGAAGCAAAAACTAATGCGGAAGCAAAACTAAGCAGAAGTGGCTCCATCTCTACTCCCTCCACAGGCAAGGTTGAGAACAGACCACACGCCATAATGCTCTACTTGGTCTTCATAGTAGTCTTCTCTTGCTGTTGATGAAGAAATAATAATGCAAGTTTGAGTACAATGATGTACTCAGCAAGTGCGGGAAAACACATGATATGCAGCTCATAAACAAGGTAGGTATAAACAGGCTTATTTGCAGAAAAGCGGATTTGTAAAACCATGATAAAACAACAATCTTAAGTTTAGATGTAATCCCAACATGTATTAAATTACCAACATACCTCCATCACTTCCCGTGTTCCATCCGAACATTAACCAATCTTTTATTCATACTCACGAATACCTCCTCGTATTCGCTACCATCTCACCTCATAAAACAACCTCGTCTCACACCGAGACCAATCTCATGTCATGACCCATCAGTCATGCAGCCATCTCATCTCCCGGACTAAACAGTTCCAAACCAATAACCATAACCGAACCAATAACCATAACCAAGAACCTTCCCAATAACCATCCCAATAACCATCCCATCTAATCATGGCAGTTTAGCCAGGTGCTCGTGACCGTAAGCTCGGCTATCATGATAGTTTTAATAACTCTGCAGAGTTTGCACCTCTTTTACCCACAAGTTTGTGATTTTGTCACCCATCGGCGACTGCAGAACCTCCATTATACCAGTACACAACCGTCGGTGTATGGTCAAGAGATCACAAAATAGCCTTTACAAAGGGGTTACTAGATGTATGGACTCACTAAGGTTTCACCGGCAGGCTAGAATCTCCAATTCTCCCACCCACGGGCCCCCTCTTGTGCCATGCAGTTCCCAGGGCAGTCCTCACTCGACTCCCATTCCCCGCGCCTTCCACAGTCCATAACATTCTAGCAACTTACCTAATTACTCAGCTAAGCCGCACCCATACTTGGCCTTGTGGTGGCACTGTTATCCTGGCATGTGCATGCATGAACCGGTCCTTAGATCTACGGCAAGCAAAACCACCATCTCATGCTACCTCATTCACAAACCCAGGCTTGCCTAGATCTCCCTCCGATCCATTTTTATTAACATCATCAGTTCCTCATTATCATTACGAGTGCAGTTAGCTAGACACATCTATCTCGCTTCCCAATCCCATGGACTCAGCGAAGCATAAAGCAAAAACCATACCCGACTCATAAACTTCCCAGGCGACAAGGGTGGTTTAATCAAAACTAGTAAACTCCTATAAAAGGGTTTCCCATCATGTTTGACTCAGTACGCACACCTTTTCGCAAAACAAAATAGTTTTACCCAAAATATAGGATCAACATGGTCAAGGAGCACTTGCCTTGTACTTGCGGTTCCGGTTGTTCTTGATTCTCAAAACCTTGTTGCTGCAGCTCGTCGTAGACAGCTTCCTGAGCTTGTCCTACTATGTAGGATTCATGTGCATACAAGATTCACGGCAATCAATATTATGCACAAACCCTAAACTAGATGCGATGATGCATATGCATGCTATCCTATGATTTTTATTAGATTGGTGTGCTTTTGCATGGCTTGCATGGGCAGAGGTGTTCGGATCAAAGGTGGACGTGGCGATGATCTTGTCTTTAGATCAAACTGATCATCAAGTGATTTGCCCACGAGAAGGCTTCTGTTCGAAAGGAATTGAAGAACAGATGCAAGGAGATGAACACAATGATGTCGTAAGGTGATATTGAAGTCCTACCTCATTCTCTTCTTGACTTTGAAGTCCTCCTCAGACCGCTTGGTTCTTCTCCGATGATCTCCCTTGTTGCGCTTCGGCGATGTTTTGCTTGGCGAGTTAGGGCTAGGGCTCTAAGTCGTCGGCTCAGGATTTGAAAGAGAAGTTTGTGGTTTCGGCCAGAGGTTTTGGGTTCTATTTATAATCGGGAAGAGAAGAGTCCTTATCTGATTGGATCCCGAATAAGAGTCCTATTCAGATCTTTGTTGGATCCTAACGCCTTATCTTTGGCAACATCATAGAATTTAGATCGGTTTCTGTTGCGTACCGGTGTACTTACGCGTAACAGCCGCTCCAGAACTCGTTACCTTCGCGGCGATGGGCTCCGGAAGCTCCACGTGTCCTCCGGGGCCTGGTATCTCCTCATCCGCAGAGACAAGCTCCGGTTGTGTCGCGTGTCACGAGCGAGACCTCCCTCTTCTTCGGAGGTGAGCTCCGCGCACGCCACGTGTGGGTGCCGGTCTTCCACCTCTCCTTCCCTCAGGGACATGCCCCGAGGTTGATACGTGTCCAGCAGCGACGGACCTCCGGAGATAAGCTCAGGTGGCGACACATGTTCGATAGATCCGGACTTCTCGGAGATGGGTTCCGAGATCAACACGTATCCCGTGCGACTGGTCCTCTGACTTCCGCGAGGACTAGCTCCGAAGGTGACATGTGTCCTATGAAAAATGCCTTTGCTTCTTCCACAGAGGCTAGCTCCGCGGGCAGCACGTGTCCCACAGGGTCGGACCTCTTTCCAATTGCGGAGGTGACCCCCAAGCCTGCCACGTAGCCAGTTTAGCGGCGGACCTCTCCCAATTTCTCGGGGATGAGCTCCGAACACGCCACGTGGTCTGCTGGCCGTGGAAATTGCCTTCGGCGCTCTCGGAGAGCTTTATTGGCTATCCTTTTGATACTTGTCTCTGTTCCTTCTTTTCTTAAAATGTTTTCTTTTTCATAAAACATGAACATATGCTGACACCCGAGATGAGGATGTCACAAAGTTCGTCGTGGTTTTCATCGACGATATCATGGTGTATTCAAAAAGTAACGAAGAACATGAAGAACATTTAAGATTGACATTGCAAAAGCTGCGAGAGCATCGATTGTATGACAAGCTCAGCAAATGTCAATTTTGGCCAAAGGAGATATCGTTCCTAGGCCACATCATCTCCGAGAAAGGAGTATCAGTTGATCACGGAAAAGTGGGAGATGTTCTGAAGTGGAACCAACCGCAAAACATGAGAGACATTCGGAGTTCCCTTGGGATGGCTGGATACTATTGCCGGTTCATCAAGGACTTCTCCAAGATAGCGAAGCCTATGACGGAGCTATTGATGAAGGGAAAGGTGTTCCAGTGGACATCATCGTGCCAAGAAAGATTTGAGGAGCTCAAGAAAAGGCTAACCACATCACCGGTTTTGGTATTGCTGAACGTAAGCAAGAGCTTTCACATATATTGTGACACATCAAGACAAGGGCTCAGATGCGTGCTCATGCAAGAAGGACAAGTGGTAGCCTATGCCTCAGGACAATTAAAGAAGCACAAGCTTAATTACCCTACACATTACTTGGAACTCGCAGCCGTGGTGCATGCATTAAAGATTTGGAGACATTATATCCTTGACCACCGATGTGAGATCTATACGGATCATAAAAGTCTCAAGTACATATTCACCCAAACGGATTTGAATTTGAGGCAACGTCGATGGTTGGAACTCATCAAGGATTATGATGTTGGAATCAACTATCACCCTGGAAAGGCCAATGTAGTAGCTGATGCATTGATCCGAAAGGGAGCATGCCACCATCTCACGGTTGGGGAGCTACCGCTCAAGCTGCGCAAGGAGTTCGAACAGTTACATCTCGAGTTCTTGAACGAGATGGAAGTGATGGAGATCCAATCTTCGCTGGAACAAGAGATACGAGATGGCCAAGCAACGGATGAGGAAATCAAGGAGATCAAGGAAAGAATCCGACAAGGCATAGAAAGGGACTTCAAGGAAGACGAGAAGGGTACACTTTGGTTAGGGAAAAGTATTTGTGTGCCTAACATGAAGCACATCCGCGACACGATATTAAAGGACGCACATGACTTACCTTATTCCATACATCCCGGCAGTTCAAAAATGTACAAGGACTTGAAGACTTGTTATTGGTGGGACATAGCTGAGTATGTTGCCCTATGCGACACGTGCCAACGGGTGAAGGCCGAACATCAAGGACCCTATGGACTGTTGCAACCATTAAAGGTACCCGAGTGGAAGTGGGAAGACATCATATGGATTTCATCGTCGGATTACCACGTACTCGATCGGGTTACGACTCCATCTGGGTCATCGTGGACCGATTGACGAAAACCGCTCATTTCTTCCTATTAAAACCACATACCGTGTGGCAGATCTAGCTGAGCTGTATATGGAGCAAATCGTGTGCCGCCATGGAGTCCTGAAGAGGATAGTCTCAGATTGGGGTACCCAATTTACCTCTAGGTTTTGGAAGAATCTGCATGAAGCTATGGGTACACGACTGGATTTTAGCTCCGCTTACCACCTGCAGATCGATGGACAAACTGAGAAGACCAACCAAATTTTGGAAGATATGTTGAGAGCCTATACATTGAAACATGGACATAGTTGGGATAAGAGCTTGCCGTATGCTGAATTCTCCTATAACAACAGCTATCAAGCCAGCTTGAAGATGTCATCATTCGAAGCGTTGTATGGTAGACGGTGTAGAACGCCGTTGTTTTGGAATGAGACCGGGGAGAACCAAGTGTTTGGACCAGAAGCGCTGCAAGAAGCTGAGAAGCAAGTCCAAACGATACGGGAGAACTTGAAGGCTGCTCAGTCACGACAAAAGGGCTATGCGGACAATAGGCGAAGAAAGTTGACCTTCGAAGTAGGAGACTTCGTATACCTTAAGGTATTGCCTATCCGAGGCCAACGACGTTTCAACGTCAAAGGCAAGTTAACACCTCACTTTATTGGGCCATTTAAGATTTTGGGCAAGCGAGGAAAAGTAGCCTATCAACTAGAACTCCCAATGCACCTCTCCGATGTGCATGACGTGTTTCACGTATCCCAGCTCAAGAAGTGCTTGAGAGTACCGGAAGAGCAAGTACCAATGGAAGAGCTCAAACTTCAAGAGGATCTAACCTATGTAGAGCACCCTGTCCGAATTTTGGACGTGAAGGAAAGGGTCACGAGGAACAAAGTGATCCGATGGTGCAAGGTACAATGGAGCCATCACACCGAAGTTGAAGCCACATGGGAGCGTGAAGAAGACATCAAGACAGAATTCCCTCATCTATTCTCCACTATCGAATCTCGAGGGCGAGATTCAATTTAAGGGGCTAGGTTTGTAACACCCTCAATTTCGTAATCATGCATGCATTCATATTTCATATAGAGAAACATTTTAAAATAAGTAGAAATAGAGAAGGGATAAAAAAGATAGCTAAAAAGAGTCTGTTCTAGTTTGCCAAAGAGCGCTGTAGACATTTCCCGCGGCCCGCTGGCCACGTGGCACCTTCGGAGCTCATCCCCGCAAAGGGGGAGAGGTCCACCGCTAACTGGCTACGTGGCAGGCTCGGAGCTTGACTCTGAAAAAGGGGCGAGGTTCGACCCCGTGGGACACGTGTTGCTCCCGGAGATAGCCTCTGCGGAGAAGCGAGGCCAGCCCCGCAGGACACGTGTCGCCTTCAGAGCTAGTCAACGCGGAAAAGAGAAGACCAGCCGTGCGGGACACGTGTCTCTCCGGAGCTCACCTCCGGAGGTCCAGTCCTGCTGGATACGTGTCAACCTCGGAGCTCACTTCCGAGGAGAAGACACTGCAGGACACGCGTCAACCTCGGAGCTCGCCTCCGAGAGGTCCCGCCCTGCTTGACACGTGTAGTCCTTGGAGCTCATCTCTGAGCAGGAGGGAGATCCGGCGCTGCTAGGACACGTGGCACTATCGGAGCTCACCTCCAAAGAGAGGGGAGGTCCGGCACTGACACGTGGCACATTCGGAGCTACCTCCGAAGAGAGGGGAGGTCCGACACTGACACGTGGCACACGCGGAGCTTGCCTCTTAGTGAGAGGGAGGTCCCGCCCGCCAAGACACGTGGCACACGCGGAGCTCACCTCTGAGGAAGAGGGAGCTCCCGCCCACCAGGACGCGTGGCGCACGCAGAGCTCGCCTCTGAGGGAGAGGGAGATCCCACCCGCCTGACATGCGGCACAACCAGAGCCCGCCTCTGCAGAAAAGGAAGGCCGGCCTCTGCTAGACACGTGGAGCCTCCGGAGCTCATTACCGTGGAGGTAATGAGATCTTAAGCGGTTTTTCTTCTGTACGCGTGGGCATACCCAATACGGGAGGAAACCGACATGATTTCCATGATGTTACCGCACCATATCGATTGGAGATAAGTTGTTAAGATTCCAAAACAATTTGAATAGGACTCTTATTTGAAATCCAATCAGATTAGGACTCTTCTTTTTCTGGTTATAAATAGAACCCGAAACACCCCTTGGTCGTACCATCTATTTCCAAGTCAACGACTTAGAGGCCCTAGCCCCCAACTCGTCGAGTTAATTCCCTTTGCCAGAGTTTAGTCACCGGAGACCGCCGACGAGCTCGCCGTCCCCAAAAGAGACCCCGACGATCTGTCTTGCTAGGAGGAATACCCCGAGACCAAGGAGAAGTGAGGTAGGTCTTCCTTACCACCTTACAACCTCATCGCGGTTTTCTTTGCATCTGTTTCTTCGATCCCTTCGAACAGAAGCTTTTTCATGGACATATCACGTGTTGATCAGTTTGATCTAGATCTTGAGTCAAGATCATTACCACATCCACATTTGATCCGTACACCTTTGTTCATCGTAAAACCCATGCAAGCCAAGCAAGAGCACGTACAAACTAAACTGCACCATAGGATTAGCATGCATATGCATCATTGCATCTTGAGTAAAGTATGTGATAATTGATTGCTGTGAATTTTTATGTGCGTAATCATGAGTAGAAGGACAAGCTCAGGGAGCTACCTACAAAGGACTACAGCACCAGAACATCGAGACACAAGAACAACCAGAGCCACAGGAAAAAGGCAAGTGCCCCTTGACCATATTGATCCCATGTTTTTGGAAACTGTTTTGTTTGCGAAAACTGTGTATGCTGAGTCAACTTGATGGGAAACCCTTTTATAGGAGTTAACTAGTTTTGTTAACCACCCTTGTCGCCAGGGAAGTTTATGAGTCGGGTATGGTCGTTTTTTTTTTTGCTTCGCTAATCTACGGGATATGGGAAGCGATAGAATGTGTCTAGATACTGCACTCATGAGAATAATGAAAATGAGAACTTGATGTTAATGAACATGAATCGGGGGAGATCTAGGCAAGCTTGGTTTGTGGATGTGATAGAATGAGATGGTGGTTTACTTGCCGTAGATCTAAGGACCGGTTCATGCAAGCACATGCCAGGATAACAGTGCCACCACAAGGCCAAATATGGGTGTGGCTTAGCCGACTAATTAGATAAGTTGCTAGATTGTTATAGACCGTGGAAGGCACGGGGAATGGGAGTCGAGTGAGGACTGCCCTGGGAACTGCATGGCACAAGAGGGGGCCCGTAGGTGGGAGAGTTGGAGATTCTAGCCTGCTGGTGAAACCTTAGTGAGTCCATACATCTAGTAGCCCCTTTGTAAAGGCTATTTTGTGATCTCTTGACCATACACCGACGGTTGTGTACTGGTATAATGGAGGTTCTGCAGTCGCCGACGGGTGACGAAATCACAAACTTGTGGGTAAAGTGGTGCAAACTCTGCAGAGTCTAAAACTATCATGATAGCCGAGCTTACGGTCACAAGCGCCTGGCCAACTCACATAATTAGATGGGATGGTTATTGGGATGGTATTTGGTTTGGTCATGATTGGTCTTTGGTTTTTGTTTCGGGACTGTTGAGTCTTAGTGATAAGATTGGTTTTATGACTGTTGAGTCATGATAATGAGCTTTGGTCTCGGTTATGAGATGGAAATTGAATATGAGATTAAATGGTAATGAATACGAGATGGTATTCATGAGCATAAGAAAAGGTTGAGAAAGATGAATATCTGATGAGACATGAAAAGAGGTGGAACATGATGGAGGTATGTTGATGTTTTAATTGAATACATGTTGGGATTACATTCACTTAAAGCTAGTTGCTGTTTTTATCATGTTTTGTGAAATAAACTTTGCTTTCCGCAATGAGCCTTTTTATACCTACCTTGATGTGAGCTACATATCATATTTTCTCGCACTTCTGAGTACGTCATGTACTCAAACTTGCATTACTACTTCATCATCAGCAACAGGATAAGAGTACTTTAAAGACCATGTGGAGTACTAGGCGTGTGATCCACCGTTAACTTGCCTGTGGAGTAGGAGATGGAGCCACTGCTGCTGCTTAGTTTTCTTCCACAATAGTTTAGAAGACTTCCGCTGCTAGAATGAGTTAGACACTCATAAGACAATGTAATAAAACCCTATTCATTTGTGGTTATATAAATTCTGAATTCAGTTTGTGGATTACATGTGTATGTGTGATGAACATACTGGGCACACATATGCATCAGTCCGGGTTCCGTGGGTTTTCCACACAACCGGGGCGTCACAGCTCCACAGCAGCTAAAACCTTATCAAAAGCTTCAATATGCTTCCCTTCCATGTAATCCCAATCAATCCATTAATTCTTTGTCACAGGATTCTTCACCTTGAGATACACGGTTCTGTAATAGTCACAATGAAAGTTAAAGTTGCCTAGAGGGGGTCAATAGCCTAATTTAAATCTAAAACACAATAATTAACAACTCTGATCTGTCAGGTTCGGACAAGTCCGAGATTTTCGGATAAATC
This sequence comes from Neostapfia colusana, assembly GCA_030760725.1. Classification (NCBI taxonomy): domain Eukaryota; kingdom Viridiplantae; phylum Streptophyta; class Magnoliopsida; order Poales; family Poaceae; genus Neostapfia; species Neostapfia colusana. The sequence goes on from JASWHV010000009.1 coordinate 61,168,467, forward strand.
TGATCAAAAATACTTGTCCGAAGTTGGTCGCTGAGGTAATAAAAAATGACTAGTTCTAGGTCAAGTCAATGAATGATATGATCTAGGAATAGCTCTTAAACAAGACTAGCAACCTATTAAGTAAGTTTGATGATATAAATATTGAAGTAATTCAAGGCTAGAGTTTGATCAACACAAGCAAGAGCAATGATGTGAAATATGAAGAATAAGTAAATGAATACAAGTGGACACGAGGATTTGTTTACCGAAGTTCGATTCCACACAGGAATCTACGTCTCCGTTGAGGAGTCCACAAAGCACCAGGTCTCTTTCAACCCTAACCCTCACCAAGTGATCACAAAGATCAAATTGGTTGTTCCACTATCAAATCAAAGGTAATACAAACTCCCGGGGTCTCTCCACAAGTTGAGAGTTACCGGGCGACACCTAGCCGCCTAGGAACAAAGTTCCAAGAGTAATAAACACCAAACCAACACAACGAGAAGGTGTGAAGATCTGCAAGCTCAACCCAAGGTGCTCTTCTTCTTGAAACTCCTCAGAAACCCTCAAATCCTCAAAAGATCCAAGCTTCAGTGCTAGAGGGTGTGAGAGAGGTCTAGGAATGCTCAAGAACATTGGTGAAAGCTTTGGGGTTGGTCTCCTGCAAAATGGGGACGAGATCCCTCCCTTTATAGGGCTCCCCAAAATGTTACCGTTACCAACCACTAAAGTTCGGACATGTCCGAACTCCACTTCGGACATGTCTGAGATTGGAGACCATCAACGGTAAAATTACGTCCTCAATTGACACTAATTTGATCTGTCCCGTTGATTCCAATTCGGACATGTACAATATTTTTCGAACATGTCCGAGCTGACATATCTGAAATAGACTTCGGATATTCTCAGACTTCAGACATGTCCGAACTTCACTTCGGACATGTCCAACCCTAAATAGAAGTAACATGTCCAAAGTGTTCAGAAATGTTCGGACCTATACAGAGGGTACTTGTCCGAGTTCTTCGAAAATGTCCGACCCTACACATAAGGAACATTTCTGACATTTTAAGACATGTCCGACCCTCTTGACTTAGGAACTCCCAACAACCATAGACTTTGGCATGTCCAAATTTTATTCGGATATGTCCGAGTCTACTCAGAGAGTACTTCTCTGAAATCTTCGGACATGTCCGAGGCTACACAGAGAGCACTTATCCGAATCTCTCTGACATGTTCGAGGTTAACGACCTAAGAACTCATTTCTACACTAAGGGTTGTTCGAACTTGGATTGACCTTGCTTTTTCTTTGTTGCGTGTTGTGTCCCTCTTAATAGTGCGACGTTCCTATACTCAAGAAAAATAAAGAGCTTAATTGTATTGTATAGTTTCATGCCTTATTCTCCATTTTCCTTTTGAAAAGCCCTCAATCTCTTTTTACCGTCCATCTTTTCTACAGACAGGCTCATTTCAACTCATTAGCATTTTAATTGTTCATCATCAATCTTCCAAAACCCACACGGGGGCCTAGATTCACTTTCAATCTCCCCCTTTTTGGTGATTGATGACAACCAGTTAAAATTTTCAATTAGAGAGTAAAAGTATGAGTTTTGATCATGATGTTTGTATGAAAGAGCTCCCCCTGAATGTATGATTTGTAAAAATGGGCTTTTCATATATACATCATGATCGTGGGGTGCCTAAATGCAATGCGTGACAATGTGATAATTACATGTGATGCAAGAGATATGCATGATAATAATATATCATATATGAGAAGAACATATCACATAATACGAGAGGCACCACATAGTCATAAAACAACCATAGCATCATACATAACATAGGTCCAGGTGCCCATCATTACACTTAGTTTATGAAATTGAAACATTAGAAACACGTGAGAAACCCTTCTCTACTCTCTCTCTCCCCCTATGGCATCGAGGCACCAAAAAGGGAAAAAGAGAAACGAAGAAGGTGAAACTAAAGATCACCGTCCTCATCCTCGTACTCGTCGTCATCGTCGTCATCGGCGGCAGAAGGAGCAGCTAGAGCGGCACTCGAACTAGCACCGGTGTCACCGAAGAAAGCAAGCTTCTCGGAGGTGAGCTCCGGAAACTCAAGAGGCGTGTCATCCTCGCTGTCCTCAAAAACGGGAGAGTCGGTGGGAAGCTCAAAATCTGTCTTCATTGCATGCATGTCCCCCTGAACTTCTTGATGACCTTCTCATTCTTTTGAACCTTCACATGTGTACTCCTACATATGGTGAAGATGGAGCAGAGGACCTTGAGAAGGCCACTGGAGGAAGTTGGGGCTCTCTCAGACTGAGCTAGACGAGGGGCAGAAGCAGATGCTGCACGAGCATGGCTGGACCAAAGTCTATCGGAGGGGCGGAGAGCTTCTTATGTTCCACATCCTTCACAAAAGTCTTCCCCGATACCTTCTCGATCATCTTCATAATGTAGGGTGCATAGATGCATGACATCGATGGAGTCTCAGATGTCGAGTAAATCTCCATGTAAATGAAATCAAATACATCTAACCTTTTCTCCCCTCTCAGCCACTTGAGCAGATTTCTTGAGTTTGAATTAATCCTTGTTGCATCTCCATCCTTAGGTGCCAAGGTCTTCCTAGTAATTCAGTTGAGCACTTGGAAGAAAGGTAGGAGTCCCTCAGTGTGAGGAGGGTTGAACTAGAATTGAGTGTCGTATAGGAAGTTGATCTCATTTTTTTTCAAAATGAGCTCCTCATGTATGTTGTAGTTGAACTTCAAAGTCCTATAGAGTCCAAGGATCTTGGCAAACTCATCATATGTGACGATGTACCTCTCACCGTCAGTCATCCAAGTAATTGTTGACTCTCCCTCAGGATGGAAAAATATTGTGGCATAGAATTGGTAAATGACCTCCACATTCCATCCATACTCAATAGCCATGAATCCTTTATCCCATGATATTCACAAGTAGCTATGACTTCCTTGAAGACTTCATTGTTCCTGTTCTCCATGTATTTCCAGTCAATCCATTGCATGTCAATGACTGGATGCTTCTTGCTCATGAGAACTGACCGATAATAATCCACATGGAAGTCACTCCAGAAGCGGAAGTCAGTTAACATCCTCTCATACTAATAAATGTTTCCTCCCCTCTGCTCCTGAGCCCCTGAGATGTTCCTTATGTAGTCCATAATAGGGGTTGTCATTCAAGGATCTCTAATTGGCACCGCCATGTGTAACGGGCCAATTTCTCCCGGATTTGGTTGTCGTGGTTCCTCGGAGCCCTCACGACTCTCAAGCATAATCCGAACAGCTTTTTCCGTCTCATCTGCTGTTCTTGCCACTTTGTGGACTGTCCTCTTTCGCCGGATGTAGGCATTGACGGCCGGTGGAGACTCCGCGTGGTCATTTCTCTTCTTGCTCCGGATTTCACGTGGAGGAACGTCCGACATGATGCCTGAGCAATAGGATACTTGTGAGATAATACTAAAGGCATTTGGAATTAAATTGGAGTAGGCAGCAACATAATTTAGTGTTCAATCTGTACAGGTTCGGATATGTCCGAAAAATTACGGACACGTCCGAAAGTTCGGACTTGTCCGAGGAAGATATCAGACATGTCTGACCTCATACAGTTTTGAACCCTAAATCATTCAAATATTGCCTAATTCTGTCCTAATTAATATTCTACTTTGCAATGGACTTGGAAGCAACATGTAGGACCAATTCCTAGCCATGGATTCGAGTATAAGTCGAAGGATTTGACAAATCTCAAAGAAGGGCAAAATACCTCTGAAAATGGGGATGAAACCCAAATGATCTGCGCCGAGGTTGAGATGAGGGGTCCGGGGAAGGTTCCATGGGCTTCAATCTTTCAAGAATCGGCGGATGAACGAAGGAATTGCCGGTGGGGAGCAAGAAATTCCTTGGGTGCGATGGAGGAGAAGAACTGGTTGTGAGAGAAGAGGAAAAGAGATGAAAAACAGTTCGGGCTCGGGCAGGGGTCCTTATACCCGGAAGTCGTATATGTCCGAACTCGGTTTCGGACATGGCCGACATTTTCGGATAAGTCTGAACCTGGTTTCGGACATGTCCAACTTTTTTTGAAGTACGGATCTCAGACTTTTTCCGATGCTTTGGACATGTCCAACTTTGGTTCGAACATGTTTGGGTTGTTCAGAAAAAAAGTCCTTAGTAGCATTTAATAAGGGGCATATGTATGTATATTTGTATGCCTATGGTATATAAGATTATATATAGCATACCAAGCATGGCAGTTAGATTTTCACACACATTCTTGTTAAATTTGACTAATTTTCAATCAAGTTGACTATTTTGACTACATTAGCATTAAAATAGAATTAGGACACTAAAAACTAAGATTTTGCAAAACTTGACATGAGGATCAATTCTAAAGCTTCATTTATCAAATTGGTCTCTTTTCACAGCATATGTTCAGTACATCAAGCCACGTTCCTAAAGCCTAGTATGTTTATCTCATCCCTAAGATCACAAAAGCATTTTTCATCTAGTGGATTGGTAATTTTAATGGCACTCTCATTGTCGCAAAAGTGGGATATCGGTCATATTATGTCTATAATCCTTTAGAGTTTGTTTCATCCAAAGAAGTTGTGCATAACAACTTCCGGCTGCGACATACTCTGCATCCGCTGTGAAAAGAGCAATGGAGTTTTGTTTCTTTGAGAACTATAATACAAGATATCTACCTAAAAATTGGCATGTTCCATATGTGCTTTTCCTATCAACTTTACATCCGGCATAGTCCGTGTCAAAATATCCTATAAGGTCAAATTTTTATCCTTTTGATACCATAGCCCTACATTAGGTGTGTGTACTAGATATCTAAGAATTTTTTTAACAGCTCTTAAATGATATTCTTTAAGGGCAGCTTGAAATCTAGCACACATACATACACTAAGCATAATATCGGGCCTAGATGCACAAAGATAAAGTAAGGAACCAATCATGGAACGATATACCTTTGGGTCCACGCTAGTTCCATCTTCATTGTGGTCAAAATATCCATTTGTTCCCATGGGTGTCTTGATGGGTTTGGCCTTGTCCATGTCGAACTTCTTGAGTATGTCTTGAGTATACTTGGTTTGACTTATAAACGTGCCATACTTGAGTTGCTTGACTTGAAAACTTCAACTCCCCCATCATGGACATCTCAAACCTTTCTGCCATTATCTTGCTAAACTCATCACAAAAGGACTTGTTGGTGGAACAAAATATAATGTCATCGACATTTATTTGGCATACAAATAGGTCATCATCAAAATGTTTTGTAAATAGAGTATAATCAGCTTTTCCTATCCTAAAACCATTTTTAATAAGAAAGTCTCTAAGACACTCATACCAAGCTCTAGGAGCTTGTTTGAGGCCATAGAGAGCTTTGTGCAACATGTAAACATGATTAGGATATTGTTGATGTTCAAATACCGGGGGTTGCTCTACATACACTTCCTCCTTGATTGGTTTGTTTAGGAAGGCACTTTTCACGTCCATCTGATAAATCTTGAAATCATGGTGAGTAGCATAGACTAATAAAATACGAATTGACTCAAGCCTAGCTACGAGAGCAAAAGTTTCATCAAAATCCAAACCTTCGACTTATGAGTATCCTTTGGCCACAAGTCTTTCCTTGTTCCTTGTTACCACTCCATGTTCATCTTATTTGTTTTGGAACACCCACTTGGTACCTACAATGTTGGCATTGGTTCCTTCACCAATTCTCAAACTTCGTTCCTCTTGAAGAATGTGTAACTCTTCTTACATGGCCACCACCCAATCTGGATCTTGTAGTGCTTCCTCCACCCTTAAGGGTTCCAAAGAAGAAATAAATGAGTAATGCTCACGGAAATTTGCTACTCAGAATTGAGTGGTTACCCCTCTAGTAATATCACCAAGGATGTTGTCGACGGGGTTATCTCGTTGAACACTTTGGTGGACTCTTGGATGTGCATTTGGGGTCTTGGATCAACTTTACCTTCATCATCGACTCCCCCTTGATAATTGCCATCATCTTGATGTTGATCAACTTGATCTTGAGAATCTTTTTGTTGATCATTTTGAGCTTGATCTTGCACTTGTGTCGGGGGAGCAGCTTATGTTGAGGATTCATCTACTTGACCTTGATTTTTCTCTTGTGGGTGTACATAACCAAGGGTCATATTTCTTAGTTCTATGCAAAGTGCTTCCTCTTCATCTAATATAGATTGGTCAACTTGCTCTACTTGAGAGCCATTTGTTTCATGAAACACTACACGTGCTATTTCAACACAACCGGAGTTTTTGTTAAAAACACGATATGCATAAGTGTTTGAATCATAGCCAAGTAGGAATCCTTCATCGGATTTGGATGCAAATTTTGAAGTCCTAGGTTTCTTATTAAGAATAAAACACTTGCTACCAAAGACTCTAAAGTATGAAATGTTTGGCTTGTTACCGGTTAGAAGTTTATATGGTGTTTTCTTCAAAAGTTGATGAAGATAGAGTCGATTTGTGGCATGACAAGCGATGTTAACAGCTTCAACCCAAAAACCTATCCGAGGTCTTGTACTCATCAAGCATGGTTCTCTCCATCTCAATATGTGTGTGGTTCTTCCTTTCGGCAAGTCCATTTTGTTGAGGAGAGTATGGAGCTGAAAAATCATGCTTGATCCCTTCTACTCCTCCATTTGAGTATTCTTGAACTCGGTGCCATTGCTACTTCTAATTTTCTTGATTCTTAAGGAGAATTCATTTTGAGCTCTCCTTAAGAATTTCTTCAGCAGTCCTTGTGTTTCACTCTTTTCATACAAAAAGAAACCCAAGTGAAATGAGAAAAACCATCGACTATGACAAGACCATATTCGTTATCGCCTATACTTATGTAAGGAATGGGACCAAAAAGGTCCATATGAAGCAGCTCCAAAGGTATTGTTGTGGTCATCATGTTATTTGCAAGATGAGGTGCTCCAACTTGCTTTTCGGCTTGACAAGCGTTACAGGGCTTGACAAAGATCAAACTTGGTTGTTCCACTATCAAATCAAGGATAATACAAACTTCCCGGGTCTCACCACAAGTTCGGAGTTATCGGGCGACACCTAGCCGCCTAGGAACAAAGTTCCAATAGTAATAAACACAAACCAACGCAGCGAGAAGGTGTGAAGATCTGCAAGCTCAACCCAAGGTGCTCTTCTTCTTGAAACTCCTCACAAACCTTCAAATCCTCACAAGACACAATCTTGAGTGCTAGAGGGTGTGAGAGAGGTCTAGTAATGCTCAAGAACACTGGTGAAAGCTCTGGGGTTGATCTCCTGCGAAATGGGAACGAGATCCTTCCTTCTATAGGGCTCCCCAAAATGTTACCGTTGCCAACCACTAAAGTTCGTACATGTCCAAACTCCACTTCAGACATGTCTGAGATTGGGGACCATCAACGGTAAAACGACATCCTCAACTGACACTAATTTGAACTGTCCCATTGGTTCCACTTCGGACATGTCCGACATTTTTCGGACATGTCCGAGCTGACATATCCAAACCAGACTTTAGATGTTCTCAGACTTCGGACATGTCCGAACTTCACTTCGAACATGTCCGAACCTAAACAAAAGGAACATGTCTGGACCTACACATAGGGTACTTGTACGACTTCTTCGGACATGTCCGACCCTACACATAAGGTACATTTCCGACATTTTCAGACATCAGACCCTCTTGACTTAGAAACGCCCAAAAACCCTAGACTTTAGACATGTCCGATTTTTATTCGGATATGCCCGAGTCTACTCAGAGAGTACTTCTTCAAAATCTTCGGACATGTCCGAGGGTACATAGAGAGCACATATCCGAATCCCTCTAACATGTCCGAGGTTAACGACCTAAGAACTCTTTTCTACACTAAGGGTTGTTTGAATTGGTATTGTGCTTGCTTCTTCTTTGTTGCGTGTTGTATCCCTCTTAATAGTGCGGCGTTCCTATACTCAAGAAAAATAAAACCTTAATTATAGCTTCATGCCTTCTTCTCCATGTTCCTTTTGAAAAGCCCTCAATCTCTTTTTACCGTCCATCTTTTCTGCACACATGCTCATTTCATCTCATTAGCATTTTAATTGTACGTCATCAATCTTCCAAAACCCACACAGGGGCCTAGATGCACGTTCAGACAGTCGCTCCAGAACCGTGGATCTGCTGCCATCTTCTCATATTGGTACACGTTCTCCGTCCGTTACTTCTTTGTCTTGTCACTCCCTTTTCCTTTGAATGGGTTGATGGAGGGGCGTCGACTGCGGTCCGGGAGTGGAGGATCCATATCCAATGGATCAATTGGTCCATAGGTTCCATCAGGCTCTTTCCCTTTACCTTTGCTTTTCTTGCTTGGGGCTGCCTTTTCTTTGCCCTTGGTGCTAGGGCCGGCTTTTTCTTTGTCTTTGCTGCTTGCCAGTTGTTTAGCAAGAACTTTACGTCTAGCGGCAGGATTCATTTGGATCATTCCTTTTCTTAGATCTCATTTTTTGAGCTCTTTTCGCCTCTTGATACGTGGCTTGACACGCCGCCTCAAATTCTGGCTCACTAAAGACACTCTCCTTGGAGTCTGACATGATTCTAGCACAAATGATGTTTAATGAGAATAGGGATATTAGAAAAGATTCAAAGAATACAATGAAATCAACAATTGAGGGTTAAACACAGTTAAATATTGGACTTGTTCGAGGTTTATCCAGACTAGTCCAGCGTACAGGACTTATCCGCATTGTACACCAGACTAGTCTAGTGTTCTACAGTTTTAACCCGAAATCTCGAAATTCATCAAATCTATGATGAAGGTGGTTCAAATCTTAGTAGAATGGCAGTGTAGATGCTCCTAGATGATACAGAATCTTTATGGTGCAAAATATTTGACCAAAAACTTGAAAACGTGAAGAGACTAGGGTTAGGTAATGAATTAACAAGTGTTTGCTCGATTCGTCGAGCGATGGAGTTTCTAAGTGTAGAGAAGTCTGGGGTGCACCTCCCTTTGAGGACTGAAACTTGAAACTCCAAGGGAATCTTCTTTGGGAACTCGAGTTTACGAGAGAGATTGTTGGTAAACAAGTGAGTAGGAAGAGGAGAGGCTCGGGGTCGACTAGATGGTTAAGTCTCCGGACACCGGACTTCTCCACTCTACACCGGACTAGTCCGGTACTACAGACAAGAGATGGACTAGTCTGTACCACCGACTTGTTCGGACTTGCCACGGACCTGTACGTGGTATGACAAAAAAAATATTCCCTAGAATACTTGTATATAGGGGATTTAGACTATTGTTGATCATTTGGACATAATTTTTAGAAAGATGCTCCTGATGAGCATGATCAGTAAGCAATCAACAATCAAACTATGACCATGATTCACCAAGAACTAATAATTTCAATAATTTTGGAGAAATGAGCATAAGAGGTAATTTTCAGCAAAATAATAAAACTTCGAAGAATCTACTTTACTAGCAATCAGATATGCAAGGTTTCAAGCCACATTTAGAGAATCAAGAATATTTAACTCATTTCTAAGTTCACAAAAATATCTATCATCTAGTGGCTTGGTCAAGACATCGGCTAATTATTTCTCAGTCCTAACATGTGAAATAAAAATACCTCCCTTGATTGAGTGTTCTCTCAGGAAGTGGTGCTGGATGTCGATGTGCTTGGTTCTAGAATGCTGAACGTGGTTACGGGTGATCTTTATGGCTCTCATTGTCACATAGGAGTGGAATATGGTTCATATTGTAACCATAATCTCTTAGAGTTTGTCCATCCAAAGAAGTTGTGCACAACAACTCCCGGCTGCAACATACTCCGCTTCGACTGTGGATGGGACAATGGAATTTTGCTTTTTGGACGACCATGACACTAGAGACCTTCCCTAGAACTAACAAGTATCGGAGATACTTTTTCTATCCACCTTGCACCCGGCATACTCTGCATCAGAGTATCCTATGAGGTTAGATTTTGACCCTTTAGAATACCAAAGCCCTAGGTTAGGTGTACTATTAAGTGACACTCCTTTGGAGTGGCTTGAAACTTTGCACACATGCACACACTCAACATAATGTCTGGTCTAGATGCACAAAGACATAATAATGACCCAATTATAGAACGACATACCTTTTTGTCTACAGTTAGACCATCTTCATTGAGGTCGAGATGTCCTTTGGTTCCCATTGAAGTTTTGATGGGCTTGGCTTTGTCCATGTTGAACTTTTTGAGGATGTATTGTGTGTACTTCGTTTGGCAAATGAAAGTACCCTCTTTAAGTTGCTTCACTTGAAAACCTGAAAAGAACTTCAATTCTCCCATCATGGACATCTCAAATCTGTCCGTCATGATTTTACTAAACTCATCACAAAATAATTTGTCAGTCGAACCAAATGTAATGTCATTGATATATATTTGGCAAATAAATAAAACGTCATCAAAGAGCTTTGTGAATAATTTATAATCAACTTTTCCTATCTTAAAACCATTTTCAGTGATGAAATCTCTAAGGCACTTATAGCAAGCTCTAGGAGCTTGTTTGAGCCCATAGAGAGCCTTACGTAGCTTGTACACATGGTTTGGAAATTCTTGGTCTTTGAACCCGGGTGGTTTCTCCATGTATTCCTCCTCCTTGATTGGACCGTTGAGGAATGCACTTTTTACATCCATTTGGTACAACTTGAAATTGTGGTGAGTAGCATAGGATAATAATATTCGAATTGATTCAAGCCTAGCTACAGGAGCAAAAGTCTCATCGAAATCCAAATCTTCGACTTGTGGGTACCCCTTGGCCACAAGTCGTGCTTTATTCCTTGTCACCACCCCATGTTGATCTTGTTTGTTGTAGAACACCCATTTGGTGCCCACAACATTTGCATTTGGTCACTCCACAAGTTCCCATACTTGATTCCACTTGAAATTGTTGAGTTCCTCTTGCATTGCCATCATCAAATCTGGATCTTGTAATGCATCTTCAACCCTAAATGGTTCCAAGTAAGATACAAAGAGTAATGTTCACAAAATTAGCAATGCGAGATTGAGTAGTTACCCCTTGGAGATGTCCCCAACGATGTTATCGACTCGATGATCCCGTCGGACACTTTGGCGCAGTCTTGGGTGGGGAACTTGGGGGTCTTGTGTCAACTTATTCCTCTTCTTCATCTTCTCCATCTCACCCTTGATCATTGCCTCCATTTTGATTTTGACCACTTTGATCTTGTTGAGGTTGATCTTGCAAGTCTTGTGTTTGAACTTGTGTGGATGACTCCGGTTCCGGTGATGTTGGTTCACTTGGATCTTGAGGTTGTTCTTGAGGTAGAACATCTCCAAGTGCCATTCTTCTTAAAGCTTGCCACGTATCTTCTTCTTCTTCATCTCACACATGACGATCAACTTGCTCCACTTGGGAGCCATTAGTCTCATCAAACACTACGTCACGCGCAACTTCAACAATCCCGGAGATTTTGTTGAAGACACGGTAAGCATAAGTGTTTGAATCCTAACCCAGCAAGAAACCTTCATCAGATTTTGAAGCGAACTTCGATTTCTTAGGATTCTTGTTGAAAATGAAACATTTGCTTCTAAAAAATTTAAAGTAAGAAATATTTGCCTTGTTACTGGTAAGAAGCTCACACGGGGTCTTCTTTAGGAGTCGATGAAGATATAGTCGGTTTGTGGCGTGGCACGCGGTGTTGACCACTTCCCCCCTAAATCTATCCAAAGTCTTGTACTCATCGAGCATAGTCCTTGCCATCTCAATGAGTGTTCAATGTTTCTTTCGGCTACCCTATTTTGTTTGGGGGAGTAGGGAGCAAAAAATTCATGCTTGATTCCTTCTTCCTCCAAGAACTCTTCAACTTGGGTATTGTTGAATTCAATGCCGTTGTCACTCCTTATCTTCTTAGTTCTCAAGGAGACCTCATTTTGATCTCTCCTCAAAAAATTAGGACACCTTGTGTTTCTCCCATATCATGCAAGAGAAATACCCGGTGAATCTAGAAAAAACATTTACAACTACTAAATCGTATTTGTTATCGTCGATCCTTATGTAGGCTATTGGACCAAATAGGTCCGTATGTTGTAGCTCCAATGGTCTTGTAGTTGTCATCACGTTGTTAACGGGATGTGGTGCTCCAACTTGCTTCCCGGCTTGGCAAGTGCTACATGGCCTGCCTTTCTCAAGTATAACATTCTTCAAACCTCGAATGTGATCCCCTTTTAGAAGTTTTTGCAGATTTCTCATACCAACATGAGCTAGCCGTCTATGCCACACCCACCCCATGTTAGTCTTTGCAATCAAGCATGTGTCAAGTTGGGCTTTATCCGTGGTGAAATCCAAAAGGTAAAGATTGCCCTTTAACACACCGTTGAAAGCAACCGAGTTGTGCTTCTTCTAAAGACGGTCACACCCTCATTAGTGAACAAAAAATTATAACCTTTGTCACATAACTGAGATATTGACAAAAGATTATAATCTAAATCCTCATTATCTTCATATTCCACAAACATTTTCCTCTCTCCGGTCATGTGGTTGGTGCATCCACTATCAACCACCCATTTGGATCTGCCAGAGGAGTACGCCTGCAAAATAGAGTTATGCCTTGGTTTTAGGTACCCAAGCTTGCTTGGGTTCGTTGATGTTAGTCAAGACACTCGGGCACCCACACATAAGATTTTGGACTTTTGTGGAGTGGACCAAGATACTTATCATAGATATGACTAAACTTGTTCTTCATGAGTACATACGAAGCATTAAAATCATGAAACATAATGTTCTGTCCATTTTTAGCTCTTTCATGTGGGGAAGGAACATGTTTGTTCTTCTCAATTTTATGTGAGCCTTCCTTGACAAAAACAATCCACTCCTTGTTATTCTTGAGGTCTCTAGTATTTTGCTTTTCACCTCTAGAATATCCAAGGCCATCCTTGACATTTGGAGATCTAGCGACCGAATATGCACTACATGCATACTTGATCTTCTCCTTGTGAAAGATGCTACCTCTAAGTGAGTTTTTGCTTTCTCCCACTTTAAGTTCATTTTTCAAGTTAAGAATCAAACTAGCACAATCGCAAGTTCTAATTGTGATTGACTCAACATTTGATGAAGGAGATCTCTTAGAGGAGGAAGGAGCACTTAGATTGAGTGATTCAACTTGTACATCAAGGGTCTTGTTAACTTCGATCAAGTTTAAAAGTTCATCCTTGAGCATAATGTATAAATCTTTAAGATTTAAGCAAGTTTCCTTGCTCAAAGCAAGCTCAAGTGCCTCTCTCTTCTCTTTTTCAAGCTTAAGAAGCTTATCAACCTCAAGATTTCTCTCCTTTTGAAGGATGAGCATATCTTCTTGTCAATTAATAAGCTCTTCTTTGCTAAATATCTCGTCCGACAATTTTCTCATTTTAGCTAATGCACTTTTACTTATGTCCTTAAGAAACAAGTTGGCCAAGCGTGGAGATGAGTGTTTTCGAGCTTTTGGAGGAAGTGGCGGTGCTAGGGTTCGAGAGAGATGTAAAATGAGTTGGGGGGTCTCCTTTTTATAGAAGTCCCGACATGTTTCTATTGGGATCTCATGTGTCCAGACTAGTCCGTTGTCAACACCGGACTAGTCCGGTGTTATGTTTCAAGTTGAGTCCAGCCACCCTTTAAGGTTTGAATGAGTTAAACCCTAATGTAACTGATTAGTCCGTATGACAAAGAAGGCTTCTCTGTTTTAAAACAGACTCTTCTGTGGAACGGACTAGTCCGGTGTGATAACGGACTAGTCCGATGTCACACAGAGGAGGATAGTCTGGAGAAAAACGGACTAGTCTGGCAAGTGTGGACTAGTCCGGTATGACATCGGACTAGTCGGATGTCATACACAGAGGTTTTCTCCGTGAATATCTGACATGTCTGTTGTTACCAGACTAGTCTGGTTATGTCCGGTTATGTCCGGACTTTGTGCTTTTCACTCATTCTCCCTGCACGACCATTGAGCTCCTAGAGGTGTATCTCACACACACTCTAAACTTGAACAATAAATCTAATCATCCTCCTTCAACTGAGTCTTTTCAATCATAATTTCTTTTTTTCCCTTTTTATGTTTTCTTCACCTTTTTCATAGATCCCTGCCTTCAACTCAAACAAATTCATTGGAACTTTACTTGTTTGTCATCAATCATCCAAAACCCACATAGGGTGTCTAGATGCACTTACAAACCCTAGATCTATACAATGAGGTACCATGTTTACCTAATAGATCTATCGAGGTACTACCAAATCACTCACAAATCCGTGCTACGACATTGCTTCCCTAGCTAGTGATTGGAAGAACAAGGGTTTGGGTTAAATCCAATCCTCGACTGACGTTTGTTTGTCAAAGCAGCGTTGTTGTCGAAGAGGGTCGGTGTCGTGGAGCGCGGAGAGTGACAATGCTTTCTTCCTCCAGCGGACAACAGTAGCTGATACGTCGCCGACCCAATCAGCTGTCCCGTCATCACACAGCTGGTTCCTTCCAGTGTCTTCACTATGAGCCGCTGGCCAAACAGCTCTACCTCGCTTCCCACGACCCTCCGTGGTGGCTACTCAGTCGTCGGTGATGGAGAATGGTGTCGCCTTCGCCTCGCTTGCACGCGCACAACTGAACAGCCGTTGCTCGTCACCACCATCCCACATGGAGTAGGTGGGCACTGGCGAGCATTCTATTATTGCGAACGAGCTAATGGCATTGGTGACCCAGGACCCTGGTGCAACCTGACATTTTGTCTATCACTCGGTAGTCTCAGGCCCGCACCGCTACCAGTATACCAGCACGACTAGTCTTAGGGAGCTGTTACTATTAAGAATTGAGCTCTATATTATTGGGTGCTTCTATAAATGTTTCATCTCGATTTTTATGTCTATCACAAAGTTTAGGGCCTTAGCTTTTAGATGTAAAACTGTTGTCTTTTTTTTTCTTTTGTCTTCTAGCTGTTGGATTTCTTCTATTATCCTTTGTTATTAATTTTTCTTGCTTCTTAGAGGATCTCCAAAAGAGGTCACCATAAAATTAGCCTCTAAAATCAGTTTCTGATAGCAACCAAAAAGTTATAAGGGGTAATTTTTACCCCCCACCAACAACTCCTCTTAAAATAGAATCTAGAAATACTTTTAATTGGGTCACAACAACGATGCTTCTCATGTCAGAAGAAATAGTAAGACTCCCAGATTTTCTCCGATTTATAGCTATAAACAAGGCAAGATTTGTTGGAACACACATCTATCACTCAAGCACTCATTGGAGATACGATGAACTGAGAGAAACGAGAGGAGGACGTAGCACACTGGACACACGCAGCAGATGGTGCAGCAACACGCACAGCGCCCAAACGCTGCCTTGATTCTGCTTGCGTTATCAAAACGAGAAGTACACGGCCACCGTTATATAGTTGGCGCAACCTACTCTTGGAGCTAACAGACTCCTTGACGCTGCCCACGATCTGCACGTTTCGTCGTGCATGCCGGCAATCGCGAGCGCCGCGGCATGACGCGCCCGCACGTCCGCTCAGCGCTAATGACTCGTTCAACCACACACTAATCAACGGCCACACAACTGACTTGCGGCACATACGTGCTAACAAGCACAGCACGCGCACACGTGCTAACACTACGCGCACACACACGTTCCCGTAACGTGCATGACCAGACCACGCACAAACGTGATCAGCCTGACGTCGGGTTTATTTTCTAATAATTTCCCCCCTAAACTCGACGTCACTATGCGCGCCGACTCACAGCAGCGCAGGTTCTTCGTTGGCAATGGCGAACAGCGCCTCCTCCTCCTTCTTTGGCTTGCGGCAGTCCCGGGCGAAGTGGCCGCGAGCGCCACAGTTGTAGCACTTCCCGATCGACGACCGCTTCGATTTCTACTGAGCCTTCCACTCCGCCTCCGTGAGCAGTAGTTGTCCATCACTAGCAGACGTCCCGCCACCATGAGTGCGCCGACGGCAACGCTCATCGAACGCCGTCAGCCTGCCAAGTGCCTCCTCGAACGGCATCTTGTCGACGTCACAGAACTGCTCGATCCCCACTACTGCAGGATAGAGCCGATCTGGGACGGTGTCGAGGAGCTTCTTGACCATGGCAGCGTCGTCGAGTGTCGAGCCCAGCCCGGCGTACCTCGCCGCCATGCCACTGATCTTGCCGGCAAACTCGTCGAGCGTCTCGCGGTCGCCCATCGATAAACGATCAAATTCGCCCTTCAGCGTGGACAGCCGAGCCGTCTTCACTCGATCTGCGCCGACGAACCTTGATTTGAGGCTGTCCCAAACCTCTTTAACCGTCGGCTTCGTCGACACCTGCATGAGAAGATTTAGGGGGAACTAAAATAATGGGGGTGATTTTGAGCCTTGATAGAGATTTTTCTGACTTAATCTTAATAATTAAGTTTAGGACATCTTTTAGTTCATTTTTGGAGATGCTATTAGCGTATTGAAAGTCAGAAAATAAGCACCCAATCAGTTCTTTTAGAAGCCAGCTCTTTAGCTTCTTAATAGCAAGCTCAACACCTAGGTTGTTTGTTTTAAATTTTGGCTTCTCCTAGTAAAAGCTAGTATAAACTAAAATAAACCAAACCTTAAGTTGTATAGCACTTTCAGGGGAAAGTAATTTATTGTTGTATCCCACGTTCTTGATGATAAAAATCACCATTGATGAAAAAATTTTATTTCTAATTGCAATGACACCCCTTATATATTGTAAAAAACAAATCTGAAATTTTGCGATGCATAATGCACCACTACTAGAGACACAGCACCTTGAGATGCGTCATGGCAGACCATTTTTCGGGTCCAAAAAGCTCTAGGACTTACGCCTAGGTCTAGTTTTGGATAGCTGGAGCTTTTCTAAGAAATTATTTTTTCCAAAAAGCTGCCAAAAAGCAGAACTGTTTGATAATCCTGCTTTTGGACATCTGGTTGGTGGTCTAAAAGGGTGGGACATGTGAACGCCCTTGGGGTAACAAGCTCCTGATTGATCGTGAACTTATTTTATTTAACAGTTAGAAATTTCGTAATAGCAGTATGAACACTGATCACTTGTATAGTGTCACGCTCGGTTTTACAAAGAGCAAAACCGGCCGCCATTTACGTGTATGCCAGGATCGGTTTCATCATACACGTAGGACAGCTAGTGATAAATAGTTATATATATCGAATATAAACGACATTCATACCTTAAAAATGAGTTTCGGATAGCAGCGGAAGAAGAGAAGCTTCTAGGGCCGTCCACAGGCGAATCGACTGGCAGCTACGTGAGCTTCTTCACCTCGTCTTCATTTGATCTTCTTTTCACTGAGCAACAATTATAAAAGAGGAAAAAAAGACAAACGCCTGAGTACATAATGTACTCAGCAAGTGTGGGAAAGTTTTATGCATGATGAGGCAAGAATCAAGAAAGGCTAAACACGGCTTATGCACTAAGCAACCTATACCTTAGTCTTATTAAGCATCCTATTTACTAGGTGGAAGTCCCAACCATCCCAACCATCTCCCAAAACCACCAACCACATACCAAAACCAACGAATCCAAGACCACCAACCAAACCACACTGATCATGAGAGAGTTACCAGCCCGCTCTTGACCGTGAGCACGGCTGTCTAGACAGTTTTGACTCTGCAGAGTTTGTACCCTTTACCCACAAGTCGTGATTCCGTCCCCTGTCGCCAGGTGGACTAAAACCTCCCTTTTGCCCGTGGTAGCTAGCCACATTTCACACTTCCTAAGGTGTGCGGCCAGGAGATCACGATGTGACCTTTACAAAGGGAATCCCGACGAGCATGAGCCCACTGAGGTTTCACCCCTGCGGCCTCCTGGAGTCTTTTTCACCTCCGCCTGCAGTGGCCCCCTCTTGAGCCTTGCGGATCCTAGGGTAGTCCCGCCCAACTCCCATTCTCCGCACCTACCACACACTCACACTACATCGGGAATGCACCTAATTACTCAGTCACTCTGTCCCATACCAGTTCTTGTGGTGGCACTGTATAAGCCAGTTGACGGGTCTCACGAACCGGTCCTTAGGATCTACATAGGCCACTAACCACAAACCCGAGTCTCGTGCACTCGGCACCCACCATAGACCAACCAGCCTGCTAGATCCCTATCTCTACATTCCCACATATATACCATATATATATCTCCACACAACATCTCAATGATCATGATAATTAAACATTAATGTAAATTACTCCCATCCCATCTACTAAGCAGGGCTAAGCATCAATAAACGACATGTAGTAAAATCTAGCTAACCCATACCCAGGCTACAAGGGAGATAATATGGAAATTCTAGTAAACAGCCTATCATGGGATTCATGTTAAAGACAATGCATGCATATTCTAACTAATAATCCTAAGAAGGAGCAAAATGGTCAAGGGCACTTGCCTTTTTTATATCGTTGCTCAGTCCAGGGGTCAAACATATTGATCTTCAATGTCTTGGGTTGCAGGTCGAACGTCGGCTCGGAGGGCTGATCTGGTCCATGCCATCGCGAGTGAAAAGAAAGTACCAAGTAAACAAATAAGTAAAAGCTCTTCAACACCCAAGCCTAGTAATCAACTAAGCAAATACGCATTTCTCCATTCTCTAGTGCACATTCCTTAAACCTAGATTATTTTTAATATGCATGGATAGTTCTTACTTTACATTTCTGGCATTAAGTTCCATTTGTGTGAGTGTGTGGGTAAAACAGCCATTTTTAGGGTCCTAAATGTTATTTTTAATAGGTAGTGGGGGTGTCTTTATCATTTCAGCACCAAATATTTATAAAATATAATTTTACCACCATCACAGGGTTGTCATTTCAGCAAGTTAGGAGGGTGTTTATGTCATTTTTCAGCATCTATTCATGGATTAAACATGTGATCTAAGAGCATTTCAGGGGGGGTTTCTACAAAATTGTTGTAGGGTATTTCAACCTATTTTGTCAAAACAGCATGTTCTTAGGGTGTTTAATGAAATCCAGCATTATTCAGGGCTTGTTTACTAATTTTCAGCAAAAACTAAGGGCTAAAAGGGTAAAGACAGAAGGGTACAGGGGCCACATGTGAAACCTCAGCATAAGAGGGTGTTTTGGTAGATTTGCAGGAGGGGTCCAGAAGTCAAAGTACTAAAACAGGGGGTCCATTTTGCTATAACAGATTACACAAGGGTGCTTTTTGCAAAGTCCGGAGGTTCCCAGGGCCTGAATGTGATTACTCAACAAATTCCCTAATCATTCTATTTGTCTAGGGTCAATTTCACAAGGTCTAGGGGCTATTGGCATGGTTTTCAAAGATTCCATGGGGCTGGGTGCTAATTTGACAGCAGGAATATGCACCTTTAACACGGGCAGTTGGATCTAACGCTTACCACCGGGTTTTAATGAAATCCAACCGATATCTAGGCTCTAATCTCGATCGCATCATCCGGGATCAGGTGGTGCTCATCTAAATCGCTGAAGCGGTATGCTAGCTCTATTCTTAGCCATCGACTCGAGATCGAAAGACACATTTCGTTCCGGCCAATTCGGCCATTGGTGATGAGCCCGAACAGCGGTGCGCCATGGGCGCAGCCCTAAATTTGGCTGGAGCTCGTCGATCCTCAAATACAAGCCATCCTATACGCAGCCAAGCGACGAAAACACAAGAGGGACATTGTGGGAACTCACCTACGGGGTAGACACGGCTCGTGGGGGTGTAGAAGCGGCTCGCGTCGGGGAGCGGCCAGAGGGGTCGTCGGTGCTTCGGCGCGGCATCGTCCCAGTGACGTTTCTTCATGTCCGCGACGCGTACAGAGCTCGCGGGGTTACGTCCTTGAGTAGCGAGCGACGTCGGGGAAGGGCAGGAAGGGCGTCACCTCGTTGGGGCGGCGGTGAAGAAGCAGTTCCCATCGGCATCGACCTCTCCGCCGTGGTCGAAGCGGAAGACCAGTGGCGCCGAGGAGTCCTCGGCCTCGACATGTAGTCGAGCGCCTTGCTGGCCCAGGGCATGTACTCGTCCACGTCGCTGGCCACCGCCGCGTACTCTCCACGAAGGCAGTCGTCCTGCTGCTGCGCGTTCGCCACGAGGCCCGTGGTCGGGTCAGAGACTCTGATGAGACGCACGGCGATGGGGAAGTCGACGGAGCGGACGTGCACGGACGCGAAACACTTGGAGGAGGTGCCGAGAGGCAGACGAGGAAGGAGCTGGAGTCGGAGGGTGAGTCGGTCACCGGGGCAACGGCGGACGGCGCGCACGAAGGGCTCGGGCGCGAGGGCGGCGGGGGCAGGCGCAGGGGCGCGGTGGAGTTGGGAGGGGTGCGATTTGCAGAGGAGCTCGAGGGGGGGGGGTCGGTTGAAGTAGGGAGCGGGGAGGGGCAGCAATCAGCGGCGCTGAGGGAGGGTGTCGGGGAGGTCATCGGCTGGGGGGGGGGGGAGAGAACGGAGGCAGTGAGGCTGGGGGCCCGAGCGAGCCATGGTTTGGTGAGGCGGCACCGGAGGGTGGGGTTGCGTCCCGGGAGGAGGAGGGAGGCGCGGCGCGCCTAGGGCGGTGATGGAAGGCGGCGTGGGCAGCACTGAGGAAGAAGGCGACTCCGGCTAGGGGAGAGGACGGGGAAGGGGGCCGGGGAGAGGAGGGGCGGCCATGGAGGAGCATGCGCGCGGAGGTGAGGGAGGAGGCGAGCGGGCTGGGGGTAGGCCAGAGGGGCGGCGAGGCCCATGGGGTGGGCGCGGCGGAGCACTGGGTGAGGAGGCGGCAGGCTAGGGTTCGGGGGGGGGGGAGGAGAGGGAGCAAGCGGCGCCTCGAGGAAGGAGAGCGCGGGCGGCGGGCGCTAGGGCTGTTCGGGAGGAAGGAGAAGAAGCAAGAAAGAAGGAAAAAAAGTAGGGTTTGGGGGGATGTGGGCTGGGCCAGAGGAGGAAAAGAAAACAAAAATACGGGTGTTACAACACTACCCCCCTTAAATGGAATCTCGCCCCGAGATTCCTGTGAGCTAGACTTCAGGTGTTTCGTTGACGAGAGGTGTCTTTCCTTGCGATTGATTCGTCGGGATGAGGTCTCATATGGAGTTATACTCATATATGAAAATGCGCAAGTCGAACGACGATGTAGATAGGATCAAGGGATTTGGGTTCTAGTAAACTAGAATGCGCCCTACACAAGGTCGTTGGCTTCGTGGAGATCTTCAAAACTTGTGGTTCCGTTGGTCGAGCATCTTCTCGGTTATTCTTCCTTCTTCACTGTCTTCGTCGGCATGGCGTTTACCGAATTCATTAACGGAGGTGTGGAACGTGATGTGCTACCCCTCCTTAAATAGAAAAATTGTTATTATTATTAGTTTTCTTGTTTTCAAACAACGCGTTTCTAATTCGTTATTAGCAAAGGTGTAGTCTTCACTCGCTGAACAATTCTGGAATCTAAGAAAATGTTATATACTAATTCTTCAAGCAATCTTCTTCTGATTTCCAGTTATCTTCACATGTTGACCTTGAAGCTGTTGTCGATCGAATTTAGTCTTCGTCTTCATACGTGGGGTCAAAAGGGAGACTTACGAGTCGATTCTAACTAAGGTCACGCGCCTAGAGTCGATATATAGCTCTGATACCACTTTGTCACGCCCGGTTTTACAAAGAGCAAAACCGGCCGCCATCTACGTGTATGCCAGGATCGGTTTCATCATACACGTAGAACAGCTACTGATAAACAGTTATATATATCGAATATAAACAACATTCATACCTTAAAAATGAGTTTCAGATAGCAGCGGAAGAAGAGAAGCTTCTAGGGCCGTCCACAGGCGAATCGACTGGCAGCTACATGACCTTCTTCACCTCGTCTTCATTTGATCTTCTTTTCACTGAGCAACAATTATAAAAGAGGAAAAAAAGACAAACGCCTGAGTACATAATGTACTCAGCAAGTGTGGGAAAGTTTTATGCATGATGAGGCAAGAATCAAGAAAGGCTAAACACGGCTTATGCACCAAGCAACCTATACCTTAGTCTTATTAAGCATCCTATTTACTAGGTGGAAGTCCCAACCATCCCAACCCAGTATCCAAGTATCTCCACGTCCAACTGTATCCATCTCCCAAAACCACCAACCACATACCAAAACCAACCAATCCAAGACCACCAACCAAACCACACTAATCATGAGAGAGTTACCAGCCTGCTCTTGACCGTGAGCACGGCTGTCTAGACAGTTTTGACTCTGCAGAGTTTGTACCCTTTACCCACAAGTCGTGATTCCGTCCCCTGTCGTCAGGTGGACTAAAACCTCCCTTTTGCCCGTGGTAGCTAGCCACATTTCACACTTCCTAAGGTGTGCGGCCAGGAGATCACGATGTGACCTTTACAAAGGGAATCCCGACGAGCATGAGCCCACTGAGGTTTCACCCCTGCGGCCTCCTGGAGTCTTTTTCACCTCCGCCTGCAGTGGCCCTCTCTTGAGTCTTGCGGATCAGAGGGTAGTCCCGCCCGACTCCCATTCCCCGCACCTACCACACACTCACACTACATCGGGAATGCACCTAATTACTCAGTCACTCTGTCCCATACCAGTTCTTGTGGTGGCACTGTATAAGCCAGTTGACGGGTCTCACGAACCGGTCCTTAGGATCTACACAGGCCACTAACCACAAACCCGAGTCTCGTGCACTCGGCACCCACCATAGACCAACCAGCCTGCTAGATCCCTATCTCTACATTCCCACATATATACCATATATATATCTCCACACAACATCTCAATGATCATGATAATTAAATATTAATGTAAATTACTCCCATCCCATCTACTAAGCAGGGCTAAGCATCAATAAACGACATGTAGTAAAACCTAGCTAACCCATACCCAGGCTACAAGGGAGATAATATGGAAATTCTAGTAAACAGCCTATCATGGGATTCATGTTAAAGACAATGCATGCAGATTCTAACTAATAATCCTAAGAAGGAGCAAAATGGTCAAGGGCACTTGCCTTTTTTATATCGTTGCTCAGTCCAGGGGTCAAACATCTTGATCTTCAATGTCTTGGGTTGCAGGTCGAACGTCGGCTCGGAGGGCTGATCTGGTCCATGCCATCGCGAGTGAAAAGAAAGTACCAAGTAAACAAATAAGTAAAAGCTCTCCAACACCCAAGCCTAGTAATCAACTAAGCAAATACGCATTTCTCCATTCTCTAGTGCACATTCCTTAAACCTAGATTATTTTTAATATGCATGGATAGTTCTTACTTTACATTTCTGGCATTAAGTTCCATTTGTGTGAGTGTGTGGGTAAAACAGCCATTTTTAGGGTCCTAAATGTTATTTTTAATAGGTAGTGGGGGTGTCTTTATCATTTGAGCACCAAATATTTAGTAAAATATAATTTTACCACCATCACAGGGTTGTCATTTCAGCAAGTTAGGAGGGTGTTTATGTCATTTTTCAGCATCTATTCATGGATTAAACATGTGATCTAAGAGCATTTCAGGGGGGGTTTCTACAAAATTGTTGTAGGGTATTTCAACCTATTTTGTCAAAACAGCATGTTCTTAGGGTGTTTAACGAAATCCAGCATTATTCAGGGCTTGTTTACTAATTTTCAGCAAAAACTAAGGGCTAAAAGGGTAAAGACAGAAGGGTACAGGGGCCACATGTGAAACCTCAGCATAAGAGGGTGTTTTGGTAGATTTGCAGGAGGGGTCCAGAAGTCAAAGTACTAAAACAGGGGGTCCATTTTGCTATAACAGATTACACAAGGGTGCTTTTTGCAAAGTCCGGAGGTGCCCAGGGCCTGAATGTGATTACTCAACAAATTCCCTAATCATTCTATTTGTCTAGGGTCAATTTCACAAGGTCTAGGGGCTATTGGCATGGTTTTCAAAGATTCCATGGGGCTGGGTGCTAATTTGACAGCAGGAATATGCACCTTTAACACGGGCAGTTGGATCTAACGCTTACCACCGGGTTTTAATGAAATCCAACCGATATCTAGGCTCTAATCTCGATCGCATCATCCGGGATCAGGTGGTGCTCATCTAAATCGCTGAAGCGGTATGCTAGCTCTATTCTTAGCCATCGACTCGAGATCGAAAGACACATTTCGTTCCGGCCAATTCGGCCATTGGTGATGAGCCCGAACAGCGGTGCGCCATGGGCGCAGCCCTAAATTTGGCTGGAGCTCGTCGATCCTCAAATACAAGCCATCCTATACGCAGCCAAGCGACGAAAACACAAGAGGGACATTGTGGGAACTCACCTACGGGGTAGACACGGCTCGTGGGGGTGTAGAAGCGGCTCGCGTCGGGGAGCGGCCAGAGGGGTCGTCGGTGCTTCGGCGCGGCATCGTCCCAGTGACGTTTCTTCATGTCCGCGACGCGTACAGAGCTCGCGGGGTTACGTCCTTGAGTAGCGAGCGACGTCGGGGAAGGGCAGGAAGGGCGTCACCTCGTTGGGGCGGCGGTGAAGAAGCAGTTCCCATCGGCATCGACCTCTCCGCCGTGGTCGAAGCGGAAGACCAGCGGCGCCGAGGAGTCCTCGGCCTCGACATGTAGTCGAGCGCCTTGCTGGCCCAGGGCATGTACTCGTCCACGTCGCTGGCCACCGCCGCGTACTCTCCACGAAGGCAGTCGTCCTGCTGCTGCGCGTTCGCCACGAGGCCCGTGGTCGGGTCAGAGACTCTGATGAGACGCACGGCGATGGGGAAGTCGACGGAGCGGACGTGCACGGACGCGAAACACTTGGAGGAGGTGCCGAGAGGCAGACGAGGAAGGAGCTGGAGTCGGAGGGTGAGTCGGTCACCGGGGCAACGGCGGACGGCGCGCACGAAGGGCTCGGGCGCGAGGGCGGCGGGGGCAGGCGCAGGGGCGCGGTGGAGTTGGGAGGGGTGCGATTTGCAGAGGAGCTCGAGGGGGGGGGGGGGTCGGTTGAAGTAGGGAGCGGGGAGGGGCAGCAATCAGCGGCGCTGAGGGAGGGTGTCGGGGAGGTCATCGGCTGGGGGGGGGGGAGAGAACGGAGGCAGTGAGGCTGGGGGCCCGAGCGAGCCATGGTTTGGTGAGGCGGCACCGGAGGGTGGGGTTGCGTCCCGGGAGGAGGAGGGAGGCGCGGCGCGCCTAGGGCGGTGATGGAAGGCGGCGTGGGCAGCACTGAGGAAGAAGGCGACTCCGGCTAGGGGAGAGGACGGGGAAGGGGGCCGGGGAGAGGAGGGGCGGCAGGGTAGGCGGCCGTGGAGGAGCATGCGCGTGGAGGTGAGGGAGGAGGCGAGCGGGCTGGGGGTAGGCCAGAGGGGCGGCGAGGCCCATGGGGGGGGCGCGGCGGAGCACTGGGCGAGGAGGCGGCAGGCTAGGGTTCGGGGGGGAGGAGAGGAAGCAAGCGGCGCCTCGAGGAAGGAGAGCGCGGGCGGCGGGCGCTAGGGCTGTTCGGGAGGAAGGAGAAGAAGCAAGAAAGAAGGAAAAAAGTAGGGTTTGGGGGGATGTGGGCTGGGCCAGAGGAGGAAAAGAAAACAAAAATACAGGTGTTACATATAGATTGACAATTTTATTGAGGAGCTGGGGCATTTGAATACAAACAAGACTACAGTAAGCGAGTGGAGAGAGGAACAATGAGTAAAAGGCAGCGTTTAATTAAAAAGAACAGTACTATAAAGAAGTGACAAGTGTGCGTAAGTTGTAGATCTTAATGAATACCTGTTAGGCCAGAAAACACGGAGCAGGCGGTGGCGATGTCGATTAGGCTTTCGAGAGATCAGGTGGCTTGATCCCTTCCGTGATGGGAATTTTGGACTGGATTCCAATACAGTTTATGTCTGCAAGGATTGTACCCTTGTAGGGTGATTCTGATTTGCCATATTTCCCTGATGTCTCCGTTGTTTCTACAAGTTGCTCGGGGTTAAGCATATGTGGGTAGGGTTGTGTGGTGGTTAATTTTTTCTCCTAAAGAAGGCTTTAGTTCTTGCCGACTTTCACAAAATAATGGGTTACAGCGGGGGTGATGAGGGGATCGATCCCGGTGAGGAATCTACGCATCCAAAGCTGTGATCCAGCTAAAGGTGTTTCGTGGGATGATTCTTTTGCCGGAGAAGTGCAAGATGTCGAAGAAGGTTGATAACGCCAGTAGTGAAGGGAAGTATGTGGAGGGATGTGATCCAAAAGACAATCTCTTAGGATGGAGGATTGCGGTACAATGGACCGGCTTGGGGCAACGCTACTACACGCGTTGTGAAGAAACTAACCGAGGGAGAAGCAAGATTGAGGGAAAAGGCCATAAAGGAGGAGGCACTCCTTCTGCATGATTTGTTGGGGAATGGATAGTGCTACGATATAATAAAGAATTCCTATCGCGTTCATCTATAATAAAGAATTCCTATCGGTGTGCTAGCATCGACGAGCATGGCTAAGGTTTCATGGGAGGTTGGTTGGCGGTGGTGGCTAGGGTTTTGGACTGGTGGATGAATTTTTACTCTTAGCCTCACCTTCACTTATATAGACCCACTAATAGGACTTCACATTGTAGGACTTCAGCATCTAATCCATAATGTATCAACATCCATATGGCCCACATACAAATCAAATCTGTATTGTCTCTTGGGAATAAAACCAACAATCTCTCACTTGCACCAGAGACAATCACATAGGAAAGTTTCTCGATATTCCATCTTATTAAGTGTTTGACCTGTTAGGTTCACATGCAGAATATAGTGATATAAAAACCATTTTCAAATCACAACTCAACAACAGCACCTAGCAGCACATGTTGATTCCTTGGACACGTAAAGATCATATCGGCTGAACCTTTGATATACACATACATTCCTTGGCCCCTAGATATTAGTCAAGCTCAAGGAAAGATATGTACCATACTTGTGATAGCTCGACCATTCACTTGAAAAAAATAGTGGATTTATCATGACTAACTTTCAGTCATCACGATTAACGTTTTATTCACATCGTCATGGCCATGCACTTTTCAGTCTGATAATCTTGAGGGGTCAGAGATATCTCCCATGTAATTAGGAGAGGCAAATTCTCCTTCTATGTATAAGAAAGTTGGGGATCAGGAAATTCCTGAACCCAAACCTTCAAATAACAACATAATAAAGGGTTAAAATGAAAGGGATTTTCTGGAATTGTAGAGGGATGGAGAAGAAAGGGATGAGAGTTTTTGTAAGGAATATGATTAAAGAACATATACTTGATTTTGTTTGCTTCCAAGAAACTACTCTTCAAAATATCTCTGGTTCTATGATTAGGCTGTGGACCCTAATAAAAGCTATTTTTGACACTGAATACCATCTAGAGCAAATCTGGGGGCTTAATTACTGCAACTAAAATGGAAAAATTGGTGTTAAAATGACATTAATGGTAAATACATTTGCCAAATGGAGTTATGGGTTAAACAATTGAATTATAAAAATGGACCATTATGAATGTGTATGGGGCTGCACAAGAAGATGGTAAAGAAGAATTCCGAGCTGAATTAGCATGATTTTGTAATAATATATATGATCCTTATATTGTTGGGGGTTATCATTATCAGAAACGCTAATGAAAAAATAGAGCTTTATACCCAGTAGATTCAAAGATATGTACAATACAGTAATCAATCTTAATGGATTGAGAGAAGTAAAGGTATCTGGTGAAAGATTCACTTGATCTAAGGCTATTCGCACTCGTGGACATCTACGTTGAAACTCTAAAGGAATATTCTTAGCCTTTTACAGTCAAATCTAAAAGATTCCCACCTTTACAGTTTAGTAATCTGCACTCGTTCACCTCTAAATCAGACCTCTATATCAACAATCACCTATTTTATATTAAATAATACACCTATATCATGCTTTATATTATTTCATATAACTACTTTTATGTTAAGAACTTATATAAAATCACCAAATTTATTTTTCGCTTCCTTTTTCATCTCTTTTATTCTTATTTTTCCTTTTCCCATTCTTTTTCCCTCTCTTTTTTCTTTTTTTCCTTTCTTTTCTCCCTTTCTCTCCCTTCTTTTTTTCCTTTCTTTTCTCTTTTTATTTCCCTTCTTTCTTTTCTTTTTTCTTTCCTTTCTTCCTCCTCTCTTTCACTCCTTCTCCCTCTTCTTCCAGGTGCTACAACGCACCTGGGAAATGGCCGCCTCCCGCTGTGAGTGCTCGCTACCTGTGCGCCCGCTGCATTTGTAGGCGTGGCGTCTAGTGCGAGCCACCTAATAACAGACACAACCAAACTTTAGAAGTTTTAGACATGATATTAATGAATAAGGAGTGGGGAGGAAATCTTTCCGTTAGTGGTTGTTCATAAGTTACCTAGAGTTTTATCATATCACAATCCTTTGATTGTGAATATTTTAGAAGATGAGTCCCCCCCGGCCAAGATTACTTTTCATTTAAATTAACCTGCTTAAAAAGTGCTGATTTTCTACCAACTGTTAAGAAGATTCGGGAATAGCCCACTAGAGACAATGATGCATTAAGAA
The DNA here is from genome assembly GCA_030760725.1 of Neostapfia colusana. Taxonomy (NCBI): domain Eukaryota; kingdom Viridiplantae; phylum Streptophyta; class Magnoliopsida; order Poales; family Poaceae; genus Neostapfia; species Neostapfia colusana. Next base: position 61,196,884 of record JASWHV010000009.1, read on the forward strand.
GAATATTGTTTAAATTGAAAAGTTCAATAGATATTTTAATGGGTGGGGTTATAATAGGACGGGTAATATGACAAAAAGGTAACAAACATTTCTAAGGACTTGTTTGGTTATAATAGATCCCTGTGCATAGGAGTGGAAAATGAACTAACTTTTACTTCAGTCCACTACAAATGAGAGTATTCAACACTTATCAAAAAAAGCCAAAAGAATATTCAGAAGATAGATGAAAAGGAAGAAAAAACTCAGTTGAAAGAAGAAGTTAGAAATGAAATAGCTTTACAAACCGAACTCTTAAATATTCTTGAGGAGGAAGAGTTGTATTGGTATAAAAGAAGCCATGAAATATGGCTTATTAAGGGGGCTAACAACACTAAGTCTTATCACAGAGTTGCAAATGTTAGGAAAAGGAAAAATAATAATTTTTCACTCAAAGATTGGATGATGGTATAGTTGGAACTGAAAAATCACTTTTACATGCTACCACTACAGCAATGTTCCACATTTACGACGACCAGAATTGTCGTAATTAAACCCTAAACCATCGTAATTAACTTATTTACGACAGTTTTCACTTATTTACGACGGCAACAGGCCGTCTCAACTATTTGGTCATAAATAAGCTTATTTATGACAGCCTCCATCGTAAATAACTTACTTACGACGGCCAAGTCGGACCATCGTAATTAATTGAGAGGGTGCTAGCTGGCACCCTCTGGAATGTTGTTTACGACGGCCTGGAGCTGGCCGTCGTAAACAACATAGGCTTATTTACGACGGCCCTCTCCAGGCCGTCGTAAATAATGTATGTAATTTAAAAAAACAGAAAAATGCTAACCTGGCACGATGGCCAGCTCATAGGGAGACATAAAAATTAATATATCAAACACACAGGTAGTTCATAATACAATACTATCAAATATAACCCACGGCACTACACACTCCCACGTCCGCTACCTCCGGAGTCCAGAATATCGTCCTCGCGTCGTGTTCCAGGTTTCGGTAGCACAGGCGATGGAGTCTGAGCCTCTCACTTTTACATTCTAGTGAATACTATAAGAACCTTTTTGGTGGCACCTCTGGTAATGATTTTCCAATTGAATCTGATATATGGAATGCAAATGATAAAGTGAAATTAGATGAGAATAGACATATGAAACCAAGGAAGCTTTGTTTAAAATGGAGAAAGACAAAGCTGCTGGACCTGATGCTATTCCAATAGAACTATTTTGATATTGGACTTTGAGAAAGCATATGATAAGGTTTGTACAAAAAATATGCAGGACATTATCTGGGCTGGAGCTTACTCAATGTTCAAATCAGCGCTGAAAGTTATGAGGGAACAAGGGCATATACTGATGTTGAATGAACATGGTGATAAAGATTAGAGGGAATTTCAAGAAGATGAGGAGGAATGAAGCACTTGGCAAACGTGTCTGTTGGATGGGGAAACACCTAGATAAAGTGATTTTGAGGACTTCAGTATATCTATTTTAATCTTCTCAAATTTACTGGTTGGTAGTTATGTTTCTCTGTATTTTGTTTGGTCCTCATTATCTGGAGAAGTGTCAAAAAGAATAACTATTCAATTACGGACTAGCGTTTCACTACAGGAAAAACGATCATTGACGACGGCCAAATTTATTGACGACGGGGCCGTCGTCTTTAATGTTATTGACGACGGCCCTATCTAGCCCTCGTCAATAACTTAGTTATTGACGACGGCTAGACGAGCACCGTCGTCAATAAATTATTGACGACGGCCGCCGTCGTCTTTAACTTAATTCGGGTCCACCCGAGGAGTTATTGACGACGGTGACCTAGCACCGTCGTCAACAAGGACCTTATTGACGACAGTTTCATAGCACCGTCGTCAATAACTTAGTTATTGACGACGGCTAGACGAGCACCGTCGTCAATAAATTATTGACGACGGCGGCCGTCGTCTTTAACTTAACTCGGGTCCACCCGAGGAGTTATTGACGACGGTGACCTAGCACCGTCGTCAACAAGGCCTTATTGACGACAGTTTCATAGCACCGTCGTCAATAATGGGACATATAACCCGTGCGCGAGCCGGGAGGCGGCCAGTGCCGCCTCCCGACTCACGCAGGACCTCTCGTCGCCGCCGCCCTTCCCCCCGCCGCCGCCGCCCGTCCCCGCCGCCGCCGCCCGTCCCCGCTGCCGCCGCCGCCGCCCGTCTCGGGCCCGAGGTAAATCTCCCTCCCCCTCCCCCTCCGGCCTCGCCGCCGCCCTTCCCCCCGCCGCCGCCGCCCGTCCCCGCCGCCGCCGTCGCCGCCCGTCTCTGGCCCGAGGTAAATCTCCCTACCCCTCCCCCTCCGGCCTCCCATATACTATATACTGTATTCATGTTACGCACACACGAAATATTTTGATGCTGTGCCTAGAAATATCAAATATATAAGTTTATACAGACTGCCATTACTATCGTCAATTGATAGCCTATATAAGCCTTTTATAGATGCATCCATATAGCTAGCTAGCTGTTACTATACAAGCATGATGTGGACACAAGCTAATTAATTAAAAGGACATGTTGACAGAGTACATGCATTTGCATATAAGATGGTACACACCGTGAAAGGCCGAGAGGAGCAGAGGGAATGCAGATGCCTACTAGCTCATTCTGGCCATGCATGCGCCCATGCAGCTATAGATAGCGCACTGAAAAGAGAGGAGAGGGAAGGCTATACAGGATCGATGCAGCTCTGTGTGCTTCGCTTCTAGCTTTTATCTTCTGTTTCCGGAGACCTGGCGTCCCTGTATCGCGGCCCGCCCGATGCAGCTTCTTCTCCCCCATCACTGGCCAAGAAAAGGCGCTGCATACTTTCATTAAATCCTCACCTGCAACTTTCTCTGTGCTGCATGCTTGTTGCATCGCCAGCTTGTCGATCACCACTCCATATATGCAGACATTTGTTTGCGGCAGCCGGGCCTATATGGATCCACACATCTCTGCTACCTACCTAGCTGCGCCGATGATCGAGGACTCAACCCACCAGCAGGTCGTTTAACGACTGATCCATCGCTTCAACTACTCAAGACTGCGCAGCATTAGTCGAAGACAAACAGAGAATAGACTCGCTGTGACACTGTCAACGCGCATGCAAAGCATATACATGCATGCGCGTGCCTGCTACCTCAATATGCATGCCGGCCCTGATCTTCATGCATGGTAACGCCGCCGCCCTCTTTGATCGATGTACACCCCAAAATTGTCATCTCTGTGATAGGCATACTTAAAAAAGATTTGAAAATCTGCACGACGCACGTACGGCCGGGGACAGTCGCGTCGGCACAGTGCATCTAGACCAGAGTGCCGATCGAACAATCAGATCACGATCTAAACAGATCCGATATATCACAGTAACTTTTTAAGGCACAGGAATAGCACAAATGATACTGTGCCTAGAACACATCCTAAATATGAGCATTTCAGGATGGCATGACATCATAGTTATTAAGGCGACATAAGGCGACCTACCCCTTTTTACCTTTTAAGCGATAAGGCATAAGGCGAGGCAACACCTTAGTAATATGCTTCCATTGCCCCTGGTCTTTTTAACATGGTTCTCCACGCCGCGCCCCGAGCCCCGCCCTGCTGTGCCGCCCGGCCCCGCCCCAAGCCCCACCCTGCCGCGCCGTCCGACCTTAGTTGATTAATTGTTTAATTAGTATTGTAATTGATTATTGTTTAATTAATACTTTGATTGATTGTGTGATTAGTTACTATATGTAAATAAATGGGTTTCGGCCCGGTCCGGCCTGACACGACCCATTTAGGGTCTGTCACGGCTCATTTAGTGGTAATGTATTAGTCGAGACAGGCACGGAGGACGGCAAGCTCCCGCGCGTGGACGGCGGGCCCCAACGGTGGGGTTTCATCTTTGAACCACTTACAACGGGGTATAACGTACGATGGCTAACCCTAAAGGCGTCGTAAGATAATGGCAGGCCCCAACGGGGCATAACTTAGGACGGCTGACCCACTTCTTTGTCTCTCCTTTTTTCCTTCTCTCTCGTTCTTTCCTCTCTCTCTTTTAAATGACTCAAAAACGAAAGATTGACGTAAACCTATACAACATGCGTCACCCGTTTCGAATGGGCCCGTCTCACATGTGTTGCGCATGTGAGGCGTGTACGTTCGGAATTGTCCCTTTTTGGACAGCCTGGGAGTGACCGAGGGGGCGTGGCATGTGATGAAACGCGGGTTTAGATCTAGACGAGATTTCGACGGCATAACCCTGTTGTTCTCTGCTGCACCATTTTCGGGCGTGCAGTGGAGAACAACGGGGTTATGCTGCCGAAATTTCGTTCGGATCCATACCACGCGTCTCGTCGTGAGCACGCTCCGCTCGATCACTCTTGGGTGGGTTTAGGACCTATCCTTTCCAATAGATGTAGGGCCGTGACATAAATAAATTATAAAGTAACTATAATTTCCTTGACATTAAACTGCAGATTCAAACATGGGTGAGGATCGTAGTTGGATGTATACCGGTTGGAAGAACAGTTCTGGTGGTCACTCGGATGAGTGGTTCGCAAAGACAGATGCTTTTGTAGATCGAGCGTTTTCATTGTCAAAGATCGATAAGGTGCGGTGCCCATGTACGAAATGTCAAGGTGCAAAGTGTTGGGACAAAGTGAATTTGGCGTTTCACTTATGTCGATACGGTTTCATGCAAGATTATGAGGTGTGGACCTTTCATGGTGAGACATCTTCTCAACCCTTACAAGTTTCAGATGAGGATGACAACACGGGGGTCGATAGGATGGACGAGATGCTTGATGCTATAAATCCTGAATTGATGGAGGATCCTCCTCCAACGGAGGTTGAAGCGTTTTTCACGCTTCTCAAAGCTTCAGAAGAGCCGTTGCATGGACACACCGAAGTGACGCTCCTTACTTTCATGACTAGATTTATGACCATTAAGTCTAAGTATTTCTTCTCCAATAACTGCTACAACGATCTTATCAAATTGATCAGCGATATCCTTCCACAACCACATAAAGTGCCTAAAGATATGTATCAGTCTAAGAAGTTGATTTCTGGTCTAGGTATGAAATATGAGAAGATTGATATGTGTCTAGACAATTGCATGCTTTTTTGGAGAGAGCATGCCAACGAGAACAAGTGCTTAAAATGTGGTAAAGCGAGATTTGTCGAAGTTGTTAATGACGACGGTTCAAAAGTAATGACTCAAGTCGCACAAAAGCAGCTTCGCTACTTGCCTGTCACACCTAGGTTCAAGCGTTTGTTTCTATCTAAAAAAACAGCTAGACACATGAGGTGGCATAAAGAAGGTGTACGTGAGAACAACAGCATGATGGTGCACCCGTCGGACGGTGAGGCATGGAAGGCGCTTGACCACTTCGATCTAGATTTCGCCAATGACGCGAGAAATATTCGCTTTGGGTTGGCGACAGATGGCTTCTCACCGTTTAGTACAAACGCCACACCATACTCATGTTGGCCCGTGTTCGCTATTCCGTACAACTTACCACCATCGCTTTGTATGAAGTATGAGTTCATGTTCCTATGCCTTATTGTACCTGGACCGGATCATCCTGGTTCACGACTGAACGTGATGATGCAGCCATTGATTGAAGAGTTCAAAATGTTATGGACAGGAGTCGAAGCGTACGACTGTTATAGAAAACAGAAATTCAACCTTCGAGCTGCGTACTTGTGGTCTATTCATGATTTTCCAGCTTACGGCATGTTTTCTGGCTGGAGCACTCATGGTCGATTGACATGTCCAATATGTGCTTCGGACACGGATTGTTTTCGTCTAATTCATGGTGGCAAGATATGCTACTTTGATTGTCATAGACGTTGGTTACCGCCAAATCACGTGTTTAGGCAACAGAGAAATGCCTTCAGGAAGGGTACCATTGTAAAAAAGGGACCACCACAACGTCTGAACGGGTCGGAAATTGTTAAACAGCTCAATAATCTAGTGCCAGATGAAGGTCGTCCTGGATATTTTGTTGGTTACGGAGAGGATCACAATTGGACTCATATATGTGCACTATGGGAGTTACCGTATATGAAGTCTTTAATTCTAATGCATAACATTGATGTCATGCACCAGGAACGTAACATGGGCGAATGCATCATAAGCACGTGCTTGGATATGACGGGAAAAACAAAAGACAATATAAAAGCTCGGAAGGATTTGGCAGAGGTTTGTAACCGACCAAGTCTTGAGCTCTCCGAAGCTGGTGGCAAACCACGAGCTTGTTTCTGCCTTCGACCAAAAGAAAAGAAAGAAGTCTTCAAGTGGTTGAAACAGTTGAAGTTCCCAGACGGTTTTGCTGCTAGCCTGAGAAGAGCCGTTAATGTTAAGACTGGAAATCTTACTGGTTTGAAGAGCCATGATTATCACATAATCATGGAAAGACTTCTGCCGGTTATGTTTCGAGGCTATCTTGACGATGAGGTTTGGAAGGTGTTAGCCGAGCTTAGCTATTTTTATAGACAGCTTTGTGCTAAAGAAATCAAAAGGGAGATGATGGAGAAGTTGGAAAAAGAGATACCCGTGCTTTTATGTAAGATGGAAAAAGTATTTCCTCCAGGGTTCTTCAATCCAATGCAACACCTTCTAATCCATCTTCCATATGAAGCTAAAGTAGGTGGCCCTGTTCAATATAGGTGGATGTACCACATTGAAAGAGCACTCAGATGTCTAAAACCGATGGTTCGTAATAGGGCAAGAGTTGAAGGATGCATCGCCGAAGCATTTACACTTCAGGAGATAGGATACTTTTCAAGTGTCTACTTTGCAGAAGAACACAATGTTAATGCATCGGTGTTACGGTATAATATGGCTGAAGCAACCTCTTGTAGCGAACTCTCACTTTTTCAAACGAGAGGCACCACTGTTGGTAGTGGCACGAGCTATGATGCTTCAGCAGATGAAAAGACAGCTGCTTTGTTATACATGTACGCTAACATAGATGGGATGGACAATTTTTTTCAGTAAGTGGTTGTTCAACATCTATACTAATTTGTGTGGTGTGTTATACATCTACACCAATAATTCTTTTTTGTCCTGATTTAGTGAGTTCGATCGACAAAATTGGAAGTCTAAGCAGCAACCTACTAGCAAGCAAATACAAACAATGCGACACTATGGAGTAAATGGAGGACCTAACTTCCAAACGTGGTTTCGAAATCATGTAACGTTTTCCTTGTCTTGTTCCTCTTAGTAATTATGTTCATAGCATAAAATAGTCTTCTTACTTCATATGTTGGACAGTGCAAGACACAAGTCGGTGTTCATGAAGATTTGCGACAACTGTCCAATGGATCCATTAAAGTTAAACTCTTCGGTCGATATGATGTTAATGGGTTCCGATTCCGTTCAACTCAATTTGAAGCTCAACGTCCTCTAAGGGCAACATCAAACACCGGAGTTGTGACAAGGGCCGCCGATGCCGAAGGACATGAAACTAATTTCTATGGGATCATAAAGAAAATCCTAGAATTTAGTTTTGCCGGGAATAAAGACCTTAAAGTAGTCTTCTTTGACTGTGATTGGTTTGATAATAACAATGGAACTCGACAAAACCAATTTGGCATGGTAGAAGTCAAACACAAGGACCGACTACGAGGCTACGACACCTTTGTCCTTGCACACCAAGTCGAACAAGTGTACTATCTACATTATCCATGCGAAAAACTTAGTGCATGGTGGGTTGTACAAAAGGTGAATCCTCGTGAGCGGTTATATACACCGGACAATACTGGTTACATTGATGAGGCAGATGTTGTTTACCAATAAGAAGAGTTGCCGGATTCTTTTGTCGTTGAGCCTGGTCTACGACTCGATGAATTAGTTGGAGATGCACAAGATGTACAGACTCATAATGTGAAAAAACGAAAACGGCGAACAACCATGACAAAAGATCGATGGTCCGGTTTACGAAGTAGAGTACATGATCGTGATACTGATGAATTTTGAAATTAAGTACAAGTATCGTTTCTTTCATCTCTTCTTTCGTCTTCTATATTTTCCTTTAAATTCATTATCAAATTTCCTTTCATCAGGATGTCATCGAGCAGTAGACGACGGGGGACGCGGGGCTTTCTGCCCCCGAGAGCAGACTCTGTTTTCCAGGGCTGTCAGCCTAGCAATGGTAGACTGTCTCAGCTGTTGGGCCTCGACAGAGGCCAGGGGTCACGAGAGCGGTCACGACAGGTAAAGAATAATTAATTACATAAATTATATAAATAACTTTCTTAAATCTATATTACCAATCTTCAAATTTTTAGGACGACTCTACGTCTGAGGAGACAGAGGCCAGGGGTCCTCTTCAGACACCACAGGTTTCGGAGCCTGTTACAGATCCTGCTTCGGATCCTCTTCAGGTTCCGGCACCGCAGGATTCAGACCCTGCTTCAGAGCCTTCCACAGAGCCTGATGTGGAGCCGGCTCCACAGCGGCGTTACAGGAGGAGCCACTACGTGGCTCCTCCTCCGGTTCCTGCACGGCCAGAAGATCGGGTCGTTATTCGTCCGGTTGGCGATAGGTAAGTAAATCTATAACAAATCAATTTAGATATTTTAACACTTATATATGTACTAATTGAGAATCGTGTATTAGGTCTTGGGCCGATGACTCGTTCACGGGTCAAGGACGCCACCGCCAGGTCAACGCTGTCCTGGGCCAGCTCATCCGTTGTCACTACCCCGGTCTAGTGAACGGACGGGCTGCTACGTCTTGGGACGATTACGCTACGGCCCAGGACATTACCTACGGCAACCACCAGGAGCATGTGTGGCATGAATTCATGGTAAGCAAATCGTCTATTTGTTAAATGCGAACCTATTATATGTTAAGTACATTAACTTGTATATTTCTACTTGTAGAAATATTACCGTTTGGAGGACGAGGCCCAGCTGGATCACGCTCGCCTGGTCTTCAACAACAACGCTAGGAAGCTCCTGACGCAGTCGATTTCAACGGCTCGCATTCAGGCTACGAAGGCGTACTATAAGTTGCATCCGGACGAGGGTGAGCCGGGGCAGTTTAGGGATGTGGCGGACAAGTACTTGACGGAGGCACAGTACGCAGAGGTAAATTCTTTATTTTACTTTGCTTCATTATCCAATTTTCATCAATGTTTTCATCCAACAACAAATGTGTGCAGGTCAGCGTACCGTGGCTTGAGTCCTGTCCGGACGCCTACAGTTCCCTGTGTGCTCGTTGGGCGAGCCAGGGCTTCCAAGGCGTGTCGATGACCCGCCGACAGAGTCGAGGGACGGACGGGAAACACCGTCTTGGCGGGGACGGCTACGTACGCCTTGCTAAACGGATGGTAAGTGATACTCGAATTATATTCTAGTTAATTTCTATCGCTACCATTATGCTAACACGTATCGATAGGAGCGTGAGATCGGTCAGGAGCCGACCGCTATCCAGGTGTGGAGGAGGGGTCACATGGGAAGTGACCCCTCGCAGCCTGATCAGCTGTCTTCTCAGACAGCGACAGAGACGTTGGTGAGTTCTTTAGTTGACTTAATTGTATTATCTTTAAAACTTCTGATGACTTTAATTTTCTGTATTTTCAGGAAAAGTATGGGGAGGAGGTGCGGAGGCTTCGAGGCGACGATTACGATTGGCAGAACTCGCCGATCGTACCTGAAGCCGCCTATGCAAGCGGTGGCGGTAAACCTCACGGCCGGTGAGTTATGTTGTTTTCATTTACTTTCATTAACTTCGAGATACGAAACTTTAATACTCTTACTTCGTTGTGTAGGTTGGCCATCTTCGATGGAGTAGTAGACTCGAGGGAGGCGCGGTCTTACTCGAGGGCTTCTTCATCGCAGGGTGGATCCAGCAGGCGTGGCAGCCGTGATCTGGAGCTCCAGAGTGTCCAGGAGGAGCTCCAGAGGACGCAGGAAGCGCTGAGGCTCGCGAACGAGAGGCAGGCAGCCGAGCTCCGGGCTAGGGACGAGTATCAACACTCGTACATGCTACAGCTGCAAGCTGCCATGCAGGTAAGTTCAGATCAATGTACTCAACGTTTCTAAAATATAAATGACATGTATAATAATTTACTTCATATTTGCAGGCTATGGCCACAGGACAACCCGTTGTCTTTCCTCAGTGGGCGCCGCCACCGATACAGCTACCACAGGGGCCGACGTCAGGAGCACAGGTACAAAATTTCTCATAATAGCTGCAACTAGTTAAATTTGCTGAAATTTAGTTGAATTTGATCAAACTTACTTAAACTTAGAGAAAACTAGTTAAACATCCTCAAACTGAGTAAAATATGGTACAACTTACTCAACTATAGTCAAATATGACCAAACTTACTCAAACATAGCCAAAACTTTTTGAACTAGCTCAAACACAAACACTACTAGTCCATACTTCTCAAACTTAGTAAAATATGAGCAAACTTACTCAAACATAGCCAAATCTAGCTAACTTGCTCAATTTTAACTTGTAATGAGTTTATTTAATCTTATACACATTTGTGAACTTCTAATTTGTCTAACTATACATGTACATCATAGGGATCGGCGACGCGGGCTCAGGAAACTCCATCCCCTCAGCAACCAGCGTTTGGACGAGCGCACGACGACTTCCTGGACTCCGGTGGCAGCGGTCGGGGTAGCGTAGGGTAGTGTGGCGTGCGTATAGTGTTTTTATGCCTGCCTGTGATGTATGTTTTAATTGCCTGTGATCTGGTCATCGAGCCAGGACTGGCCTCGAAGCCAGGGCAGGATTTTCTGTTTTTTTAAAAAAAATTGAAAAGCTTATTGACGACGGTTTCTGGTACTTGGCCGTCGTCAATAAGCCATTAGTATTGACGACGGCCAGGTACCAGAAACCGTCGTCAATAAGCAATTGTTGTTGACGACGGCCTAGTGTAAACCGTCGTCAATAAGCCACGGTTACTGACGACGGTTGAAATCCTGGCCGTCGTCAATAATCTTATTGACGACAGCCTGATTTAGCTGTCGTCAATAAGTTTATTGACGACAGCTAGATTTAGCTGTTGTCAATAAATTTATTGACGACGGTTACCGTCGTCAATAAACTTATTGACGACTAATAATTGACGACAGCTGAAAACCGTCGTCTATAAGGTTTTACCGTCGTCAATAACTTATTGACGACGGTAGTGCTCTTATTGACGACGGTTTCTGGCCGTCGTCTATAGTCCCGATTCCTGTAGTGTTTGACAACTCTTAAGTACGCTATTACACACTATATGAATCAATGACCATGTTAGGTCCAAAAGGATACTGAAGGTATACAATATAAGACAACAACTGATGGCACAAATAACATCCGAGCATATCATTCTAATAGTGTGTCAATCCAACAATATGTTTGAACTGTTCTTGGAATCTGCATTAGATAGGATCAAATATAGGAGTTTGAAGGATAGATGATATGCTCATCCTGATCCTTTGGGATAACTTTCAGCAGAGGAACCCTTCCATGTACACTTTTCTCCCATTATATGAGATGTAAATCAATATTTCGATGTATTTACTATATATAATACACTATTTTCTATCATTACAAAGACTGAGATGAGCAATATTCACTATTCTTTTCTTCTGCTTGGTGAAATTCAGTGACAGAATCGATTATAAATACATTTAGTCTATAAAATGAATATGTGTGGCACGTATAGAGTTATGTGTTGCAGGTGTTATAACGCCGCAACACATTTTCTTATCTGCAAATAACACTTAATCATGTGATGCAATCTTGAATATCAGGAACAACATCTATAACATCACTTATGACATGTAATGCAGTAGACTCTAGCAACACTTTGATGTGCATACAGTAACATGTAGGGTTGTGTTGCTATAAGCCATTCCTGTTGTAGTAAGTTTTCCTGTATTCATCTAAACTTAAAATTCCATCTTTTTGTATTGTTGTGTTATTTTCTATAGATGAACCAAGCTATTCTAGAACAATCTTGAAACGTCTTGGTAAACAATTTTACAGGTTTTTTCGTATTACTGATGGCTGGCAATCTGGTACGCTTCTAGTTAATAGTACATATCACAGATTTTCTAAAATCGTAAAAGGCTTATTCAAAATATGTGAAAAAAGAATCTGAAAACCAAACTTTCCGTAAGAGCCGGGGAAATACAACAAGACATTAATTAGTTTGATTTTGATTATATATGTAGTATCTTGCTCAGTAGAGCTTAATCGACATCACTTAATCATGTGCCGATGCAATCTTGAATATCAGGAACGGCATCTATAACATCACTTATGACATGTAATGCAGTAGACTCTAGCAACACTTTGATGTGCATACAGTAACATGTAGGGGTGTGTTGCTATAAGCGAGTCCTGTTGTAGAGTAAGTTTTCCTGTATTCATCTAAACTTAAAATTCCATCTTTTTGCTTTTCTAAAAAAATCGAACTTTTTTTGTATTTTTCTGTTATCTTCTATTGATGAACCAAGCTATTCTAGAAGAATCTTGAAACCCTTGGTAAACAATTTTACAGGTTTTTTCGTATTACTGATGGCTGGCGATCTGGTACACTTCTAGTTAATAGTACATATCACAGATTTGCTAAAATTGTAAGGCGTATTCAAATATGTGAAAAAAATCTGAAAACCAAACTTTCCTAAGAGCCGGGGAAAGACAAGGAGCCATTAATTAGATTGATTTTGATTATATATGTAGTATATCTTGCTCAGTAGAGGCTGAAGAAATTACAGGCTGACTTATTCTTTTATATCTGGATGTTATTAAAAGCATATATTTGTGTAGTGCTGCTGCAAATTTGCAATGATGGAAGTCATATGGTAGACATTTACTTCGTGTTTAACAGTACCAGCAAAAATTATCTGTCCGTACTCCATAATAGGACTGTAACAACAAAATTAAATAGATTTCTTGTTCGAGTACAATAAATGCTTAATATATACAGATGATTTTTAAAAGAATAATATAGTACCCAACTATGACCCACCATATAATAAGTGCATTCAAATCTTCGTAGATTACGGTTCCTCTTTTATCATCATATCATTGCCTATATAAACACTTGTGCTCTATTTCATCACAGGATATCATCGTCTCCATTAACATATATTACTCTCCTCATTGTCATATACAGAGCAAGATGGTGAAAGGTCGGAAATCCAAGGGAAGGCAAAATGTTGAGATGAAGCGCATCAATAACGGGGAATCACGTCAGGTATGCTTCTCCAAGCGCCGCCAAGGCCTGTTCAGCAAGGCTCACGAGCTGTCCATTCTTTGTGGTGCAATGGTTGGTGTTGTCGTTTTTTCTATTTCTGGGAGAGCCTACTCCATTGGCCATCCCTCCATTGACGCTGTCATCAACCGCTTCTTTGCTCCAAATCCACACAATGTCCCTGCTACATTGAATGGTGGTGGAGTAACAGATACTGTGCGTCTGCTATGTGAGCAGTACACAGAGTTGCAACAGTTGGTGGAGGAAGAGATGAAGAGAAAGGAGAGCTTGCAAGAGGCTATTGATAAAGAAATGAGTGGTCGTGTGATGCAATGGTTGAAGACTAAGAGCTGTGACTTAGGGCAGGACGAGTTGCAGGAGTTCTACAAGGAGCTTCAAGCAATACATGCCGTTGTCTCAGCCAAGCAAGATCAGGTGATGGCAGGAGCAAGGCAAATTTCAAGCTCACAGCCACAACCTCCCATGAACATAGCTACAGCCTCGCAGCAGTACCACTTGGACGAGCCAACCTCACAGCCAAATCCTCCCACCTACATAGCTTCTTCCTCGCAGTACAAGTTTGGTGAGCAGAGTGTGATACCCATGTCTATTAATGGCCCTAGTTCATCCAATGGATTTACTGATGGGTTCGAAGTGAATGATTCATTGCTTAGTCACACCTATGGGCTTGGTTGCTCGGGGAATCCCCCCAGCAACCAGAATTTTGGTTGATTGTATGGAGCTTGATATGTTATAAATAATATCGTCAGTCACTTGTGGATGTATCAATTACAATAATCAGAAGTCTAGTGATGAGTGATGTACACTTCATTTTTCGATCTTGATATATATATATATATATTATCAAGGAGTCACATTATTGTAATAATTGGAATATCTACAAAACACCATTTATCTATGAATTGTTTGTGAAGAAATGAATTGCCATGTGTGTTGCACCTTCCTCGCTCCGAGATAACATGTGCATGAGATGTTGAATGAGTGCAAGGCGTATTGTACCATAGTGTGTATATACCCATATTTGCTATATTACCTGGTTCAATATTTGCTACAGATACTGTGAGAGATAACCTCTAATGTTGACCTATGCAATATTTAACTTATGTTACACATGGATATAATTTTAAGGCATAACACTGACATGCTTAATTCGTAGGAATCATCCACGCCAGTTCATTAAGTCATTCACCGAATATTTAAGTACTGTTTGCCGAATAACAACAAAAGTTATTATTGATTCAAATAATTGAAAATGACATCTTATTGTACTTGATACATGCAAAACAGGATTGACTGTAAGTTGTTAATTTAATGGACTTTTTTATAAGAATTGCTTACAGTCCTGCATTTTTGCAGACTGCTGGTCACTGTTAAGACTTGTCAACAGCAAGTGGTTCATATTTATTTAAAATATTGATTATTAGAATAGATGGAAAATATGTTAGATAACATTTGGTTACATAATTTCCTAGTTTATTAGATGTGAATTAATTGTTACATTTCTTGTAGTTCATTATTTTGTTAATGGCTACAATTTGAAAATAAAGGAAGCATGTGATAACGCAACAATTTGTTTTATTATTAGTAATCTTTTAGTTAAATTGATTTAGTTTAATTTGTTGTTTAATTACTTGTATAATTAGGTGTATTAGTTAGTTCAATTGCTAATTATATATTTTATATGTTCATTTAGTTTTAAATAGTATTAGTGTTGTTAATGAGTTCTATGTTAGGTGTTAATTAGATTTTATATTAAGTAATGTATTATGTTGTTAGTTTAATTATTAATTATTTGTTTTATTTGTCTATTTAGTTGAAAATTATTTGAAAATTGAGTGTTAATTATTGGCTTCACGGCGGTTAGTTATATACACGGTGGTGAGAGCATGTAGTACGATCATTAATAGTAGGACATCTGTTGAGCCGGGCTTCGAGGCGAACGGTGCTGGTGCGGACACGAAGCGCTCGTTGGAACACGACGATGTACACGAGACACAGACTGGCGATCTCCTAACCTTTTCCTTTCTTTCTCTATTTATTTCTGACCGGGCCCGACCCGATCACGGGGCCGTGCCGCTCACCCGGGAATCGCATTGGGTGGTGCCGTGATATGCGGCACCCAATAACACACATATAATAAAACCGTATAACATAAATCAAAAGTGGAACCTTACAAGTATTCTTTATAAATAATTTACATCAAATAGCTACAGCGGAAGACTATAATCACCTCTCGTTGAATAACTACTAAGCACTCGAGAAGATGTCCAGCCCGCGAACTCTTCTCGCTAGCAACACGGAGACAAACTGCAGCGGCTAGGTTCTCCATGTGTTAAACGACTCGGAAGTCTCTGAGTCTCACCGGACAACCTCCTCATAGCATCGATGTTAACCTGCAAAACCACTCATATAGCAAGCGTGAGCACATAGGCTCAGCAAGACTGATCCGTCTCCTCTAAACAAGAAACTCTACATGCACGACGGATTGAATAAGGTTGCTGATTTTGCACAAAGGACTCACCTACAGTTGATCCTTAACTTTCATATTTTAAGCCTCATTTTAATGATCTTGAGCCGAACAGCATCACAACTCCACAAACAAGTAAGAAATGATTTGTTGTGATGCTTCTTGCACAAAGTGAAGTAAAGTTTAATTAGCACTATCTCTAATTCAAGCATGGTTACAATACAAGTTCAATCACAAGCCTTATCGGATTCAAAGGGATTCACTTCAGTTCTTACTAACTCAAGACGCAGTGGGAAAGTATGCTCATATGACCGCGAGCGACGGTGATTCGAATCAGTACACGCTCGGAGTATACAACAAGTACACCCATACTCTGAGTTGCCAGCAATAACCTCGACTGATGTTGTACGCAGCCACCTTTCCCAAGTTCTTCCACACAGGATGCAGTCCAATCGCGCGGAACAACAAGCTCTCTCAAGGTACATACCCGCAGTGATATATTCTTGAGCGAGTTACCTCCTGCTGTACTAACGCCGAAAACCTAAGCCGATTAGAAAAGTTCCAATGTGGATCTCACGAGATACATTGGTTTTATGGGTCCCATATAGCCAATATGCTCCCAGTACACAACTCAAAATTGTCCAACAGAGCCAAGTACGGACGGGTCTTAACCGACACAGGCAGGGCTATGCACGCACGGTCCGTAGCCTGCTGCATCTCAATCTCCCTGCCCGGTATCCATTTCTTAATTGTGAACTTTCCTCAATGATTCTATTCACGATCCGCTCCGATGAAATCAAGACCTAAACTCGCGAGTAGATTCCAACTACTCGACTTCTACCGGTCCTTCCAAACTAACATTTAGCGTATCCCAAATCCACTCGAGGAGGTGCTAATCTATCTAGTCTCTCTTGGGTTAATCTGGTCATGCAATTGGGTTTTCAATATGATCTATACCTAATGCAATCAATATTCATAGCTATGATCTCTAGAAATGAAAAGCCTTTATAAAATTGCTTGAATGCAAACCGGGGCCTGCCTGTTTTGCAGGTGACTAAGAATGTATATAATTTTTAGTTAGTGATGATCACTTGAGGCTTGATCACTTACTTCCCTCCCTCTTTTATCTCCACTTCAATTACTTCACAATCTTCACGTCGATGCTACACGTTATGAATATGCACAAGTATTTAATTGTAAAGCTTTTGCTAACAAGATCTAATGACAAGTTAGAAACTGGAACTCTGTTTAAGAATTTAAAATGACACTGGTGCTAGTGGTTTGGTTTGGGTTAAGCAAGATGAAAATTTTCATGTTATTTCCATGTCACAAGAAAGTGTTCTGGACCAAAAAATAGCACTTTTCATTGCATGGTTTATTCAGCACAATTCCCTAAGCAATTAAGAAAAAAGGAGTTAATTCTGAAGTAACTCACATGTTCATGTCAAACTTAGTGAACTACAATTTCAATTATAGTTCATAGAGCCTCCATGAATTTTTCCTAGGATTTTTGGAGATAAGAATTGCCTAGAACTGAATTTTCAAGTTTTGGGAATTCTCTGAAAAAGTTTTTGTATTCATTTGAACACAGCAAATTGAAATCTGAATTCTCCTAATTAAATCAACTCCAAATGAGCTGAAATTTGTACAGGAGTTCAATAACATCCTATGGATCATTCTGGCAGAATTTGAGTATTTTTGGATGAACCGAACTCCATCTAAAATCCCTTTTCTGAAAAATTTCAAAGAATTTTCCAGAATTAACTATGACTTTCATAAAATTGGGTTGCATATTTGGATAGAGTTTTTAAACCTGGATCTAACCAAATTTGAATCACTAAATTTAAAGTTTCCTAGCAAAAGATATGACCTTCTAAAGTTTGGAGGAAATCTGTAATTAGAATTAAATCAGGAAAAGTTCATATTCTGACCGTGGGTCCAGGGGCTACTGTCACTTCCTTAGACAAAGACACACTGGGCCACAGGGTCATCCCCGCGCAGCTACCGACTAATCCAAGGACGTGGAGGGTCCCAACTCTAATTCCCTCTCACTGACAGCGGGCCCGGGCATCTTCGTCTTGAACCTTCGGCTCCCGCGCGCCCGCGTCCAGAGTTCGCCGAAGCTCCTCGGAAACCGCCTCTCAGGCCATCTCCCAGAATCCTGCTCGCCGCCAGCCCCTAACCTGTCACGTTGAGCATGTTGGAAGGACTTTCCCCGTCCGGCGATGGCTCTACCCTAGCTCGCACCGAGCGGCGGCTCAAACCAAGGTCCGGCAACGTCGCCCGGCCCTTCTAGCCCACCAAAACCTCGGTGGAGCGGCTCTACAGCACCGGTGGAGTCCGTAGGAGCTCAACATGGGTTAAAAAGGGATCGCAAATGACTCTAAGATGCTTCTCACCGTGCGCCCGAGATGAAAATGGCGGTGCGCCATCGGAAAACCTCGAATTAGTGCCTCTACTCCTCATCTTAGGCGATGTTTCATGTGTGGAAGATCATGGGCTATTCTAGATCACATGTGCAAAGTTTGTCGAACCATAAATGGATATTGAACGGGAATTTCGGGTTTCCTTACCCGAGGGTCGGTTTACACCGGCCAGAAGTAAAACTGAAATTCCGCCATCGATGATCAATCACTCGGCTTGAGCTTCGGAGGTGAGCAGCGTGGAGGTTGTGACACCCTCGCCTCGGGTGTCAGCATATGTTCATGATAAGAGGAAACATTTTTTAATGAAAAATAGGAACAGAGAGAATTATCAAAAAAATAGCCAATAAAGCCCTCAGAGAGCGTCGAAGGCAACTTTCGCGGCCAGCAGGCTACGCGGCGTGTTCGGAGCTCATTCCCGAGAAGTTGGGAGAGGTCCGCCGCTAAACTGTCTGCGAGGCAGGCTCGGAGGTCACCTCCGCAATTGAAAAGAGGTCCGACCCTGTGGGACACGTGTTGCCCACGGAGCTAGCCTCTGAAGAAGAAGCAAAGGCATTTCCGCAAGACACGCGTCATCCTCGGAGCTAATCCTCACGAAAATCAGAGGACCAGTCGCGCGGGATGCGTACCGATCTCGTAACCCATCTCCGAGAAGTCTGGATCTATCGAACACGTGTCGCCACCGGAGCTTATCTCCGGGAGGTCCGTCGCAGCTAAACACGTGTCGACCTCAGGGCATGTCCCTGAGGAAAGAAGAGGGGGAAGACCGGCGCCAACACGTGGCGTGCGCGGAGCTCACCTCCGAAGAAGAGGGAGGTCTCGCTCGTGACACGTGGCACAACCGGAGCTCGTCTCTGCGGAGGAGGAGATACCAGGCCCCAGAGGACACGTGGAGCCTCCGGAGCTCATCATTGCGGGAGTAACGAGTTCTGGAGCGGTTTTTACGCGTAAAGATACCGGTACGCAACAGAAACCGATCTAAATTCCACGATGCTACCAAAGATAAGACGTTAGGATCCAACAAATATTTGAATAAGACTCTTATTCGGGATCCAATCAGATTAGGACTCTTCTCTTCCCGATTATAAATAGAACCCAAAACCTATGGCCGAAACCACAAACTTCTCTTCAACTCCTGAGCCGACGACTTAGAGCCCTAGCCCTAACTCGCCGAGCAAAACATCGCCGAAGCGCAACAAGGGAGATCATCGGAGAAGAACCAAGCGGTCTGAGGAGGACCTCGAAGTCAAGAAGAGCGTGAGGTAGGACTTCAATACCACCTTACGACATCATTGTGTTCATCTCTTTGCATCTGTTCTTCAATTCCTTTCGAACAGAAGCCTTCTCATGGGCAGATCACTCGATGATCAGTTTGATCTAAAGACAAGATCATCGCCACGTCCACCTTTGATCCGAACACCTCTGCCCATGCAAGCCATGCAAGAGCACACCAATCTAATAAAAATCATAGGATAAGCATGCATATGCATCATCGCATCTAGTTTAAGGTTTGCGCATGATATTGATTGCTGTGAATCTTGTATGCACGTGAATCCTACATAGCAGGACAGGTTCAGGGAACTGTCTACGACGAGCTGCATCAACAAGGTTTTGAGAATCAAGAACAACCGGAACCGCAAGAACAAGCCAAGTGCTCCTTGACCATATTGATCCTATATTTTGGGAAAAATTGTTTGTTTGTGAAAAGGTGTGCGTAATAAGTCAAACATGATGGGAAACCCTTTTATAGGAGTTACTAGTTTTGATTAAACCACCCTTGTCGCCTGGGAAGTTTATGAGTCGGATATGGTTTTTGCTTTATGCTTCGCTAAGTCTATGGGATTGGGAAGCGAGATAGATGTGTCTAGCTAACTGCACTCGTAATGATAATAAGTAACTGATGAGGTTAATGAATATGGATCGGAGGGAGATCTAGGCAAGACAAGGTTTGTGAATGAGGTAGCATGAGATGGTGGTTTACTTGCCGTAGATCTAAGGACCGGTTCATGCATCACATGCTAGGATAACAGTGCCACCACAAGGCCAAGTATGGGTCCGGCTTAGCTGAGTAATTAGGTAAGTTGCTAGAGTGTTATGGACTGTGGAAGGCGCGGGGGAATGGGAGTCGAGTGAGGACTGCCCTGGGAACTGCATGGCAAAAGAGGGGGCCCGTGGGTGGGAGAATTGGAGATTCTAGCCTGCCGGTGAAACCTTAGTGAGTCCATACATCTAGTAACCCCTTTGTAAAGGCTATTTTGTGATCTCTTGACCATACACCGACGGTTGTGTACTGGTATAATGGAGGTTCTGCAGTCACCGACGGGTGACGAAATCACAAACTTGTGGGTAAAGAGGTGCAAACTCTGCAGAGTCTAAAACTATCATGATAGTCGAGCTTACGGTCACGAGCACCTGGCTAAACTGCCATGATTAGTTGGGATGGTTATTGGGGAGGTTCTTGATTATGGGTATTGGTTTGGTTACGGATTTGTTTGGGACTGTTGACCGGGAGATGAGATGGTTGCATGACTGATGGGTCATGACATGAGACTGGTCTCGGTGTGAGATAAAGACGTTTTTTTTTATGAGGTGAGATGGTAGCGAATACGAGGAGGTATTCGTGAGTATGAATAAAGGATTGGTTAATGTTCGGATGGAACACGGAAAGTGATGGAGGTATGTTGGTAATTTAATATATACTGAGTATACATCTAAAGTTAAGTTGCTGTTTTATCATGGTTTTTACAAATCTGCTTTTCTGCAAATAAACCTTTTATACCTACCTTGTTTATGAACTGCATATCATGTGCTATTCCCGCACTTGCTGAGTACATCATTGTACTCAAACTTGCATTATTATTTCATCCTCAGCAGCAGGAGAAGCTTACTATGAAGATCAAGTGGAGCATTATGGCGTGTGATCTGTTCTCAACCTTGCCTGTGGAAGGATCAGAGATGGAGCCACTTCTGCTTAGATTTGCTTCCGCATTAGCTAAATTGCTTCCATTTTCCGCTGCATAGAAATAAGACTTCCGCTGTGAGCATGAGTCCAAGACTCATGTGGTATTGTAATAAACTCTGTTATTCGTGGTAATATATAATCTGAATTCAGTTTATGGAACATATGTGTATGTGTGATGAACATCCTGGGCACACATATGCATTAGTTCTCGGTTCCGTGGTTTTCCCACAGAATTGAGGGCGTCATAGATTGGTATCAGAGCCACGGGTTGACAGTAGGTTACACGCCTAGATAGAAAACCTTAGATAGATAATAGAGCTACGGGTTACACCCCTAAAATAGGAGTCACAAGCGTCCTAGGGCGAATAACTTAGATTGGCCTTTAAAACCACCTTGACATAGGAAACCATCCTTGAATAGGAGTTGTGTGGGCCCTTGTGATGATTATTTGTGAATATGTGCTTAGTGTGAGTTGTGGGACGTCTCAAAAACGTTGTCCATATCTATACGTAAGAAGAAAAAGGTGTGAAATGCTTCGACACTTGATCACATTCTCATAAGGGCTAATATATATAGCCCAACTCACCTTGATGCATATAGTTGAAGGGACCTACCTAACCTTCTAACCTTCTATTCTATTTCATTCTCTCTCACAGATGGTGAGAGGAAACGCCAACCGAAGGAACGTCCAGGAGGATGACCATGAGGAAGTTCCTGCTAACCCCGGAGCTGGCGAGAACAACCTAGGAAGGTTGATGGCCATGCAAAACCAGCTTATGCAAACCATGATCCAAACTTTGGGTCAGTTGCAGGCCAACCAAAACCCCGTTCCGGCACTACCGCCACCACCACCGCCGGCTCATAACAGGTTGGGAGAGTTCATGAGCACTCGACCACCCACCTTTGCTCAAACAAGCGATCCAATGGAGGCCGATGATTGGTTGAAATCCATGGAGAAAAAGCTCACCATTGTTCAGTGCAACGACCGAGAGAAGATTCTCTTCGCGTCGCACCAACTTATGGGAGCTGCCGCAGACTGGTGGGATGCCTTGAGCAACGCCCATGCCAACCCGGAGACAATCACTTGGACTGAGTTCAAGGAAAGTTTCCGCTCCCACTACATCCCTGTTGGTGTAATGATGCTCAAGAGGCAGGAGTTTGAAGGTCTCCGCCAAGGACAAAAAAGTGTGAATGAATATCTCAACAAGTTCATACAACTATCCCGGTATGCCTCCGAAGATGTCAACTCAGATGAGAGGAAGCAGTACCTGTTCATGAGAGGGTTGAACAATGAGATCCAAATTCAGCTCCTCAACAATGACTACGTAAGCTTCCAGAAGCTGGTTGATAAGGCTATTGTGGTTTAGAATAAGATCCGAGAAATCGAGCGAGAGTGCAAGAGGAAGATGCCATACCAGCCCCAAGGGAGCAACGTACGACCTAGGTACATGCCCCCTGCACCGCAGTATGGATCGACCCCTCCTGCGTACCGCCCTGGTCAACCACCACATCAACAATTCGTTGCACCGGCACCTCGTGTGCCCATGCCTCCTGCGCCCCGGCCTAACAATGGCGCCCCTGTTCAAAACCCCCGCCCCAACGTACCTGCTGCCGTAGGCAACAGGGCATGCTTTGCATGCGGGGAAGTAGGCCACTTCGCTAACCAGTGCCCGAGGAGAGGCCCTGGACAGCAAAGTAATGTGCCCAAGCAGAACCAGCGACCAAATGGAGGGGATAACCAAGGGAACCGTGGACCGCAGAACTATGCTCGTGGCCACATAAACCACGTCACTGCTGAGGAAGCACTACAGGCTGAGGACGTCGCAATTGGTATGTTCTTTGCCAACTCCAACCCAGCCACCATTTTATTTGATTCTGGAGCATCACATTCCTTCATATCATCCAAATATGTTGCCAAACATCATCTACCCGTATCCCACTTAGAATGTGCTATGTTAGTTAATTCTCCCGAAGGAGAAATGAGGACTAATGTAGTATGCCCTAAAGTAAGCCTTAAAATAAGGGGGGTAGACTTCCTTGCCAACCTTATTGTTTTGGACTCCCACGGGATTGACATCATACTCGGAATGGATTGGTTAAGCAAGCACAATGGAGTAATCAAATGTGCTGAAAGAAGCGTGCAGTTGACAAACAAACACGGTATCCGTGTCGAGTTTGAGTCAGCCCAGCAAACAACCGAACGGGCAGATTTGAACCACGCCGAAGGAACAACATTGGACAACATTCCAGTGGTTCAAGAATTTTCGGACGTGTTCCCAGAAGAACTTCCAGGAATGCCACCTGACCGGGACATCGAGTTTGCCATAGACTTGTTACCCGGAACTGCACCCATAGCCAAGAGACCCTATAGGACGCCCGTCAACGAGATAGTTGAACTCAAGAAGCAACTTCAAGAACAGTTGGAGAAGGGTTTTATCCGTCCAAGCTTGTCACCATGGGGAGCTCCGGTACTCTTCGTGGACAAGAAGGATGGAACCCAAAGAATGTGCGTGGACTACAGGTCTCTCAACGAGGTGACAATCAAGAATAAATACCCTCTGCCCCGTATAGAGGACCTGTTCGATCAAATGAAGGGAGCCCGAGTATTCTCCAAGATTGATCTTCGGTCGAGATACTTCCAGCTGAAGATTAAGCCCTCCGATATACCTAAGACAGCCTTTTGAACACGGTATGGTTTGTATGAATATACCGTTATTTCTTTTGGGTTGACGAATGCACCCGCATACTTCATGTACCTTATGAACAAGGTTTTCATGGAGTACTTGGACAAGTTCGTCGTGGTTTTCATCGACGACATTATGGTGTATTCAAAAAGTGAGGAGGAGCATGAAGAACATCTGAGATTGACCCTGCAGAAGTTGCGTGAGCATCAATTGTATGCCAAGCTCAACAAGTGTCAATTTTGGTTAAAGGAAATATCTTTCCTAGGCCACATTATCTCCAAGGAAGGGGTATCGGTTGATCCTGGAAATGTGAGAGATGTTCTGAAGTGGGACCAACCGAAGAGCGTGAGGGATATTTGAAGTTTCGCTGGAATGGCAGGATACTATCGGCGCTTCATTAAAGACTTCTCTAAGATAGCAAAACCTATGACGGAGTTGCTAATGAAGGGAAAATTCTTTCAATGGACACAAGCCTGCCAAGAAAGTTTTGAGGAACTCAAGAAAAGGCTAACCACAGCACCAGTTCTGGTATTGCCAGACGTAAGCAAGAGTTTTGACATATATTGTGATGCATCCAGACAAGGGCTCGGATGTGTACTCATGCAGGAAGGACAAGTGGTAGCCTATGCCTCACGACAATTAAAGAAGCATGAGCTTAACTATCCTACTCATGATTTGGAGCTAGCAGCAGTGGTGCATGCATTGCAAATTTGGAGACATTATATCCTTGGACATCGATGTGAGATCTATACGGATCATAAAAGCCCCAAGTACATATTTACACAAACGGACTTGAATTTGAGGCAACGTCGATGGTTAGAACTCATCAAGGACTATGATGTGGGAATCAACTACCACCCCGGGAGGGCCAATGTAGTAGCAGACGCATTGAGCAGAAAGGGAGCATGTCACCAACTTACAGTTCGGAAGCTACCACCCAAACTACGAAAGGAGTTCGAAAAGTTACACCTCGGATTCTTGAATAACGTGGAGATAATGGAGATCCACTCCCCATTGGAGCAAGAAATAAGAGAGGGTCAAGCAACGGACAAGGGGATCAAGGAGATCAAGGAAAGAATCCGACAAGGAATAGAGAAGGATTTCAAGGAGGATGAAAAGGGTACGCTTTGGCTAGGAAAAAGGATTTCTGTGCCAAATATAAGACACCTTCGCGACATGATATTGAAGGAGGTACATGATTCACCTTATTCCATACATCCAGGGAGCACCAAAATGCACAAGGATTTGAAAACTTGCTATTGGTGGGATGGTATGAAGAGGAATATAGCCGAATACGTTGCCCTATGCGACACATGCCAACGGGTAAAAGCCGAACATCAAAAACCCGCTGGATTGTTGCAACCTTTGAAAATACCCAATGGAAATGGGAGGACATCAGTATGGACTTCATCGTCAGATTGCCACGTACTCAGTCAGGATACGACTCCATCTGGGTCATTGTGGAGGGGTTGACGGAAACCGCCCATTTTCTTCCGGTAAAGACCAGTTACAACGTTGCACAATTGGCAGAGTTGTACATGGAGCAAATCGTGTGCCGTCACAGAGTTCCGAAGAGGATAGTCTCAGATCGAGGTTCTCAGTTTACCTCTAGATTCTGGAGGAAGCTGCAGAAAGCCATGGGTACACGACTGGATCTTAGCTCCGCCTATCACCCGCAAACAGATGGACAAACCGAAAGGACAAACCAAATTTTGGAGGACATGTTGAGAGCTTGCGCCTTGAAACGTGGGCGTAGTTGGGATAGGAGTTTACCATATGCCGAGTTCTCCTATAACAACAGCTATCAAGCTAGCTTGAAGATGTCGCCTTTCGAAGCCTTATATGGCAGACGGTGTAGAACGCCGCTGTTCTGGAATGAGACTGGAGAGAACCAGGTGTTTGGACAAGAAGTACTACAAGAGGCTGAAAAGCAAGTCCAAATGATACGGGCGAACTTAAAGGCTGCTCAGTCACGACAGAAAGGCTATGTGGACAATAGGCATAGGAAACTGACCTTTGAAGTAGGATACTTCGTATACCTTAAGGTATCGCCTATCCGAGGCCAACGACGTTTCAACGTCAAAGGCAAGCTAGCACCTCGCTACATCGGACCATTTAAGATTTTGGACAAGCGAGGAGAAGTAGCCTATCAACTAGAGCTCCCAAACCACCTTTCCGACGTACATGACGTGTTTCATGTATCCCAGCTCAAGAAGTGCTTGAGATTACCAGAGGAACAAGTGTGAATGGGAGAACTTGAACTTCAAGAGGACCTGACTTACGCAGAACACCCTGTCCGAATCTTGGACGTAAAGGAAAGGGTCACCCGAAACAAGGTGATTCGATGGTGCAAGGTACAATGGAGCCATCACACTGAAGCTGAAGCCACATGGGAACGTTAAGAGGATATTAAGGCAGAATTTCCCCATCTATTTCCTACTAACAAATCTCGAGGGCGAGATTCAATTTAAGGGGGGTAGATTTGTGACACCCTCGCCTCGGGTGTCAGCATATGTTCATGATAAGAGGAACCATTTTTTAATGAAAAATAGGAACAGAGAGAATTATCAAAAAAATAGCCAATAAAGCCCTCAGAGAGCGTCGAAGGCAACTTCAGCGGCCAGCAGGCTACGCGGCGTGTTCGGAGCTCATTCCCGAGAAGTTGGGAGAGGTCCGCCGCTAAACTTTCTGCGAGGCAGGCTCGGAGGTCACCTCCGCAATTGAAAAGAGGTCTGACCCTGTGGGACATGTGTTGCCCACGGAGCTAGCCTCTGAAGAAGAAGCAAAGGCATTTCTGCAAGACACGCGTCATCCTCGGAGCTAATCCTCACGAAAATCAGAGGACCAGTCGCGCAGGATGCGTACCGATCTCGGAACCCATCTTCGAGAAGTCCAGATCTATTGAACACGTGTCGCCACCGGAGCTTATCTCCGGGAGGTCCGTCGCAGCTAAACACGTGTCGACCTCGGGGCATGTCCCTGAGGAAAGAAGAGGTGGAAGACCGGCGCCAACACGTGGCATGCGCGGAGCTCACCTCCGAAGAAGAGGGAGGTCTCGCTCGTGACACGTGGCACAACCGGAGCTCGTCTCTGCGGAGGAGGAGATACCAGGCCCCGGAGGACACGTGGAGTCTCCGGAGCTCATCATTGCAGGAGTAACGAGTTCTAGAGCGGTTTTTACGCGTAAAGATACCGGTACGCAACAGAAACCGATCTAAATTCCATGATGCTACCAAAGATAAGACGTTAGGATCCAACAAAGATCTGAATAAGACTCTTATTCGGGATCCAATCAGATTAGGAATCTTCTCTTCCCGATTATAAATAGAACCCAAAACCTATGGCCGAAACCACAAACTTCTCTTCAACTCCTGAGCCGACGACTTAGAGCCCTAGCCCTAACTCGCCGAGCAAAACATCGCCGAAGCGCAACAAGGGAGATCATCGGAGAAGAACCAAGCGGTCTGAGGAGGACCTCGAAGTCAAGAAGAGCGTGAGGTAGGACTTCAATACCACCTTACGACATCATTGTGTTCATCTCTTTGCATCTGTTCTTCAATTCCTTTCGAACAGAAGCCTTCTCGTGGGCAGATCACTCGATGATCAGTTTGATCTAAAGACAAGATCATCGCCACGTCCACCTTTGATCCGAACACCTCTGCCCATGCAAGCCATGCAAGAGCACACCAATCTAATAAAAATCATAGGATAAGCATGCATATGCATCATCACGTCTAGTTTAAGGTTTGCGCATGATATTGATTGCTGTGAATCTTGTATGCACGTGAATCCTACATAGCAGGACAGGTTCAAGGAACTGTCTACGACGAGCTGCATCAACAAGGTTTTGAGAATCAAGAACAACCGGAACCGCAAGAACAAGGCAAGTGCTCCTTGACCATATTGATCCTATATTTTGGGAAAAACTTTTTGTTTGCGAAAAGGTGTGCGTAATAAGTCAAACATGATGGGAAACCCTTTTTATAGGAGTTACTAGTTTTGATTAAACCACCCTTGTTGCCTGGGAAGTTTATGAGTCGGATATGGTTTTTGCTTTATGCTTCGCTAAGTCTATGGGATTGGGAAGCGAGATAGATGTGTCTAGCTAACTGCACTCGTATTGATAATAAGTAACTGATGAGGTTAATGAATATGGATCGGAGGGAGATCTAGGCAAGACAGGGTTTGTGAATGAGGTAGCATGAGATGGTGGTTTACTTGCCATAGATCTAAGGACCGCTTCATGCATGCACATGCCAGGATAACAGTGCCACCACAAGGCCAAGTATGGGTGCGGCTTAGCTGAGTAATTAGGTAAGTTGCTAGAGTGTTATGGACTGTGGAAGGCGCGGGGGAATGGGAGTCGAGTGAGGACTGCCCTGGGAACTGCATGGCAAAGAGGGGGCCTGTGGGTGGGAGAATTGGAGATTCTAGCCTGCCGGTGAAACCTTAGTGAGTCCATACATCTAGTAACCCCTTTGTAAAGGCTATTTTGTGATCTCTTGACCATACACCGACGGTTGTGTACTGGTATAATGGAGGTTCTGCAGTCACCGACGGGTGACGAAATCACAAACTTGTGGGTAAAGAGGTGCAAACTCTGCAGAGTCTAAAACTATCATGATAGCCGAGCTTATGGTCATGAGCACCTGGCTAAACTGCCATGATTAGTTGGGATGGTTATTGGGGAGGTTCTTGATTATGGGTATTGGTTTGGTTACGGATTTGTTTGGGACTGTTGAGTCCGGGAGATGAGATGGTTGCATGACTGATGGGTCATGACATGAGATTGGTCTCGGTGTGAGACAAGGACGTTTTTTTATGAGGTGAGATGGTAGCGAATACGAGGAGGTATTCGTGAGTATGAATAAAGGATTGGTTAATGTTCGGATGGAACACGGAAAGTGATGGAGGTATGTTGGTAATTTAATATATACTGAGTATACATCTAAAGTTAAGTTGCTGTTTTATCATGGTTTTTACAAATCTGCTTTTCTGCAAATAAACCTTTTATACCTACCTTGTTTATGAACTGCATATCATGTGTTATTCCCGCACTCTCTGAGTACATCATTGTACTCAAACTTGCATTATTATTTCATCCTCAGCAGCAGGAGAAGCTTACTATGAAGATCAAGTGGAGCATTATGGCGTGTGATCTGTTCTCAACCTTGCCTGTGGAAGGATCAGAGATGGAGCCACTTCTGCTTAGATTTGCTTCCGCATTAGCTAAATTGCTTCCGTTTTCCGCTGCATAGAAATAAGACTTCCGCTGTGAGCATGAGTCCAAGACTCATGTGGTATTGTAATAAACTCTGTTATTCGTGGTAATATATAATCTGAATTCAGTTTGTGGAACGTATGTGTATGTGTGATGAACATCCTGGGCACACATATGCATTAGTTCTCGGTTCCGTGGTTTTCCCACAGAATTGAGGGCGTCACAGAGGTCGTGCGTGTTCAAAGGTGTCCTTGCTTGGCCGTGAAAAGCTTCGGGTGAGACTGTCCACGGGAGCACCTTGTCACTATTATCTCTCGGCCGCCGCGAAACAAAGGGTTCACCAGTTAGGAAACCAATCACGTCTCGGTTATGAGTCGAGGAGATAGAGGGGGAGTTCTCAGTGCCGTATTGCTACTCAGTGCTGGAGTCGGTTGTTGCGGTGGTCAACTGACTGCCGGTGTGCGCTGGTGAGGCAGCAGCTGCTGTCGATCTCCCAGGAGAAGCAAAACAGAGACTCACCTCCACTGAAGATCTTTTAACATGCAACTGTCAAGTGGGTCCCACTGTCCCTCTTATCCTCTCAAATCCTCCAAAATTTGGCAAATGATGAAATTCAATTGTGGGAAGTTCAAATCTGAACTGTAATTGGATAATTGGGCAAGTTTCATCCAAATTCAAATGTGTGTTTGAATTCATTGTAAATTTAAGTCCATTTGTAAAATGGGTAGCAAAACATCTCCAAAATTCATGAAACTTTGCATACCCACTAATTTGGACGAAAGGAATTCAAATCTGAAATCTGATTTTTAATTTAGCTGCTGCAAATGAGAGTTTGAACACAACTGTAACATTCAACATATAGAAGGGAAGGGAATTTTGAAATTTACAAACAGATTAGAATCCAAAACTGCCCAAATTCAAAAGTTTAAATATGAAATGAAAACCAAGGGAATAATGCAAAAAAATGATGAATGAGCAGGAATTATAACAGGACAAAAGCCCACCTTCCCTCTTCTGTTTTCCCCGCAGCCCATATCCCTTTTTCCTTCAAACAGCCGGCCCAGCCCGCTCACCCTCTCTTTTTCTTTCCCCCACTGACCGGCGGGGCCCGCCTGTCAGGCGGCTTCTGCCCGTTACCTTTCTTCTTCCCGCGGTCCCCTCCCTCTCCTCCCTTTTACTCGGTCGCCGACCGTCTGAGCCGAACGCAAGCGAAAGGCTACTTTGTCTCCCGTGATTCCCCCTCCCTTCCCTCGGATCCTCCGCCCTCCACCGTCTATAAAAGCCCCCCCCCCCGAAAACCCTACCTCGGTTTGCTCCGCCCCTCCCGCCGCAAACGGAGCCGAGCTCTCGGCGTCTACCACCCCCCCCCCCTTGGTGAGCTCAGCGCCACTGTGTTCTCCACTTTTCTCCGTGGTTCCACGAGCTAACCGTCTGGCACGCACCGCAGGGACGACGCCGAAGCTTCCTCGGCCCTTCCCGACGTAGACCGGCGTTGAGCGACCCCTCCTCTCTCCGAACGCCGGTGAGCCTCTTGGTCTACCCTCGGTTCTCTCATTCTTCCCTGTTTTCTTCACTGCTCGACCTCACAGAGGCTGTCCTCGTGCACTAGGGCGCAACCTTGACCCCGAGGCCTCGACGGGGGAGCACCCACACCGGGACCGACGTGAACAGAAGCCCCCCCCCCCCCCCCGCGTGATCTACCCGCAGCAAACCCTCCTCGCGCCTCCCTGGACCCTGGAGGACCCCCCAGTGAGTTTCCCCGGTTTTCCTCCTTCATTTTCGGTAGCCATCTAGGCGTAGCACGTGAGGTAGACAAAGGATGGCGAGCGCCGGCGAGCGCCGGCGAGCACCGAAGCTCGGCCATGGCGCACCACCGCGGAGAGGGCGGCCGCCGGTAGCCGAGTCGGGCCAAGCGAGCCCCGGCCGATTAGATCGGCGCACCAGTTCGCCGTTTTTAAAATCCGCACCATCCGATCCGGGACCAACGACCAGGATTAGAAGCCTGATACCCCTTCGCGGTTTTTAAATTCCAGCTGCCCGATCTAAATCCACCGGCCTCGGTTAAATCCCTCATTTCCCGCCGGCAGGTTTGCTCCCAAGTCCCTGGGGTTTTTCGGTTTAATGCGAGCAAACCCCAGATCTTTGCGGGATGGCCCCTCTGCTCTCTGGAAATTGAGAATTTTAGTGTAGGAGTGCTTCTAGGTCCCTAGAATGACTGGGTTTTGCAAAGGAACCCCCTCTGTATTCCATTTTGACCCCTAGACAAATCTGGATGCCCCCCTTGCTGCCCTGTGTTAGTGATTAGGTCCCTGTACTTATGTGTTTTAGCATTTTAACACCCTGAAAAATCTGGAAATTCATATAGATACCCCTGAACCATGTTGAATTTGCACAAAACCCCCTAAACCATGCTGAAATCCTATAAAACACCTTGTAAACTGTTGAAATAAATATTCTAACCACTAAAACATGCTGTAATTTAGCAATAAGCCCCAGCCCACGCTGTTTTCATAATTCTAGTCCTAATTCAAGGCTGAATATATATAATAACACTTTAGCCAATGTTACTTGGGGTATTCTAACCCACATGCCATGCTGCGATCACCAAAACACCCCTGCCATTTCCTGTTTTTGCAATCTTAGCCCCTAAGGAGTTCTGAGTGTATGCACAATTTCATTTAGCTGCTGTTTTATTTACAATGACAACCCTGCCCAAGTGTTAAATGGATAGGACACCCTCCCACTTACTAAAAATCATACCTAGGACCCAAATATATCCCTGGCTTTTGCAAAAACACATTCCCATGAATATATACACATGCTGAACCGGGGATCATGATTTACTTTTGTGCTTTGATGAATATCATGATAGAATGTTGTGTAGCTTTGCTTACTTGCTCTCTGTTATTTTCCTTTCCCCTGCTATATCATGGACAAATCAGCCCCCGAGCCGACATTGGACCTGCAAGCCCAAGACTTTGACGACCCCGAGCCGCAGCACTTCTCGAGAGGCAAGTGCCCTTGACCATATTTCTCCATTTTTAGGATTTTAGTTAGAAATGCATGCTTTAAGTCTTAATTTTGAATCCCATGTGTTGGTTGTTTACTAGAATTTCCAAAAATTGCCTTGTAGCCGGGATGGGTAGATTAGGGTTTACATTTTATGTTATTATTGTCATGCTTAGCCCTGCTTAGATGTCGGGATGGGAGTTATTACATTTAAATTCAAAATTTCATGATGATTGTGATGATGTGGTGATGTATGTGGTGTATGAGGAGGGTAGAATAGGGATCTAGCAGGCAGGTGGGTTACGGCGGGTGTCGAGTGCACGAGACTCGGGTTTGTGGTTAGTTAGCCTGCGTAGATTCTAAGGACCGGTTCGTGAGACCCGTCAACTGGCTTATACCGTGCCACCACAAGAACTTTTATGGGGCAGTGTGGCCAATTAAGTTGTTCCTACCTTTCCTTGTGTGCACCATAGAGATGTGTGAGTGGCGCAAGAGGGGGCTTCTGCGGCAGAGGTTTCAGAGTGCCACAGCGGTGAAACCTTAGCGGGCGTGCACGGGTTGGGTAGTGCAATGTAAAGGCCTTGTCGTGTACTCCTGGCCACACACCATAGGAAGTGTGAGATGGCGGAAAGGAGTTTCTTGAGTCGCCGACGGGCGATGAAAACACGACTTGTGGGTAAAGGGTACAAACTCTGCAGAGTCAAAACTGTCTAGACAGTCGTGCTGACGGTCAAGAGCAGGCTGGTAACTCTCTCAGTATTAGCGTGGGTTGGTTGGTGTGGTTTGGGATGGTGGTTGGGATTGAGATTTACAGTGATAGTGGAGATCACTTGGAGGTATGTTTGGGTTGGGCGGGGATGTCACTAAACAAATAGGACGCTTAATAAAACTAAGGAATAGGTTGCGTAGTGCAAGAGCCGTATCTAGCCTTCCTTGCTTCTTACCTCATCATGCATAAAACTTTCCCACACTTGCTGAGTACATTATGTACTCAGGCGTTTGCCTCTTTTCTTTTCCATGCTGCTCAGGACCCGAGGAGGCTGTTGAGGATGACGTGGACGACAGCTTCGACCCCAACGCACAGTTCTAGGCTGGCGTACCGCCGGACGACGCCTGTGGATGCCCTATTTAGATTTCCGCTGTCATGATGTACTCTTCTTTTTGAGCCTATGAGGCATTTTATGTACTCGGATGATGTATTCGCCGCACTTGGCTTAATTAATTAATGATACATTTGCTCTTCATTATTCCGCGTGTGATGTGACATGATCCTGGCACACGCGGGAGAACGCTTGGCGTCTATTGCAGGTACCGGGCATGACAGAGTGGTATCAGAGCCAAGGTTGTCCCTAGGACGCGAGCCTAGATAGAAACGGACGCGAAATAGATTTAATTTCAACTTAAAAACTAGTCGCAACTATAGACATGCGTAAAATTTGCGTGAGTTTCTATGTTTCACACGACTTACCCTTTTTCTCCCAAGCTCGTCTCGTTCAACACATCTATCTTCCTCACTCGTATCTCATTCAAACCTAGTAGGGTCCGTTACCACGGACAATCCAAAACTGTCTAAGGATAGGAGATACCCGACCATGGTAAAGAAGCGTCTTGTTCCGTAGAGATAGGAATCATACGGGTAATGGGTTGATTTGTTGCATATTTGATTGATGAGTGATGCATGCATATGTACGGTTCTTTTATATAACTATGAGCCGAATCATAAATTTTCCTCTAGATTTTTCAGATTCTAAGACTTGTTGCTATCTGTAACAGATAGCAGGTAGGGGACGAGGTCGAGGACGAGGTCGAGGGCGTGGAGTGCCTGAGGCTGATGAGCCCCCGGAGTTCCAGGTCCCAGGCTAGAACGGGCGAGCGGCTCGACGAGGAGCGGACTACATGAAGGTGCAGGATATGCTGACCTCTCAAAACCAGCTCCTGTAGGGCCTGGCAGCAATTATGGCCCACAACCACCAAGCCCCTCCACCTCCACCACCACTGGCACCTGGACCACGGTCCAAGCTGAGAGACTTTCAGAGTACTCAGCCCCCGGTCTTCTCGAGCCCGGTGGAGCCGATGGACGCGGATGATTGGCTGAATACGATCGACAGCAAGCTGCGGTTGATCCAGTGCGTGGGAGGAGAGCGTGTCTTGTTAGCAGCTCACCAGCTAGCGGGACCCGTGGCAGACTGGTGGACAGCTTACACCGCTGCTCACGCCGACCCTGAGGCTATCACTTGGGAGGAGTTCCAGCACAGCTTCCGCAAGCACTTCGTGCCAGCTGGTGAGATCAAGATGAAGCGGCAGGAGTTCCTCGGACTGAGACAGGACGGCTCGACAGTGCGTGAGTACCTCACACGCTTCACGCAGCTGTCCCGCTATGCACCAGAGGACGTCAGGACTGATGACATGAAGCAGGACTTCTTCGTACGAGGTCTTGATGAGGAGCTGAAGTGTGCCTTATCGTCCAACTACTACGACGACTTTCAGAAGATGGTGGACAAGGCCTTTGTGATGGAGCGATAGATGCCAGAGCTCGAGGCACACAGGAAGCGCATGATGGGATGGCAGGGACAGTCTTCGGGCAGCAGCAGCAGCCGCACTCGCTTTGCACCACCTCCAGCTACGCAGACGGGCCGGTACGTGGGACCGAGTCCGCCTCCGAGGTACCCTTCACCAGCTTACAGGCAGCCGTTTCCACAGCTACAGCGCCCGCAGAGCCAGCAGCTACAGCAGCGGCCAGCTTTCCCACCCCGCACAGCAGCGCCTACTCAGCAGGGACAGTTTGCCAGGGCTCTGGGCCCATGCTACATGTGTGGCGAGATGGGCCACCTTGCCAGCAGATGCCAGAAGAAGAAGCCACCACCACAGCAGCAGCAGCCGCAGAGTCTCCCGCATGGTCGAGTGCACCACATAGCTGTGGAGGAGGCTCAGTTGGCCCCGGACGTGGTACTTGGTATGTTCACAGTTGACTCGCACCCCGCTACTATTTTATTTGATTCTGGTGCTACTCACTCTTTTATTGCCAAGAATTTTATAAAGAAATATGATATGAGGTCAATAGCTATGTCCCATATGCTAGTGGTCACTTCTCCTGGAGGTGAGATCAAAACAAGTCAGGTGTGCCCAAAAGTGAGCATCAAGATCGTGGGAAGGGAGTTCAAGGCAAACCTTATTGTGCTGGAGTCACAAGGCCTGGACGTGATCTTGGGGATGGATTGGTTGGCCAAGTACGGGGGTGTGATCCTTTGTGCCACCAGAACTGTCAGGTTGTCACACCCAGACGGCGTTGTGGTGGAGTACACCTCTCTTCACCCGCTAGCCGAGAAGATCCACCTTAACTAGCTCGACAGTACTGAGGGGATTCGCGTGGTTGGCGAGTTCCCAGACATCTTTCTAGAGGAGCTACTAGGTATGCCTCCAGACCGCGATATCGAGTTTGCTATACAACTAGTGCCTGGCACGGCCCCTATATATAAAAGGCCGTATAGGATGGATGCCAAGCAATTAGCAGAGCTCAAGGACCACCTTTGAGAGCTTCTAGACAAGGGCTATATCCGTCCTAGCTCCTCTCCTTGGGGAGCCCCGGTCATATTTGTGCCAAAGAAGGATGGAACCCAGAGGTTGTGTGTAGACTACCGAGCCCTCAACGCCGTCACAATCAAAAACAAGCATCCTCTGTCTCGCATCGAGGATCTGTTTGATCAACTTAGAGGGGCGTGTGTGTTCTCAAAGATTGACCTTCGATCGGGTTACCACCAATTGAAGATCCGAGCTTCAGACATTCCGAAGACGGCCTTTGTCATCCGATATGGTCTCTATGAGTGCACGGTCATGTCCTTTGGGTTGACCAATGCTCCTGCTTACTTCATGTACCTTATGAACAAGGTGTTTATGGAGTACTTGGATAAATTTGTTGTGGTCTTCATTGATGATATCCTTGTATTC
The DNA here is from genome assembly GCA_030760725.1 of Neostapfia colusana. Taxonomy (NCBI): domain Eukaryota; kingdom Viridiplantae; phylum Streptophyta; class Magnoliopsida; order Poales; family Poaceae; genus Neostapfia; species Neostapfia colusana. Next base: position 61,232,834 of record JASWHV010000009.1, read on the forward strand.
TCCAAGAATGAAGAGGAGCACGCAAAACACTTGAGCTTGGTGTTGCAAAAGCTTTGGGAGCACCAGCTATACGCCAAGCTCAGCAAGTGTGACTTCTGGTTGAAGGAGGTGTCTTTCTTGGGACACGTGATCTCCAAAGGTGGCATATCTGTGGATCCAAGCAAGGTGGCGGATGTGATGAAGTGGAAGGTGCCAGAGAACGTGAGCGAGATCAGAAGCTTCTTGGGATTGGCAGGCTAATACCGACGGTTCATTGAAGGGTTCTCGAAGATTTCAAAGCCACTCACCAAGTTGCTAGAGAAGGGGAAGACATTCAAGTGGACGCCCGAGTGCGAAGCAAGCCTTCAAGAGTTGAAGAAGAGGTTGACGACGGCGCCCGTACTAGTGATGCCTGACATGCAAAAGGAGTTCACCGTTTACTGTGATGCCTCCGGGAAGGGTCTAGGGTGCGTGCTCATGCAAGAGGGACGCGTCGTAGCCTATGCCTCTAGGCAGCTTTGTAAGCACGAGCGGAACTACCCGACACATGACTTGGAGTTGGCCGCCGTGGTTCACGCTCTAAAGTTGTGGAGACACTACCTCATCGAAAAGAGGACGGAGAACTACACAGATCATAAAAGCCTCAAGTACATCTTCACACAGCCGGACCTCAACCTCAGACAGCGCAGGTGGCTAGAGCTCATCAACGACTTCGATGTGGGCATCAACTATCACCCTGGAAAGGCGAACGTCGTTGCCGATGCTCTGAGCCGGAAAGCACATTGCCACGCTTTGACGCTACAGCCCCAGTTGTGCGAGGAGTTTGCAAAACTCAACCTCAACCTAGTGACAAGCGTAGAAGCAGTGGTAATGGAGGTGGATTCAACCTTGGAGCGTGATATTCGAGAAGGCCAAAAGAATGATGAGAGGATCCAAGAGATCAAGCAATTGATGGAGGAGGGCAAGGCTCCAAACTACAGGATGGATGAGCAAGGAACGTTGTGGCTTGGCAAGAGGATCTGCGTGCCTGACATTCAGGCCATTTGGCAGATGATCTTGAGGGAAGCACATGACTCAGAGTACTCCATTCACCCTGGGAGTACCAAAATGTATCAAGATATCAAATACCACTACTGGTGGCACGACATGAAACGTGACGTAGCAGAGTACGTAGCCCTGTGTGACACGTGCCAGCTCGTCAAGGCGGAGCATCAAAGGCCTGCCGGATTGCTTCAGCCACTCAAGATACCAGAGTGGAAATGGGAGGAAATCGGCATGGATTTCATTGTAGGATTGCCCAGGACCCAGTCTGGTTACGACTCCATATGGGTGGTTGTGGACCACCTGACCAAGGTGGCTCACTTCATCCCCGTGAAGGAGAAGTACAAGGGGCCAAAATTGGCTGAGTTGTACATGTCCTGGATTGTGTGCTACCATGGGGTTCCGAAGAAAATCGTTTCAGATCGTGGCACACAATTCACTTCAAGGTTCTGGCAACAGTTGCGAAAATCCTTGGGCACACAACTGAACTTTAGCTCAGCATATCACCCCCAGACAGATAGACAAACTGAACGAACCAACCAAATTCTGGAGGATATGTTGAGAGCTTGTGCCCTGAAAAACAACCAGAGTTGGGACAAATACCTACCCTATGCGGAGTTCTCCTACAACAATAGCTACCAGGCAAGCTTGAAGATGTCACCCTTCGAGGCCTTGTATGGTAGGAAGTGTAGTACCCCTCTGTTCTGGGATGAGGTAGGTGAAGGACAAGTCTTTGGCCCGGATGTGCTCAGGATTGCCGAAGAAAAAGTGCGTGAGATCCGCAGGAACCTGAAAACTGCACAATCAAGGCAGAAAAGTTATGCGGACACACGCCGACGAGAGTTGACCTTTGAGGTGGGGACTACGTGTACCTCAAGGTGTCTCCCACTCGAGGCCTCCATCGTTTCAAAGTGAAGGGCAAGCTAGCACCCAGGTACATAGGACCCTTTAGGGTGGTAAGTAGAAGAGGAGAGCTTGCTTACCAACTTGAGTTGCCTCCTCGCTTGTCGGACGTGCACGACATGTTCCACATCTCACAGCTAAAAAAGTGCCTGAGAGCACCCAAGGAGCAACTACCCCTGGATGATATCAATGTGCAAGAAGATATCTCCTACGCTGAATACCCCATCAAAATTCTCGAGAGGTCAGAAAGAATTACCAGGTACAAGAGGATCCCGATGTGCAAGGTACAATGGAAGCACCACTCTGAGAGAGAAGCTACGTGGGAGCGAGAAGAAGATATCAAAGCAAGCTATCCACATCTCTTCAAGTAAGTCACCTCAAATCTCGGGTCGAGATTTCTTTTGAGGGGGGGAGTGTTGTAACATTCAACATATAAAAGGGATGGGAATTTTGAAATTTAAAAACAGACTAGAACCCAAAACTGCCCAAATTCAAAAGTTTAAATATGAAATGAAAACCAAGGGGAATAATGGAAAAAATGATGAATGAGCATGAATTATAACAGGCCAAAAGCCCACCTTCCCTCTTCTGTTTTCCCTGCAGCCCATCTCCCTTTTTCCTTCAAACAGCCGGCCCAGCCCGCTCAACCTCTCTTTTTCTTTCCCCCACTGACCGGCGGGGCCCGCCTGTCAGGCGGCTTCTGCCCGTTACCTTTCTTCTTACCGCGGTCCCCTCCCTCTCCTCTCTTTTCCTCGGTCGCCGACCGTCTGAGCCGAACGCAAGTGAAAGGCTACTTTGTCTCCCGCGATTCCCCCTCCCTTCCCTTGGATCCTCCGCCCTCCACCGTCTATAAAAGCCCCCCCCCCTGAAAACCCTACCTCGGTTTGCTCCGCCCCTCCCGCCGTGAACGGAGCCGAGCTCCCGGCGTCTACCCCCCCTCGGTGAGCTCAGCGCCACTGTGTTCTCCATGTTTCTCCGTGGTTCCACGAGCTAACCGTCCGGCACGCACCGCAGGGACGACGCCGAAGCTTCCTCGGCCCTTCCCGACGTAGACTGGCGTTGAGCGACCCCTCCTCTCTCCGAACGCCGGTGAGCCTCTCGGTCTACCCTCGATTCTCCCATTCTTCCCCGTTTTCTTCACTGCTCGACCTCACAGAGGCTGTCCTCGTGCACTAGGGCGCAACCTTGACCCCGAGGCCTCGACGGGGGAGCACCCACACCGGGACCGACGTGAACAGAAGCCCCCCCCCCCCCGCGTGATCTACCCGCAGCAAACCCTCCTCGCGCCTCCCTGGACCCCGGAAGACCCCCCAGTGAGTTTCCCCGGTTTTCCTCCTTCATTTTCGGTAGCCATCTAGGCGTAGCACGTGAGGTAGACAAAGGATGGCGAGCGCCGGCGAGCACCGAAGCTCGGCCATGGCGCACCACCGCGGAGAGGGCGGCCGCCGGTAGCCGAGCCGGGCCAAGCGAGCCCCGGCCGTCCGATCTCACGCCAATGCGTGTGATTAGATCGGCGCACCGGTTCACCGTTTTTAAAATCAGCACCATCCGATCCGGGACCAACGACCAGGATTAGAAGCCAGATACCCCTTCGCGGTTTTTAAATTCCAGATGCCCGATCTAAATCCACCGGCCTCGGTTAAATCCCCCATTTCCCGCCGGCTGGTTTGCGCCCAAGTCCCTGGGGTTTTTCGGTTTAATGCGAGCAGACCCCAGATCTTTGTGGGATGGCCCCTCTGCTCTCTGGAAATTGAGAATTTTAGTGTAGGAGTGCTTCTAGGTCCCTAGAATGACTGGGTTTTTCAAAGGAACCCCCTCTATATTCCATTTTGACCCCTAGACAAATCTGGATGCCCCCCTTGCTGCCCTGTGTTAGTGATTAGGTTCCTGTACTTATGTGTTTTAGCATTTTAACACCCTGAAAAATCTGGAAATTCATATAGATACTCCTGAACCATGCTGAATTTGCACAAAACCTCCTAAACCATGCTGAAATCCTATAAAACACCTTGTAAACTGTTGAAATAAATATTTTAACCACTAAAACATGCTGTAATTTAGCAATAAGCCCCAGCCCACGCTGTTTTCATAATTCTAGTCCTAATTCAAGGCTGAATATATATAATAACACTTTAGCCAATGTTACTTGGGGTATTTTAACCCACATGCCATGCTGTGATCACCAAAACACCCCTGCCATTTTCTGTTTTTGCAATCTTAGCCCCTAAATAGTTCTGAGTGTATGCACAATTTCATTTAGCTGTTGTTTTATTTACAATGACAACCCTGCCCAAGTGTTAAATGGATAGGACACCCTCCCACTTACTAAAAATCAAACCTAGGACCCAAATATATCCCTGGCTTTTGCAAAAACACACTCCCATGAATATATACACATGCTGAACCGGGGATCATGATTTACTTTTGTGCTTTGATGAATATCATGATAGAATGTTGTGTAGCTTTACTTACTTGCTCTCTGTTATTTTCCTTTCCCCTGCTATATCATGGACAAATCAGCCCCCGAGCCGACATTGGACCTGCAAGCCCAAGACTTCGACGACCCTGAGCTTCAGCACATCTCGAGAGGCAAGTGCCCTTGACCATATTTCTCCATTTTTAGGATTTTAGTTAGAAATGCATGCTTGAGGTCTTAATTTTGAATCCCATGTGTTGGTTGTTTACTAGAATTTCCAAAACTTGCCTTGTAGCCGGAATGGGTAGATTAGGGTTTACATTTTATGTTATTATTGTCATGCTTAGCCCTGCTTAGATGTCGGGACAGGAGTTATTACATTTAAATTCAAAATATCATGATGATTGTGATGATGTGGTGATGTATGTGGTGTATGAGGAGGGTAGAATAGGGATCTAGCAGGCAGGTGGGTTACGGTGGGTGCCGAGTGCACGAGACTCGGGTTTGTGGTTAGTTAGCCTGCGTAGATTCTAAGGACCGGTTCGTGAGACCCGTCAACTTGCTTATACCGTGCCACCATAAGAATTGTTATGGGGGCAGTGTGGCCAATTAAGTTGTTCCTACCTTTCGTTGTGTACACCATAGAGATGTGTGAGTGGCGCAAGAGGGGGCTTCTACGGCAGAGGTTTCAGAGTGCCGCAGCGGTGAAACCTTAGCGGGTGTGCACGGGTTGGGTAGTGCAATGTAAAGGCCTTGCCGTGTACTCCTGGACACACACCATAGGGAGTGTGAGATGGCGGAAAGGAGTTTCTTGAGTCGCCGACGGGCGATGAAAACACGACTTGTGGGTAAAGGGTACAAACTCTGCAGAGTCAAAACTGTCTAGACAGCCGTGCTCACGGTCAAGAGTGGGCTGGTAACTCTCTCATGATTAGCGTGGGTTGGTTGGTGTGGTTTGGGATGGTGGTTGGGATTAAGATTTACAGTGATAGTGGAGATCACTTGGAGGTATGTTTGGGTTGGGCGGGGATGTCTCTAAACAAATAGGACGCTTAATAAAACTAAGGAATAGGTTGCGTAGTGCAAGAGTCGTATCTAGCCTTCCATGCTTCTTGCCTCATCATGCATAAAACTTTCCCACACTTGCTGAGTACATTATGTACTCAGACGTTTGCCTCTTTTCTTTTCCATGCTGCTCAGGACCCGAGGAGGCTGCTGAGGATGACGTGGAGGATGGCTTCGACCCCGACGCGTAGTTCTAGGCTGGCGTACCGCCGGACGGCGCCTGTGGATGCCCTACTTAGATTTCCGATGTCATGATGTACTCTTCTTTTGAGCCTATGAGGCATTTTATGTACTCGGATGATGTATTCGCCGCACTTGGCTTAATTAATTAATGATACATTTGCTCTTCATTTTTCCGCGTGTGATGTGACACGATCCTGGCACACGCGGGAGAACGCTTGGTGTCTATTGCAGGTACCGGGCGTGACAACAACAGTTTGCATTTCCATTGTGTTGCCCTCATTTGAAATTTGAGTTGAACAAATTTTGTTCCAAAATCTGAATTTAACTTTCTCACACCCATGAGAACTTCCCACCTTAGGTTCAAGTATGCAAATAAACATGTGCTTGTGTCGAGAGAGATCTCATGTGTATCAACACATATGCAAAAGTTTAAACAAGTCCTATTTTTCATACACATGAAATCAAATGCTTGATCAAACTTGAGTTTCTTTGTATTCATATTTTTGGGACCTTTACACTTTCCTCTGCCTCTCATTGGAACACATGAAAACCATCATAAATATGTTTTTACGACGATATTGAATGAATAAAAACTGAGTAATGTAACCTATGGGTCACCTGTTTCGAACCGTAACTTGTCACTTGCGCTATGCACGTGACACGTGTAGGTCCGGAATTGTCCCTTTTTTGGACAGCCTCAGAGTGACTGAGAGACCTTGCTAATGGCAAGATGCAAGATGTCTGGATCCTCATGAAGTTTCGGTTGCATAGCCCTTATGTTCTCTGTTGCACCATTTCGGGCGTGCAGCTGGAGAACTGCGGGGTTATGCTGCCAAAATTTTATCAGGATCCGGACTCCGCGTCTCGTTGTAAGCAGACTCTCTCGGTCACTCTTGGGTGGGTTTAGGACACATCCTTCCTAATAGAGATGTAGACACGTGATTTCTGATGTTGCTGAATTTGGTTTGTAGGTTCAAATATAGGTGAAGACTGTAGTTGGATGTATACTGGTTAGAAAAAGAATGGAAGTCACTCAAATGAGTGGGTGACCAAGACTACGGCTTTTATGGACCGTGCTTTTTCGTTAGCCAAGATAAATAAGGTGTGGTGTCCATATAGCAGATTCCAGAATATGAGGTGTTTGGATAAGAGAACCCTTGTATTTGTAGGAGAAGTATGGGGAAGAGGCGGTGAAGATTCACGGTCAATATTACGATTAGCGGAACCACCAATCGATGCGAACGCTATATATGCGAGTGGTGGCGATAAAGCGCATGGTCGGTGAGATGCTACCTGTTTTTCTTTCTGTCAATTCGACTTATATTATCTTACTCTTAATCTTTCTATCTTGATGATATATATATCAAGGAGTCACATTGTAATAATTGGAATATCTATAAAACACCATTTATCTATGAACTGTTTGTGAAGAAATGAATTGCCATGTGTGTTGCACCATCCTCACTCTGAGGTAACATGTGCATGAGATGTTGCAATGAGTCCAAGGTGTATTGTATCATAGTGTGTATATACCCATCTTTTGCTATGTTACCGGTTCAATTTTTGCTACAGATACTGTGAGAGATAATCTAATAGTGACCTATCCAATATTTAACTTATGTTACACATGGATATAACTTTAAGGCATGACACTGATGTGCTTTATTCGTAAGAATCATCCACGCCAGTTCATTATGTCATTCACCAAATATTTAAGTACTGTTTGCTGAATAACAGCTTCCTAATGTTGCCAAATATCTATTTAAGCACTTATGTTTGTACGTGAGGCAAATTTGACGCAAGATGTATTGGGAGTAACATACCTTTCACACCTTTGTGACAAACTATAAATTAACAACAAAAGTTATGATTGATTCAATACAGAAAACATATTATTTTCGTCGGCTACTAGTATTTTCATGGGCCCCCACGAAAATACATTTAATTTCGTGAGCTGAAATTTAGCACACTAAAATACACGCTAATTTCGTGGGTTAGAACACAAGCACACGAAAATAAACTCTAATTTCGTGGGTTAGAACACAAGCACACGAAAATAAACTCTAATTTAGTGGGTCAGAAAAAAGCACATGAAAATATTGAGTAATTTCGTGGGTTAGAAAATAGGCACACAAAAATACAAGATAATTTCGTGGGTTAGATGTAAAGCACACGAAAATGTAATAGGGTTCGGTCGGTTCCGAAAGGAAACTAGGGTTATTTTCGTGGGCTATGTAGGACTCATGAAAAAAATGTGGCTGTTACTTTCATGGGTTACTGGTGGCGCACGAAAATAATGGATAATTTCGTGGGTTAGACAAAGCACAGGAAAACACTTAGGGTTTGTCGGTTGGACAAACACGGCTATTTTCGTGAGCCAGTTAGGGGCGCACGAAAATAGGGGCAACTAATGTTGTGGGTTTTTGGCAGGCACACGAAATTAAGCGCGGGGTTCGTCGGTTTCCGACAGGCACACGAAACTAGGTTGATTTTCATCGGCCAGCGCGCAGCGCACGAAAATACGGGTACCTCAGTTTGTTGGCTTCGAACAGGCACACGAAACTAGAACGATTTTCGTCGGCTTCGGACAGGCTAACGAAAATAGTTCTTTATACCCAGCCACATGCGCCCATCGGTTTTCATTCTCTCTCTCGCCGCCCACGCCGAGCTGCCGCCGCCCCATTCGCTGCGCTGCCCCGGCCCGCGCCCAGCTTCCGTTGCCTCAACTTGCTCGGTCTGCGCCGCCCCGCCCGTGCCCTGCTGCCACCGCCGCCACTTGCTCGGTCTGCGCCGCCCCGGCCGCGCCCAGCTGCCGCTGCCGCCACTGCCTCGCCCGGCGCCGCCCCGGCCCGCGCCAAGCTGCCGCCACCGCCACTGCCTCGGCCTGTGCTGCCCGGCTCTCGCCCAGCCATGGCCTTCTCTCCCAGGTCCGGACGCGCTGCTGCCACCTCGGCACGTTCGGCCGGCCGCTCCGAACGACGCAGCCAGGCGACCGGCGCCGCCTCCCCCGTCGCTTGGCATAGACCGGCCCAGCCTCGCCCCTCCTGGCGCAGCACCTCCTTCTATGGCCCTCCGCCGCGCCGCCGCTCCACCCACTGGCAGCTTATTTATGTCGGCCCCGAAGGCTGCTGCTCGGCTTGATCAGACACCGAAAGCCAAGCCTTCTCGCTCCGGCCCCAACTCTTATAAAAGGTAGTCTATAATTAATCTCCATAATTTCTTAGTGTACTTTTCATATCCGTATTAGACCTTAATATATAGATTGTGGTTGTTTATTTGTTTTGGATTGGATGTACAAGGCGCCAATGCTACGATTGGATGTCTGGACAATGCTGCCCGTGTCGGTCTGCTCTAAACGCGCGAATGCTAGGTTACCGCTCACTATAATATCTAAAGCTAACCGATATTTTGTTCCCGTAGACGCTAACCAAAATAGAAAGTGCAACCGATTACCGTCAAACCATATTGTAGTCGTTTGGCATAAAAAGAACGTGCATTTGGATTGAAGCTATGATTTGGACATGTGTTGAGGCCATGTGTTAAGCTACTGCATTTTCATGGCAACGTTGGCTAAAACATGCCCCCTAGTCCTTAATGAATAGACTGATCAAGTTTTTTCTAGATGACATTTCGTGTGTGAGATCGTAGTTGTCATGTAAACGGGCACTTAGTTGATGTAATTTTTGAGTAATGCAATCCGGTGGAGGAAAGCGTCACGGGGAGGTGAACTTACTCCTCTTATATTCATATATTCACATACTTCAATTTTTCCAAGTGTCACCTTATAATTATGACATATCACTATTGCAAGTATTCGATGTTCAATGGTGTCATGAACGCCGATGTGGTTCTCTCGCAGTCACGGTCAACACAGAGCGGACAGAGTTCTTCTCGGCGTACTCATACAGAAAATGAGTCCAGGTTAAATCAAATGAAGGAGGAGCAGGCTGCATTGAGAGACCACTTGAGGCTTCAAGAAGACCGCATGAAACGATAGGACGAGTTTATAAAAGCACAAAATGACTATTTCTTGAATCTGGCGACGTGGCACCAAGCGATGCAGGTACATTAATGTAAGAGTTTAAATATTTATTTTAACCAAGAGATGCATGTCTATTTATAGTAGAATGAAGCTAAACATTTTAAAATGATTTTAGGGGTACTTTTCTCAGCTTGGACTACCTGCCGCCATGCCACCGCTACAGCAGCCCCCGCAGCTACCTATGTCTTCACCGCTACCGGTGCCTGCACAACCTCTTTCGTTGGAACACGGGTATATATTATCGTTATGTTCTCTTTCGTTTTTATAAACTGTTAGTATACTTGTAACATGTATCATTGTTTATCTAGGGATTGCTCTTAAGAGCACAAAACTTTCAAAGTCCTCTTGTTATAAATTTGCAAGCATCTTCTTCAGGAGGACAGGGTGGAGGGGATGACTTTATCGATCAATTCTTCGCTCCTGGTAGTAGCAATTAAGTAAGTTGATCATAACTTCTAAAAGAACACTCCAAAGTTTCATGTTTTCATTTGCGTCATATATTATGTATCTTATTTTCAAATTGAGCTCGTGTATAATATGTCATAGAAACAAATTTGTTGTTGCTTTTTATTTGAATCTATTAGTTATGTACTTCACTTTGGCTTGATACAGAAAAACGGCGAGCAAAAGGGTGTCGGAGCAATTTGTTGGTTTGTTAGAAAGCTCAATGTGACCATGTGATAAGATTTGCTTTGACAAAATGTTGTATGGACCATGTGACGTGTTTGTGTTCGTTTATGTTATATTGTGTGTGGATCTAAATACCGTTTGGACTATGTAATGGATGTTATAATGTTTAAATTAGTTTATTGCATTTCTTATGAAGTGTGATCTGTGTGTTTGAGTGATAATTTATTATTTTATGTGCTTGGAACTGAAGAATATGCATGAATTGGGACTGTAATCTCATATATTTTCGTGGGTCAAGAAGTGCCCACGAAAGTAGTGCCATATCATTTTCGTGGGCCAAATATCGGCCACAAAAATAACCTGCCATTATTTTCGTGGGCCAACATGTGACCCACGAAAATAGTCGGGCATTATTTTCGTGGGTCATTATTTGGCCCACGAAAATAGCCGGGCATTATTTTCGTGGGCCACATGTCGCCCCACGAAAATAACCAGGCAGTATTTTCGTGGGCCACATTTTGGCCCACGAATATATATATATATATATATATATATATATATATATATATATATATATATATATTCGTGGGTCACTTTTGGCCAATAAAAATAGGCTTATTTTCGTGAGCCGCCGACGAAATTAAATTTATTTTCGACTAGTTATTTTCATAGGTTCTCCTGTAGTGAAGTAATTTGAAAATGGCATCTGTGTTATTTTTATTACAATTAATGACCTAGTATTGTACTTGAAACATGCAAAACAGCACGGAATGGTAAGTTATTAATTCAATGGCCTTTTTATAAGAATTGCTTACAGTCCTGCATTTTCGCAGACCGGTCACTGTTAAGACTTGTCAACAGCGAGTAGTTCATATTTCTTTAAAATATGTTAGTAAGCATGGATACGGTGTTCTAAAGACGCGTAAAAGCTTTTGAGTGTTGCGTAAAAGAGATGTTCCATGATACTGGTAGAAAAATCACAGGGTTCTCTTGAAATCACTGTGTAGAGCTGAAAAAGGGAGAAAAAAGAGCTGTTGTGTTGTGTTGACAAGGGGGCTATGTGACGTAAAACAAAAAATTATAGGGGTATCTAACTCTAGATCCTTATTTGATGAGTTTAGAAATGCAGTTTCATATCAACAGTAACATATGGTAGCAAAGCTATGGCACCCTAAAAGAGTTTACATTGCAGAGAAATAGGATCTTAACATCACCAAATATAGACTAGAATAATACTGTTAGTGCATTCATAGATTAACATCACCAAATACACAGACTAAAACAAAATTGTTGTTGCATTCATTGCATCGCCAAATACAGACTAGAACAAAACTGTTGTTGCATTCATTGCTTCAAATGACATGAACTTGTTTTTAAAAATATAGGGATAGTTGAAGTGGTGTTATTATGTATAGGAGAGAGAACTATTCCTTGTAATGATGTTGGGTTCAAGGTTGTTATGAGCATGAAATTACTAAAATAAAATCAAATATATACTTGAGGGGCTAGTAGAGTCTGCAACTATTTGCATATATCACTGATTTAGTTGCTGCCCTATATATAGAAGTGCTTGAGAATTCTGTTTCTAGAAAAACTTCAAAACTATTAATTAATACAAATAAACATCCACATAGTTGTTTTTAGTACAACATTCAGATGATGTTTTGTGTTAGAGGATCCAAATTTTATGGCAATGCGCGGAGATGGATCTTAAATTTGCCATGGTGGCCCTCCATCGGCCCATGAAGCTTCTTATCTATGTTAGATACATGTTATCTTATCATACCTAAATTTTGAAGCATTCCGGATAACACCAAATTTTCCAAAAAAAAATCCAAAGGGATTAGCCTTTGCTTTTTACTAAAAACGGCAATTTCAATCAAAACTCGTTGTTAATTTATTTTTCTCCACCGTGAAGCTTCTTTTCTTTGTCAGATACGTGTTACATTGTCATACCAAAATTTTAATATGTTTCAGAAAAATTCAAATTTTCCATAAACATCCAAAGTAGTTAGCCTGTTTTTACCAAAAACGGTAATTTTCATCAAAACTTGTCGTAAATTCGTTTTTCTCGCCCGTGAACCTTACTTTTTAGATGCGTGTTACTTTGTCATACCTAAATTTTGAAGCATTTTGAAAAAAATCAAATTTTTCAAAAAAATTGAAAGATGTTAGCCTTTGCTTTTTATCAAAAACAACATTTTCTATCAAAACTAACTGTAAATTCGTTTTTGTCGCTCATGAAGCATCTTTTCTTTGTTAGATACGTGTTACCTTATCATAACTAAATTTTGAAGCATTCCGGAAAATATAAAATTTTCCAAATAAAATTCAAATGGGTTAGCCTTTGGTTTTTACTGAAAACACCAATTTCCATCAAAACTTGTCGTTGGTTCATTTCTCTCGCCCAAGAACCTTCTTTTCTTTTCAGATATGTGTTACCTTGTCATATCTAAATTTTGAGACATTTTAGAAAACATCAAATTTTCCAAAAAACCCAAATGTGTTAGCCTTTGCTTTTTACCAAAAACTACACTTTTCATCAAAACTTGCTGTAAATTCGTTTTTCTCGCCCCTGAAGCATCTTTTCTTTGTCAGATACGTGTTATCTTGTCATAACAAAATTTTAATGCAATTCGGAAAATTTTAAATTTTCCACAAACATCCAAAGGGGTTAGCCTTTATTCTTTACCAAAAACAGCAATTTATATCAAAAATTACCGTAAATTCATTTTTCTCGCCCTTGAACCTTCTTTTCTTCGTAAGATACGTGTTACCTTGTCATACCTAAATTTTGATGCATTTAAGAAAATATCAAATTTTCTAAAAAAAAACCAAAGTATTAGCCTTTGCTTTTTACCAAAAACTGTACTTTCCATTCTTTCTTGTGAAGCTTCTTTTCTTTATGAGATACATATTATCTTGTCATAACTAAATTTTGAAGCATTCTAGAAAACATCAAATTTTTCAAAAAAAATCCAAAAGGATAGTCTTTGTCTTTTTACCAAAAACGGCAACTTCCATCAAAACTCACAGTAAATTTGTTTTTTCTGCCCGTGAAGCTTCTTTTCTTTGTCAGATACGTGTTACCTTGTCATACATAAATTTTAAAGCATTTTGGAAAACATCAAAACATCCACAAATATCCAAAAGTGTAGCCTTTGCTTTTTAACAAAAACGGTAATTTCCATTAAAACTCGCCGTAAAATTCGTTTTTCTCGCCCGTGAAGCTTCTTATCCGTTTCAGATACGAGTTATCTTTTCATACCTAAATTTTGAAGCATTTCGGAAAACATCAAATTTTCCAAAAAATCCAAAGGTGTTAACCTTTGCTTTTTACCAAAAATTGCACTTTCTATCAAAACTCACCATAAATTCGTTTTTCTTGTCCGTGAAGCTTCTTCTATTTGTCAAATACATGTTATCTTGGTATACCTAAATTGTGAAGCATTCCAGAAAACACCTACTTTTGTAAAAAACATCCAAAGGGGTTAGCCTTTGCTTTTTACTAAAAACGGCGATTTCAATCAAAACTCGCCATAATTTCATTTTTCTCACCCGAGAACCTTATTTTATTTGTCTGATACGAGTTACCTTGTCATACCTAAATTTTAAAGCATGTCGGAAAACATCAAATTTTCCAAAAAAAATCGAAAAGGGTAGCCCTTGCTTTTTACCAAAAACGGCATTTTCCATCAAAACTCGCTGTAAATTCGTTTTTCTCGCCCATGAAGCTTCTTTTCTTTGTCAGATATGTGTTACCTTGCCATAACTAAATTTTGAAGCATTCCGGAAAACATCAAATTTTCCAAAAAAAATCCTACGGAGTTCGCCTTTGCTTTTTACCAAAAACTGCAATTTCCGTCACACTTCGTCATAAATTAGTTTTTCTTGCACATGAACCTTCTTTTCTTTGTAAGATACATGTACCTTGTCATATCCAATTTTGAAGCATTTTGAAAAACATCAAGTTTTCCAAAAAGAAAATCTAAAGGGCTTAGCCTTTGCTTTTTATCAAAAACAGCAATTTTCTATCAAAGCTCGTCATAAATCTGTTTTTCTCGCCCATGAACCACCTTTTCTTTATCGGATACATATTACCTTATCATATCGAAATTTTAAAGCAATTCAGAAAACATCATTTTTTCACAATATCCAAAGGTTAGCCTTTGCCTTTTACCAAAAAAGGGCAATTTCTATCAAAACTCACCGTAAATTCATATCTCGCCAGTAAAGCTTCTTACCTGTGTGAGATACTTGTTACCTTGTCATACCTAAATTTTGAAGTATTTTGGAAAACATTAAATTTTCCAAAAAAATTCGAAGGGTTTAACCTTTGTTTTTTTACCAAAAACTGCACTTTACATTAAAACTCGTCGTAAATTCGTTATTCTCACCTGTGAAGCTTCTTTTCATTGATAGAAACATGTTATCTTGTCATACATAAATTTTGAAGTATTATGGAAAACATCAAATTTTTCAAAAAAAAACTCCAAAGGGGTCAGTCTATGCTTTTTACTAAAAACGGTAATTTTCATCAAAAACTCACCGTAAATTAATTTTTCTCGCCTGTGAACCTTCTCTTCTTTTCATGATACGAGGTAACTTGTCATACCTAAATTTTGAAGCATTTCGAAAAACATCAGATTTCTAAAAAAATACAAAGGGTTAGCCTTTGCTTTTTACTAAAAATGACAATTTTCATCAAAACTCACCGTAAATTCGTTTTTCTCGCACCTGAAGCTTCTTATCTGCGTCAGATACGTGTTATCTTGTCATACCTAAATTTTGCAGCATTTTAGAAATATTAAATTTTTCTAAAAAATCAAAAGGACTTAGCCTTTACTTTTTACCAAAAACGGCAATTTCTATCAAAACTCGTCGTAAATTCGTTTTTCTCGCCCGTGAACCTTCTTTTCTTTATCAAATATGTGTTACCTTATCATACTTAAATTTTAAAGCAATTTAGAAAACACCAATTTTCCACAAAAATCCAAAGGTTAGCCTTTGCTTTTTATCAAAAACGGAATTTATATAAAAACTCACCGTAAATTCGTTTTTCTCGCCCGTGCAACTTCATGTCTGTGTCAGATACGTGTTACCTTGTCATACCTAAATTTTGAAGCATTTCGAAAAACATAACATTTTTCAAAAAAAAATCTAAAGGGTAAGCCTTTGCTTTTTACCAATAATGGCAATTTATATCAAAACTCGTTGTAAATTTATTTTTCTCGCCCGTGAACCTTCTTTTCTTTGTGTGATCCGAGTTACCTTGTCATAACTAAATTTTGAAGCATTTCGGAAAACATCAGGCTTTCCAAAAAAATCCAATGCCTTTGCTTTTACAAAAATCTTCAGTTTTCATCAAAACTCTCCGTAAATTTGTTTTTCTTACCCGTGAAGCTTCTTATCTGCGTCAGATATGTCTTACCTTGTCATACCTAAATTTTGAAGCATTTCAGAAAACATCACATTTTCTAAAAAATCCAAAGGTGTTAGCTTTTGCTTTTTACCAAAAACTGCACTTTGCATCAAAACTCATCGTAAATTCATTTCTATTTCTCCTAAAGCTTCTCTTCTTTGTCAGCTACATGTTATCTTGTCGTACCTATGTTTTGAAGCATTCTGGAAAAAAAATCAAATTTTCCAAAAAATATCCAAAAGGGTAGCCTTTGCTTTTTACCAAAAACGGCTCTTTCCATCAAAACTCACTTTTATTTATTTTTTTTGCCCGTGAAGCTTATTTTCTTTCTCAGATACATGTTACCTTGTCATACCTAAATTTTGAAGTATTTTGAAAAATATCAAAATTTCCACAAAGATCCAAAAGGATAGCCTTTACTTTTTACCAAAAACAGCAATTTCTATTAGAATTCACCGTAAATTTGTTTTTCTCACCCGTGAAGCTTCTTATCCGTTTCAGATACGGGTTATCTTATCATGACTAAATTTTGAATCATTTCGGAAAACATCAAATTTTCCAAAAAAATCTAAAGTTGTTAGCCTTTGCTTTTTACCAAAAACGGCACTTTCCATCAAAACTCGTCATAAATTCATTTTTTTCTCGCCTGTAAAGGTTCTTTTCTTTATCAAATACATGTTATCTTGTCATCCTAAATTTTGAAGCAATCTGGAAAACACCAAATTTTCTAAAAAAACCAAAGGGGTTGGCCTTTGCTTTTTACTAAAAACAGCAATTTCAATCAAAACTCGATGTTAATTCGATTTTCTCTAGCGTAAAGCTTCTTTTCTTTGTCAGATACGTGTTAACTTATCATACTAAAATTTTAACGCAATTTGGGAAAATTCAAATTTTTCACAAACATTCAAAGGGGTTAGCCTTTGTTTTTTACCAAAAAACAGCAATTTCCATCAAAACTAATCGTAAATTCTTTTTTCTTGCTCGCGAACCTTCTTTCCTTTGTCAGATACGTGTTACTTTGTCATACCTAAATTTTAAAACATTTTGGAAAACATTAAATTTTCCAAAAAAATCCTAAGATGTTAGCCTTTGCTTTTACCAAAAATAACATTTTTCATCAAAACTCACTGTAAATTCGTTTTTCTCACTCATGAGACTTTTTGTCTTTGTCACATACGTGTTACCTTATCATAACGAAATTTTGAAGCATTCAGGAAAACATCAAATTTTCCAAAAAAATTCAAATGGGTTAGCCTTTGGTTTTTACCAAAAACAGCAATTTCCATCAAAACTTGTCGTTTATTCATTTCTCTCACCCTAGAACCTTCTTTTATTTTCAGATATGTGTTACCTTGTCATACCTAAATTTTGAAACATTTTGGAAAACATCAAATTTTCCAAAAAATCCAAATGTGTTAGCCTTTGCTTTTTACCATAAATTGCACTTTCCATCAAAACTCGCTATAAATTTGTTTTTCTCGCCCGTGAAGCATCTTTTCTTCGTCAGATACGTGTTATCTTTCATACCTAAATTTTAATGAAATTCAGAAAATTTCAAATTTTCCACAAACATCCAAAGGGGTTAGACTTTATTTTTTACCAAAACGGCAATTTTTATCAAAAATTGCCATACATTCATTTTTCTTTCTCATGAAGCTTCTTTTATTTATGAGATTCATGTTATCTTGTCATAACTAAATTGTGAAGCATTTTATAAAACATCAAATTTTCCAAAAAAATCCAAAAGGATAGTCTTTGTGTTTTATCAAAAACGGCATTTTCCATCAAAACTCTCTGTAAATTCGTTTTTTCTGCCCGTGAAGCTTCTTTTCTTTGTTAGATACATGTTACCTTGTCATACCTAAATTTTGAAGCATTTCGGAAAACATCAAAATTTTCACAAAAATCCAAAATGGTAGCATTTGCTTTTTAACGAAATTGGCAATTTCCATTAAAACTCATCATAAATTTGTTTTTCTCGCCTGTGAATCTTCTTATCGGTTTCAGATATGGGTTACCTTGTCATAGCTAAATTTTGAAGCATTTCAGAAAACATTAAATTTTCCAAAAAAATTCAAAGGAGTTAGCCTTTGCTTTTTACCAAAAACTGCACTTTCCATTGAAACTCGCCATAAATTCATTTTCCTCCCCCTGAAGCTTCTTCTCTTTTTCAAATAGATGTTATCTTGTCATATCTAAATTTTGAAGCATTCCAGAAAACACCTAATTTTTCAAAAAAATCCAAAGGGGTTAGCCTTTGCTTTTTCCTAAAAACAGCAATTTCAATAAAAACTCACCATAAATTCATTTTTATCTTCCGTGAACCTTTTTTTCTTTTTCTGATACGAGTTACCTTGTCATACAATTTTGTAGCATTTCGGAAAACATCGAATTTTTTAAAAAAAATCCAAAAGTGTTAGCCTTTGCTTTTACCAAAAAACGGCAATTTCCATCAAAACTCGTCATAAATTAATTTCTCTCGTCCGTGATCCTTCTTTTCTTTTTCAGATAAATGTAACCTTGTCATACCTAAATTTTGAAGCATTCCGGAAAATACCAAATTTTCAAAAAAAAATTCCAGAGGGGTTAGCCTTTGCTTTTTGCTAAATACGATAATTTCAATCAAAACTTGTTGTTAATTCGTTTTTCTCTACCGTGAAGCTTCTTTTCTTTGTCAGATACGTGTTACCTTGTCATACCAAAATTTTAATGTAATTTAGAAAAATTCAAATTTTCCACAAACATCCAAAGGGGTTAGCCTTTGTTTTTACCAAAACGGCAATTTCCATCAAAACTTGCCGTAAATTCGTTTTCCCCGCCCATATGAACCTTCTTTTCTATACGTGTTACTCTGTCATACCTAAATTTTGAAACATTTCAGAAAACATCAAATTTTCCAAAAAAAAAGTTTCTAAGATGTTAGCCTTTGTTTTTTACCAAATATAACATTTTCCATCAAAACTTACTGTGAATTTGTATTTCTCGCTCATGAAACTTCTTTTCTTTGTCACATACGTGTTACCTTAACATAACTAAATTTTGAAGCATTCCGGAAAACATCAAATTTTCCAAAAAAGTCCAAATGGGTTAGCCTTTGTTTTTTACCAAAAAAGCAATTTTCATCAAAACTTGTCGTTGATTCATTTCTCTCGCCTGAGAACCTTCTTTTGTTTTCAGATATGTGTTACCTTGTCATACCTAAATTTTGAAGCATTTCGGAAAACATCAAATTTTCTAAAAAAATCCAAATGTGTTAGCCTTTGCTTTTTACCAAAAACTGCACTTTCCATCAAAACTCACTGTAAAATCGTTTTTCTTTCTTGTGATGCTCCTTTTCTTTATGAGATACATGTTATCTTGTCATAACTAAATTTTGAAATATTTCAGAAAACATCAAATTTTCCAAAAAAATCCAAAAGGATAGTCTTTGTTTTTTTAATAAAAACGGCATTTTCCATCAAAACTCACCGTAACTTCATTTTTATTTCTCGTGAAGCTTCTTTTCTTTATGAGATACATGTTACCTTATCATAACTAAATTTCGAAGCATTCCGGAAAATATCAAATTTTCCAAAAAAAAATCCAAATGGGTTAGCCTTTGGTTTTTACCAAATACAACAATTTCCATCAAAACTTGTCGTTGATTAATTTCTCTCACCCGAGAACCTTATTTTCTTTTCAGATATGTTACCTTGTCATACCTAAATTTTGAAGCATTTTGGAAAACATAATTTTTCCAAAAATAAAATCAAAGGTGTTAGCCTTTGCTTTTACCAAAAATTGCACTTTCCATCAAAACACGCTGTAAATTCGTTTTTCTCGCATGTGAAGCTTCTTTTCTTTGTTAGATATGTGTTATCTTGTCATACCTAAATTTTAATGCAATTAAAAAAATTTCAAATTTTCCACAAACATGGTTTAGCCTTTATTTTTTACCAAAAACAATAATTTTCATCAAAACTTGCTGTAAATTCGTTTTTCTTGCCCGTGAACCTTCTTTTCTTTATCATATACGTGTTACATTGTCATACCTAAATTTTGAAGCATTTCAGAAAATATTAAATTTTCCAAAAAAATCTAAAGGTGTTAGCCTTTGCTTTTTACTAGAAACTGCACTTTGCATCAAAACTCACCGTTAATTCGTTTCTATTTCTCGTGAAGCTTCTCTTCGTTGTCAGCTACATGTTATCTTGTTGTACCTAAATTTTGAAGCATTCCAAAAAAATCAAATTTTCCAAAAAATATCCAAAAGGTAGCCTTTGCTTTTTACCAAAAACGGCTCTTTCCATCAAAACTCACTGCAAATTAATTTTTTTTGCCCGTGAAGCTTATTTTCTTTCTCAGATATGTGTTACCTTGTCATACCTAAATTTTGAAGCATTTTGAAAAAATATCAAAATTTCGATAAAGATCCAAAAGGATAGCCTTTGTTTTTTTACCAAAAATAGCAATTTCTATTAAAACTCACCGTAAATTCGTTTTTCTCGCCTGTGAAGCTTCTTATTCGTTTCAGATATGGGTTATCTTGTCATGCCTAAATTTTGAAGCATTTCGGAAGACATCAAAATTTCCAAAAAAACCAAAGTTGTTAGCCTTTGCTTTTTACCAAAAGCTGCACCTTCCATCAAAACTCGCCATAAATTCGTTTTTCTCGCCCCTGAAGCTTCTATTGTTTGTCAAATACATGTTATCTTGTCATACCTAAATTTTGAAGCATTCCGAAAAACACCGAATTTTCAAAAAAAATACAAAGGGTTGGCCTTTGCTTTTTACTAAAAACGGCAATTTCAATCAAAACTCGTTGTTAATTTATTTTTCTCCACCGTAAAGCTTCTTTTCTTTGTCAGAGACGTGTTACCTTATCATACCAAAATTTTAATGCAATTCGGAAAAATTCAAATTTTCCACTAACATCCAAAAAGGATAGTCTTTGTTTTTTTACCAAAAATGACATTTTCCATCAAAACTCACCGTAAATTCGTTTTTCTTTCTCGTGAAGCTTCCTTTCTTTAGGAGATACATGTTACCTTATCATAACTAAATTTTGAAGTATTTCGGAAAATATCAAATTTTCTTAAAAAAACTAAATGGGTTAGCCTTTGGTTTTTTTACCAAATACAGCAATTACCATCAAAACTTGACGTTGATTCATTTCTCTCGCCCGAGAACCTTATTTTCTTTTCAGATTTGTGTTACCTTGTCATACCTAAATTTTGAAGCATTTTGGAAAATATCAAGTTTTCCAAAAAAATCCAAAGGTGTTAGCCTTTACTTGTACCAAAATCTGTAATTTCCATCAAAACACACTGTAAATTCGTTTTTCTCGCCCGTGAAGCTTCTTTTGTTTGTTAGATATGTGTTATCTTGTCATACCTAAATTTTAAGGCAATTCAGAAAAAATTCGAATTTTTCACAAACATGGGTTAGCCTTTATTTTTTTACCAAAAACAATAATTTTTATCAAAACTTGCCGTAAATTCATTTTCTCGCCCGTGAACCTTCTTTTTCTTTGTCAGATACGTGTTACTTTGTCATACCTATATTTTGAAGCATTTTAGAAAACATCAAAATTTCTGAAAATATCCAAAGGTGTCAGCCTTTGCTTTTTATCAAAAACTGCACTTTCCATCAAAACTCACAGTAAATTCGTTCCTATTTCTCGTGAAGCTTCTTTTCTTTGTCAGCTACATGTTATCTTATCGTACCTAAATTTTGAAGCATTCTGGAAAACATCAAATTTTCAAAAAAATCGAAAGTTGTTAGCCTTTGATTTTTACCAGAAAACTGCACTTTTCATCAAAACTCGCCATAAATTAGCTTTTCTCGCCCGTGAAGTTTCTTTTCTTTGTCAAATACATGTTATCTTGTCATACATGAATTTTGAAGCATTCCGGAAAACACCAAATTTTCCAAAAAAATTCAAAGGGGTTGGTGTGACGTTCTCAATTCAGTGGAAAACCACGGAACCGAGAACTGATGCATATGTGTGCCCAAGATGTTCATCACACATATACACATTATCCACAAACCGAGTTTTAGAATATATATATGACCACGAATAACAGAGTTTATTACAATGTCTCATGAGTTATCCTGGCATGTGCATGCATGAACCGGTCCTTAGATCTACAACAAGTAAACCACCATCTCATGCTACCTCATTCACAAACCCAGGCTTGCCTAGATCTCCCTCCGATCCATGTTCATTAACAACATCAGTTTTCTCATTATCATTACGAGTGCAGTTAGCTAGACACATCTATCTCGTTTCCCAATCCCATGGACTCAGCGAAGCTTAAAGCAAAAACCATACCCGACTCATAAACTTGCCTGGCGACAAGGGTGGTTTAACCAAAGCTAGTAAACTCCTTTAAAAGGGTTTCCCATTATGTTTGACTCAGCACACACACCTTTTCGCAAAACAAAACAGTTTTCCCAAAACATAGGATCAATATGGTCAAGGGGCACTTGCCTTGTTCTGGTTGTTCCGGTTGCTCAAAATATTGTTGTTGTAGTCCGTCGTAGGTAGTTTCCTAAGCTTGTCCTTCTATACTTGATCACGCACATACAAGATTTACAGCAATCAATATCATGCACAAACTTTAACTAGATGTGATAATGCTTATGCATGTTAATCCTATGATGCGGTTTAGTTTGTACATGTTCTTGAATGGGTTTTATGATGAACAGAGTTGTAGAGATCAATTATGGACGTGGCGATGATCTTGTCTTTAGATCTAGATCAAACCGATCAACAGGTGATCTGTCCCCGAAAAAGTTTCTATTAGAAAGGAATCGAAGAACAGATGTAAAGAAAACGCGACGATGTCGTAAGGTAGCATTGGAGACCTACCTTACGCTCTTCTGGGTCTCGGGGTCCTTCTCTTAGCAAGACAGATCGTTGGGACTCTCTTCCGGCGATCTTCCTTGACTGAACTCCGACGATGGGTTTACCTCGGCGAGTTGGGGGCTAGGGCTCTAAATCGTCGGCTCAGGAGGTGGAAAAGAAGTTCGTGGTTTTGGCCAAGGGTTCTGGGTTCTATTTATAATCGGGAGAAGAAGAGTCCTAATCTGATTGTATTTCGAATAAGAGTCCTATTTAGATTTTCGTTGAATCTTAACAACTTATCTTTAGTTGATTTGGTGCGGTAACATTGTGTAATTCATGTCGGTTTTCTCTCCATACCGGTATTTCCACGTGTACAGAATCCAAAACCACTCTAGAACTCGTTACTTCTGCGGTGATGAGCTCCGGAAGCTCCACGTGTCCACTGGGGCCTGGTCTCCCCCTTTCCGCAGAGACGAGCTCCGGTTGTGTCGCGTGTCAAGCGAGCGAGACCTCCCTCTCCTTCGGAGGTGAGCTCCGCGTGCGCCACGTATCCTGGCGGTCGAGACCTCCTCTCTATTCGGAGGTGGCTCCGCGCACGCCACATGTCAGTGCCGGATCTTTCCTTTCTTTGGAGGTGGCTCCGGGTGTGCCACATATCCTAACAGCGTCAGACTTCCTTTCTTCTCAGAGACGAGCTCCGAGGTTAACACGTGTCCAACAGTGACGGACCTCCCGGAGATAAGCTCCGGCGGTGACACGTGTCCAATAGAACCGGACCTCTCGGAGGTGAGCTCCGAGGTCGAAACGTATCCCGCATGACTGGTCCTCTGATTTTCGCGGTGACTAGCTCCAAAGGTGACACATGTCCTGCGGCTAGCCTTGCTTCTTCGCAGAGGCTAGCTCCGGGGGCAACACGTGTCCCACGGGGACGGACCTCTCCCCCTTTGCGGGGATGAGCTCTGAAGGCGCCACGTGGCCAGCGGGTCGCAAGAGTTGTCTTCGGCACTCTTGGTAAACTGGATTTTTGCTCTTTTTGGCTATCTTTTTAAATTGTTTCTCTGTCCCCACTTCTTTTTGAAATATTTTCTCTACATGAAGCATGAATACATGCAGAAACCAAAAATGAGGGTGTCACAGTTGGCCTTTGCTTTTTACTAAAATCGGCAATTTCCATTGAAACTCGTCGTAAATTTGTTTTTCTCGCCCATGAACCTTCTTTTCTTTGTCAGATACGTGTTACTTGTCATACCTAAATTTTGAAGCATTTCGGAGAACATCAAATTTTCCAAAAAAAAACCGAAGGGGTTAGCCTTTCCTTTCCACAAAAAACGGCAATACCCATCAAAACTCATCGTAAATTGATTTTTCTTGCCCGTGAACCTTCTTTTCTTTTTCTGATACGAGTTACCTTGTCATACCTAAATTTAGAGGAATTTTGGAAAACATCAAGCCTTTGCTTTTTAACAAAAACGGCAATTTCCATCAAAACTCGCCGTAAATTTGTTTTTCTCACGTTTGAAGCTTCTTTTCTTTGCTAGATACGTGTTATCTTGTCATACCTAAATTTTGAAGCATTTTAGAAACACGTCAAATTTTCCAAAAAAATTAAAAGGGTAGCCTTTGCTTTTTACCAAAATTGGCATTTTCAATTAAAACTCGTCGTAAATTTATTTTTTCGCCCGTGAAACTTCTGTTATTTATTAGATACGTGTTATCCTGTCATACCTAAATTTTGTAGCATTCTGAAAAATATTAAATTTTCCAAAAAAATCTAAAAGGGTTAGCTTTGTTTTTACCAAAAAAGGCAATTTCCATCAAAACTCGCCGTGAATTCGTTTCTCTCGTCCGTGAACCTTCTTTTCTTTTTCACATAAATATAACCTTGTCATACCTAAATTTTGAGTTGTCATGCCTAAAATTTCCATCAAAACTCACCGTAAATTTGTTTTGTCTTGTCATGCCTAAAATTTGAAGCATTTCAGAAAACAGCAAATTTTCCAAAAAAAAATACAAAGTTGTTAGCCTTTGCTTTTTGCCAAAAACTGCACTTTCCATCAAAACTCGCCATAAATTCGTTTTGTCTGCCCTTCGAGCTTCTTTTCTTTGTCAAATGCATTTTATATTGTCATACCTAAATTTTGAAGCATTCCAGAAAACACCAAATTTTCCAAAAAAATCCAAAGGGGTTAGCCTTTACTTTTTACTAAAAACGGCAATTTCAATCAGAACTCGCTTTAACTCGTTTTTTTCCACCGTGACGCTTCTTTTCTTTGTCAGATACGTGTTACCTTGTCATACCGAAATTTTAATGTAATTCAGAAAATTTTAAATTTTTCACAAACATCCAAAGGGGTTATCCTTTGTTTTTTTACCAAAAACGACAATTTCCATCAAAACTTACCGTAAATTCATTTTTCTCGCCCGTCAACCTTTTTTCTTTGTCAGATACGTGTTACTTTGTCATAACTAAATTTTAAAGCATTTAAAAAAAATCAAATTTTCCAGAAAAATCCAAAGATATTAGCCTTTGCATTTTACCAAAAACAGCATTTTCCATCAAAACTCACCGTAAATTCGTTTTTCGCTCATGTAACTTCTTTTCTTTGTCAGATACATGTTACCTTATCATAACTAAATTTTGAAGCATTCCAAAAAACATAAAATTTTGCAAAAAATCTAAATGGGTTAACCTTCGGTTTTTACCAAAAACAGCAATTTCATTCAAAACTTGTCTTTGATTCATTTCTCTCGCCCGAGAACCCTCTTTACTTTTTACCAAAAACGGAAATTTCTTTGTCATATATGTGTTACTTTGTCATACCTAAATTTTAAAGTATTTCAGAAAACATCAAATTTTCCAAAAAAATTCAAAGATGTTAGTCTTTGCTTTTTACCAAAAACAGCATTTTTCATCAAAACGCACAGTCGTGAAGCCATTGATATAACACCTGGCATGGATACCCAGTCCTGCGTGAAGAAGATACCGCGTGAATGATCTTTTTCAATATAATCATATGCTAACCCTTATCTGGAAGTCGTGTGAAATTCGTTTTTCTCGCTCATGAAACTTCTTTTCTTTGTTAAATACGTGTTACCTTATCATAACTAAATTTTGAATCATTCTGGAAAACATCAAATTTTCCAAAAAAAAATCCAAATTGATTAGCCTTTTGTTTTTACCAAAAACGACAATTTCTATCAAAACTTGTCGTTGATTCATTTCTCTCGCTCGAGAACTTTGTTTTCTTTTTAGATATGTGTTACCTTGTCATAACTAAATTTTGAATCATTTCAGAAAAAAAACAAATTTTCCAAAAAAATCCTAAGGTGTTAGCCTTTGTTTTTTTCCAAAAACCGCACTTTCTATCAAAACTCGCTGTAAATTCTTTTTCTCGCCCGTGAAGCATCTTTCATTGTCAGATACATGTTTTCTTGTCATACCTAAATTTTAATGCAATTTTGAAAATTTCAAATTTTCCACAATCATCAAAAGGGGTTAGCCTTTATTTTTTACCAAAATCGGCAATTTTTATCAAGAATTGCCGTAAATTTGTTTTTCTCGCCCGTAAATGTTCTTTTCTTTGTTAGATACTTGTTACCTTGTCATACCTAAATTTTGAAGCATTCTGAAAAACATCAAATTTTCAAAAAAAAAATACAAAGTATTAGCCTTTGCTTTTTACAAAAACTTCACTTTCCATCAAAACTCATCGTAAATTCGTTTTCTTTCTCATGAAGCTTCTTTTCTTTATTAGATTCATGTTATCTTGTCATAACTAAATTTTGAAGCATTCCGGAAAATATAAAATTCCCCCAAAAAATCAAAAGGATAGTCTTTGTTGTTTACCAAAAATGGTAGTTTCCATCAAATTTCTCCGTAAATTTGTTTTTTCCACCCGTGAAGCTTATTTTTTTTGTCAGATATGTGTTACCATATCATACCTAAATTTTGAAGCATTTCGAAAAACATCAAATTTCCATAAAAAATCCAAAAGGGTAGCCTTTGCTTTTCAACAAAAACGGCAATTTCCATTAAAACTCGATGTAAATTTATTTTTCTCGCCCGTGAAGCTTCTTATCTGTTTTAGATAGGGTTACCTTGTCATATCTAGATTTTGAAGCATTTCGAAAAACATTAAATTTTCCAAAAAAATCCAAATGTGTTAGCCTTTGGTTTTACCAAAAGTGCACTTTCCATCAAAACCCGCCATAAATTCATTTTTCTCGCCCGCGAAGCTTTTTCTCTTTGTCAAATACATGTTATCTTGTCATACCTAAATTTTGAAACATTCCGGAAAACACATAATTTTACAAAAAATCCATAGGGGTTAACATTTGCTTTTTACTAAAAATGGCAATTTCAATCAATACTCACCATAAATTTATTTTTCTTGCCCGTGAACCTTATTTTCTTTATCTTATACGAGTAACCTTCTCATACCCTAATTTTGAATCATGTTGGAAACATCAAATTTTCCAAAAAATCCAAGGGTGTTAGCTTTTGCTTTTTACAAAAAATGTAATTTGCATTAAAACTCGTTGTAATTTTTTTTATCGCCTGTGAAGCTTCTTTTCTTTGTCGGATACATGTTACGTTGTCATACATACATTTTTAAGCATTCAGGAAAAAATAAATATTTCCAACAAATCTAAAGGGGTTAGTATTTGCTTTTTACTAAAAACTTCACTTTCCAACAAAACTCACCGCAAATTTTTTTATCTTGCCCGTGAAGATTCTATTCTTTGTTAGATACATGTTATCTTGTCATAGCTAAATTTTGAAGCATTCCGGAAAACATCAAATTTTCCAAAAAAATCCAAAAGGGTAGCCTTTGCTTTTTACGAGAAACGACATTTTCCATCAAAACTCGCAGTAAATTTGTTTATCTTGCCCATGAAGATTCTTTTCTTTGTCTTATTTGTCATACCTAAATTTTGAAGAATTTTGGAAAACATCAAATTTTTTAAAAAAGCAAAGGGGTTAGCCTTTGCTTTTTTAATAAAAACGTCATTTCCATCAAAACTCGCCATAAATTTTTTTCTCGTCCGTGAACGTTCTTTTCTTTGCCAGATACGTGTTATCTTATCATACCTAAATTTTAAAGCATTTCGAAAACATCAAATTTTCTAAAAAAATTCAAAAGGGTAGGCTTTGCTTTTTACCAAAATTGGCGTTTTCAATTAAAACTCGCCATTAATATGTTTTTCACCCGTGAGGCTTCTTTTCTTTGTCTGATACGTGTTATCTTGTCATACCTAAATCTTGAAGCATTCCAGAAAACATCAAATCTTCTAAAAAAATCCAAAAGGGTTAGCATTTGTTTTTTACCAAAAAAGGTAATTTATATCAAAACTCGACGTAAATTCGTTTCTCTCGCCCATGGACCTTCTTTTCTTTTCCAAATAAATATAACCCTGTCATACCTAAATTTTGAAGTATTCAGGAAAACACCAAATTTTGTAAAAAAATCTAAAGGGGTTAGCCTTTGCTTTTTACTAAAAATGGAAATTTGAATCAAAACTCACTGTTAATTCGTTTTTCTCCACCCTAATGCTTCTTTTCTTTGTCTGATTTGTGTTACCTTCTCATACCAAAATTTTAATGCAATTCGGAAAGATTCAAATTTTTCACAAACATCCAAAGGGGTTAGCGTTTGTTTTTTAGTAAAAACGGCAATTTCCATCAAAACTTGTCGTAAATTCGTTTTTCTCGCCCATGAACCTTCTTTTCTTTGTCAGATGCGTGTTACTTTGTCATACCTAAATTTTATAGCATTTCAGGACACATCAAATTTTCCAAAAAAATACAAAGATCTTAGCCTTTGCTTTCTACTAGAAACAATATTTTTCTATCAAAACTCACCGTAAATTCTTTTTTCTCGCTCAAGAAACTTCTTTTCTTTGTCAGATACGTGTTACCTTATCATAACTAAATTTTGAAGCATTCCGAAAAACATCAAATTTTACAAAAAAATCTTAATGGGTTAGCCTTTGGTTTTTACCAAAAACAGCAATTTCCATCAAAACTTGTCGTTGATTTATTTATCTCGCCCAAGAAACTTTTTTTCTTTTCAGATATGTGTTATCTTATCATACCTAAATTTTGAAGCATTTCGAAAAACATCAAATTTTCCAAAAAAAATCAAAGGTGTTAGCCTTTGCTTTTTTACCAAAAACTGCACTTTCCATCAAAAATCGTGTAAGTTCATTTTTCTCGCCCGTGAAGCATCTTTTCATTGTCAGATACGTGTTATCTTGTCATACCTAAATTTTGAAGGATTTCGGAAAACACCTAATTTTCCAAAAAATCCAAAGGGGTTAGCCTTTGCTTTTTACTAAAAACGGCAATTTCAATCAATACTCACCAGAAATTTATTTTTCTCGCTTATGAACCTTCTTTTTTTTTGTCTGATATGAGTTACCTTCTCATACCTAAATTTTGAAGCATTTCGGAGAACATCAAATTTTCCAAAAAAATCCAAACGTGTTAGATTTTGCTTTTTACAAAAAAATGGCAATTTGCATTAAAACTCGTAATTTTTTTCTCGCCCGTGAAGCTTCTTCTCTTTGTCCGATACGTGTTACCTTGTCATACCTAAATTTTGAAGCATTTAGGAAAACATAAAATTTTCGAACAAAATCTAAAGGGGTTAGCCTTTGCTTTTTACTAAAAACTGCACTTTGCATCAAAACTCACCGTAAATTCATTTTTGTTGCTCGTGAAGCTTCTTTTCTTTGTCAGATACATGTTATCTTGTCATACCTAAATTTTCAAGCATTCCGGAAAACATTAAATTTTCCAAAAAAACCCAAAAGGTAGCCTTTGCTTTTTACGAAAAATGACATTTCCATCAAAACTCGTCATAAATTCATTTTTTCGCTCCTGAAACTTCTTTTACCTGTTACCTTGTTATACCTAAATTTAGAATCATTTCGAAAAACAACAAAATTTTCACAAATATCCAAAAGGGTAGCCTTTTATTTTTACCAAAAATGGCAATTTCCAATAAAATTCATCGTAAATTCGTTTTTCTCACCCGTGAAGTTATTATTCGTTTTAGATACGGGTTACCTTGTCATACCTAAATTTTAAAGCATTTCAGAAAACATCTAATTTTTCAAAAAAATCCAAAGGTTTAGACTTTGCTTTCTACTAAAAACTGCACTTTCCATCAAGACTCTCCATAAATTTATTTTTCTCGTCTGTGGAGCTTTTTTTCATTGTGAGATACATGTTTTCTTGTCATACCTAAATTTTGATGCATTTCAAAAAGAACCAAATTTTCCAAAAAAAATTCAAAAGGGTAGCCTTAGCTTTTTAACAAAAACAGAAATTTCTATTAAAAGTCACTGTAAACTCGCCGTTAATTCATTTCTCTCAATCGAGAACCTTCTTTTATTTCCATATATGTGTTACCTTGTCATACCTAAATTTTGAAGCGTTTCGGAAAACATCAAATTTTCCAAAAAAATCCAAAGGTGTTAGCCTTTGCTTTTACTAAAAACTGCACTTTCCATCAAAACTCACTGTAAATTCGCTTTTCTCGCACGTGAAGATTCTTTTATTTGTTAAATATGTGTTATCTTGTCATACCTAAATTTAATGTAATTTGGAAAATTTCAAATTTTCCACAAACATTCATTGGGGTTAGCCTTTATTTTTGCCAAAAAAAACAATTTTATCAAAACATGCTGTAAATTTGTTTTTCTCACCCGTGAACCTTCTTTTCTTTATCAGATACGTGTTACTTTGTCATACCTAAATTTTGAAGCATTTAAGAAAAAAATTAAATTTTCTAAAAAATATCCAAAGGTGTTAGCCTTTGATTTTTACCAAAATCTGCACTTTCCATCAAAACTCAACGTAAATTCGTTTTTATTTCTCGTGAAGCTTCTCTTCTTTATTAGCTACATGTTATCTTGTCATACCTAAATTTTAAAGCATTCTGAAAAACATCAAATTTTCCAAAAAGATATCTAAAAGGGTAGCCTTTGCTTTTTACCAAAAATGGTATTTTCCATCAAAACTCATTAGAAATTTGTTTTTTTCGCCCGTGAAGCTTATTTTCTTTCTCATATACGTGTTACCTTGGCATACCTAAATTTTGAAGCATTTCAAAAAATATCAAAATTTCCACAAAAATCCAAATGGGTAGCCTTTACTTTTTACTAAAAACAACAACTTCTATTAAAACTCACCGTAAATTTGTTTTTCTCATCCGTGAAGCTTCTTATCTGTTTTAGATACGAGTTATCTTGTCATGCCTAAATTTTAAAGCATTTCAGAAAACATCAAATTTTCTAAAAAAATCTAAAATTGTTAGCCTTTGCTTTTTAACAAAAACTGCACTATCCATCAAAACTCGTCATAAATTCGTTTTTCTCGCTCGTGAAGCTTCTTTTCTTTGTCAAATACATTTTATCTTGTCATACCTAAATTTTGAAGCATTTCGGAAAACACCAAATTTTCTAAAAAATACAAAGGGATTAGCCTTTGTTTTTTATTAAAAACGGCGATTTCAATCAATACTCACCATAAATTCATTTTTCTCGCCCCTAAACCTTCTTTTCTTTATCTGATACGAGTTAACTTGTCATACCTTAATTTTGAAGCATTTCAGAAAACATCAAATTTTCCAAAAAAATCCAAAGGTGTTAGCCTTTGCTTTTTACAAAAAACATAAATTTGCATTAAAACTCGTTGTAATTTTTTTCTATCCCGTGAACCTTCTTTTCTTTGTTAGATACGTGTTAACTTGTCATACCTAAATTTTGAAGCATTCGGGAAAACATAAAATTTCCAACAAAATCCAAAGGGGTTAGCCTTTGCTTTTTACTAAAAACTACACTTTCCATCAAAACTCACCATAAATTTGTTTTTCTTGCCTGTGAAGCTTCTTTTCTTTGTCAGATACATGTTATCTTGTTATACCTAAGTTTTGAAGCATTCCGGAAAACATCAAATTTTCCAAAAAAAATCCAAAAGAGTAGCCTTTGCTTTTTACTAGAAACGGCATTTTCCATCAAAACTCGCCGTAAATTTGTTTTTTCGCCCATGAAGCTTCTTTTCTTTGTCAGATACGTGTTATCTTGTTATATCTAAATTTTGAATCATTTCAAAAAACATAAAAATTTCTACAAAAATCCGAAAAGGTAGCATTTTGTTTTTACCAAACATGGTAATTTCCATTAAAACTTACCGTAAATTCATTCTTCTCGCCCGTGAATCTTATTATTTCTTTCAGATACGGGTTACCTTGTCATACATAAAATTTATAGCATTTCGAAAGACATCTAATTTTCTAAAAAAAATCCAAAGATGTTGGCCTTTGCTTTTTACAAAAACTACACTTCCATTAAAACTCGCCATAAATTCATTTTTCTTGCTCATGTTATCTTGTCATACCTAATTGTACCTAAATTTTGAATCATTTCAAAAAAACATCAAAATTTCAACAAAATACAAAAGGGTAGACTTTTCTTATTACCGAAAATGGCAATTTCCATTAAAATTCACCGCAAAATTTGTTTTCTCACCTGTGAAGCTTATTATTCGTTTCAGATACGGGTTACCTTGTCATACCTAAATTTTAAAGCATTTCGGAAAACGTCTAATTTTCTAAAAAAATCCAAATGTGTTAGCCTTTGCTTTTTACCAAAAACTGCACTTTCCATCAAAACTTGACATAAATTCGTTTTTCTCGTCCGTGAAGCTTTTTTTCTTTGTGAGATACATGTTATCTTATCATACCTAAATTTTGAAGCATTCCGAAAAGAATCGAATTTTCCAAAATAATCCAAAAGGGTAGCCTTTGCTTTTTACCAGAAACAGAAATTTCTATTAAAACTCATCATAAACTCACCGTTAATTCATTTCCCTCGCTCGAGAACCTTCTTTTCTTTTCATCGGGGTTAGCCTTTATTTCTTACCAAAAACAACAATTTTTATCAAAACTTGTCGTAAATTCGTTTTTCTCGCCCGTGAACCTTCTTTTTTGTCTGATACGTGTTACTTTGTCATACCTAAATTTTGAACCATTTCGGAAGACATCAAATTTTACAAAAAATCCAAAGTGTTAGCCTTTGCTTTTTACCAAAAATTGCACTTTCCATCAAAACTCGCCATAAATTTGCTTTTCTTACCCGTGAAGCTTCTTCTCTTTTTTAAATACATGTTATCTTGTCATACCTAAATTTTCAACATTCCTGAAAACACCTAATTCTCCAAAAAAATCCGAAGGGGTTAGCCTTTGTTTTTAACTAAAAACAGCAATTTCAATCAATACTCACCATAAATTCATTTTTCTCGCCCGTGAACCTTCTTTTCTTTGTCTGATACGAGTTACCATGTCATACCTAAATTTTGAAACATTTCGTAAAACATCAAATTTTCCAAAAAAATCCAAAGGTGTTATCCTTTGCTTTTTACAAAAAAGGCAATTTGCATTAAAACTCGTTGTAATTTTTTTTGCCCGTGAAGATTCTTTTCTTTGTCAGATACGTGTTACCTTGTCATACCTAAATTTTGAAGCATTCAGGAAAACATAAAATTTCCAACAAAATCCAAAGGGGTTAGCCTTTGCTTTTTGTTAAAAACTACATTTTCTATCAAAACTCACCGTAAATTCGCTTTTCTTGCACCTGAAGCATATTTTCTTTGTCAGATAAATGTTATCTTGTCATACCTAAATTTTGAAGCATTCCGGAAAACATCAAATTTCCCAAAAAAAAAAACCAAAAGGCTATCCTTGCTTTTTACTAGGAACGGCATTTTCCATCAAAACTCGCCGTAAATTTGTTTTTTTCACTCGTGAAGCTTCTTTTCTTGTCAGATACGTGTTACTTTGTGATATATAAATTTTGAATCATTTCAAAAAACATAAAAATTTCCACAAAAATCCAAAAGGGTAGGCTTTTCTTTTTACCAAAAATGGCAATTTCTATTAAAACTCACCGTAAATTCGTTTTTCTCTCCCGTGAATCTGATTATTCGTTTCAGATACGGGTTACCTTGTCACACCTAAATTTTAAAGAATCTCGACAAACATCTAATTTTCCAAAAAAAACCAAAGGTGTTGGCCTTTGCTTTTTACCAAAAACTGCACTTTCCATCAAAACTCGTCATAAATTCATTTTTCTGGTCCATGAAGCTTTTTTATCTTTGTGAGATACATGTTATCTTGTCATGCCTAAATTTTGAATCATTCCAAAAAGCATCAAAGTTTCTAAAAAATCCAAAAGGGTGGCCTTTGCTTTTTTACCAAAAACAGAAATTTTCATTAAAACTGACCGTAAACTCATCGTAATTCATTTCACTCGCTCGAGAACCTTCTTTTATTTTCAGATATGTGTTACCTTGTCATACCTAAATTTTGAAGAATTTCGGACAACATCAAATTTTCTAAAAAATTCAAAGGTGTTAGCCTTTGCTTTTACCAAAAACTACACTTTCCATCAAAACTCGTTGTAAATTCATTTTTCTCGCCCGTAATGTTTATTTTCTTTGTTAGATATGTGTTATCTTGTCATACCCAAATTTTAATGCAATTCGGAAAAATTTCAAATTTTCCACAAACATCCATTAGGTTTGGCCTTTATTTTTTTTACAAAACAACATTTTTTATCAAAACTTACAGTAAATTCGTTTTTCTCGCCTGTGAACCTTCTTTTCTTTGTCAGATACGTATTACTTTATCATAACTAAATATTGAAGCATTTTAGAAAACATGAAATTTTCCAAAAAAATCCAAAGTTGTTAGCCTTTGCTTTTTATCAAAAACTGCACTTTCCATCAAAACTCACTGTAAATTCGTTTTTATTTCTCGTGAAGCTTCTCTTCTTTGTGAGCTGCATGTTATCTTGTTATACCTAAATTTTGAAGCATTCTGGAAAATATCAAATTTTCAAAAAAAAATCTAAAACGGTAGCCTTTGCCTTTTACCAAAAACGGTATTTTTCATCAAAACTCTCCATATATTCATTTTTTCCGCCCGTGGAGCTTATTTTCTTTCTCAGATACGTGTTACCTTGTCATACCAAAATATTAAAGCATTTGAAAAAATATCAAAATTTCCACAAAAGTCCAAAAGGGTAGACTTTGCTTTTTACCAAAAACAGCAACTTCTATTAAAACTCACCGTAAGTTTGTTTTTCTCGCCCGTGAAGCTTCTTATCCGTTTCAGATATGGGTTATCTTGTCATGCCTAAATTTAGAAGCATTTTAGAAAACATCAAATTTTCAAAAAAATCCAAAGTTGTTAGCCTTTGTTTTTTACCAAAACTGCACTTTCCATCGAAACTCGCCATAAATTCATTTTGCTCGCCCATGATGCTTTTTTTTCTTTGTGAGATATATGTTATCTTGTCATAACTAAATTTTGAAGCATTCCGAAAAGCATCAAATTTTCCAAAAAAAATCCAAAAGGGCAGCCTTTACTTTTTACCAAAAACGGAAATTTCCATTAAAACTCACCGTAAACTCGCTGTTAATTCATTTCTCTCGCTCAAGAACCTTCTTTTCTTTTCAGATATGTGTTACCTTGTCATACCTAAATTTTGAAGCATTTTGGAAAACATCAAATTTTACAAAAAAAAATCCAAAGGTGTTAGCCTT
The DNA here is from genome assembly GCA_030760725.1 of Neostapfia colusana. Taxonomy (NCBI): domain Eukaryota; kingdom Viridiplantae; phylum Streptophyta; class Magnoliopsida; order Poales; family Poaceae; genus Neostapfia; species Neostapfia colusana. The sequence continues at coordinate 61,267,957 of JASWHV010000009.1, forward strand.
TGCTTTTACCAAAAATTGCACTTTCCATCAAAACTCGCTGAGATTCATTTTTCTCGCCCGTGAAGCTTCTTTTCTTTATTAGATATGTGTTATCTTGTCATACATAAATTTTAATGCAATTCGGAAAATTTTCAAATTTTCCATAAAAATCCATTGGGGTTAGCCTTTATTTTTTTACCATAAACAACATTTTTATCAAAACTTGCCCTAAATTCGTTTTTCTCGTCCGTGAACCTTCTTTTCTTGTCAGATATGTGTTACTTTGTCAAACCTAAATTTTAAAGCATTTTAGAAAATATTAAATTTTCCAAAAAAATCCAAAGGAGTTAGCCTTTGCTTTTTACAAAAAAATGCACTTTCTATCAAAACTCACCGTAAATTTGTTTTTATTTCTCGTGAAGCTTCTCTTCTTTGTCAGCTACATGTTATCTTGTCCTACCTAAATTTTGAAGCATTCTGGAAAACATCAAAAATTCCAAAAAATATCCAAAAGTGTAGCCTTTGCTGTTTACCAAAAATGGCATTTTGTATCAAAACTCACCGTAAATTCTTTTTCTTTCCCGTGAAGCTTATTTTCTTTCTCAGGTATGTGTTACCTTGTCATACCTAAATTTTGAAGCATTTTGAAAAATATATAATTTCCATAAAACTGCAAAAGGGTAGCCTTTGCTTTTTACCAAAAAACAACAACTTCTATTAAAACTCACTGTAAATTCGTTTTTCTCGTCCGTGAAGCTTCTTATCCGTTTCAGATATGGATTATCTTGTCATGCCTAAATTTTGAAGCATTTTAGAAAACGTCAAATTTTCCAAAAATTAATCCAAAGTTGTTAGCATTTGCTTTTTATCAAAACTGCACTTTCCATTAAAACTCGCCATAAATTCGATTTGCTCACTCGAGGAGCTTTTTTTCTTTGTCAGATACATGTTATCTTGTCATACCTAAAATTTGAAGCATTCCAGAAAAGAACAAATTTTCCAAAAAAACCCAAAGGGATTAGCCTTTGCTTTTTACTAAAAACGGCAATTTCAATCAAAACTCGCCATAAATTCATGTTTCTCGCCCGTGAACCTTCTTTTATTTGAATCATACGAGTTACCTTTTCATACCTAAATTTTGAAGCATTTCGGAAAACATCAAAGTTTTCAACAAAATCCAAAGGGGTTAGCCTTTCCTTTTTACGAAAAACAGCAATATCCATCAAACCTCACCGTAAATTGATTTTTCTCAGCTGTGAACCTTCTTTTCTTTGTCTTATACAAGTTACCTTGTCATACCTAAATTTTGAGGAATTTTGGAATACATCAAATCTTCCAGAAAATCGAAGGGGTTAGGCTTTGCTTTTTAACAAAAGCGGCAATTTCCATCAAAACTTGCCGTAATTTTTTTCTCGTTTGTGAAGCTTCTTTTTCTTTCCCAGATATGTGTTATCTTGTCATACCTAAATTTTGAAGCATTTCGGAAAATATCAAATTTTCCAAAAAACTACAAAAGGGTAGCCTTTCCTTTTACCAAAATTGGCATTTTCAATTAAAACTCATCGTAAATTTGTTTTTTGCTTGTTAAGCGTCTTTTGTTTGTCAGATACGGGTTATATTGTTGTACCTAAATTTTGAAGCTTTCCAGAAAACATCAAATTTTCCAAAAAAAATCCAAAAGGGACAGCCTTTGTTTTTTTACCAAAAAACAGCAATTTTCATCAAAACTCGCTGTAAATTCGTTTCTCTCACCCGTGAACCTTCTTTTCTTTTTCAGATGAATGTAACCGTGTCATATCTAAATTTTGAAGCATTTCAGAAAATACCAAATTTAAAAAAAAATCCAAAGGTGTTAGCCTTTGCTTGTTACTAAAACCGTAATTTCAATCTGAACTCGATGTTAATATGTTTTTCTCCACCGTGAAGCTTCTTTTCTTTGTCAGATACGTGTTAACTTGTCATACCAAAATTTTAATGCAATTTGAAAAAATTCAAAATTTTCACAAACATTCAAAGGGGTTAGCCTTTGTTTTTACCAAAAACAGCAATTTCCAACAAAACTTGTCGTAAATTCGTTTTTCTCGCCCGTGAACCTTCTTTTCTTTGTTAGATATGTGTTACTTTTTCATGCCTAAATTATAAAGCATTTCGGAAAACATCAAATTTTCCAAAAAAATCCAAAGATGTTAGCCTTTGCTTTTTACAAAAAACAACATTTTCCATCAAAAGTCGCCGTAAATTTGTTTTTTCGCCTGTGAAGCTTCTTTTCTTTGTCAGATACATGTTCTTTATTATACCTAAATTTTGAATCATTTCGAAAAACATCAAAATTTCCACAAAAATAAAATAGGGTAGCCTTTCCATTTTACCAAAAATGGCAATTTCCATTAAAACTCATCGTAAATTTATTTTCTCACCCGTGAAGCTTATTATTCGTTTCAGATACGGGTTATATTGTTATACCTAAATTTTAAATCATTTCGAAAAACTTCTAATTTTTCAAAAAAAATTCAAAGGTGTTAGCCTTTGTTTTTTTACCAAAAATAGCACTTTCCATCAAAACTCGCCATAAATTTGTTTTTCTCGCCTGTGAAGATTCTTCTCTTTGTCAAATACATGTTATCTTGTCATATCCAAATTTCAAAGCATTTCGGAAAACATCAAATTTTCTAAAAAAATCCAAAGGTGTTAGCCTTTGCTTTTTACCAAAAATTGCACTTTCCATTAAAGCTCGCCATAAATTTATTTTTCTCACCCATGAAGATTCTTCTCTTTGTCAAATACATGTTATCTTGTCATACCTAAATTTTAATATAATTTAGAAAAATTTCAAATTTTCCACAACATTCATTGGGGTTAGCCTTTATTTTACCAAAAACAACAATTTTTATCAAAACATGCCGTAAATTTTTTTCTCACCCGTGAACCCTTCTTTTCTTTATCAGATATGTGTTACTTTGTCATACCTAAATTTTGAATCATTTAAGAAAAAAAATTGAATTTTCTAAAATAAATCCAAAGGTGTTAGCCTTTGCTTTTTACCAAAATCTGCACTTCCCATCAAAACTCACCGTAAATTCGTTTTTATTTCTCGTGAAGCTTCTCTTCTTTATCACCTACATGTTATCTTGTCATACATAAATTTTGAAGCATTCTAGAAAACATCAAATTTTCCAAAAAAATATCCAAAAGGGTAGCTTTTGCTTTTTACGAAAAACGGTATTTTCCATCAAAACTCATTAGAAATTTGTTTTTTCGCCCGTGAAGCTTATTTTCTTTCTCATATACGTGTTACCTTGGCATACCTAAATTTTGAAGCATTTCAAAAAATATCAAAATTTCCACAAAAATCCAAATGGGTAGCCTTTACTTTTTACCAAAAACAACAACTTCTAATAAAACTCACCGTAAATTCATTTTTCTCGCCCATGAAGCTTCTTATCTGTTTCAGATACAAGTTATCTTGTCATGCCTAAATTTTGAAGTATTTCGGAAAACATCAAATTTTCCAAAAAAATCTAAAGTTGTTAGCCTTTGCTTTTTACCAAAAACTGCACTATCCATCGAAACTCATCATAAATTCGTTTTTCTCGCCCGTGAACCTTCTTTTCTTTGTCAAATACATTTTATCTTGTCATACCTAAATTTTGAAGCATTCTAGAAAACACCAAAGTTTCTAAAAAAATACAAAGGGGTTACCCTTTGCTTTTTATTAAAAACGGCAATTCAATCAATACTCACCATAAATTCATTTTTCCTCGCCCGTGAACCTTCTTTTCTTTATCTGATACGAGTTAACTTGTCATACCTTAATTTTGAAGCATTTCAGAAAACATCAAATTTTCCAAACAAATCCAAAGGTGTTAGCGTTTGCTTTTTACAAAAAAACAGAAATTTGCATTAAAACTCGTTGTAATTTTTTCTATCCCGTGAACCTTCTTTTCTTTGTTAGATACGTGTTAACTTGTCATACCTAAATTTTGAAGCATTCAGGAAAACATAAAATTTCCAACAAAATCCAAAGGGATTAGCCTTTGCTTTTTACTAAAAACTACAATTTCCATCAAAACTCACCGTAAATTTGTTTTTCTTGCCCGTGAAGCTTCTTTTCTTTGTCAGATACATGTTATCTTGTCATACCTAAGTTTTGAAGCATTCCGGAAAACATCTAATTTTCCAAAAAAAATCCAAAGGTGGTAGCCTTTGCTTTTTACCAAAAACTGCACTTTCCATCAAAACTCGACATAAATTCGTTTTTCTCGTCCGTGAAGCTTTTTTTCTTTGTGAGATACATGTTATCTTATCATACCTAAATTTTGAAGCATTCCGAAAAGAATCAAATTTTCCAAAATAATCCAAAAGGGTAGCCTTTGCTTTTTACCAGAAACAGAAATTTCTATTAAAACTCATCATAAACTCGCCGTTAATTCATTCCCCTTGCTCGAGAACCTTCTTTTCTTTTCATCGGGGTTAGCCTTTATTTTTTTTACCAAAAAAACAATTTTTATCAAAACTTGTCGTAAATTCGTTTTTCTCGCCCGTGAACCTTCTTTTTTTGTGAGATACATTTTACTTTGTCATACCTAAATTTTGAACCATTTCGGAAGACATCAAATTTTACAAAAAAAAAATCCAAAGGTGTTAGCCTTTGCTTTTTACCAAAAATTGCACTTTCCATCAGAACTCGCCATAAATTTGCTTTTCTTGCCCCTGAAGCTTCTTCTCTTTTTCAAATACATGTTATCTTGTCATACCTAAATTTTCAAGCATTCCTGAAAACACCTAATTCTCTAAAAAATCCGAACGGGTTAGCCTTTGCTTTTTACTAAAAACAGCAATTTCAATCAATACTCACCATAAATTCATTTTTCTCGCCCGTGAAACTTCTCTTCTTTGTCTGATACGAGTTACCTTGTCATACCTAAATTTTGAAGCATTTCGGAAAAATCAAAGGTGTTAGCCTTTGCTTTATACAAAAAACGGCAATTTGCATTAAAACTCATTGTAATTTTTTCTTGTCCGTGAAGATTCTTTTCTTTGTCAGATACGTGTTACCTTGTCATACCTAAATTTTGAAGCATTCAGGAAAACATAAAATTTCCAACAAAATCCAAAGGGGTTAGCTTTTGTTTTTTTATTAAAAATTATATTTCCATCAAAACTCACCGTAAATTCGTTTTTCTTGCCCGTGAAGCATATTTTCTTTGTCAGATAAATGTTATCTTGTCATACCTAAATTCTGAAGCATTCCGGAAAACATCAAATTTTCCAAAAAAACCAAAAGGGTATCCTTGCTTTTTACCAAAAACGGCATTTTCCATCAAAACTCGCCGTAAATTCGTTTTTTTTTCGCTCGTGAAGCTTCTTTTTTTGTCAGATACGTGTTGCCTTGTTATATATAAATTTTGAATCATTTCAAAAAACATAAAAATTTCCACAAAAATCGAAAAGGGTAGGCTTTTCTTTTTACCAAAAATGGCAATTTCTATTAAAACTCACCGTAAATTCGTTTTTCTCTCCCGTGAAGCTTATTATTCGTTTCAGATACGGGTTACCTTGTCACACCTAAATTTTAAAGCATTTCGATAAACATCTAATTTTCCAAAAAAATCAAAAGGTGTTGGCCTTTGCTTTTTACCAAAAACTGCACTTTCCATCAAAACTCGTCATAAATTCATTTTTCTGGTCCGTGAAGCTTTTTTCTTTGTGAGATACATGTTATCTTGTCATACCTAAATTTTGAATCATTCTGAAAAGCATCAAAGTTTCTGATAAAATCCAAAAGGGTAGCCTTTGCTTTTTTTACCAAAAACAGAAATTTCCATTAGAACTGACCGTAAACTCGTCGTAATTCATTTCTCTCGCTCGAGAACCTTCTTTTCTTTTCAGATATGTGCTACCTTGTTATACCTAAATTTTGAAGAATTCGGACAACATCAAATTATCTAAAAAAATCCAAAAGTGTTAGCCTTTGCTTTTACCAAAAACTACACTTTCCATCAAAACTCGTTGTAAATTCGTTTTTCTCGCCCGTGAAGTTTATTTTCTTTGCTAGATATGTGTTATCTTGTCATACCTAAATTTTAATGCAATTCGGAAAAATTTCAAATTTTCCACAAACATCCATTGGGGTTGGCCTTTATTTTTTACAAAACAACTTTTTTTATCAAAACTTACCGTAAATTCGTTTTTCTCGCCTGTGAACCTTCTTTTCTTTGTCAGATACGTATTACTTTATCATAACTAAATATTGAAGCATTTTAGAAAACATGAAATTTTCCAAAAAAAATCCAAAGTTGTTTGCCTTTGCTTTTTATCAAAAATTGCATTTTCCATCAAAACTCACCGTAAATTCGTTTTTATTTCTCATGAAGCTTCTCTTCTTTGTGAGCTACATGTTATCTTGTTATACCTAAATTTTGAAGCATTCTGGAAAACATCAAATTTTCAAAAAAAATATCTAAAACGGTAGGCTTTGCCTTTTACCAAAAATGGTGTTTTTTATCGAAACTCTCCATATATTCATTTTTTTCCGCCCGTGGAGCTTATTTTCTTTCTCAGATACGTGTTACCTTGTCATACCAAAATTTTGAAGCATTTCAAAAAATATCATAATTTCCACAAAAGTCCAAAAGGCTAGACTTTGCTTTTTACCAAAAACAGCAACTTCTATTAAAACTCACCGTAAATTCGTTTTTCTCGCCCGTGAAGCTTCTTATCCGTTTCAGATATGGGTTATCTTGTCATGTCTAAATTTCGAAGCATTCCATAAAACATCAAATTTTCCAAAAAAAATCCAAAGTTGTTAGCCTTTGGTTTTTACCAAAACTGCACTTTCCATCGAAACTCGCCATAAATTCATTTTGCTCGCCCATGATGCTTTTTTTCTTTGTGAGATATATGTTATATTTTCATAACTAAATTTTGAAGCATTCCGAAAAGCATCAAATTTTCTAAAAAAATCCAATAGTGTAGCATTTACTTTTTACCAAAAACGGAAGTTTCCATTAAAACTCACCGTAAACTCGCTGATAATTCATTTCTCTCGCTCAAGAACCTTCTTTTCTTTTCATATATGTGTTACCTTGTCATACCTAAATTTTGAAGCATTTTCGAAAACATCAAATTTTACAAAAAAATCTAAAGGTGTTAGCTTTGCTTTTACCAAAATTGCACTTTCCATCAAAACTCGCTGAAATTCATTTTTCTCGCCCGTGAAGCTTCTTTTCTTTGTTGGATATGTGTTATCTTGTCATACCTAAATTTTAATGCAATTCGGAAAATTTTCAAATTTTCCACAAAAATCCATTGGGGTTAGCCTTTATTTTTTTTACCAAAAACAACATTTTTATCAAAACTTGCCCTAAATTTGTTTTTCTCGCCCGTGAACCTTCTTTTTTTTGTCAGATATGTGTTACTTTGTCATACCCAAATTTTAAAACATTTTAGAAAATATTAAATTTTCCAAAAAATCCAAAGGGGTTAGCCTTTGCTTTTTACAAAAAACTGCACTTTCCATCAAAACTCACCGTAAATTCGTTTTTATTTCTCGTGAAGCTTCTCTTCTTTGTCAGCTACATGTTATCTTGTCCTACCTTAATTATGAAGCATTCTGGAAAACATCAAATATTCCAAAAAATATCCAAAAGTGTAGCCTTTGCTTTTTACCAAAAATGGCATTTTGCATCAAAACTCACTGTAAATTCGTTTTTCTTTCCTGTGAAGCTTATTTTCTTTCTCAGGTATGTGTTACCTTGTCATACCTAAATTTTGAAGCATTTCGAAAAATATATAATTTCCACAAAAATCTAAAAGGGTAGCCTTTACTTTTTACCAAAAACAGCAACTTCTAGTAAAACTCACTGTAAATTCATTTTTCTCGCCCGTGAAACTTATTATCCGTTTCAGATATGGGTTATCTTGTCATGCCTAAATCTTGAAGCATTTCAGAAAACATCAAATTTTCCAAAAATTAATCCAAAGTTGTTAGCCTTTGCTTTTTACCAAAAACTGCACTTTCCATTAAAACTCGCCATAAATTCGTTTTGCTCACCCGAGGAGCTTTTTTTCTTTGTCAAATACATGTTATCTTGTCATATCTAAATTTTGAAGCATTCCAGAAAAAAACAAATTTTCCAAAAAACCCCCAAGGGATTAGCCTTTGCTTTTTACTAAAAATGGCAATTTCAATCAAAACTCGCCGTAAATTCATGGTTCTCGCCCGTGAACCTTCTTTTATTTGAATCATACGAGTTACCTTGTCATACCTAAATTTTGAAGCATTTCAGAAAACATCAAATTTTGCAACAAAATCCAAAGGGGTTAGCCTTTCCTTTTTACCAAAAACGGGAATATCCATCAAACCTCGCCGTAAATTCATTTTTCTCGGCTGTGAAGCTTCGTTTCTTTGTCTTATACAAGCTACTTTGTCATACCTAAATTTTGAAGAATTTCGGAATACATCAAATCTTCCTGAAAATCGAAGGGTTTAGCCTTTGCTTTTTAACAAAAGCGGCAATTTCCATCAGCCGTAATTTTTTTCTCACTTGTGATGCTTCTTTTCTTTCCCAGATATGTGTTATCTTGTCATACCTAAATTTTGAAGCATTTCAGAAAATATCAAATTTTCCAAAAAAATACAAAAGGGTAGCCTTTCCTTTTACCAAAATTGGCATTTCAATTAAAACTCGTCGTAAATTCGTTTTTCGCTTGTTAAGCATCTTTTCTTTGTTAGATACGTGTTCTAGTGTTGTACCTAAATTTTGAAGCTTTCCAGAAAACATCAAATTTTCCAAAAAAATCCAAAAGGGTTAGCCTTTGTTTTTTACCAAAAAACGGCAATTTCCATCAAAACTCGCTGTAAATTCGTTTCCCTCGCCCGTGAACCTTCTTTTCTTTTTCAGATGAATGTAACCGTGTCATATCTAAATTTTGAAGCATTTTAGAAAATACCAAATTTAAAAAAAATCCAAAGGGGTTAGCCTTTGCTTGTTACAAAAACCGCAATTTCAATCAAAACTCGATGTTAATATGTTTTTCTCCACCGTGAAGCTTCTATTCTTTGTCAGATACGTGTGACCTTGTCGTACTAAAATTTTAATGCAATTCAAAAAAATTCAAATTTTTCACAAACATCCAAAGGGGTTAGCCTTTGTTTTTACCAAAAACAACAATTTTCATCTGAACTTGTCGTAAATTCGTTTTTCTCGCCCGTGAACCTTCTTTTCTTTGTTAGATATGTGTTACTTTTTCATGCCTAAATTATAAAGCATTTCGGAAAACATCAAATTCTCTAAAAAATCCAAAGATGTTAGCCTTTGCTTTTTACCAAAAACAACATTTTCCATCAAATCTCGTCGTAAATTTGTTTTTTTCGCCCATGAAGCTTCTTTTCTTTGTCAGATACATGTTATCTTATTGAAACTAAATTTTGAATCATTTCAAAAAATATCAAAATTTCCACAAAAATAAAATAGGGTAGCCTTTCCTTTTTACCAATAATGGCAATTTCCATTAAAACTCACCAGAAATTTATTTTCTCACCCGTGAAGCTTATTATTCGTTTCAGATACGGGTTATATTGTCATACCAAAATTTTAAATCGTTTCGGAAAACTTCTAATTTTTCAAAAAAAAAAATCAAAGGTGTTAGCCTTTGTTTTTTACCAAAAACTGCATTTTTCATCAAAACTCGCCATAAATTTGTTTTTCTCGCCCGTGAAGATTCTTCTCTTTGTCAAATACATGTTATCTTGTCATATCTAAATTTTGAAGCATTTTGGAAAACATCAAATTTTCCAAAAAATCCTAAGGTGTTAGCCTTTGCTTTTTACCAAAAATTGCACTTTCCATTAAAACTCGCCATAAATTCATATTTCTCGCCCATGAAGCTTCTTCTCTTTGTTAAATACATGTTATCTTGTCATACCTAGATTTTGAAGCATTCTAAAAAACACCTAATTCTCCAAAAAAATCTAAAGGGGTTAGCCTTTGCTTTTTACTAAAAATGGCAATTTGCACTAAAACTCGTTGTAATTTTTTCCTCGCCTGTGAAGATTCTTTTCTTTGTCATATACGTGTTACCTTTTCATAACTAAATTTTGAAGCATTCAGGAAAACATAAAATTTCTAACAAAATCCAAAGGGGTTAGCCTTTGATTTTTATTAAAAACTACATTTTCCATCAAAACTCGCCGTAAATTCGTTTTTCTTGCTCGTGAAGCTTCTTTTCTTTGTCAGATACATGTTATCTTGTCATACCTAAATTTTGAAGCATTCCGGAAAACATCAAATTTTCCAAAAAAACAAAAAGGGTAGCCTTTGCTTTTTACCAGAAACGGCATTTTCCATCAAAACTCGCCGTAAATTTGTTTTTTTTGCCCGTGAAGCTTCTTTTTGTTGTCAGATACGTGTTACCTTGTTATATCTAAATTTTGAATCATTTCAAAAAACATAAAAATTTCCACAAAAATCCAAAAGGGTAGCCTTTTCTTTTTACCAAAATAGCAATTTCCATTAAAACTCACCGTAAATTTGTTTTTCTCTCCCGTAAAGCTGATTATTCGTTTCAGATACGGGTTACCCTGTCATACCTAATTTTAAAGCATTTCGACAAACATATAATTTTCCAAAAAAATCCAAAGGTGTTGGTTTTTGCTTTTTACCAAAAACTGCATTTTCCATCAAAATTCGCCATAAATTCGTGTTTCTCGTCCGTGAAGCTTTTTTTCTTTGTGAGATACATGTTATATTGTCATATCTAAATTTTAAAGCATTCCGAAAAGCATCAAATTTTCTAAAAAAATCCAAAGATGTTAGGCTTTGTTTTTTTACAAAAAACAGCATTTTCCATAAAAAGCTCACTGTAAATTCTTTTTTTCTCCCGTGAAGCTTCTTTTTTTGTGAGATAGTGTTACCCTATTATACCTAAATTATGAATCATTTCAAAAACCATCAAAATTTCCACAAAAATCCAAAAGGGTAGCCTTTTCTTTTTATCAAAAATGGCAATTTCCATAAAACTCACCATAAATTCATTTTCTGAACCGTGAAGCTTATTATTCGTTTCAGATACGGGTTACCTTGTGACACCTAAAATTTAAAGCATTTTGGAAAACATCTAATTTTTCAAAAGAATCCAAAGGTGTTAGCCTTTGCTTTTTGCCAAAAACTGCACTTTCCATCAAAACTCGCCATAAATTCGTTTTTCTCGTCGATGATGCTTTTTTTCTTTGTGAGATATATGTTATCTTGTCACAACTAAATTTTGAAGTATTCCGAAAAGCATCAAATTTTCCAAAAAAAAATCCAACAGGGTAGCCTTTACTTTTTACAAAAACGGAAATTTCCATTAAAACTCACCGTAAACTCACTGTTAATTCATTTCTCTCACTCGAGAACCTTCTTTTCTTTTTAGATATGTGTTACCTTGTCATACCTAAATTTTGAACTATTTTGGAGAATATCAAATTTACAAAAAAGTCCAAAGGTGTTAGCCTTTCTTTTCCAAAAATTGCACTTTCCATCAAAACTCGCTGAAATTCATTTTTCTCGCACGTTAAGCTTCTTTTATTTGTTAGATATGTGTTAACTTATCATACCTAAATTTTAATACAATTCGGAAAATCTTCAAATTTTCCACAAACATCCATTGGGCTTAGCCTTTATTTTTTTACCAAAAACAACATTTTTTATCAAAACTTGCCCTAAATTTGTTTTTCTCGCCCGTGAACCTTCTTTTTTTTGTCAGATACGTGTTACTTTGTCATACCCAAATTTTGAAGCATTTCAGAAAATATCAAATTTTTCAAGAAAATCCAAAGGAGTTAGTCTTTGCTTTTTACAAAAAACTGCACTTTCTATCAAAACTCACCGTAAATTCATTTTTATTTCTTGTGAAGCTTCTCTTCTTTGTTAGCTACATGTTATCTTGTCGTACCTAAATTTTGAAGCATTCTGGAAAACATCAAATATTCCAAAAAATATCTAAAAGTGTAGCCTTTGCTTTTTACCAAAAATGGCATTTTGCATCAAAACTCACCGTAAATTTGTTTTCTTTCCCATGAAGCTTATTTTCTTTCTCAGGTACGTGTTACCTTGTCATACCTAAATTTTGAAGCATTTCGAAAAATATATAATTTCCACAAAAATCCAATAGGGTAGCCTTTGCTTTTTACCAAAAACAGCAACTTCTATTAAAACTCAATGTAAATTCGTTTTTCTCGCCCGTGAAGCTTCTTATCCGTTTCAATATGGGTTATCTTGTCATGCCTAAATTTTGTAGCATTTCAGAAAACATTAAATTTTCCAAAAATAATCCAAAGTTGTTAGCCTTTGCTTTTTACCAAAAACTGCACTTTCTATTAAAACTTGCCATAAATTTGTTTTCCTCACCCGAGCAGCTTCTTTTCTTTATCAAATAAATGTTATCTTGTCATACATAAGTTTTGAAGCATTCTGGAAAAGAACAAATTTTCTAAAAAACCCCAAAGGGATTAGCCTTTTTTACTAAAAACGGCAATTTCAATCAAAACTTGCCGTAAATTCATGTTTCTCGCCCGTGAACCTTCTTTTATTCGAATCATACGAGTTACCTTGTCATACCTAAATTTTGAAGCATTTCGGAAAACATCAAGTTTTCTAACAAAATCCAAAGGGGTTAGCCTTTCCTTTTTACCAAAAAAGGCAATATCCATCAAACCTCGCCGTAAATTGATTTTTCTCGGCTGTGAACCTTCTTTTCTTTGTCTTATACAAGTTACCTTGTTATACCTAAATTTTGAAGAATTTCGGAATACATCAAATCCTCCAAAAAATGGAAAGGGGTTAGCCTTTGCTTTTTAACAAAAGCGGCAATTTCCATCAAAACTTGCCGTAATTTTTTTTCCAGCTTGTGAAGCTTCTTTCTTTCCCAGGTACGTGTTATCTTGTCATACATAAATTTTGAAACATTTCGGAAAATATCAAATTTTCTAAAAAAATCTAAAAGGGTAGCCTTTCCTTTTACCAAAATTGGCATTTTCAATTAAAACTCGTCGTAAATTTGTTTTTCGCCCATGAAGCGTCTTTTCTTTGTCAGATACGTGTTATCTTGTCGTACCTAAATTTTGAAGCATTCCGGAAAACATCAAATTTTCCAAAAAATCTAAAAGGGTTAGCCTTTATTTTTAGCAAAAAACGGCAATTTCCATCAAAACTCGCTGTAAATTCGTTTCTCTCACCCGTGAACCTTCTTTTCTTTTTCAGATAATGTAACCGTGTCATATCTAAATTTTGAAGCATTTCAGAAAATACCAAATTTTTTTAAAAAAAATCCAAAGGGGTTAGCCTTTGCTTGTTACTAAAACCGCAATTTCAGTCAAAACTCGATGTTAATTCGTTTTTCTCTACCGTGAAGCTTCTTTTGTTTGTCAGATACATGTTACCTTGTCATACCAAAATTTTAATGCAATTAGAAAAAATTCAAATTTTTCACAAACATCAAAAGGGGTTAGCCTTTGTTTTTACCAAAAACTGTAATTTCCATCAAAACTTATCATAAATTCGTTTTTCTCGCCCGTGAACCTTCTTTTCTTTGTTAGATATGTGTTACTTTTTCATGCCTAAATTATAAAGCATTTTAGAAAACATCAAATTTTCCAAAAAGGTTTACCCTTCTTCTTTCCTTGCAACCTTGGATCGATAAGGTTCATTCCTGGGCTATGCTCTTTCAAAAATGCAAAGATGTTAGCCTTTGCTTTTTACCAAAAACAGCATTTTCCATCAAAACTCGCCGTAAATTTGTTTTTTTTACCCGTGAAGCTTCTTTTCTTTGTCAGATACATGTTACCTTATTATACCTAAATTTTGAATCATTTCGAAAAACATCAAAATTTCCACAAAAATAAAAGGGTAGCCTTTCCTTTTTACCAAAAATGGCAATTTCCATTAAAACTCACCGTAAATTCGTTTTCTCACCCATGAAGCTTATTATTTGTTTCAGATACGGGTTATATTGTCATACCTAAATTTTAAAGCCTTTCGGAAAACTTCTAATTTTCCAAAACAAAATTCAAAGGTGTTAGCCTTTGTTTTTTTACCAAAAACTGCACTTTCCATCAAAACTCGCCATTAATTTGTTTTTCTCGCCCGTGAAGATTCTTCTCTTTGTCAAATACATGTTATCTTGTCATATCTAAATTTTGAAGCATTTCGGAAAACATCAAATTTTCCAAAAAAATCCAAAGGTGTTAGCCTTCGATTTTTACTAAAAATTGCACTTTCCATCAAAACTCGTCATAAATTCGTTTTTCTCGCCCATGAAGCTTCTTTCCTTTGTCAAATACATGTTATCTTGTCATACCTAAATTTTGAAGCATTACGGAACACATCTAATTCTCCAAAAAAATCCAAAGGGGTTAACCTTTGCTTTTTACGAAAAAATGGCAATTTCAATCAATACTCACCATAAATTCATTTTTCTCGGCCGTGAACCTTCTTTTCTTTGTCTGATACGAGTTACCTTGTCATATCTAAACTTTGAAGCATTTCGGAAAACATCAAATTTTCAAAAAAATCCAAAGTTGTTAGCCTTTGCTTTTTACAAAAAACGGCAATTTGCATTAAAACTCGTTGTAATTTTTTTCTAGCCCGTGAAGATTCTTTTCTTTGTCATATGCGTTTTACCTTTTCATACCTAAATTTTAAAGCATTCAGGAAAACATAAAATTTCTAACAAAATCCAAAGGGGTTAGCCTTTGATTTTTTTTAAAACTATATTTTCCTTCAAAACTCACCATAAATTAGTTTTTCTTGCCCGTGAAACTTCTTTTCTTTGTCAGATACATGTTATCTTGTCGTACCTAAATTTTGAAGCATTCCGGAAAAATCAAATTTTCCAAAAAAAAACAAAAAGGGTAGCCTTTGCTTTTTACCAGAAACAACATTTTCCATCAAAACTCGCCGTAAATTTTTTTTTCGCTCGCGAAGCTTTTTTTGTCAGAAACGTGTTACCTTGTTATATCCAAATTTTGAATCATTTCAAAAAACATAAAAAAATTCCACAAAAATCCAAAAGGGTAGCCTTTTCTTTTTACCGAAAATGGCAATTTCCATTAAAACTCACCGTAAATTCGTTTTTCTCTCCCGTGAAGCTTATTATTCGTTTCAAATACGGGTTACCTTGTCATATCTAAATTTTAAAGCATTTTGACAAAAAACTAATTTCCAAAAAAAAATCCAAAGGTGTTGACCTTTGCTTTTTACCAAAAATTGTACTTTCCATCAAAACTCGCCATAAATTCGTTTTTCTGGTCCGTGAAGCTTTTTTCTTTGTGAGATACATGTTATCTTGTCATACCTAAATTTTGAAGCATCCTGAAAAGCATCAAATTTTCTGAAAAATCCAAAAGGGTAGCCTTTGCTTTTTACCGAAAACAGAAATTTCCATTAAAACTGATCATAAACTCATCGTTAATTTATTTCTCTCGCTTGAGAACCTTCTTTTCCTTTTAGATATGTGCTACCTTGTCATACCTAAATTTTGAAGAATTTCGGAAAACATCAAATGTTTCAAGAAAAATCCAAAGGTGTTTCCTTTTCTTTTACCAGAAACTGCACTTGCTTTTTTATTTTCCATCAAAACTCGCCGTAAATTCATTTTGTTTCGCTCGTGAAGCTTCTTTTCTTTATCAGATATGGGTTACCTTGTTATACCTAAATTTTGATTCATTTCAAAAAACATAAAAATTTACACAAAAATAAAAAAGGGTAGCCTTTTTTTACCAAAAATGGTAATTTCCATTAAAACCCACCGTAAATTCATTTTTTTCTCCCGTGAATCTTATTATTCGTTTCAGATACGGGTTACCTTGTCATACCTAAATTTTAAAGCATTTTGAAAATATCTAGTTTTCCAAAAAAATTCCAAAGGTGTTGGCTGTTGCTTTTTACCAAAAACTACACTTTCCATCAAAACTCACCATAAATTCGTTTTTCTCGTCCGTGAAGCTTTTTTTCTTTGTGAGATACATGTTATCTTGTCATACCTAAATTTTGAAGCATTCCGAAAAGCATCAAATTCTCTTAAAAATTAAAAAGGGCAGCCTTTGCTTTTTATCAAAAACGGAAATTTTCATTAAAACTGACCGTAAACTCATCGTTAATTCATTTCTCTCGCTCGAGAACCTTTTTTTCTTTTAATATATGTGTTATCTTGTCATACCTAAATTTTGAAAAATTTTAGAAAACATAAAATTTTCCAAAAAAAATCCAAAAGGTGTTAGCCTTTCCTTTTTACCAAAAAACTGCACTTTCCATCAAAACTCACAGTAAATTCGTTTTTATTTCTCGTGAAGTTTCTCTTCTTTGTGAACTACATGTTATATTGTTGTACCTAAATTTTAAAGTATTCTGGAAAACATCAAATTTTCCAAAGAATATCCAAAACGGTAGCCTTTGCATTATACCAAAACGGCATTTTTCATCAAAACTCACCGTATATTCCTTTTTTCACCCGAGGAGCTTATTTTCTTTCTCAGATACGTGTTACTTTATCATACCAAAATTTTGAATCATTTCAAAAAATATCAAATTTTCCACAAAAATCTAAAAGGTTAGCCTTTGCTTTTTACCAAAAACAACGACTTCTATTAAAACTCACTATAAATTCGTTTTTGTCGCCCGTGAAGCTTCTTATCGGTTTCAGATATGGGTTATCTTGTCATGCCTAAATTTTGAAGCATTTCGGAAAACATTAAATTTTCAAAAAAAATCCAAAGTTGTTAGCCTTTGCTTTTTACCAAAAACTGCACTTTCCATCAAAACTCGCCATAAATACGTTTCGCTCAGCCGTGGAGCTTCTTTTCTTTGTCAAATACATGTTATCTTGTCATACCTAAATTTTGAAACATTCCGGAAAACACCAAATTTTCTAAAAAAACCTAAAGGGATTAGCCTTTGCTTTTTACTAAAAACGGCAATTTCAATCAAAACTCGCCGTAAATTCATGTTTCTCGCCCGTGAACCTTCTTTTCTTTGAATCATACGAGTTACCTTGTCATAACTAAATTTTGAAGCATCTCGAAAAACATCAAATTTTCCAACAAAATCCAAAGGGGTTAGCCTTTCCTTTTTACCAAAAATGCAATATCCATCAAAACTCGCCGTAAATGATTTTTCTCGCCTATGAATGTTCTTTTCCTTGTCTTATACAAGTTACCTTGTCATACCTAAATTTTAAAGAATTTCGGAAAACATCAAATCTTCCGAAAAAATCCAAAGGGGTTAGCCTTTGCTTTTTAACAAAAGTGGCAATTTCCATCAAAACTTACCGTAAATTTTTTTTATCGCTTGTGAAGCTTCTTTTCTTTGTTTACGTGTTATCTTGTCATACCTAAATTGTGAAGCATTTCAGAAAATATGAAATTTTCCAAAAAAATTCAAAAGGGTAGCCTTTCCTTTTACCAAAATCCGCATTTTCAATTAAGACTCGCCGTTAATTCATTTTTTCGCCCGTGAAGCTTCTTTTATTTGTCAGATACGTGTTATCTTATCATACCTATATTTTGAAGCATTTCAGAAAACATTAAATTTTCTAAAAAATCCAAAAGGGTTAGCCTTTGTTTTTTACCAAAAATGGTAATTTCCATCAAAACTCACCGTAAATTCGTTTCTCTCGCTCGTGAACCTTCTTTTCTTTTTCAGATAAATATAACCTTGTCATATCTAAATTTTGAAGCATTCCAGAAAATACCAAATTTAAAAAAAACCAAAGGGTTTAGCCTTTGCTTGTTACTAAAACCGTAATTTCAATCAAAACTCGTTGTTAATTCGTTTTTCTCCACCGTGAAGCTTCTTTTCTTTGTCAGATATGTGTTACCTTATCATACCAAATATTTAATGCAAATCGAAAAAATTCAAATTTTTCACAGACATCCAAAGGGGTTAGACTTTGTTTTCTAACCAAAAACGGCAATTTCCATCAAAACTTGTTGTAAATTCGTTTTTCTCGCCCGTGAACCTTCTTTTCTTTGTCACATATGTGTTACTTTTTCATGCCTAAATTATGAAGCATTTCGGAAAACATCAAATTTTTCAAAAAAAATCCAAAGATGTTAGCCATTGCTTTTTACCAAAAACAGCATTTTTCATCAAAACTCGCCGTAATTTTTTTCGCCCGTGAAGCTTCTTTTCTTTGTCAGATACGTGTTACCTTATTATACCTAAATTTTGAATCATTTCGAAAAACATCAAAATTTCCACAAAAATCAAAAAGGGTAGCCTTTCCTTTTTACTAAAAATGGCAATTTCCATTAAAACTCACCGTGAATACGTTTTCTCACCCGTGAAAGTTATTATTCGTTTCAGATACATGTTATCTTGTAATACCTAAATTTTGAAGCATTCCAGAAAACACCAAATTTTCCAAAAAAAAAATCAAAGTTGTTAGTCTCTGCTTTTTACCAAAAACTGCACTTCCATCAAAACTCGACATAAATTAGTTTTTTTCGCCCGTGAAGCTTCTTCTCTTTGTCAAATACATGTTATCTTGTCATACCTAAATTTTGAAGAGTTCTGGAGAACACCAAGTTTTGCAAAAAAATCCAAAGGGGTTGGCCTTTGCTTTTTACTAAAAACGGTAATTTCAATCAAAACTCACTGTAAATTCATGTTACTCGTCCATGAACCTTCTTTTCTTTGTCTCATACGAGTTACCTTGTCATACCTAAATTTTGAATCATTTCAGAAAACATCAAGTTTTCCAAAAAATCCAAAGGAGTTAGCCTTTCCTATTTACCAAAAATGGTAATATCCATGAAAACTCACCGTAAATTATTTTTTCTCACCTGTGAACCTTCTTTTCTGTCTTATATGAGTTACCTTGTCATACCTAAATTTTGAATAATTTC
This sequence comes from Neostapfia colusana, assembly GCA_030760725.1. NCBI lineage: Eukaryota > Viridiplantae > Streptophyta > Magnoliopsida > Poales > Poaceae > Neostapfia > Neostapfia colusana. Next base: position 61,286,822 of record JASWHV010000009.1, read on the forward strand.
GGAAAACATCAAATTTCTCAAAAAATCCAAAGGGGCCAGCCTTTGTTTTTTAACAAAAAAAGGCAATTTCCATCAAAACCTGCCGTAAATTTGTTTTTCTCGCCTGTGAAGTTTCTTTTCTTTGCCAGATACATGTTATCTTGTCATAGCTAAATATTGAAGCATTTCGGAAAACATCAAATTTTTCAAAAAAATCCAAAAGGTAGACTTTGCTTTTTACCAAAATCAGCATTTTCAATTAAATCTAGCCGTTAATTCATTTTTTCACCCGTGAAGCTTCTTTTATTTGTCAGATACGTGTTATCTTATCATACCTAAATTTTGAAGCATTCCGGAAATTATCAAATTTTCCAAAAAAAATCCAAAAGGGTTAGCCTTTGTTTTTTACCAATAAAGGCAATTTCCATCAAAACTTGTTGTAAATTCGTTCCTCTCGCTCGTGAACCTTCTTTTCCTTTTCAGATAAACGTAACCTTGTCATAGCTAAATTTTGAAGCATTCCGAAAACACCAAATTTTCCAAAAAAATCTAAAGGGGTTAGCCTTTGCTTTTTACTAAAAACGGCAATTTCAATCAAAACTCGCTGTTAATTCGTTTTTCTCCACCATGAAGCTTCTTTTCTTTGTCAAATACGTGTTACCTTGTCATACCAAAATTTTAATGCAATTCGGAAAAGTTCAAATTTTTCACAAACATCCAAATGGGCTAGCCTTTGTATTTTACCAAAAACAGAAATTTCTATCAAAACTTGTCATACCTCAATTTTGAAGCATTTCGGAAAACATCAAATTTTCTAACAAAATCCAAAGGGGTTAGCCTTTCCTTTTTACCAAAAAAAGGCAATATCCATCAAACCTCGCCGTAAATTGATTTTTCTCGGCTGTGAACCTTCTTTTCTTTGTCTTATACAAGTTATTTTGTTATACCTTAATTTTGAAGAGTTTCGGAATACATCAAATTCTCCAAAAAATGGAAAGGGGTTAGCCTTTGCTTTTTAACAAAAGCGGCAATTTCCATCAAAACTTGCCGTAATTTTTTTCCAGCTTCTGAAGCTTCTTTTCTTTCCCAGATATGTGTTATCTTGTCATACATAAATTTTGAAACATTTCGGAAAATATTAAATTTTCTAAAAAAATCTAAAAGGGTAGCCTTTCCTTTTACCAAAATTGGCATTTTCAATTAAAACTTGTCGTAAATTTGTTTTCCGCCCATGAAGCGTCTTTTCTTTGTCAGATATGTGTTATCTTGTCGTACCTAAATTTTGAAGCATTCTAGAAAACATCAAATTTTCCAAAAAATCTAAAAAGATTAGCCTTTATTTTTTCGCAAAAAACGGCAATTTCCATCAAAACTCGCTGTAAATTCGTTTCTCTCGCCCGTGAACCTTCTTTTCTTTTTCAGATAAATGTAACCGTGTCATATATAAATTTTGAAGCATTTCAGAAAATACTAATTTTTTTAAAAAAATCCAAAGGGGTTAGCCTTTGCTTGTTACTAAAACCGCAATTTCAGTCAAAACTCGATGTTAATTCGTTTTTCTCTACCGTGAAGCTTCTTTTGTTTGTCAGATACATGTTATCTTGTCATACCAAAGTTTTAATGCAATTAGAAAAAATTCAAATTTTTCACAAACATCAAAAGGGGTTAGCCTTTGTTTTTACTAAAAACTGCAATTTCCATCAAAACTTATCATAAATTCGTTTTTCTCGCCCGTGAACCTTCTTTTCTTTTTTAGATATGTGTTACTTTTTCATGCCTAAATTATAAAGCATTTCGGAAAACATCAAATTTTCCAAAAAAAATGCAAAGATGTTAGCCTTTGCTTTTTACCAAAAACAGCATTTTCCATCAAAACTCGCCGTAAATTTGTTTGTTTCGCCCGTGAAGCTTCTTTTCTTTGTCAGATACATGTTACCTTATTATACCTAAATTTTGAATCATTTCGAAAAACATCAAAATTTCCATAAAAATAAAAGGGTAGCCTTTCCTTTTTACTAAAAATGGCAATTTCCATTAAAACTCACCGTAAATTCGTTTTCTCACCCATGAAGCTTATTATTCGTTTCAGATACGGGTTATATTGTCATAGCTAAATTTTAAAGCGTTTCGGAAAACTTCTAATTTTCCAAAAAAAATTCAAAGGTGTTAGCCTTTGTTTTTTACCAAAAACTGCACTTTCCATCAAAACTCGCCATTAATTTGTTTTTCTCGCCCGTGAAGATTCTTCTCTTTGTCAAATACATGTTATCTTGTCATATCTAAATTTTGAAGCATTTTGGAAAACATCAAATTTTCAAAAAAAATCCAAAGGTGTTAGCCTTTGCTTTTTACGAAAAATTGCACTTTCCATCAAAACTCGCCATAAATTCGTTTTTCTCGCCCATGAAGCTTCTTCTCTTTGTCAAATACATGTTATCTTGTCATACCTAAATTTTGAAGCATTACGAAAAACACCTAATTCTCTAAAAAAATCCAAAGGGGTTAACCTTTGCTTTTTACGAAAAATTGACAATTTCAATCAATACTCACCATAAATTCATTTTTCTCGCCCGTGGAACTTCTTTTCTTTGTATGATACGAGTTACCTTGTCATACCTAAACTTTCAAGCATTTCGGAAAACATCAAATTTTCAAAAAAATCCAAAGTGTTAGCCTTTGCTTTTTACAAAAAACGGTAATTTGCATTAAAACGCGTTGTAATTTTTTTCTCGCCCGTGAAGATTCTTTTCTTTGTCATATGCGTTTTACCTTTTCATACCTAAATTTTAAAGCATTCAGGAAAACATAAAATTTCTAACAAAATCCAAAGGGGTTAGCCTTTGATTTTTATTAAAAACTATATTTTCCATCAAAACTCACCGTAAATTAATTTTTCTTGCCCGTGAAACTTCTTTTCTTTGTCAGATACATGTTATCTTGTCATACCTAAATTTTGAAGCATTCCGGAAAAATCAAATTTTCCAAAAAAACCAAAAAGGGTAGCCTTTGCTTTTTATCAGAAACGACATTTTCCATCAAAACTCGCCGTAAATTTGTTTTTTTTCGCTCGCGAAGCTTCTTTTTTTTTGTCAGAAACGTGTTACCTTGTTATATCCAAATTTTGAATCATTTCAAAAAACATAAAAAATTCCACAAAAATCCAAAAGGGTAGCCTTTTCTTTTTACCGAAAATGGCAATTTCCATTAAAACTCACCGTAAATTCGTTTTTCTCTCCCGTGAAGCTTATTATTCGTTTCAGATACAGGTTACCTTGTCATACCTAAATTTTAAAGCATTTCGACAAAAAACTAATTTTCCAAAAAAAAAATCCAAAGGTGTTGGCCTTTGCTTTTTACCGAAAATTGTACTTTCCATCAAAACTCGCCATAAATTCGTTTTTCTGGTCCGTGAAGCTTTTTTCTTTGTGAGATACATGTTATCTTGTCATACCTAAATTTTGAAGCATTCTGAAAAGCATCAAATTTTCTTAAAAATCCAAAAGGGTAGCCTTTGCTTTTTACCGAAAACAGAAATTTCCATTAAAACTGACCATAAACTCGTCGTTAATTTATTTCTCTCGCTCTAGAACCTTCTTTTCTTTTTAGATATGTGCTACCTTGTCATACCTAAATTTTGAAGAATTTTGGAAAACATCAAATGTTTGAAGAAAAATCCAAAGGTGTTTACTTTTCTTTGACCAGAAACTGCACTTTCCATCAAAACTTGTTGTAAATTCGTTTTTCTCTCCCATGAAGCTTATTTTCTTTGTTAGATATGTGTTATCTTGTCATAACTAAATTTTAATGCAATTTGGAAAAATTTTAAATTTTCCACAAACATCCATTGGGGTTAGCCTTTATTTTTTACAAAACTACATTTTTTATGAAAACTTGCAGTAAATTCGTTTTCCTCGCCCGTGAACCTTCTTTTTTTTTGTAAGATACATATTACTTTGTCATAACTAAATTTTGAAGCATTTTAGAAAACATCAAATTTTCCAAAAAATCCAAAAGTGTTAGCCTTTGCTTTTTACTAAAAACTGCACTTTCCATCAAAACTCAGTGTAAATTCATTTTTATTTCTCGTGAAGCTTCTCTTCTTTGTGAGCTACATGTTATCTTGTCGTACCTAAATTTTGAAGCATTCCGGAAAACACCTAATTCTCTAAAAAATCCAAAGTGGTTAGCCTTTGATTTTTACTAAAAACAGCAATTTAATTCAATACTCACCATAATTCATTTTTCTCGCCCGTGAACCTTCTTTTCTTTGTCTGATACGAGTTACCTTGTCATACCTAAATTTTGAAGCATTTCAGAAAACATCAAATTTTCCAAAAAAAATTCAAAGGTGTTAGCCTTTGCTTTTTACAAAAAATGGCAATTTGCATTAAAACTCGTTGTAATTTTTTTCTCACCCATGAAACTTCTTTTCTTTGTTAGATACATGATACCTTGTCCTACCTAAACTTTGAAGCATTCACGAAAACATAAAATTTCCAACAAAATCTAAAGAGGTTAGCCTTTCCTTTTTACTAAAAACTACACTTTCCATCAAAACTCACCGTAAATTCATTTTTCTTGCCCATGAAGCTTCTTTTCTTTGTCAGATACATGTTATCTGTCATACCTAAATTTTGAAGCATTCCGGAAAACATCAAATTTTCCAAAAAAACCAAAAGGGTAGCCTTTGCTTTTTTACCAGAAACGGCATTTTCCATCAAAACTCGCCGTAAATTCATTTTGTTTCGCTCGTGAAGCTTCTTTTCTTTGTCAAATGTGGGTTACCTTGTTATACCTAAATTTTGATTCATTTCAAAAAACGTAATAATTTACACAAAAATAAAAAAGGGTAGCCTTTTTTTTCCAAAAATGGCAATTTCCATTAAAACCCACTGTAAATTCATTTTTCTCTCCCGTGAATCTTATTATTCGTTTCAGATACGGGTTACCTTGTCATACCTAAATTTTAAAGCATTTTGAAATACATCTAGTTTTCCAAAAAAATTCCAAAGGTGTTGGCTGTTGCATTTTACCAAAAACTGCACTTTCCATCAAAACTCACCATAAATTTATTTTTCTCATCCGTGAAGCTTTTTTTCTTTGTGAGATACATGTTATCTTGTCATACCTAAATTTTGAAGCATTCCGAAAAGCATCAAATTCTCTTAAAAATCGAAAAGGGCAGCCTTTGCTTTTTATCAAAAACGGAAATTTCCATTAAAACTGACCGTAAACTCATCGTTAATTCATTTCTCTCGCTCGAGAACCTTTTTTTTCTTTTCATATATATGTTACCTTGTCATACCTAAATTTTGAATAATTTCAAAAAACATCAAATTTCTCAAAAAATCCAAAGGGGCTAGCCTTTGTTTTTTAAAAAAAATGGCAATTTCCATCAAAACCCGCCGTAAATTTGTTTTTCTCGCCCGTGAAGTTTCTTGTCTTTGCTAGATACGTGTTATCTTGTCATAGCTAAATATTGATGCATTTCGGAAAACATCAAATTTTTCAAAAAAATCCAAAAGGTAGACTTTGCTTTTTACCAAAATAAGCATTTTCAATTAAATCTAGCCGTTAATTCGTTTTTTCACCCGTGAAGCTTCTTTTATTTGTCAGATACGTGTTATCTTATCATACCTAAATTTTGAAGCATTCCGGAAATTATTAAATTTTCCAAAAAAATCCAAAAGGGTTAGCCTTTGTTTTTTACCAATAAAGGCAATTTCCATCAAAACTCGTTGTAAATTTGTAACACCCACATTTTTTCCCTTTCCTCTGGCCCGACCCACATTCACCCCCCCAAAACCCTAACATTTTTTTTCTCTCCTTTCTTTCTTTCCTCCTTTTCCTTCTCCTCCCGATCTCCCTAGCCCCGCCGCCGCCCCCAGCCAGCCCACCAGCGCCGCCCCGCTCCACCCTCTTCCTCCGTGCGCCCCCAGCTCAAGCCCGTTCCCGGCGCGCCGCCCTCGCCCCACCGCCCGCTCGGCGCCTGCTCCTCAGCGCCGCCGGCCGCCTCAGAATTCCTCTCGCGCGCCCCTCCCGACAGCCGGCGAGCCCCCACTCCCGGCGCCTCCTCCCTCGGCATCGCGGCGCTCCCCCACCCCACTGCTTTCCGCACCGTGAGCCCGCGCCCTTGCACCCGCCTTGCGCGCCTCCACCGCCGGCTACCTCGCCACCGCCGGCCTCCCGCCCCACCACGCCGTCGCCCACTGCTCGACCCCCGCCTCACGCGCCCCCTCCGTCGCCCCCCTTTCTCGCTCCAACGCTCGTTGCGGCTTGCTCCTCCTCGCCCCTCGCTCACAGCCACCTGTTGCTCCTCTCCCGAGTCGCGTACGCCCTGTGGCCCTCCCCTAGCGCCGCCTCCCCAAACCCCACCGTCGATCCGGGCCCAGATCGCCATGGCCGCCCTCAACAGCAGCAACGCCATCAACTCCAGCGCCAGCGCCCCGCTGGCGAGGACGCCTTGACCGAGACTCTGGCGCGGCGCGTGCAGGGCCACATGACCCTCAGCCTCCAACCCCGCCGCACCACCGCCACGAAGCCGTTTCCTCCCGTGTGCGTCTCAAGGTCTTCACCTGAAACGCCGTCGCCGCAGCCAATGGTCCGCGTCGCTCGGGGGCGCCTTAGCCCTCGCGCTTCTGATCCAGACAACTGCGGCATCCCTATCCCAACTCCGGTGATTTCCGGTGAGAAAACCCCTGCCTTTCATCGTGTTCCGACTACCCCGTACCTTTATACCTTGAGCTAACCCCACTGTCATGAGCGCCGTGCATCAGAGAACGTCGCCGGACCAAAAGGACAAGAAGGAACGTCATTTCCACCCCAGTTCCGGCGAAGACCGAGGCTCTCCATCACTACCTCCCGTCGCGAGCCGTTTCTACACCGCCCCGAACCACGCCTACCCCCTCGGTGAGTCCCCCCCAAGCGATCCTTTTCCTTTGCCGATCCGTAGCTACGCGTAGGGAGTCCCGTAGGCGTAGATTCGAAGCTCCGATGATGTCTATGGCCGCGCCCACGGCCCGCCTCCGCGTAGGGTCACCGTCGGAGGCCGGTTTCGGCTGGGTTGGCCCGGCAAAGGACCCCCCCCCCCCCCCCCCGCTGCCAGGTCGGGAACGGACGACCCGATTAAAAACAGCGCATACCGGTTCCCCGTTTTAAATCCAGAGCGTTCACGCCCGAACCGACGCCTCCGATGGAATCACCTTTTTCCCATGACCAGTTTTGCACAAAGACCACTGGATTCTTCGGATCCACGCAGAACGACCCCTGGTTTTCATGAAATCCCCCTTAGGCTCCTTGGGAATTTAAGAGATTAGCGCTGGATGTTTGTAGACCCCTGGAACTCGCTGATTTCATGTTTTAACCCTTATAATCTGCTGCAAGTGACATTCAGGCCCCTAGAACCTCCCAAAATTTCCATTTTGGACCATGTACCTTTCTGTTTTTGCTCAAAAGGCCCTTGAACATGTCTGTTTTAACACTGCAGCCCCTAGAAACCCCCTGTTTTGACGTTTTAACCCCGCCGTTTGCTGAAATTGTTAAGGCAGCCCCGGGATAATTGTAAAAACACCCCTGCAACAGACTGTAATACTGTTTTAGGTCTGAAATCTTGTTTAAAAGCCATGTGTAGTTCAGCAATCACTAAATATCCCTGCAACCGGCTGAAACTTGACTAAAACGTCCCTAGGTATTGCTATATTTACACTTTAAAACCCTGTGTAGCTGCTGAAAAGAAAATAATACCCCTATAGATGCTGAAATTACAAGTTAATCTTTAGGAAGTTGCTGAAATTACAAGAGCACCCCTAAAACATGCCAAAGCTCATACTTAGGTTCTAAAGATGGTTGCTTGGCATAAAACCCTCACATGAGTATATACCTAGTGTAGAGTAATACTTGAAGTACATGATAAAAAGGACCTTTGCACGTGAAAATGAGATATAAACTAAGGATGAATTAACAAAATATAAACACGATGAAATGAAGATATAGGATTCACTTGAATGCTTTGATAAATTACTCTGTTTGACTGTTGGATAGTTTTTCTTATTTGTTTCCTCGTTATCTTCGTTTCACCCTGATGGCATGGATCAAATCGGCCCCCGATCTGAAGTTCGACCTACAAGCCTAAGACTTTGAAGATTAAGAGTTCGACCAGCGGACTGGGCAACAATATAAGAAAAAGGCAAGTGCCCTTGACCACTTTGCACCTTTTTAGGATTCTAGTTAGAAATGCATGCTTTAGGTCTTAATTTGAATCCTATGTGTTGGTTGTTTACTAGAATTTTCAAAACTTCCCTTGTAGCCGAGATGGGTAGACTAGGGTTTACTTTATGTCACTGTTTTCATGCTTAGCCCTGCTTAGATGTCGGGATGGGAGTCATTACATTTAATTTCAATATATCATGATGTTTGTGATGATGTGGTGATGTATGTGGTGTATGAGGTGGGTAGTGTAGGGATCTAGCAGGCACGTGGGTTACGGTGGGTGCCGAGTGCACGAGACTCGGGTTTGTGGTTGGTAGGCTTGCGTAGATCCTAAGGACCGGTTCGTGAGACCCGTCAACTGGCTTATACAGTGCCACCACAAGAACTGTTATGGGACAGTGTGGCCAATTAAGTTGTTCCTATCTTTCCTTGTGTACACCAGAGAGATGTGTAAGTGGCGCAAGAGGGGGCTTCTGCGGCAGAGGTTTCAGAGTGCCGCAGCGGTGAAACCTTAGCGGGTGTGCACAGGTTGGGTAGTGCAATGTAAAGGCCTTGTCATGTACTCCTGGCCCCACACCATAGGGAGTGTGAGAGGGCGGAAAGGAGTTTCTTGAGTCGCCGACGGGCGATGAAAACACGACTTGTGGGTAAAGGGTACAAACTCTGCAGAGTCAAAACTGTCTAGACAGCCGTGCTCACGGTCAAGAGCGGGCTGGTAACCCTCTCATGATTAGCGTGGGTTAGTTTGGTGTGGTTTGGGAATGGTGGCTTGGATTGAGATTACAGTGATAATGGAGATCACTTGGAGATATATTTGGGTTGGGCGAGAATTTCATTAAACAAATAGGATGCTTAATAAAGCTAAGGAATAGGTTGCGTAGTGCAATAGCCGTGTCTAGCCTTCCTTGTAACTTGCCTCATCATGCATAATCTTTCCCACACTTGCTGAGTATTCTATGTACTCAGGCGTTTGTCTTTTTCCTCTTTTAATTGTTGCTTAGTGAAAAGAAGATCAAATGAAGACGGTATGAAGAAGGTCACGTTGCTGCCAGTCGATTCGCCTGTGGACGGCCCTAAATGTTTTTCCACTTCCGCTGCTAATCCAAAACTCATTTTAAGGTATGTACGTTGTTTACATTCGATATATATAACTGTTTATCACTATTGTCCTACATGTATGAATGAAACCGATCCTGGCATACATGTAGAATGCGCCGGTTTTGCTCTTTGTAAAACCGTACGTAACAAAATTCGTTCCTCTCGCTCGTGAACCTTCTTTTCTTTTTCAGATAAATGTAACCTTGTCATAGCTAAATTTTGAAGCATTCCGAAAACACCAAATTTTCCAAAAAAATCTAAAGGGGTTAGCCTTTGCTTTTTACTAAAAACGGCAATTTCAATCAAAACTCGCTGTTAATTCGTTTTTCTCCACCATGAAGCTTCTTTTCTTTGTCAGATACGTGTTACCTTGTCATACCAAAATTTTAATGCAATTCGGAAAAGTTCGAATTTTTCACAAACATCCAAATGGGCTAGCCTTTGTATTTTACCAAAAATGGCAATTTCTATCAAAACTTGTCGTAAATTCGCTTTTCTCGCCCATGAACCTTCTTTTCTTTGTAAGATACGTGTTAATCTATCATACGTAAATTTTGAAGCATTTCGGAAAACATCAAATTTTCTAAAAAAATCCAAAGATGTTAGCCTTTACTTTTTACCAAAAATAGGATTTTCCATCAAAACTCACCTTAAATTCGTTTTTCTCGCTCATGAAACTTTCTCATGAAGCAGCTTTTCTTTATGAGATTCATGTTATCTTGTCATAACTAAATTTTTAAGCATTCTAGAAAATATTAAATTTTCCAAAAAAATTCAAAAGGATAGTCTTTGTTTTTTACCAAAAACGGCATTTTTCATCAAAACTCTTCGTAAATTTGTTTTTACCGTCCGTGAAGCTTATTTTCCTTGTCAGATACGTGTTACTTTGTCATACCTATGTTTTGAAGCATTTCGGAAAACATTAAAATTTTCACAAAAATCCAAAAGTGTAGCCTTTGCTTTTTGACAAAAATGGCGGATTCCATTAAAACTCATTGTAAATTTATTTTTCTCGCCCGCAAAGCTTCTTATCCGTTTCAGATACGGGTTACCTTGTCATACCTAAATTTTGAAGCATTTCGGAAAACATCAATTTTTTCAAAAAAAATCCAAAGGTGTTAGCCTCTGCTTTTTGCCAAAAACTGCAATTTTCATCAAAACTCGCCATAAATTCGTTTTTCTCGCTCGTGAAGATTCTTCTCTTTGTCAAATACATGTTATCTTGTCATACCTAAATTTTAAAGCATTCCGGAGAACACTAAATTTTCCAAAAAAAATCCAAAAGAGTAAGACTTTACTTTTTACTAAAAACGACAATTTCAATCAAAACTCGCCGTAAATTCATGTTTCTCGCCCGTGAACCTTCTTTACTTTGTCTCATACGAGTTACCTTGTCATACCTAAATTTTGAAGCATTTTGGAAAACATCAAATTTTCCAAAGAATCCAAATGAGTTAGCCTTTCCTTTTTACCAAAAACGGCAATATGCGTCAAAACTCGCCGTAAATTATTTTTCTCGCCCATGAACCTTTTTTCTGTCTTATATGAGTTACCTTGTCATACCTAAATTTTGAATAATTTTGGAAAACATCAAATTTCCTAAAAAATCCAAAGGGGTTAGCCTTTGCTTTTTAACAAAAAACGGCAATTTCCATCAAAACTCAGCGTAAATTTGTTTTTCTCGCCCGTGAAGCTTCTTTTATTTGTCAGATATGAGTTATCTTGTCATAGCTAAATATTAAAGCATTTCGGAAAACATCAATTTTTTCAAAAAAATCTAAAAATGTAGCCTTTGCTTTTTACCAAAATCGGCATTTTCAATTAAAACTCGTCGTAAGTTCATTTTTTCGCCCGTGAAGCTTCTTTTATTTGTCAGATACGTGTTATATTATCATACCTAAATTTTGAAGCATTCCGTAAATTATCAAACTTTCCCCAAAAAAATCCAAAAGGGTTATCCTTTGTTTTACCAAAAAAGGCAATTTCCATCAAAACTCGCCGTAAATTCGTTCCTCTCGCTCGTGAACCTTCGTTTCCTTTTCTAATAAATTATACCTTGTCATACCTAAATTTTGAAGCATTCCAAAAACCACCAAATTTTCCAAAAGAATCCAAAGGGGTTAGCCTTTGTTTTTTACTAAAAACTGCACTTTCTATTAAAACTCACCCTAAATTTGTTTTTCTCGTCCGTGAAGCTTATTATTCGTTTCAGATATGGGTTACCTTGTCATACCTAAATTTTAAAGCATTTCAAAAAACATATAATTTTCCAAAAAAATGCAAAGGTGTTAGGCTTTGCTTTTTACAAAAAACTGCACTTTCCATAAAAACTCACTGTAAATTCGTTTTTCTTTCTCATAAAGCTACGTTTCTTTATGAGATTCATGTTATCTTGTCATAACTAAATTTTGAAGCATTCTGGAAAACATCAAATTTTCCAAAAAATTCAAAAGGATAATCTTTATTTTTACCAAAAATGACATTTTTCATTAAAACTCTCCGTAAATTCGTTTTGTCCTCCCGTGAAGCTTCTTTTCTTTGTAAGATACGTGTTACCTTGTCATATCTAAATTTTGACGCATTTCAGAAAACATCAATATTTCAACAAAAATCCAAAAGGGTAGCCTTTGCTTTCAAACAAAAACGGCAATTTCCATTAAAACTCGCTGCAAATTTGTTTTTTTCGCCCATGAAGCTTCTTATACATTTCACATACGGGTTACCTTGTCATACCTAAATTTTAAAGTATTTCAAAAAACATCAAATTTTCTGAAAAGTCCAAAGGTTTTAGCCTTTGTTTTTTACCAAAAACTGCACTTTCCATCAAAACTCACCGTAAATTCATTTTTATTTGTCGTGAAGCTTCTTTTCTTTGTCAGCTACATATTATCTTGTCGTATTTTGAAGCATTATGGATAACATCAAATTTTCCAAAAAAATATCCAAAAGGGTAGCCTTTGCTTTTTACAAAAAATGGCATTTTCCATCAAAACTCATCGTAAATTTGTTTTTCGCCCGTGAAGCCTATTTTGTTTCTCAGATACGTGTTACCTTGTCATAACTAAATTTAGAAGCGTTTCAAAAAATATCAAATTCCCACAAAAATCCAAAAGGGTAGCCTTTGCTTTTTTACCAAAAACAGCAATTTCTATTAAAACTCACCATAAATTCATTTTTCTCGCCTGTGAAGCTTCTTATCTGTTTCAGATACGAGTTATCTTGTCATGCCTAAATTTTGAAGCATTTCAGAAAACATCAATTTTTCAAAAAAAAATCCAAAGTTGTTAGCCTTTGCTTTTTACCAAAAACTGCACTTTCCATCAAAACTCACTATAAATTCATTTTTCTCGGTTGTGAAGCTTCTTTTCTTTGTCAAATACATGTTATCTTGTCATACCAAAATTTTGAAGCATTCCGGAAAACACCAATTTTTCTAAAAAAATCCAAAGGGGTTAGCCTTTGCTTTTTACTAAAAACGGTAATTTCAATCAAAACCCGCCGTAAATTCTTGTTACTTGCCCGTGAACCTTCTTTTCTATGTCTCATACAAGTTACCTTGTCATAACTAAATTTTGAATCATTTCGGTAAATGTCAAATTTTCCAAAAAAAATCTAAAGGGGTTAGCCTTTCCTTTTTACCAAAACAGCAATGTCTATCAAAACTCACCGTAAGTTGATTTTTCTCACCCATGAACCTTCTTTTCTTTGTCTTATACGAGTTACCTTGTCACACCTAAATTTTGAAGAATTTAGGAAAACATCAAATTTTCAAAAAAAAATCCAAAGTGGTTAGCCTTTACTTTTTAACAAAAACGGCAACTTCCATCAAAACTCGCCGTAAATTTGTTTTTCTCGCCCGTGAAACTTCTTTTCTTTGCCAGATACGTGTTATCTAGTCATACCTAAATTCCGAAGCATTTCGAAAAATATCAAATTTTCCAAAAAATCCAAAAGGGTAGCCTTTGCTTTTTATCAAAATCGGCATTTTCAATTAAAACTCGCCGTAAATTCATTTTTTCGCCCATGAAGCTTCTTTTGTTTGTCAGACACGTGTTATCTTGTCATGCCTAAATTTTGAAGCATTCTGGAAAACATCAAATTTTGAAAAAAATCCAAAATGGTTAACCTTTGTTTTTTTTTACCAAAAACGACAATTTCCATCGAAACTCACCGTAAATTCGTTTCTCAAGCCCGTGAACCTTCTTTTCTTTTTCAGATAAATGTAACCTTGTCATACCTAAATTTTGAAGCATTCCGAAAAACACCAAATTTTCCAAAAATATCTAAAGGGGTTAGCCTTTGCTTTTTACTAAAAACCGAAATTTCAATCAAAACTCGTTGTTAATTCATTTTTCTCCACCGTGAAGCTTCTTTTCTCTGTCAGATACATCCAACGTGGTTAGCCTTTGTTTTTTTACAAAAATGGCAACTTCCATCAAACTTGCCGTAAATTCATTTTTCTCGCCCGTGAACCTTCTTTTCTTTGTCATACACGTGTTACTTTGTCATACCTAAATTTTAAAGCATTTCGGAAAACATCAAATTTTCTTAAAAAAATCCAAAGGTATTAGCCTTTGCTTTTTACCAGAAACAGCATTTTCCAACAAATTCACCATAAATTTATTTCTCTTACTCATGAAACTTCTTTTCTTTGTCACATACGTGCTACCTTATCATAACTAAATTTGAAGCATTCAGGAAAAATCAAATTTTTTAAAAAAATCCAAATGGACTAGCCTTTGGTTTTTACCAAAAACAGCAATTTCTATCAAAACTTGTCGTTGATTTATTTCTATCGCCGGAGAACCTTCTTTTTTTTCAGATGTGTTAACTTGTCATACCTAAATTTTGAAGCATTTCAGAAAACATAAAATTTTTCAAATAAAATCCAGAGGTATTAGCCTTTGTTTTTACCAAAAAACTGCATTTTCCATCAAAACTCGCTTTAAATTCGTTTTTCTCGCCCGTGAAGCATCTTTTCTTTGTCAGATACGTGTTATCTTGTTATGCCTATATTTTAATGCAATTCGGAAAATTTCAAATTTTCCACAAACATCCAAAGGGGTTAGCCTTTATTTTTTACCAAAAACAACAATTTTTATAAAACAATTGTCGTAAATTTGTTTTTCTCGCCTGTGAACCTTCTTTTCTTTGTTAGATACGTGTTACCTTGTCATATCTAAATTTTGAATCATTTTAGAAAAAAATCAAATTTTTCAAAAAAATACAAAGTATTAGCCTGTTTTTACCAAAAACTGCACTTTCCATCAAAACTCACCGTAAATTTGTTTTTCTTTCTCGTGAATCTTTTTATGAGATTCATGTTATCTTGTGATAACTAAATTTTGAAGCATTCTAGAAAACATCAAATTTTCCAAAAAAATCCAAAAGAATAGTTTTTGTTTTTAGCAAGAACGGCATTTTCCATCAAAACTCTCTGTAAATTCGCTTTTTCTGCCCGTGAAGCTTCTTTTCGCTGTCAAATACGTGTTACCTTGTCATACCTAAATTTTGAATCATTTCAAAAAACATCAAAATTTCTACAAAAATCCAAAAGGGTAGCCTTTATTTTACAACAAAAATGACAATTTCCATTAAAATCGCTGTAAATTCGTTTTTCTCACCCGTGAAGCTTCTTATCAGTTTCAAATACGGGTTATCTTGTCATACCTAAATTTTGAAGCATTTCGGAAAACATCAAATTTTCCAAGAAAATCCAAAGTTGTTAGCCTTTGCTTTTTACAAAAACGGCAATTTGAATTAAAACTCGTTGTAATCTTTTTCTCGCCCGTGAAGCTTCTTTTCTTTGTCAGACACGTGTTAACTTGTCATATCTAAATTTGGAAGTATTCAGGTAAACATAAAATTTTTCAAAAAAAATCCAAAGGGGTTAGTTTTTCCTTTTTACCAAAAACTGCATTTTCTATCAAAACTCGTCATAAATTCGTTTTTCTCGCCCGTGAAGCTTCTTCTCTGTCAAATACATGTTATCTTGTCATACCTAAATTTTAAAGCATTCCGGAAAACACCTAAATTTCCAAAAAAATCTAAAGGGGTTAGACTTTGTTTTTTACTAAAAACAGCAATTTCAATCAAAACTCACCATAAATTCATTTTTCTCGCCCGTGAATATTCTTTTCTTCGTCTGATACGAGTTACCTTGTCATACCTAAATTTTGAAGCATTTTGTAAAATATCAAATTTTCTAAAAAATCCAAAGGTGTAAGCCTTCACTTTTTACAAAAAATGGCAATTTGCATTATAACTCGTTGTAATTTTTTTCTCGCCCGTGAAGCTTATTTTCTTTGTCAGATATGTGTTACCATGTCATATATAAATTTTGAAGCATTCAGGAAAACATAAAATTCTTTAAAAAAATTCAAAGGGGTTAGCCTTTTCTATTTACCAAAAACTGCACTTTCCATCAAAACTCACCGTAAATTCATTTTTTTTGCCCGTGAAGTTTCTTTTCTTTGTCAGATACATGTTATCTTATCATACCTAAATTTTAAAGCATTCCGGAAATTATCAAACTTTTCAAAAATATCCAAAAGGGTAGCCTTTATTTTTTTACCAAAAACGGTATTTTCAATCAAAACTCACCGTAAATTTGTTTTTTTTCTCCCGTGATGCTTCTTTTCTTTGTCAGATACGTGTTACATTGATACCTAAATTTTGAATCGTTTCAAGAAATATCAAAATTTCCACAAAAATCCCGAAGGGTAGCCTTTTCTTTTTACAAAAATCAATAATTTCCATTAAAACTCACCGTAAATTCGTTTTTCTAGCCATGAAGCTTATTATCCGTTTCATATACGGGTTACCTTGTCATATCTAAATTTTAAAGCATTTTAGAAAACATCTAATTTTTCAAAAAAAATCGAAAGGTGTTAGCCTTTGCTTTTTACCAAAAACTGCACTTTCCTTCAAAACTCGCTATAAATTCGTTTTTCCCGCCGATGAAGCTTTTTTTCTTTGTCAGATACATGTTATCTTGTCATACCTAAATTTTGAAGCATTCCAGAAAGCATTAAATTTTCCAAAAAAATGTAAAAGGGTATCATTTGCTTTTTATCAAAAAATGGAAAATTCCATTAAATTTCACCGTAAACTCGCTGTTAATTCATTTCTCTCGCCGTAAACTCGCTGGAAATTTCCATCTTTTTTTTGAGATATGTGTTACCTTGTCATACCTAAATTTTGAAGCATTTAAAAAACATCAAATTTTCCAAAAAAAAATCCAAAAGTGTTAGCCTTTGCTTTTTACCAAAAACTGCACTTTCCATCAAAACTCGCTGTAAATTCCTTTTCCCGCCCGTGAAGCATTGTTTCTTTGTCAGATACGTGTTATCTTTTCATACCTAAATTTTAGTGCAATTCAGAAAATTTCAAATTTTCCACAAACATCTAAAGGGCTTAGCCTTTATTTTTTACCAAAAACAGCAATTTTTATCAAAGTATGCCGTAAATTTATTTTTCTTGCCCGTGAACCTTCTTTTCTTTGTCAGATACGTGTTACCTTGTCATACCTAGATTTCGAACCATTTCAGAAAACATCAAATTTTCCAAAAAAATCCAAAATATTAGCCCTTGCTTTTTACCAAAAACTGGACTTTCCATCAAAACTCACCATAAATTCATTTTTCTTTCTCGTGAAGCTTCTTTTTTTTATGAGATATATGTTATCTTGTCATAACTAAATTTTGAAGTATTCCGGAAAACATCAAATTTTCCACAAAAAATCCAAAATGATAGTCTTTGTTTTTTTACGAAAAACGACATTTTCCATCAAAACTCACCGTAACTTCATTTTTCTTTCTCGTGAAGCTTCTTTTCTTTATGAGATACATATTACCTCATCAGAACTAAATTTTGAAGCATCCCGGAAAACATCAAATTTTCCAAAAATTCCAAATGGGTTAGCCTTTAGTTTTTATCAAAAAACAGCAATCTCAATGAAAACTTGTCGTTGATTCATTTCTTTCGCCCGAGAACCTTCTTTTCTTTTCAAATATGTGTTACCTTGTCATACCTAAATTTTGAAGCATTTTGGAAAACATCAAATTTCCAAAAAAAATTCAAAGGTATTATCCTTTGCTTTTACCAAAAACTACACTTTCCATCAAAACTCGTTGTAATTCGTTTTTCTCGCCTGTGAAGCATCTTTTCTTTGTCAGATACGAGTTATCTTGTCATACCTAAATTTAATACAATTCGGAAAATTTTCAAATTTTCCACAAACATCTATTAGGGTTAGCCTTTATTTTTTACCAAAAACAACAATTTTTATCAAAACTTGCTGTAAATTCATTTTTCTCGCCCGTGAACCTTCTTTTCGTTGTCAGATACGTGTTACTTTGTCATACCTAAATTTTGAAGCATTTTAGAAAACATCAAATATTCCAAAAAAATCCAAAGGTGTTAGCCTTTGCTTTTTAACAAAACTGCACTTTCCGTCAAAGTTCATCGTAAATTCGTTTTTATTTCTCGTGAAGCTTCTCTTCTTTGTCAGCTACATGTTATCTTGTCGTACCTAAATTTTGAAGCATTCCGGAAAACATCAAATTTTCTAAAAAATATCCAAAAGGGTGGCCTTTGCTTTTTTACAAAAACGACATTTTCCATCAAAACTCACCGTAAATTCATTTATTTTCGCCCGTGAAGCTTATTTTCTTTCTCAGATACGTGTTACCTTGTCATTCCTAAATTTTGAAGCATTTCAAAAAATCAAATTTTCTAAAAAATCTAAAGTTGTTAGCCTTTGCTTTTAACAAAAACTAAACTTCCATCAAAACTCGCTGTAAATTCATTTTTCTCGCCCGTGAAACTTCTTATCCGTTTCAGATACATGTTATCTTGTCATGCCTAAATTTTGAAGCATTTCAGAAAACAATCAAATTTTCCAAAAAAATCCAAAGTTGTTAGCCTTTGCATATTACCAAAAACTGCACTTTCCATCAAAACTTGTCATAAATTCATTTTCTCACCCGTGAATCTTCTTTTCTTTTTTAGATATGTGTTACCTTGTAATACCTAGATTTTAATGCAATTCGGAAAAATTTCAAATTTTCCACAAACATCCATTGGGGTTAGCCTTTATTTATACTAAAAACGTCAATATCAATCAAAACTCGTCGTAAATTCATTCTTCTCGCCCGTGAACCTTCTTTTCTTTGTCTTATACGAGCTACCTTGTCATATCTAAATTTTGAAGCATTTGAAAAAAAACAAGTTTTATAAAAAAATTCCAAAGGGGTTAGCCCTTGTTTTTTTACTAAAAACAGCAATTTCCATCAAAACTCGCCGTAAATTTAATTTTCTCGCCTGCGAGACTTCTTTTCTTTGTCAGATATGTGTTATTTTGTCATACCTAAATTTTGAAGCATTTCGGAAAACATCAAAGTTTCTAAAAAACTTCAAAGGTGTTAGCCTTTGCTTTTTACCAAAAACGGTAATTCCATCAAAACTCGTCGTAAATTAGTTTTATCGCCCGTGAAACTTCTTATCTGTGTCAGATACGTTTTACCTTGTCATAAGTAAATTTTGAAGCATTCCGGAAAACATCAAATTTTCCAAAAAAAAAACCAAAGGGGTTAGCCTTTGCTTTTTAACAGAAACACAGGCCACCGCCTCCTCCTGGCTGGCCTCCGCCACCTACTGCCCGGCATCCGCCGCCTCCACGGCCCACGGTGCACTGACCAGCACAAAATCCGCCGGCGCCACCTCTCCAGTGAACAGTCCGGCCGCCGAAGCAGGAGCGTGCCTCTGTGGCCGTTATTTCTCACCAGCTCGAGGAGAGTGCTCACCGACCGTTGAGTGCTACCACGAGCCTTCCTTAGATGTTGGTGCTGCTCACTCTAGCTTCCCTCGTCGCTGCCCTCCACGCTCAGGCCGCTAGGATTCAGAACATCCGGATGCTCGTGCCGGTTTTCCTCAGTTCTGACTCCACATCGTACGCCTGTTGGCATAACCTGCTTCTCCTCACGTTGAGGCGGTTCCGTCTCGATGACCACGTTCTCCGGGATGCTCCCTAGTGGACGCCTCGTGGATGAGCATGGACAGTCTGGTTCTAGCCTGGATCCTTGGATCCCTCTCTAAGGAGCTATAGGACATCGTCGGGCAGCGCGGTGGCGGTACCGCTCGCCAGACATGGCTGGTCCTTGAGCAGGGTTTCCTGGGGAACCGTGTGATTCGAGCTCTCCACGTCAATGCGCGGTTCCAGAACACCATCTAGGGCGATCGCTCTGTCTCCGCCTACTGTCGGGAGATGAAGGGCATGGCTGACGCCTTGCATGACCTTGGCGAGCCAGTAACTGATAGCGCTCCCATCCTTCGGGTCCTTCAGGGCCTGAACGAGTGCTACTGTCACCTCCAGACGTGGCTTCTTTGTCTGAAGCCGCCCCTGACCTTCGAGAAGGTCTGGTCCGATCTTGAGCTCGAGGAGATTACTACTGGTGGATCCATTGGCTCTGGGCCTGCCACAACTTTTTACAGCTCTAGGCAGTCCCTGCGTCCACCTTCACCTACTACTGGTGGACCACCATCACGACCGCCCGCTTCGTCCTCTACCCCAGGCACCCCTATCGGCTCTAGGGTGGTAATCATCTCCGCCGTGGTAAACTCTATGGCCGTGATGGTGGTAGCAGTGCTGGTGACAGTCCTGCTTCTGCTCCTGCTCCTACTAGTGGTAATGGTAGCACCGACTGGGGGGGGGGGTGCACCCTGGCCCACACCCTACAACCCGTGGACCAACTAGATCTACATGTGGCCTAGGCCGTCTCCAGTTCTTGTGCCTCCACGCCCACCACGCTCTCAGCCGGCGTACGTCGACCACCTGGGCTATGGAAGACCAGCCTACCTTGCTGGTGGACCGCCGACTCAAGCTTACAACGGGCTTGGCTACCTGGCTGGCGAGAAGTTGGCCTGGGCCTACGGAGGCACTGACTACCCTGTTGGATACTCGGAGTCGTCGGCACCGCACCAAGAGCCGCCCCTGATGTGGGATCGCCAGTCACTGGCTTCTTCGTTCAGCACCATGCACCTCACTCCACTAGTGCTGACTAGGTCGCTGAGTCCGTAGCGTCGTACCACACCACTCCTGATGCTGGTATACTTTCCTCTACCCACCCTTCCCACCCTCTTTTCCTTCATCTACCATTGTCGGGAATGGGCTTGTTCTTCCGATAACCTCAGTAGGCGACTCTGGGTTTTCAGGTTCTTTCCAGCTCAAAAACATTTTTGTTTCTTAGGATATTATTCAGAATTTGCTTTTTATCCATTTCTTTACCACTAATAACATGTTTCCATTGAGTTTGATCCTTTTGGTTTATCTGTGAAGGATCTTCCTACCCGGTTACTTCTTTTTTGATGTGATAGCTCGGGGCCCCTGTACACTCTTCGACTTCCTACTTCCGCTGCGTCTCCGCCTTTGCCCTGACTACGACAGCTACGTCCACCACTTGGCACCGCTGGCTTTGCCATCCTGGTGTAGATGCCATGTCTAAGTTGTCCAGTAGTTCAGTTGTCTCGTGTACTAGGGGCACACATGAGTCTTTATGTCATGCCGGTTAGCTTGGTCACCATATTTGGCTTCCTTTTCCAACCTTTGTGACTTATGTTGAGCACATTTTTTTATCTCATTCACTGTGATTTGTGGACATCTTCTATTATCAGTGTGTCGGGCTATAAATATTATTTGGTGATAATTGATTATTTTTTGCACTTTTCGTGAAAAGTCTGAGACATTTGTCACTCTCTCACTTCTTCGTTTGGGTGTCCATTCAGTTCTGGCGCACCATCCGGGCTGTCCCGTGCCACAACGGACACGAGTTTGATAACTCGGTGTTCCATAATTTTCTCCTCGCACATGGTGTCCAGTTGCGCATGTATTGTCCGTACACCTCTCCTCGGAATGGCAAGGCTGAGCGCATGATTCGTACCACCAATGATGTCATGCGCTCACTAATGTTTCAGGCCTTCATTCCCTCCCGGTACTGGGTAGAGGCCCTTCACACTGCCACCTTCCTTATTAATCGCCTTCCCACCAAGGTGATTCATGCCCCCACTCCTTACTTCGCTTCGACCACCTTCGAGTTTTCGGGTGCGCTTGCTACCCTAACCTTTCTGCTACCGCCCCACATAAGCTTGCGCCTCGTTTGACGCGTTGTGTTTTCCTTGGGTATTCCCTTGATCATAAGGCGTACCAGTGTCTTGATCTCACCACTCACCGCCTCTTGATCTCTCGACACGTCGTCTTTGACGAGTCCTCCTTTCCTTTCTCCACTTCCTCCTCTGGTTCCACCACAGAGTTGGATTCCCTATTTTCTACTGACTCCAAGGCTGCTCCTCTCCAGCTGCCTTGGTCATGTTCTTCTACATGCACGATACCCGCTGTTCCATGGGCGGCCCCAAAGCCCCCGACGTCGCCTCATGCGCCACGCGTGTCCTCGGCATCGCTCGCTGCACCTCATGCGCCCCCGATGTCACCAACTAAACCACTCGCGGTCTCAGTGTCCCCGACATCACTTGCTGCGCCTTGTGCATCCCCAATGTCGCCAGTTGTGCCACGCGTGGCCCTGACGTCCTCGGCGTCACCAGCTCCGCCACGGGCAGCCTCGTTGTCCCCGACATCACCGGCGGCGCCTCCCGTGGTCCCGACTTCTCGGTTCACCAGCCCTGCTCTTGTCTATTAGCGACGAGCGCGGGTTGGTGCCCCAGCTCCAGCTGCGCCACGCACGGCCCCAGAGCCCCCGACGTCACTCATTGTGTCCCGCGCGTCCACGAACCTCGCTCTGTCTATCAACGATGGGAGCGGGGTGGTGCTCCGGCTCCTGCTCGCTCCGAGCCCCCGGTGTACCATCCTCCTTTGCTCCATCGAGACCCGGGTCACGTCCACCCGATATGGACTCGACATGTTGCCGGGGTCCTCCGGCCGGTTGAGCTCTTCTCCGAGGTCATCCACTCATTGATGACTTATCCACTGTCCGCCTCCTCTTTGATCTCACCTATACCGTCCTCCATCCGTAGTGCCCTCGCTGACCCTCACTGGCGTCGCGCTATGGAGGAAGAGTATGCAGCCCTGCTTGCCAACTGGACCTTAGACCTAGTGCCCCGTCCCGATCATGGCAATGTTGTCACGGGCAAGTGGGTGTTCACGCATAAGAAGAAGCTGATGGTTCCTTAGAGAGATACAAGTCTTAGTGGGTGCTTTGGGGCTTCACTCACCCGCCCTAGGGAAGACTATGATGAGACCTTCAGTCCGGTGGTGAAGTCGGTGACAGTTCGTACAATTCTATCGTTGGCTCTCTCGCGCTCTTGGTCCGTCCACCAGTTGGACGTCAAGAACACCTTCCTCCATGACACTCTGACGGAGACGGCGTACTGCAGTCAGCCGATAGGGTTCGTTGACTCAGCTCATCCAGACATGATCTGTAAGCTGAACAAGTCCCTGCATCGCCTAAAGCAGGCACCCCGAGCTTGGTACAACCCATTCGCCTCCTTCCTAGTCTCGCTAGGCTTCATCAAGGCCAAGTCGGACACTTCGCTGTTTGTCTATCGACGTGAGGGTGACACTGTCTACCTTCTCCTATACGTCGATGACATTGTACTGACAGCATCCAGTCTGGCTCTCCTTCAGTGCACTATCTATGCTTTACAGCAGGAGTTCGCTATGAAGGACTTGGGCTAGCTTCACCACTTTCTGGGTATTGCGGTCGAGGACCGACCAGGCGGCCTGTTCCTTCACCAGCGACAGTACTGCCCGGACATCCTCCAGCGAGCGGGCATGGCTGAGTGCAAGCCGTGCTCCACTTTGGTGGATACCCAGGCGAAGGTCTCCTCTGCCGACGGGACACCCATCACTGACCCCACTGCTTACAGGAGTTTTTCTGGTGCCCTTCAGTTCCTCACCTTCACCAGACCGGATATTTGCTACGCGGTTCAGCAGGTGTGCCTCCACATGCATGACCCGTGGGAACCGCACCTCACCGCTGTGAAGCGGATCCTTTGGTACCTATGTGGCACCCTGGACTACGGCCTCCTTCGGCATGACTCAGCCTCCGAGCTGGTCGTGTACACCGACACTGACTGGGCAGGCTGCCCGGACACTCGTTGATCCACCTCTGGTTACGCTGTCTTCTTGGGTGGCAACCTCGTCCCCTGGTCCTCGAAGCGGCAGCACATGGTGTCACGCTCGAGTGCCGGGTGGCAACCTCGTCCCCTGGTCCTCGAAGCGGCAGCACGTGGTGTCACGCTCGAGTGCCGAGGCAGAGTACCGCACCGTGGCTAACAGCGTGGCTGAGGCTCCCAGGCTCCAACAGTTGCTTTAGAAGCTCCACTCTCCCCGTTGCCTGGAGCACTTTGGTCTATTGCGACGTCAGCGCCGTCGACCTCTCCACCAACCCTGTCCAACATCAGCGAATGAAGCATGTGGAGATCGACCCCCACTTTGTTCGTGAGCGGGTTGCACGTGGTGAGGTTCGGATGCTCCAAGTCCCAACGACGTCGCAGTTCGTCGACATCTTCACGAAGGGCCTCCCGTCGTCGCTGTTCTTCAAGTTACAGTCCAGTCTCAACATCTGTTGTGGCTAGATATTGGGACTACGGGGAGGTGTTAGACTATGTATTAGGGCATGTTAGGGTTGAGGACATTTTAGTCTTTATGTACCCTTGACAGCCTGATTAATCAATCTATTATTCTCCACTCTAATATTGTATATAAGCTATAACAGGCCCATAGAAAATATCATAAGAAAACGGGTGCAAAAAAACCGGGACATCGAATTAACGGGTACGCAAACAGAAACGACATCCATTAGTTTTGTGAACTGTAGTTATTTTTATGCTGTTTGCAATAATTGTCACACTGTTTGCTGTAATGATGATGATGTGTGCCAAAATACAAAAAATTGATCCGCTAACGATTACAAAATGTGTTTACATACAACTTTGAGAAACCAAAGTTTAAAAAGGATAAGGTGCACAGGAATAGGAAGAAATGGAAGCAGAGAACAAAACGGATCTTGCGTGAGATCAGAAGAGAGGAGAGATCAGAACACCAATGGATCTGGAGTGAAGACAACAAAAGCCAAGCAGAAAACGGAGAAGAAAGACCAGAAGATCATGAAGAAAGAAGAGGTATCAGCAACAAAAAAGGTAAGATTACCAGGAGATTCTTGTCCCTTTTTCTCTTTAGATGAAAGAGTAATCAGTGAAGTATAGCATCTTCTTTACATACATGAATCAACAGTGAAATACAAACTCTGAAATAGAAATCAGATAAAATCTATGTTTAGGACACATATAGGGGCATACAAACATGACAGATTAAATATTGTTCATCGATAGAAGGCAGAAGAGTCCTACAATTAGTCTTTACCAAGTTTTACAAATCTGTCCACATGTCTACTGTTAATCAGTTCCACAAATCTGTGATCACTCCAAAATGATCAGTATCGCTGATAGTAGACCGGTCGTCGTCGTCCATGGCGGGCGTTGCATCCGTTTCGGCGGTGGCTAGGGTGCACTCTGTAAAATCCCCAAAAGTGGTAGCAAGAAAATTCAGCTCATGTACACTTATGAAAAATGAGGGGAATTAAAACTTTGAATCATAATATTGTAAGTTCAAAGTGAGGGTTTAGACTTCCCAAAACTTCCAAACATGGAGATCTAAATTCATAACTTGGATCTTCATAGCCCAAATATTCATCCTTCCAAATTTCAGTTCATTTGGAGGAGTTTCAATATTTGTTTGGGATTAAAAGGAAAAGCCCCCTAATCTGAATTTCAAATTCAGTTTCAAATTCCAATTCCCTCAATTTGAAAATTTGATTTCACAAATGTGTTCTCCAACTTTGAATGAGCAGCCATGCCAAAAATTGGAAATTTTGGAGCTGGTTTGCTATATTTTTGAGGCAATACAAAGTGGAGAATTCAAACTCCTTTTCAAATTCAAATGATCAAACCACATTCCAAATTTCACACCAGGATTCAAACCATTTGAATTTAGCAAATTCAAACTTAACTTTGGGGTGAAGTAAAGCTGTTAATGTTGAGTTGCTGGATGAAAAATATCAGAGAAATTTGACTAAACAAAGGGGGAGGTTGGGCCCTACTGTCAGCCAGGCACAGCAAATGAACCGACCCCGTTTTCATCCGGCTGTTCACCGCGCACCACCGATCGACGGCTGCCTCCACCGAGCTGCTTCCTCGCTGCCCCCAAAGTCAAGATGGTGCGCGTGGGCGATCAGGGCTGCAGCGCACTTCTATTTCTCCCCTCTGCCATCATCCGTAGCCTTTTCAGTTCCTCTGCCCGAGCGCCGACCGAAACCGTGAGCTACCTCGCCGCTCGGTTCCTTCCGATCAACCACCGCCCTCCGAGCTCGGATGATCGAGCCCCAAACAGCAAAAAGAAGCGCAAGAGAGTGCTCCAGCCTCCACCGTTCCTTCCCCTAAGCTTCCTAGCTCGTGCTACGCGCAAACCAGAGATTGGTGCTGGCGATCGGAGGTGCTCGGCGGAACCCCGTTCGGTTCACCATGGACAGCGCGCTACGGCCAGCTTCACCGCCCCTTCCCTGCACAAGAAAGGTGCGTTGTTGTCCGTAGATCATGTTACTGAAAGCCTCAGGATGATTGATCAATCGGGTAGTGTGAATTTCGGGTTTTACCAAACCCTAGTTCATAGCAACACCTCTCGGTCTACAATCAAATTCTTCGTGCTGCGATAGCTAGAGCTCATTCTGGTATAGGAGAAGCTTTGTTAGATCCCTGCAATCCTTCTCGCTCAAACGACACCGGAAACCATCAAGAACTGAAGGAGTTCTTCGAGTTTTTGTCGCCGCCGGCGATTTGCGGGCTCGGGCCGCCGGTGAGGTCCCCTCTCCGGTGGTTTTCATGGAGAGCAAGCTATGGGTCGATGTTGTCCATGTGAAACTGGTGCTTTTGGAGCAAACCCTAGCCCGAAAGACCCACTGTTGAGGGAGAGTGAGGTCGCTGAAGTAAAGTCCGACATGGTCACCGGTGCAAGCACCTTTCTGGCCGTTCTTTATGAATTATTCTCAAATTTGGGCAGTTAGTCCCTTTCATAGTTATTGACCTGCAGTAAAAATTTGGGTATTATTGGAGTTCATTTGCTAGGCTAAACTTCCTTCCCAAGTTCAGCTTTTATTTGGAAATTCCAATTTAAACAGCAGCTTTTCCAGAACACCTGTCCAGGTTCAAAAATTCATATCTCTCTGATGGTAGCTCTAAAAATGATGAAACAAATTTGTTAGAACCATGGAGACTTACCCTAATCATATCTTCCATTACTAGCTATGTCAAAGCTCCTAATTTGGGCTCACAATCAGAGAAGCATTGTACTTGTAGGAATTTTAAAGGCTACATTGTGCAATGACCTGTCTCCAAATTTGGCTCAAATCATCCTTAGAGAGTCTAGTATCCACTATAAAAATACCAAAGCCAATTAAGGATTCTAAATAGCAGTAGCTATGAATAGAAGTTCAATTCTTATAAATCCTTAATACTTACACGTGTATTTTATTACATTTCATAATAGTGACCGAAGTTGAGGACGTACCGGAGCCTTTGGACGTCCTCCCACCAGAAGCTGACTTCCCCTTTAACTCGCAACCAGACAAGCCCCGGTTTGCACTTAAGTACCTTTTATAAAGTTTTTCATTTGTATCACTTATGTCTAGGTTGAAATGTATGCATTAGAGTTAGGGTGATTGAAACCCCACTTGCATAGCCTTTTTAACTCCTATAAAGGGTTGGGTAGTTACAAACTCGACGAGTAGAGAATGCCATGCTAATGTTTAGGATCTCGGTAGAAGTCGAGTAGTTGGAAGCTACTCGCGAGATAGTACTTATCATATGGAAAGAGAAGAGGTAGAAAATGGCTTAAGTTATGAAAATGAGACCCAGCAGGGTGATAGGATGCAGTGGGCAGATGTCTCACGTGCTTAGCCCTGTTGGTGTCGGTTGAGGACCGTCCGTGTGCGGCCCTGCTGGACAAGTATCGAACAGTACCGGATGCATACTGGCATATGGGAACCAGGAAACCGATGTAATTGGATAACCTGGGTGTCGAGGCTTACCCAACCGTAAATAGGAGTGGGTTGAGGGTAGCAAGGTGTAAATCTGCCGGTGGGCACAGTCACGCTCCATGCGTGGACCTCCTGCCCGTTACTATGGACCGGTTCGGCATTTGGGTTGCCTTTGAAAGGTTGTTGCATACAACAGAGTAGGAAGGGGTTTGGAATCACGCTTCTGAAAGTGGGTGTATGTGACGTGTTATCTGGGTGTGTCTTGATTGCAATCACCGTCCCTCGCGGTTATTTGAGTACCCGCTTGTTCACTACGTTGTGACGTAGTATGAAGTGAAATAAGCCAACTGAATATGTTGTATTGAACTATTAATGTCTTGAAACCTTGTATGCTGTAGTTATAGAGCTAATTAAGTTTATATTCCACTTTGGGCATCACCACATCGGAGGAAAGCATTTCTTGTTTGATTGTGGACTTCCGATGTGAGGGCTGCCTAAGGCACATGAATCTGCTGCTTTAAAACTGAAAGTAAATATCAACTTATAGGCGTGTCTTTATCGCAAAGTCCTTTCCTACCTTACACATCCTTGCACGTAGAGTTCCATGCTTAGGCTAGACGGTTAAGCCTTGCTGAGCCATCGTGCTCACGGTTGCAATATTTGAGCTTTATGCAGGTGAGAGCTATGAGGAGGGTTCCGAGGACGAGGCTATGCCCCCGTCGGGGTACATGGCCGAGCTGGAGCCCTGCACGCCGCCGTGATTCTCTGGTTCCATGCTGCTAGTGTGTAGCTTTTGCTTAGATAGGATTTGAGAGTAGCTACGATAGGATTTGAGAGTAGCTTCTGCACGGCTGCACTTTTGCTTAGATAGGATTTGAGAGTAGCTATGTATATAACTTCCGCTGTATAAATAAGTTTTGTAAAAAGACTTCCGCTGTTTTATATTAAATAAAAGTTTGTATGTTGTTCTTTATTCTTTTCGTGTGTGCTGTTGGGTGCCGCATCGTACGGCACCACCCTATGCGATCCTGGATTGGGTGAACCACGGGGTGGTTCCCCACAGACGTGGTATCAGAGCCGCATTGTGAATAGCACGCTCGAAAAGAGCTTATTTTGAAAACTTAGAAGTAGTCGAGTGAGGATTAGTCATTAAGCCCACATAAGGTCTATGATAGTAGTAGATACTAAGGTGGAAAAGCTAACTTATGTGTTATACATTCTGTAACGACGCTCCGACGTCAGGTAAGAGGTAAGGTACGCCACCGCAGGCGGATCAATTGCGGTAACTCGCCATACGAGCAATAGTATGGAATGGTATACCGTGGCTTGGCACGGTAGTGAATATGAGTCTCTGAACCTCTCAATGGTTCTGAGAGCATATGAAAACGCTGATCTCCAGCGTGCTTTAGGCAAAAGTGAGAATGCCCCATCGTGTGGTAAGCAACACGATAGTATGCAACTCTTGAACGTTCGATGTTCAAAGGGCCATACGCAGCGCTCGCCATCGGCGTGCCTCAACGGTCATGAGGCAGTAGGTGGTGTCCGTTGGGTTGATAAAATTCCCAACCGTGACGACCCTTTCGCGCTCTACTCGGGTTCCCCGTCGTGTGGTGTGAAAACACGACCATGTACCTTGAGACGTGGCTTGACTCAAGGACGATCCGTATGGCAATGATATGGATCGTATGTTTTTACTATGATATGGAACTGCCTGAAATGTCAAAAACCATTGTGTGCACCATTATTGTGTGTTCTGCTGCAGGTACATTAACCACGTTAGTGCATGACGTGTAGAAACCGTTTGTGAGTGACGTCTTTAGTTCCACCATTTGACACGTATATGCCGGGATACCGGTTTAGGATTTTTCTTTGGTGAGGAAACGTAGTACCGAGACTGCATAAAAGTTTATTTTCAAAGAAAAGAGTCAAAATGAAGTTTAGGATTCTATTTAGGGGTTAGTAAACTCCTATATTGAACTATGAGTCAATTGGGAGTATAGGTTCAATCTCAAAAACTTAGGAATAATCTCCCCTGTTTTTGGCAGAAATTTTGCTGAATTTGAACAAGGCATAACTTAATATTGGTTGAACCAATGGAGGTGTGGGATACCGTTATGGAAAGGTTTTGAAGTCCCCTACAACTTTTCTGTAGAGATCTAGAACAAAATCTCCCTCCAAATGGATGAAAATCTCAGAAGAGTAGGTACTGCCCAGAAACAGGACAGACCAAAAGGCTCTCTGGAATTTTCTGTATTTCAACCACAACTTCCTGGAGAAAAATTTCCAAGGGTCAAGCAAGACACCGTTGGAAAGTACAGGAAATGTTCTACAACTTTGTTGTTGAACTCTAGTCTAGATTTTGCCTCTAAGGGGGTAAAAACTGTTGAATTATACGGACTGGTCAGCTGGACCAGAAGCTGGACAGTGAGCACCATGTTGAAGTGTTTCAACCAAAACACTTAGTTTCACAACTCGACGCTCAGTGGCTGTTGTAAAACAGCGAGTTGGAGTCGAAAAGTTTATGCATGCAACATATCATTTCGAGCGGAATGGTGCGGACACGTTCAACGCAAGAGGAGGGAGGTCCGAGTCAAGTTCGTGGTGATGAGTCTCCACCTCCGAAGCAGACCACGACACAACAGCAAGCACCTCCACCGCCAGAACTTCCAAGGAATCTTGCGGAGGTTCTCGCTGCAGTGCTCGGCTCGCGCGACGAGCAAACCGAGCTGCTGCGGATGTTGGTCCAGCAGAATGCGTCCCATCAGGGAGGACGCCAAGACAATGGGCAACGCCAGCCCCAACAAAGTTCGTATTCAGAGTTCATGGCGACCCATCCACCGGTCTTCACGGAGGCCGAAGAACCTTTGGAGGCGGACAGCTTTATCCGCACTCTGGAGGCGAAGTTCGGGCTGCTACAATGCACCGAATATCAGAAGGCGCTGTACGCAGCGCAACAGCTTCAAGGAGAAGCCTGTACTTGGTGGGCGAACTACACCGCCTCCTTACCGGCTGGTCATGCCGTCACATGGACGGAGTTCCGGGAGGCGTTCCGCGCCTATCACATACCTCCCGGTGTGATGGAAATGAAGCTCCAGGAGTTCCTGGCGTTACGGCAAGGCGAGAGGAGTGCTCATGTGTACTCCAGGTTATTCGACCGGCTGGCGCAGTATGCGCCAGGATTTATGGGGACGGAAGACAATAAGCGCAACGCTTTCTTCCGGGGCCTGAATTCAAAAATGAAGGTCCATCTCGCCCAGAGCAATTGCGGCACATTCAACGACCTAGTTAATACTGCGATTCTACAAGAGAATGCTCAGCGCGAGCGTGGGTCTGATAAGAGGAAACACAGCACGCTAACAAGCAGCAGTGGTGGGACGCCACAGAAATACCGCGTGGTGTATCGCTCACCATCCGGTCAGAGATGGCAGCCACCGGCGCGATTGCATCAGTTTCGTGGGCGGCAATATAATGCGCCGGGCTTTCGACCGACGTATCCACCACAGCAACAGCAGCAGCAAAGGATGGACCCGCGTGCGCCTCAGTTTCAACAGCGTGCACTGGGATTCCGTCCTCAAGTCGGCGGGACCCTGACACCTTACACGTGCTACACGTGTGGCCGTGTCGGGCACATTTCAAGAGACTGCCCCGAGCCGCGACAGGGAAGGGGTGCAGCACCATATCAGGGTGCTAATCAGCCCCGCAACCAGCCCAAGAAACCAGCACCAAAACCCGGCAATATCCACCACTTAGCCATCGAAGACGTGCCGGAAGGCGAACCCGTCCTCGCGGGTACGTTCTCTTACTTAGATCATCCCGTAGTCATACTTTTTGACTCCGGTGCCACCCGTAATTTCATAAGTCAGTCTTATGTTATTAAATATCAATTGCCTATCATTCCCACAAATAATTCATATTTGATATGTTCTCCGGGTGGGAAAATAACAGCTGATAGAATGGTCTATAGAGCACCATTACAGTTGGGTGGGATTCTATATCTGACTTCTCTAATCATGTTAGAGAGTCAAAAACTTGATGTCATTTTAGGAATGTCATGGCTACATCGCCATGGTGCTGTTCTTGACATCATTCCACGTGTGGTTCGTTTAAACTCTCCACTTCATGAACCACATGTTCTTATTCTTGACCGATCGGTTCAAGAAGCCCCAGCCACATATAACACGGAAGCCACAAAAAGGATATTTGTGTGGTCCGGGAATACCCGGATGTCTTTCCGGATGATCTCCCGGGCATGCCACCCGAAAGGGATGTCGAGTTCAAGATCGAACTTGTACCGGGAACGACGCCGATATCACGGAGACCATACAAGATGGCTCCAAACGAGCTGGCTGAACTGAAGGAGCAGCTCAACGATCTAATGAAGGAGGGTTTCATTCGACCGAGTTCCTCGCCATGGGGATGCTCGGCGCTGTTTGTGAAGAAGAAGGATGAAACCTTGAGGTGGTGTGTGGACTACCGGCCTCTCAACGCCGTCACCATCAAAAATAAATATCCACTGCCCCGCATCGATATATTATTCGATCAACTTGTGGGTGCAAGTGTATTCTCAAAGATGGAT
This sequence comes from Neostapfia colusana, assembly GCA_030760725.1. Classification (NCBI taxonomy): domain Eukaryota; kingdom Viridiplantae; phylum Streptophyta; class Magnoliopsida; order Poales; family Poaceae; genus Neostapfia; species Neostapfia colusana. Next base: position 61,318,727 of record JASWHV010000009.1, read on the forward strand.
CTTCGCTCCGGATATCACCAAATCAAGATCCGAGCGGAAGATATTCCGAAGACGGCCTTCTCGACGAGAGATGGGTTGTATGAATACCTCGTCATGTCTTTTGGTCTCACCAGTGCCCCGGCACACTTCATGTATCTCATGAACTCAGTGTTCATGCCGGAGTTGGACAAGTTTGTGGTGGTGTTAATAGACGACATCTTGGTTTACTCCAAGTCTGAAGAGGAACACGCCAAGCACTTGCATATCGTGCTTCAACGATTGCGAGACCATAAGCTTTATGCTAAGTTCAGCAAGTGCGAGTGTGGATCAGCCAAGTGCCCTTCCTGTGTCATATCATTTCTGCAGAAGGCATTGCAGTTGATCCAAGAAAAAATCAACAAGTGCTGAAATGGAAGTCCCCCACATCAGTCCATGAAGTCAGAAGTTTCCTCAGGTTAGCAGGATATTACCGGAGATTCATACCAAATTTCTCCAAGCTTGCTAAGCCGATGACTGAACTGTTGAAGAAGGGGATCAAATATGTTTGGAGCTCAGCTTGTGAAGAAGCTTTCCAAGCATTGGTGAAGCATCTTACAACAGCCCTGGTGTTAGCTCAACCGGATACAACCAAGCCCTTCGACATATATTGTGATGCGTCTGGCATCGGGATTGGCTGTGTATTGATGCAAGGAGGACGAGTGGTCACCTATGGCTCACGTCAACTCCGTAACCACGAGCAGCACTATCCGACTCATGATCTTGAGCTCGCTGCTGTGGTGTTGGCCTTGAAAATGTGGAGGCACTATTTACTCGGGAACTTAGTGCACCTCTACACCGACCACAAAAGTATGAAATATATATTCACTCAAAAGGAGTTGAATATGCGGCAACGGAGATGGCTAGAACTGATCAAAGACTATGAGATCGAGATTCACTACCATCCCGGAAAGGCAAACGTGGTTGCCGATGCCTTAAGCCGCAAATCCCATGTCCACAGTCTGTCCATCACCCCACTTGAAGAGGAGGAGCCGAGTCTGTACTTGGTTCCATATGGGGCATTATATAATCTTGCTCTCGTCCCAACCATAAGAGAGGAGATTATGGAAGCTCAGAGGAAGGACATGGGAATGTCGCACATTCGGAGAAGGATGGAGAATGGCGAAATGAAGTGCTTCCGAAGAGATGAACACGACACTCTATGGTTTAAAGACCGTATAGTGGTACCCCGTGACATGAAGCTTCGGAAGAAAATCTTGGACGAGGCTCATTTGTCCAAGTATTCTATTCATCCGGGCAGCAACAAGATGTACCAGGATCTGAAAACCAGATTTTGGTGGACACGGATGAAAAGAGAAATCACAAAGTACGTGTCCGAATGTGATACGTGTCGGCGTGTGAAAGCCAACCATATGCGTAAAGCCGGACAGCTGCAACCATTGAATATTCCGGCGTGGAAGTGGGAGGATATCAGCATGGACTTCATTGTTGGTTTACATCTCACAAACATGACTCGATTTGGGTGACAGTCGATCGACTAACCAAGTCGGCTCATTTTATCCCCGTACATACAAAGTACGTGGCCAAGCAATATGCGGAGCTGTACATTGCCAAGATCTTGTGTTTGCACGGTGTTCCCCGCTCCATCATTTCAGATCGCGGTGCACTGTTCGTCTCTCGGTTTTGGGAACAGCTGCACGCATCATTGGGGACCAAACTGATCCAAAGCTCCGCGTATCACCCGCAGACAGATGGTCAAACTGAACGGGTGAACCAAGTGCTTGAAGACATGCTACGCGCTTGTGCCATCCACCACGGCAAGAATTGGGACGATCATTTGCCGCTGGCGGAGTTTTCTTACAACAATGGCTATCAAGCTAGCATTAAGATGGCGCCGTATGAAGCTCTCTACGGCCGGAAATGTCGCACACCTCTCAACTGGTGCGAGTCCGGCGAGCAAGTTATTTACGGCATTGAACTTGTGAATGAAGCTGAAGAACGAGTGCGAGTAATACAAGCCAATCTTAAGGCTGCTCAATCTCGTCAGAAGAGCTATGCGGATAAAAGACGCCACCCTCTCCACTTCGACATCGGGGACCATGTTTATGTCCGTGTGTCTCCGATGAAGGGAGTTCATCGTTTCGGAGTGAAGGGTAAACTTGCGCCGCGGTTCATTGATCCGTTCACTGTCATTGAAAGATGCGGACCCGTGGCCTATCGCTTGGATTTATCGGCGTCGCTCGCAGGCATTCACGACGTCTTCCACATCTCTCAGCTAAGGAAGTGCCTCAAACCCTCGGCTGAAATCCACACAGAAGACATAGAAGTTCTTCAATCGGACCTCACGTACACGGAGTATCCCATCTGGATCATCGATGAAAAGACTCGTGCCACAAGAAACCGGATCTTATGGTTCTACAAGGTCTTGTGGAGTACCAATACCGCTGATGAGGCGACATGGGAAAGCGAGGATTATCTACGAATGTATTATCCGGACTTGCTATCATCCTATACCCGGTAAAGTTTTACCCCACTATGCTTTTCCTTTGGAATCTCGGGACGAGATTCTTTTTAAGGGGGGAGGGATGTAAAATCCCCAAAAGTGGTAGCAAGAAAATTCAGCTCATGTACACTTATGAAAAATGAGGGGAATTAAAACTTTGAATCATAATGGTGTAAGTTCAAAGTGAGGGTTTAGACTTCCTAAAACTTCCAAACATTGAGATCTAAATTCATAACTTAGATCTTCATAGCCCAAATATTCACCCTTCCAAATTTCAGTTCATTTGGAGGAGTTTCAATATTTGTTTGGGATTAAAAGGAAAAGCCCTCTAATCTGAATTTCAAATTCAGTTTCAAATTCTAATTCCCTCAATTTGAAAATTTGGTTTCACGAATGTGTTCTCCACCTTTGAATGAGCAGCCACGCCAAAAATTGGAAATTTTGGAGCTGGTTTGCTATATTTTTGTGGCAATACAAAGTGGAGAATTCAAACTCCTTTTCAAATTCAAATGATCAAACCACATTCCAAATTTCACACCAGAATTGAAACCATTTGAATTCAGCAAGTTCAAACTTAACTTTGGGGTGAAGTAAAGCTGTTAATGTTGAGTTGCTGGATGAAAAATATCAGAGAAATTTGACTAAACAAAGGGGGAGGTGGGGCCCTACTGTCAGCCAGACACAGCAAATGAACCGACCCCGTTTTCATCCGGCTGTTCACCGCGCGTCACCGATCGACGGCTGCCTCCACCGAGCTGCTTCCTCGCTGCCCCCAAGGTCAAGCCGGTGCGCGTGGGCGATCAGGGCTGCAGCGCACTTCTATTTCTCCTCTCTGCCGTCATCCGTAGCCTTCTCAGTTCCTCTGCCCGAGTGTCGACCGAAACCATGAGCTACCTCGCCGCTCGGTTCCTTCCGATCAACCACCACCCTCCGAGCTCGGATGATCGAGCCCCAAACAGAAAAAAGAAGCGCAAGAGAGTGCTCCAGCCTCCACCGTTCCTTCCCCTAAGCTTCCTAGCTCGTGCTACGCGCAAACCAGAGATTGGCGCCGGCGATCGGAGGTGCTCGGCGGAACCCCGTTCGGTTCATCGTGGACAGCGCGCTACAGCCAGCTTCACCGCCCCTTCCCTGCACAAGAAAGGTGCGTTGTTGTCCGTAGATCGTGTTACCGAAAGCCTCAGGATGATTGATCAATCGGGTAGTGAGAATTTCAGGTTTTACCAAATCCTAGTTAATAGCAACACCTCTCGGCCTACAATCAAATTCTTCGTGCTGCGATAGCTAGAGCTCATTCTGGTCTAGGAGAAGCTTTGTTAGATCCCTGCGATCCTTCTCGCTCAAACGGCGCCGGAAACCATCAAGAACTGAAGGAGTTCTTCGAGTTTTTGTCGCCGCCGGCGTTTTGTGGGCTCGGGTCGCCGGTGAGGTCCCCTCTCCGGTGGTTTTCATGGAGAGCGAGCTATGGGTCGATGTTGTCCATGTGACACTGGTGCTTTTGGAGCAAACCCTTGCCCGAAAGACCCACTGTTGAGGGAGAGCGAGGTCGCCGAAGTAAGGTCCGACATGGTCGCCGGTGCAAGCACCTTTCCGGCGTTGTCATCGACTCCTGACCCCACCATCGTGTTCAGCACGGTGTAGAACTCACAGGCGGCGAGTTTGATGAAGTTTGGACCATGGTAACCCCGTCCCGGCGAGCCTCGCCGGCGTGCGCCGCCGCGGGAGGCGCGGGCAGCGCGAGGAAGACGAAGGAGGGCCGGGTCCCACCGGTCAGCCTCCGTATACGCGCGGGGATCGGCCTGTGCGGCTCGGGATTGGCTGTGGCTGCGCGGGTTAACTCCGTAGCCCCCAGTGTTGCCGAAATCTCACTGGTCCGATTTAAAACCGTGGGCCCAGCCCAATTATTTGAAGTTTCTATTAGAGAAATAATTCCAGGAATTAGCTGATCTTTACAAGCCCATAACTTTGTGTAGAAAACTCCAAAAAGAGAGACCAATTTTGTTGGATTCCTCATGAGGAGTACTTCACAGAGAAACCAACTTTTGGCTATGAAAATGCCCAGGAATTTCTGTAGATTTCTTTTTATAAATCTTTTAGTGATTTATTACAGGAGCAATTCTTTATGAAATATTCCCAAATTTGGGAAGTTAGTCCCTTTCATAGTTATTGATCCCCAGTAAAAATTTGGGCTTTATTGGAGTTCATTTGCTAGGCTAAACTGCCTTCCCAAGTTCAGCCTTTATTTGGAAATTCCAATTTAAACAGCAGCTTTTCCAGAACTCCTGTCCAAGTTCAAAAATTCATATCTCTCTGATGGTAGCTCCAAAAATGATGAAACAAATTTTGTTAGAACCATGGAGACTTACCCTAATCAGATCTTCCATTACTAGCTATGTCAAAGCTCCTAATTTGGGCTCACAATCAGAGAAGCATTGTACTTGTAGGAATTTTAAAGGTTACATTGTGCAATGACCTGTCTCCAAATTTGGCTCAAATCATCCTTAGAGAGTCTAGTATCCACTGTAAAAATCCCAAAGCCAATTAAGGATTCTAAATAGCAGTAGCTATGAATAGAAGTTCAATTCTTATAAATCCTTAATACTTACACGTGTATTTTATTACATTTCATAATAGTGACCGAAGTTGAGGACGCACCGGAGCCTTTGGACGTCCTCCCACCAGAAGCTGACTTCCCCTTTATCTCGCAACCAGGCAAGCCCCGGTTTGCACTTAAGTACCTTTTATAAAGTTTTTCATTTATATCACTTATGTCTAGGTTGAAATGTATGCATTAGAGTTAGGGTGATTGAAACCCCACTTGCATAGCCTTTTTAACTCCTATAAAGGGTTGGGTAGTTACAAACTCGACGAGTAGAGAATGTCATGCTAATGTTTAGGATCTCGGTAGAAGTCGAGTAGTTGGAAGCTACTCGCGAGATAGTACTTATCATATGGAAAGAGAAGAGGTAGAAAATGGCTTAAGTTATGAAAATGAGACCCAGCAGGGGGGATAGGATGCAGTGGGCAGAGGTCTCACGTGCTTAGCCCTGTTGGTGTCGGTTGAGGACCATCCGTGTGCGGCCCTGCTGGACAAGTATCGAACAGTACCGGATGCATACTGGCATATGGGAACTAGGAAATCGATATAATTGGTTAACCTAGGTGTCGAGGCTTACCCAACCGTAAATAGGAGTGGGTTGAGGGTAGCAAGGTGTAAATCTGCCGGTGGGCACAGTCACGCTCCACGCGGGGACCTCCTGCCCGTTACGGTTGGACCGGTTCGGCATTTGGGTTGCCTTCGAAAGGTTGTTGCATACAACAGAGTAGGAAGGGGTGTGGAATCACGCTTCAGAAAGTGGGTGTATGTGACGTGTTATCCGGGTGTGTCTTGATTGCAATCACCGTCCCTCGCGGTTATTTGAGTACCCGCTTGTTCACTGCGCTGTGACGTAGTAAGAAGTGAAATAAGCCAACTGAATATGTTATATTGAACTATTAATGTCTTGAAACCTTGTATGCTGTAGTTATAGAGCTAATTAAGTTTATATTCCACTTTAGGCATCACCACATCGTAGGAAAGCGTTTCTTGTTTGATTGTGGACTTCCGATGTGAGGGCTGACTAAGGCACATGAATCCGCTGCTTTAAAACTGAAAGTAAGGATCAACTTATAGGCGTGTCTTTATCGCAAAGTCCTTTCCTACCTTACACATCCTTGCACGTAGAGTTCCATGCTTAGGCTAGACGGTTAAGCCTTGCTGAGCCATCGTGCTCACGGTTGCAATATTTGAGCTGTATGCAGGTGAGAGCTATGAGGAGGGTTCCGAGGACGAGGCTATGCCCCCGTCGGGGTACATGGACGAGCTGGAGCCCTGCACGCCGCCGTGATTCTCTGGTTCCATGCTGCTAGAGTGTAGCGTCCCCGGACTGGACGGCTGCACTTTTGCTTAGATAGGATTTGAGAGTAGCTATGTATATAACTTCCGCTGTATAAATAAGTTTTGTAAAAAAACTTCCGCTGTTTTATATTAAATAAAAGTTTGTATGCTCGAGCTCGGCGAGGGCATCCTTCTCTTTCTTGCAGGCGAGGGCGGCTGCACACTCACAGGCACGGGTGGCGGAGAGGGCTTTGTGAGACTTGGCCAGGGCCGCCGCCAGTTCGGCCTGGTCCTTCTCCTTGGCTGCTTCGGCAGCCGCCTTCTCCTCGTGCTCCTGCAGGAGGCGCATGGCGTTGACAAGGGTGCCTTCAATGGCCGGCTGGGAGGAGAGTCGGTCGGGTGGGAGAGAGGAGAAAAAAGGTGTCTAAACTAAAGAGGGAGCGGAAGCGAGATCCTAGGTCTCGTGATACCATGATAGAAGGTATAGAAGGTGTGGTGCCTAGGAATGGGGGGTTATGATGGAGGAGGGGTACATATATATAGGGCAGCAGCCTTGCACCCCAGGCTGGCTGTAATTACAATACTAGTTACCTCTAATGACAGCATTAGCTACAGTAGCAGTGGCTATTGTATCGGCAGGTAGGGTTAGAGTTTTAGGTTAGTCTCCTATATATAAAGAGGGTCATTTGTATACTCTCGAGATGAAGCAAAAAAAATAGATCATAAGTACTACTCAGAGCCTCCAAGAAAGGGGGGGTTAGTGGATCTATCTGATGATTATCCTCTCATAATTCTAGCCATAACATGATGGCACTTCAGGTCTCTTTGCAAGAGTTTATGTTTTGCCCCGGGAAGCAAATTCTATAGAAGTTTCATCTGTGAAAGGTATAGATTACATATGTACAACATCCTACACAAGAAAAAACAACCAAATCATATGTAACTAAAGTAAAGGATATTTTAAAAGGCAATATAAAATGGATTTTTAAACAAAAGAAACCTGGGTGTCTGAAGAAGGCAAACCAGATAAACCTATAAGACGCCTCAGATTTGGATGAGCGATAAAATTTCCTAAATCATCCCCATCACAAAAAATTTGAAATGATAAAACTGATGGAGAGTTGAAATAGGGACCTTTCTCACTTAATCGCTTTACATTGAGAAGCAAACAAAAATTATAAAAGAAAAAAATTAAACAATAATCGAATAACAGAAACAATAAATTTCAGAAATGCCTACTAACATTTCATCATTGGATTCGGCCCGAACTTCTTTTCATTACAATATATACTTTCAAGTCGAACATTTTTAACAACAAGTGGATTTTTATTGTTTGTACCATGAGAACCATGCAACATAAAATAAATATAGTCAACAAAGATGTACATTGAAATATTATATTCACAGGACAAGCTAAAGCAATAATAAGAAGGGTAAAGACAGAATAGAGTGCAGCAACAATTAACGACAGGAATAGAATGCAACCCAATCCATCTTACTCAGTTAATTCGAATGCATGCTAATGGAGCTGTCTGAAATGTCAAATAATTCCAATTGAAGGGAGTTGGACATAACATTTCAAAAAGTATGAAAAATAATGAGAACACTTCAGCACACAATCACCAGCAATATCTATTAAACTTAAGCAACACGCTACCAATAATCGTGCTAACATCATGAGGACAATATGAGCTGTGGCAATGTGTCGAACAGAAATCAAGTTGCCTCGCTTGTACACATCGCAATACCTATTAGTGCAGACAAACCAAGAACACTAAGGATGCATTGTACAGAAACTAAACAAATGGTAAGATTACTAAACAGTATGATGCTGCCATAAATTGCTAAACTGAAGTAAGAACCGTTGATATATTATAGAAATAATTATTTTCGATCTGAGTTGTACAAGCTAAGGAATGGGAGCCCTGACGCAGTGGTAAATCTGTTGCCTTGTGACGATTAAGTCAGGGGTTCAAGTTTAGAAAACAAGCACTTACAGAAATGCAGGGAAATGTTGGGTACAAAATACCCAAGTGGGTCTGACCCTTCTTCAGACCCTGCACAAGCAGGACCTGCGTGCACCGGGCTGCTCTGAGTTGTACAAGCTAAATTATGGACCACTAAAGAACAGAAAATATGTTCATATATTACAAGGCTAGAGAACTAGTAAACAACGATTTCAGCAAGTGTAATCATATGAAGATATAGTTTTAGCTACAATCATTACATAAACCATAGTTATTAAATAATTCTACCAAAAATAAATACAAAGAATAGAAAAAACATTTTTTAATGTATGAAAACAGAAAGCTACAATTATTTTCTATAATCAAAACATAAACAAATAAATATATGCAATCATTACATAATCTATACTTATACATGATCCTACAAAAAATTCAAACAGATATAAATTTCACAGATTAAAATCACAATATTAACAGACATAAATTGCATAAAATTTCTAGTGCAATTTCTAACTTCGTATAATGTAATCATATAGATGCAACTCTACAATTTATTTCAGGCCATCAGTTTATAATACAACATTAACAATGTGACAATTTACGATTTAAACATGACATTATTACAATATATAAATTCACAATCTTAATCTCATTCAACAACAACAACAAAGCCTTTGTCTCAAGCACGTTGAGGTAGGCTAGACATGAAACTCTATCTGAATGAAACCCAATCTGGGTTTCACATCCATAGGAGTGGCTGATTTTGATGCTTGCTCGCTAAACCTATCACAACCCTCCTCCTTTACACGGGTTTGGGACTGGCTATAAATAGAAAGGCACAGGCGGAGTTTAGTTCAATAATAATACATATAAGATAACATCGGAAAAGAGATAATGCCAACTTAAAGGTGACTTTCCAAGAAGTCCTGAAGACCTCCGACACCTAGTCCTAGAAGCAATAGAACCTGAAGGTTGAGGACTAGAAGCGCTCTTTTTTCTCCATCTTTTCACTGAGGGGCGGTTCTCATTAGAAAACAAATAAATGTTAATTAACAAAACATATGGAAAATAATATAGCAAACATTACTAAATACAATCATATAACGAATTTTAAACAATTACCTTTCAAATAAGAAACTAAGATAGAATTACAATAGCTGCTTGAGACGCACAATTTCTATCTCCAAATTCAGAGACACTATTATCAGTTTCCCTTTCGGTTTCTACATCACCTTCAAGTAAATCATTATGACATACTCATCGTTGAAACTGTGATCATCATTGACACAGTGATCATCATTAGCACCTTGATCATCATTGGTACCTTGATCATCATTAGCACCTTGATCAACATTGGCACCTTGATCAACATTGGAACCTTAAATGTCATTCACACCTTGATCAACATTTGTGTGCTGCCAGGAGATTGTTTCCTCATGCCATGCAAATATTCCAAAAGTGTGACAACCAATCTATTCAGTGTATATTGGGGATCCCGGAAATTATGAACTAGAGAACCTTCAAACAATCCACAATTTCCAAGAATGATCTAATAAAAGTAATAATGCATCAATATTAGAACCAACAACTCTAATGGACTAGATCAATGAAAATCGAGGTTACATACATTTTTAGGAAGGCAGCCAAATTTTCCTTCCAAACTGTTTCTGAAATTTCTTGCCTGTTCATCTTTAAATACTCCATCAGCATCACATATATCATCAATTTGCTTTACCTGAAAAACAGTATAAAATAAGAAACACTCTTATTTCGAATCAGATGAACATATGTAGTTGTCTCACTCAATTTTTGTTGTCACTTTCAGTTTAGTACAATATACATTAAATAATCCTACCTAAAAAAACAGAGTACAAAAAAATGAGAGAGTAACAATTATGAAGCACTGAAAGAAATTTGTGTCACTCATCTGTTCTCTGCACAAAATCTGAGATCCAAAAGTCTTTATCATTGGCATGGAGGAGAGAGCAAACAAGTTAAGAAACTCAGCTTTCCTAGCCGCATTATCCAATATTTATACCACCAATAGGAATGTCTATCACTTTGTGTACTGACAAAGATGTTAATGGAATCACCTTGACAGACACATATATCAAAACAATTGACGTCAATCTTGTCGGCTAAGCACTCCACTAGATTCCTTGGCACAACACAACCATCAAAGCACACCAGAACGCCAAATCCATAAGCAGAAATAAAATCCCTCTTCTGCTGATCAAGTGATTGTATAACTTCTCTAAAATAAGAATGGTTACATCTACTTAGGGCATTGTTTGGCCCTGCCTCAACACTCTGGCTCATAAAACTAGAACTAGCACCACTACCAGAAGCACGCTTTGAATTGCGGGTCATAACTCTTTTAATTTCTTTCGGAAATGTTACTAGATATAGATTTTGACATCTAACAGCATAAAACATAATAACACAATTCAGTATCATAGTAAACATAAAAAAGTAAGAACAATACATAAAACACGTACCTAGAAGCTTCTAAAAACTGTCTTATCATCAATTTCATCTTCGGAGGAACAAGCAGCAGTCTCAGGATCTTCAGAATGTACCTCCTCACAAGACTCTATCTCAAACCCAGATTCATTGTCTGATTTATTATCAGAATCAGCCATCACTGAAAAATAAGAAAATAGGAATAAGGGAGGAAATAATTAGAACAAGTATTATAATGCATTATTATAACAGCAGGTCTCCTGACCAAGTAGACAGAGGAACATAACTAGACATACCTGTCCACTGACCAGGTGTGCAGACAAATTGGAGCTGTTCTTCTTTAATCCTGCAACAAACCGAATCATGTACAAAATCTACTATACAACATATAATAAGTACACATTAATAAATAATACCGTGACAATTGCATAGAATTTTCACATTTTTCTTTCTGAATTAGGTTTAAAATTAGTTGTATTTATTCTATAAATAACATATAAAATCACATTATGACATAATGCTTAACAATGTGTACAACTTGAACATAGTAACAAAAGAATTTACAATAGAATAGATTAGACAACTACAACATAGATATTTTAGAATTTGACTGAATAAGCAGCTGTCTAAAAAGATTTAAGTTGGAGCTCAGTTAGCAGCCGAGCTGGTCATATGCTAAGACCTGATCCTAGGAGCAGAACTAGTCTGCAGGGCTGCTGCGCCCAGATCCTATAATCTAGGGATTACTTAGTCCAAAAGGATCTGGCTGATTAGTAGTCTTATCTATAAATAAAGCCTTACGGCAATCAACCTAAGGGGCAGCTCATATTCAGTTTCTCTATTCCACATTGCAAGTGAGACGTTCAGAGAGGGGAGTGAGCTAAATTGCCAACACATCGCGGGAGTAGGGTGCCGCTCTAGGAGAAGTGTTTAGGGTTGTGAGAGAGGAGAGGGGAAGATAAGGCTGCTTCACATGAATCTCAAAGCAGAATCAACGGTCGTCTGAAATTAATATTATTTTCTAGCATCTTAGCATAGGATTTCTCAAATTCAAAATGTTTATTCAGAAAACATACTTAATGTTGCAATTCCGGTGCTGATCACACTTTGACCAGATCTGTTCTCCTTGCTGGTGACGTCCAGCAGCAGCTCAGCACCCCTCCTGGGTGCTGCTTTTGCTTGCGTGAAGAACAGGAACAACCAGAGCAGATGATTGCAGCAGATCAGCTCCTCGAACAGACTTGCTTGCCCAGCAAGAGTCCAGACGTGATCTCTACACAGATGCAGGCACGTACAGCAAGAAACAGGGGAGGGCTGGCGCACGGGAACAGGAGCAGAGACAGGGGAAGATCAGCTTGGTTGCCGCCTGATCTGTTCTAGAGGCGCAGAACAGAGGGGAACAGCAGGCGCAGAGCAGTGAGATCAGGGGCGACGGCTCCAAGAGAGGGAGAGAGAGGCGGTGACTAGGGTTAGATAGGTGGAGTAATTTTCTGTATTGATCTCCTCTAAAACTGGGGTGTTTTGGCTTCTTTATATAGCCCCTTATAAGAGTCATGATCTATTACAACTCAATCTTTTAGTCTATCTTTAAATCTATCTCTAAGAAGACTAATCTCTAATCTCATCTAGAAGGAGGATCCGACCCAGTTCTGGCCGCCCTGGGCCAGGGGCAGATCGGGCCACATTCTCCTCCTGATCCTGACGTTGTCTCACGTATAAGATCCCGATCCTTCTTCTCATCTCCACGAACTTCTGTCTTCCAAGGGTCTTGGCCAGGATGTCCTCCATCTGGTCTTGGGTGGAGATCTGCTCAAGCACAATAGTACCTATTTTTTTCCCGGCACCAAAATTCTCAGAACCAAATCCACAAACCCAAAGTTTTCCTCACCAAGATGCTCTCTAAGAAAATTACCCTTTAGGTGCCGTATTTCTTCTCATAGAAATACAAAAACGTATCACCCACTTCCTACAATCCGCCATGAACCTTTGGGTAGGTTCCGCAGGATCAACAACCATAGCTGCACGGAGTACGGTAGAATTCCCCGGTACGGTGATGTCACAAGGGCAGTCCTCTTCCCTCAACCCTTCAACTTCAACTGAAGGAGCACCAACTCCTGCTTCTCAACCAACTCAACTGCCATTTTGGGCTTTGCTCTCACCGAAGCTATTGCATTGTTTGCCTCAATGATGGCCTTCCTGATCTCATTTGTTTTCCGATCCCTTAATATAATGAACAAACCAATTTTATTTTATTTGGAATTAATAAAAATTGGTTTGTTCAATTCTTTTCTTTATAACCAAAATTGGAGTAATGCTTCCTAGCATGGGACAGAGAATATAGGACCACTTAGACCACATGAAAGGTATTAACACTCTCGTTTGTAGTGGTACTTGACATCGATATGCTTTCTTATGTCATGATGTACCAGATTCTTGCTCAAGTCTATAGCTGACTTGTCGTCAACCCGCAGCACCGGCGTCTTTGATTTTTCAGCTAAGTTCTCCATCACCCGTGCCATCCATACACCTTGACATGCCCCTTGAGCTACTGCGATATATTCTGCTTCACATGAGGACAAGGTCACCACCTTCTGCTTGCAGGTCTGCCATGAAACAGGGCTGTTTTCAAGACAGAACAACACCCCGCTTGTGCTCTTGCGGTCCTCCACGTCACCCGCATAGTCACTATCTGAGTACCCAATAAACTCCATGTCTCCTCCTCTTGCATAGAAGACTCCATAGCTAATTGTACCCGCTATGTAGCGTACAATGCGTTTGACTGCAGCAAAGTGCTCCTCCTTGGGCCCCTAGAAACCGACTCACATACCCGAGCGAGTAGGCGAGATCGGGACGTGTGTTCACCAAGTATCGTAGCCCTCCCACCAAGCTCCTATAGTCCGTTGCATGCATTAACGGACTATAACTTGTCTTGTAAAGTTTTGAGGCCTTGCTCTATGGGGAATGCACAGGGGTCGCATCCGTCCAAGCTAGCTTTAGAGAAAAGTTTGGAAGCGTAGGCCACCTGCCCAACGCTTATCTCTGCATCAGCTTGCCCCACCTCCAGGCCAAGATAATATGACAAGAGACCCAAGTCGCTCATATTGAACCTCTTCATCATCTTCCCCTTGAACTTCTTGAGATCGCCCCCTCCTCTGATCACAAGATCGTCGACGTAAACACCGACGATGAGCTTCTCATCTTCAGCACCACGGAAATAGATCCCGTGCTCGCTTGTACTCTTCTGGAAACCAAGCGATAGCAAGCTATCATTGAGCTTGGCATTCCAGGACCTGGGTGCCTGATGAAATCCATATAAAGCCTTCTTGAGCCGATACACCTTGTGTTCGGCTCCGTCGATGATGAAGCCAGCGGGCTGTGAGACATACACCTCCTCCATCAAGTCGCCGTTCAGGAGGCGCTCTTCACGTCCACGTGGTGTACCTCCCACTCCTTGTGCACAGCAACTGCAAGGAGCAAGTGAACAGATTTGAGATGAGCTACAGTAGCAAATACCTCGTCAAAATATATTCCTTGCCGCTGGATATTGCCTTTTGCCACCAATCGAGCTTTGTGCTTCACCACCTCCCCATGCTCGTCCCTCTTCACCTTGAACACCCATTTGATGCCAATGGGTTTGTGTCCTGCAGGAGGATCAACAAGTTGCCAAGTCTTGTTTCTTCTATGGACTCCATCTCCTCGAGCATGGCCCGTCTCCAGCACGGGTGTTCCTCTGCATCGGCGAAGGACGTGGGCTCCTCCGCGGTGGTGAACATGAGCTCCCCCTCCTCCAAGCTTGGCGGGTGCTCAGCCCGACCAAGAGGGGTGAGGGTTCCAAGCACGTTGCGCATCGTGCGGAACCGTAGTTTTGTGTCGTCGTTGTAGTAGGCGTCAACGACGTTGCTGCCAGAGTCCGACAGCGGTGTGGTGAAGCGGATGGGCCGTGGAGAATTCCGGGGCGTGATGAAGGTGCTGGAATCTTCAAGTCCAGAACCCCCCACTGCTGCTGACCCCGTGCAGGACTGTCCCAGCCCTGATCAGCTCTAGACAGTCCCTGCAGGAGCCTTTGGGGCGACGCCGCGGGTGATGGACCCCCTCCAGCAGGTCTGGAGGCTGCGCAGGAACTTCTAGGGTCTGGACAGACCCTTCTGTGCCCCTCCTGGGCACTGCAGGGGTGCTGTTCGGCCCCTCCGGACCCTGCAGCACCTCTCCGGGTGCTGGAACAGCAGGTCCAGCAGGTGCTGGACCTAAAGAGTAGAGGTGGAAGGCAGTATAGTCCTCTTCTTCTGCTCCTTCCCCCCAGTCCCACTTGGCCGTCTCGTCGAATATCACGTCGCGTGATATGTGTGTGCGCCCATCAGCCAGATTATACATCCGGTAGCCCTTCATCCCTGCAACATAGCCAAGGAAAATCATCGGAATACTCCGGTCTTCCATCTTTTTCAGGTGGGGGCGCGTGTTCTTTACATGCCCCACGGACCCAAAAGTTCAGAAATAGTTGACGGCTGGTCGCTCTCCATGCCAAGCTTCATGTGGCGTCTTCCCGTCAAGGCCGCGGGTGGGGGATCGATTTAAGATATACACAACCGTGATAACTGCCTCACCCCCAAAAATCCTGGGCATACCCTTCGTCTTCAACATACTCCTTGCCATATCGACCACCGTATGGTTGCACCGCTCCACAACCCCGTTTTGCTGTGGCGTATACGGGGCTGTGAGCCGACGCTGTACTCCGTGTTGAGCGCAGTACTCGCCGAACTCCTGTAAGGTGAACTCCCCTTCGCGATTAGTACGGGGTAGCTTCAGCCTCCTCCCGGACTCTAATTCAGCCGTTGACTGGAATTGCTGAATTAAGTCGGGCGCCTGGTCCTTGGTTGCTAGAAGACAGAGCCACATATAGCGGCTAATGTCATCCACTAGCAACAAGAACATCTTCTTGCCGCTTGGAGTCGTCGGCGTGATAGGCCCACATATGTCGTGGTGGATGAGGTCGAGCGCGCCCTCCGCGCGCCGCCGAGCTTGCTTAAGGAAGTTGGAGCGCCTCTGCTTCCTGGCCAAGCAAGCTTCGCACAATTGATCGATGTGATCAATTTGTGGAAGTGTGAGCACCATCTCCTATCATGCCAACTTCCGAAGCGCCAGGAAGCCGACGTGTCCGTAGCGTTCGTTACAACGCCACACAACATCATCACGCCTCGCGGTTAGGCGAACCGGGCATGTGATGTTGAGCCTAACGGAGTATAGCTTGATGTCGTCGCGCTGAACTCATGTGAGGAGACGCTGCTGCTCATCCCGTATGTGCATCACTCTTCCAGGCACCGTGATGCTGTAGCCATCCTCATCCAGCTGGCCGACGCTGATGAGGTTGGTGGTGAGGTGCGGGATGAGGTAGACGCCGGTGAGCCCCCTGTGCTCACCCATCTTGGCGGCGAATAGGACCGTACCCTTCCACTGGATACGCACGACGGAGTTGTCGCTGAACTTGTTGGTTCCGATGATGTTTTCGTCGAGCTCGGAGAAGACGGCGCGTGAACCCGTCATGTGGTTGGTCGCGCCCGTGTCAAGGTACCAACGAGTGTCATCAAAGTCCTCGTCGTTGCCGCGGTGTGCGAAGACACATCCCTCCACTATCTCCAATGGGCGCGTAGGACGTTCCTGTACAGGCTCATCCTGTACTGAGGCCACCCTTGTCATGAACAAGGCGCCCTCCTCCTCCGCCTTCACCACGAAAGCCTGCTGCTTCGGCTCCTCCTGCTTAGGCTTCGACCGACACTCCTTGGCCCAGTCGTCCTTCTTCCCACACTTCATGCACTGGTCCCGTGGAATATCCTTCCCGGAACCTCCCTTCTTGCCTCTGTTCTTCTTGGGCGGCCCTTTTGGCCGTCCCTCTTAGAAGAACCCGCGGACTGGGTAGACCTCTCCTCCTTCCGCTGTGCCTTCCACTCCTCCCGAGTGAGGTACAGCTGACCGTCGTGTACTCCTCCCTTCCGCTGCGTTGAGTTGACGGCGTTCTCCGCCGCCCTGAGACGCCCCGTCACCTCTGACAAGGTGAGGGTCGATAAGTCCAGCTGTGTCGTGATCGCCACCATGATCTATTGGAAGCGTTCTGGAACGCTTCGTAGAAGCTTCTCCACGGCCATCTCTTCTCCTATCTCCTACACTAGCGACGCAAGCCGCGATAGCATTGCCGCAAAGGCGTAGGGAGAAGTCCTCCAAGCTCTCACCATCCTTGAAGGCAGCGGCTTCGAACTCCTTCCGGAGTTGTTGTGCCGTTGTCTTCTTCATGCGGTCGGCCCTGACCTGCATGATGTCGATCGTGTCTCATGCCTCCTTCGCCGTCTTCTTCTCTCCGATCATCGTGATCATCTCCGCCGGGACAGCGCTGACCAAGATGTCAAGCACCAACATATCTTCTTGCTCACTCATGTTGCCCACCTCCACGGCCTTCCAAAGCAGTCGTGCCTTAAGCTTGATCTTCATCATAACAGCCCACTCCGCGTAGTTGGTCTTGGTGAGCACGGGGAACCCCGTCCCGGTGTTCACCTCACGAGCTGTCGGAGAGGGTGTCACACGGCCGGTGGCGCTGCCGTTGCTTGGAGGGGTAGATGACATCTTGCTGAATTCAACCTAGGGTCGAACCCGCTCTGATACCACGAATGTTACAATTCCGGTGCTGATCACACTTTGACCAGATCTGTTCTCCTTGCTGGTGACGTCCAGCAGCAGCTCAGCACCCCTCCTGGGTGCTACTTTTGCTTGCGTGAAGAACAGGAACCACCAGAGCAGATGGCTGTAGCAGATCAGCTCCTGGAACAGACTTGCTTGCCCAACAAAAGTCCAGACGTGGTCCCCACACAGGTGCGGGCACGTATAGCAAGAAACAGGGGAGGGCTGGCGCACAGGAACAGGAGCAGAGACAGGGGAAGATCAGCTTGGTTGCCACCTGATCTGTTTTGGAGGCGCAGAACAGAGAGGAACAGCAGGCGCAGAGCAGGCAGATCAGGGGCGGCGGCTCCAAGAGAGGGAGAGAGAGAGGCAGTGGCTAGGGTTAGCGAGGTGGAGTAATTTTTTGTATTGATCTCCTCTAAAACTGGGGTGTTTTGGCTTCTCTATATATCCCCCCTTACAAGAGTCCTGATCTATTACAACTCAATCTTTTAGTCTATCTTTAATTCTATCTCTAAGAAGACTAATCTTTAATCTCAGCTAGAAGGAGGATCCGGCCCAGTTTTGGCCGCCCCGGGCCAGGGGCAGATCAGCCCACACTTAATTTGTAGCAGTTAAGTCTACTGTTTATTTGCCCTGTAATAAGACTGAAGATTTTCAGTCGACAGCTTCTAAAGCTTGATGCAATTCCTGCCCCAAAACTGTTTCTGTTCTTGCTGAACAAGCTGATCTGCCCTAGCAGATCAGTCTGTCTTCCGGCTTTGATGGAGGCGCAGAACAAGGGGGAAACATGATTGGCAGCTGATCCTAGCCTGGTGGCAGCTAGGGTTGAGGAAGGAGGCAGCGGCTTGAAGGGAAGAGAGACCCTGGTGGTGGCTGTAACAGCAAGTCTGGGCGGCGGCAGCAGACCCTAGCCCCTGGTGGCGGCTAGAGTTCTTGAGGGAGGTGCCGACCTGGGGAGTGAGAGGGGCTGCGACAGTAAGGGGGAGAGAGGCTGCTAGGGCAGAAACCTGTGAGGAAAATTTCTTTTATTGATCTCTCACTAAAACTCGGGTGTTTAGCTTTTTTATATAGCCCCCCTTGCAAGAGTCCTGATCTATTACAACTCAATCTTTTATTCTATCTCTAAGAAGACTAAACCCTGATTTCTTCTAGAAGGGGGATACGGCCTAGGCCAGGGCAGACCAGCCCACACGGCCCAGTTCTGGCCGCCCTGGGTCAGAGGCAGATCAGCCCACATTCTCCTCCTGATCCTGACACTGGCCCATGTCTAGGATCCCAATCCTTCTTCTCATCTCCACGAACTTTTGTCTTCCAAGGGCCTTGGTCAAGATGTCCGCCATCTGGGCTTGAGTGGAGATTTGCTCAAGCACAATAGTACCGCTGTCCACACACTCCCGTATGTAGTGGTACTTGACATCGATATGCTTGCTTATGTCATGATGTACCAGATTCTTGCTCAAGTCTATAGCTGACTTGTCGTCAACCCGCAGCACCGGCGTCTTTGATTTTTCAGCTAAGTTCTCCATCACCCGCGCCATCCATACACCTTGACATGCCCCTTGAGCTACTGCGATATATTCTGCTTCACATGAGGACAAGGTCACCACCTTCTGCTTGCAGGTCTGCCATGAAACAGGGCTGTTTTCAAGACAGAACAACACCCCGCTTGTGCTCTTGCGGTCCTCCACATCTCCCGCATAGTCACTATCCGAGTACCCAATAAGCTCCATGTCTCTCCTTTTGAATAGAAGACTCCATAGTTGATTGTACCCGCTATGTAGCGTACAATGCGTTTGACTGCAGCAAAGTGATCCTCCTTGGGCTCCTCCAGAAACCGACTCACGTACCCGACCGAGTAGGCAAGATCGGGACGCGTTTTCACCAAGTATCACAGTCCTCCAATCAAGCTCCTATAGTCCGTTGCATGCACCAACGGGCTATCACTTGTCTTGTAAAGCTTTAGGCCTTGCTCCATGGGGAATGCATAGGGGTTGCATCCCTCCAGGCCAGCTTTAGAGACAAGTTTGGAAGTGTAGGCCGCCAGCCCAACGCTTATCCCTGCATCAGCTTGCCGCACCTCCAGGCCAAGATAATATGACAAGAGACCAAGGTTGCTCATCTTGAACCTCTTCATCATCTCCCCCTTGAACTTCTTGAGGTCGCCTCCTCTTGTGATCACAAGATCATCGACGTACACGCCGACTATGAGCTTCTCATCTTCAGCTCCACGTAAATAGATCTCGTGCTCGCTCGTACTCTTCTGGAAACCAAGCGATAGCAAGCTATCGTTGAGCTTGGCATTCTAGGCCCTGGGCACCTGACGAAGTCCATATAAATCCTTCTTGAGCCGATACACCTTGTGTTCAGCTCCGTCGATGATGAAGCCAGCGGATTGGGAGACGTACACCTCCTCCATCAAGTCGCCGTTCAGGAAAGCGCTCTTCACGTCCATGTGGTGTACCTCCCACCCCTTGTGTGCAGCAACTGCAAGGAGCAAGCGCACAGATTCGAGACGAGCTACAGGAGCAAATACCTCATCAAAATCAATTCCTTGCCGTTGGACATAGCCTTTTTCCACCCATCGAGCCTTGTGCTTCACCACCTCCCCATGCT
Organism: Neostapfia colusana; assembly: GCA_030760725.1. NCBI lineage: Eukaryota > Viridiplantae > Streptophyta > Magnoliopsida > Poales > Poaceae > Neostapfia > Neostapfia colusana. Next base: position 61,338,789 of record JASWHV010000009.1, read on the forward strand.
CGTCCCTCTTCACCTTGAACACCCATTTGAGGCCAATGGGCTTGTGTCCTGTAGGAAGATCAACAAGTTGCCAAGTCTTGTTTTCTTCTATGGACTCCATCTCCTCGAGCATGGCCCATCTCCGACACGGGTGTTCATCAGCATCGGAGAAGGGCGTGGGCTCCTCCGCGGTGGTGAACATGAGCTCCCCCTCCTCCAGGCTTGGTGGGCGCTCAGCCCGACCAGAAGGTGTGAGGGTTCCAAGCACGATGTGCATCGTGCGGAACCGTAGTTTCACGCTGTCATCGTAGTAGGCGTCGACGACGTTGCTGCCAGGGTCCGACAGCGGTGTGGCGAAGCAGATGGGCCGTGGAGGATTCCGGGGCGTGATGAAGGTGCTGGAATCTTCAAGTCTGGTACCCCCCGCTGCTGCTGACCCCGTGCAGGACTGTCCCAGCCCTGATTTGCGCTGGACAGTCCCTGCAAGAACCTTTGGAGCGACGCTGCAGGTGCTGGATCCTCTCTAGCAGGTCTGGAGACTGGCGCATGAACTCCTAGGGTCTTGACAGACCCTTCTGTGCCCCTCCTGGGCACTGCAGGGGTGCTGTTCGGCCCCTCCGGACCTTGCAGCACCTCTCCGGGTGCTGGAACAGCAGGTCCAGCAGGTGCTGGACCTAAGGAGTCGACGTGGAAGGCGGTGTAGTCCTCTTCTCCTGCTCCTCCTCCCGAGTCTCACTTGGCCGCCTCGTCGAATATCACGTCACGTGATATGTGTGTGCGCCCATCAGCCGGATTCTACATCCGATAACCCTTCGTCCCTGCAGCATAGCCAAGAAAAATCATCGGAGTACTCCGGTCTTCCAACTTTTTTAGGTGGGGGCGCGTGTTCTTGACATGCCCCACACAACCAAAAGTTCAGAAATAATTGACGGCTGGTCGCTCTCCATGCCAAGCTTCATATGGCGTCTTCCCGTCAAGGCCGCGGGTGGGGGTTCGATCTAAGATATAGACAGCCATGATAACTGCCTCACCCCAAAAAATCCCGGGCATACCCTTCGCCTTCAACATACTCCTCGCCATGCCGACCACCGTCTGATTGCGTCGCTCCACAACCCCGTTTTGCTGCAGCGTATATGGGGCTGTGAGCTGACGTTGTACTCCGTGCGGAGCGCAGTACTCGCCGAACTCCTGTAAGGAGAACTCCCCTCCGCGATCAGTACGGAGTAGCTTCAGCCTCCTCCCGGACTCTAATTCAGCTATCGCCTGGAATTGCTGAATTAAGTCGGACGTCTGGTCCTTGGTTGCTAGAAGATAGAGCCACATATAGCGGCTCATGTCATCCACTAGCAACAAGAACATCTTCTTGCCGTCTGGAGTCGTCAGCGTGATAGGCCCGCAGATGTCGCCGTGGACAAGGTCGAGCGTGCCCTCCGCGCACCACCGAGCTTGCTTGGGGAACCTGGAGCGTGTCTGCTTCCCGACCAAGCAAGCTTGATCGACGTGATCAATTTGCAGAGGCCCAAGCACCATCCCCTCTCGTGCCAACTTCCGAAACGCCTGGAAGCCAACATGTCTGTAGCATTCGTGCCAACGCCACACAACATCATCACGCCTCGCGGTTAGGCAAACCGGTAGTGTGATGTTGAGCCTGATGGAGTACAGCTTGCTGTCGTCACGCTGAACTCGTGTGAGGAGACGTTGCTGCTCATCTCGTATGTGCATCACTCCTCCGTGCACCATGATGCTGTAGCCATCCTCATCCAGCTGGCCGACGCTGATGAGGTCGGTGGTGAGGCGCGGGATGAGGTAGACGCCGGTGAGCCTCCTATGCTCACCCGTCTTGATGGCGAATAGGACCGTATCCTTCCCCTGGATACGCACGATAGAGTTGTTGCTGAACTTGATGGTTCCGACGACGTTTTCATCGAGCTCGGAGAAGATGGCGCGCGAACCTGTCATGTGTTTGGTCGCGCCCGTGTCGAGGTACCAACAAGTGTCGTCAAAGTCGTCGTCGTTGCTGCAGTTAGCGAAGACACGTCCCTCCACTATCTCCAGTGGGCGCGTAGGACGTTCCTGCACAGGCTCCTCCTGTACAGAGGTCACCCTTGTCATAAACAAGGCGCCCTCCTCATCCGCCTTCACCACGAAAGCCTGCTGCTGCGGCTCCTCCTTAGGCTTCGACCGACACTCCCTGGCCCAGTGGCCCTTCTTCCCGCACTTCCTGCACTGGTCCCGCGGAATATCCTTCCCGGAACCTCCCTTCTTTCCTCTGTTCTGGCCCTTTCGGCCGCCCCTCTTAGAAGAACCCGCAGACTGGGGAGACTGCTCCTCCTTCCGCTGTGCCTCCCACTCCTCCCGAGTGAGGTACAGCTGGCCGTTCTGTACTCCTCCCTTCCGCTGCATTGAGTCGAAGGCGTTCTCAGCTGCCCTAGACGCCCTGTCACCTCCGACAAGGTGAAGGTCGACACGTCCAGCAGTGTCGTGATCGCCACCACGATCTGTTGGAAGCGTTCTGGAACGCTTCGTAGGAGCTTCTCCACGGCCCTCTCTTCTCCTATCTCCTCCCCTAGCGATGCAAGTCATGATAGCATGCCGCTCAGGCGGAGGGAGAAGTCCTCCACACTCTCGCCATCCTTGAAGACAGCGTCTTCGAACTCCATCCGGAGTTGCTGTGCTGTCGTCTTCTTCATGCGTTCGGCCCCGACCCGCATGATGGCGATCGTGTCCCATGCCTCCTTCGTCGTCCTTTTTTCTCCGATCGTCGTGATCATCTCCGGTGGGACAGCGCTGACCAAGATGTCAAGCGCCATCATATCTTCCTGCTCGCTCATGTTGCCCTCCTCCATGGCCTTCCAAAGCAGCCGTGCCTTCAGCTTGATCTTCATCATGACAGCCCACTCCGCGTAGTTGGTCTTGGTGAGCACAGGGAACCCGTCCCGGTTTTCTCCTCACGAGCTGCCGGTGAGGGTGTCGCATGGCTGATGGAGTTGCCGCTGCTTGTAGGTGTAGACGGCATCTTGCAGAATTCAACCTAGGGTTGAAACCGGCTCTGATGCCACAAATGTTGCAATTCCAGCCCCAAAACTGTTTCTGTTCTTGCTGAACAAGCTGATCTTCCCTAGCAGATCAGTCTGTCTTCCGGCTTTGATGGAGGCGCAGAACAAGGGGGAAACAGGGTTGGCGGCTGATCCTAGCCTGGTGGCAGCTAGGGTTGAGGAAGGAGGCGGCGGCTTGAAGGTAAGAGAGACCCTGGCGGCGGCTGTAACAGCAAGTCTGGGCGGCGACAACAGACGCTAGCCACTGGTGGCGGCTAGGGTTCTTGAGGGAGGCGCCGACCTGGGGAGAGAGAGGGGCGGCGGCAGAAAGGGGGAGAGAGGCGGCTAGGGCAGAAACCTGGGAGGAAAATTTCTTTTATTGATCTCTCTCTAAAACTGGGGTGTTTGGCTTCTTTATATAGCCCCCCTTACAAGAGTCCTGATCTATTACAACTCAATCTTTTAGTCTATCCCTAATTCTATATCTAAGAAGACTAAACCCTGATTTCTTCTAGAAGGGGGATCCGGCCTGGGCCAGGGCAGACCAGCCCACACGGCCCAGTTCTGGCCACCCTGGGCCAGGGGCAGATCAGCCCACAAAGCTGACCAAGTAGTGGTCTGAACCGGTCCTAGACCAGCAGTTGATCCTGCATGGCATCAGTTAGTCAGTAGTTGACCCTGCATGGCAGGAGTTAGTTAGCAGTGATCCTGTAATCTAGGAACCGATGGCTATGACCTGGTTCTCAGTTTTCCAGTATAAATAAAAGGCACAGCGCCTGGTTCACAGTGCGCATCACAAAACAATTATTCAGTCTTTGTGAGTTAGAGTGAACACACCTGGGGGAGGGATTGCCAACAATTGGCACCAGAGCCAGATTGCCTTCTTCGACGTGGCGTCTTCCCCGCGCTCTCCATCCCCTGCTGCTGATGGCGCTGCAGTTGGTGCAGCTGCTCTGCCCTAGGGACCGAGATCGCCGAGGAGACCACCATCACCTTCTCCTGTTCGCTGCCGCTCCACAACCCCGTTTTGCTGCGGCGTATACGGGGCTGTGAGCCGACGCTGCACTCCGTGCTGAGCGCAGTACTCGCCGAACTCCTGTGAGGTGAACTCCCCTCCGCGATTGGTACAGAGTAGTTTCAGCCTCCTCCCAGACTCTAATTCAGCCGTTGACTGGAATTGCTGAATTAAGTCGGGCGCCTGGTCCTTGGTTGCTAGAAGATAGAGCCACATATAGCAGCTCATGTCATCCACTAGCAACAAGAACATCTTCTTGCCACCTAGAGTCGTCGGCGTGATAGGCCCGCAGATGTCACCGTGGACGAGGTCGAGCGTGCCCTCCGCGCGCTACCGAGCTTGCTTAAGAAAGTTGGAGCGCCTCTGCTTTCCGGCCAAGCAAGCTTCGCACAATTGATCGATGTGATCGATTTGCGGAAGCCCGAGCACCATGTCCTCTCGTGCCAACTTCCCAAGCGCCAGGAAGCCGACATGTACGTAGCGTTCGTGCCAACGCCACGCAACATCATCACGCCTCATGGTTAGGCAAACCGGGCGTGTGATGTTGAGCATGACGGGGTATAGCTTGCTGTCGTCGCGCTAAACTCGTGTGAGGAGACGCTGCTGCTCATCCCGTATGTGCATCACTCTTCCATGCACCGTGATGCTGTAGCCATCCTCATCCAGCTGGCCAACGCTGATGAGGTTGGTGGTGAGGTGCGGGATGAGTTAGATGCCGGTGAGCCTCCTGTGCTCACCCATCTTGGCAGCGAATAGGACCGTACCCTTCCCCTAGATACGCACGACGGAGTTGTCGCCGAACTTGTTGGTTCCAACGATGTTTTCGTAGAGCTCGGAGAAGACGGCGTGTGAACCCGTCATGTGGTTGGTCGCGCCCGTGTTGAGGTACCAACGAGTGTCGTCAAGTCCTCGTCGTTGCCGTGGTGAGCGAAGACACGTCCCTCCACTATCTCCAGTGGGCATGTAGGATGTTCCTGTACAGGCTCCTCCTGTACTGAGGCCACCCTTGTCATGAACAAGGTGCCCTCCTCCTCCGCCTTCGCCACAAAAGCCAGCTACTTCCGCTTCTCCTGCTTAGGCTTCAACCAACACTCCTTGGCCCAGTGGCCATTCTTCCCGCACTTCCTGCACTGTTCCCACGGAACCTCCCTTCTTGCCTCCGTTCTTCTTGGGCAGGCCCTTTCAGCCGCCCCTCTTAGAAGAACCCGCGGACTGGATAGACCGCTCCTCCTTCCGCTGTGCCTCCCACTCCTCTCGAGTGAGGTACAGCTGACCGTCGTGTACTCTTCCCTTCCGCTGCATTGAGTCGAAGGTGTTCTCGGCCGCCCTGAGACGCCCCATCACCTCCGACAAGGTGAGGGTCGACACGTCCAGCGGTGTCGTGATCACCACCACGATCTGTTGGAAGCGTTCTGGAATGTTTCATAGAAGCTTCTCCACGTCCATCTTTTCTCCTATCTCCTCCACTAGCGACGCAAGCCGCGATAGCATGCCACTCAGGCGGAGGGAGAAGTCCTCCACGCTCTCGCCATCCTTGAAGGCAGCAGCTTCGAACTCCTTCTGGAGTTGTTGTGCCGTCGTCTTCTTCACGTGGTCGGCCCCGACCCGCTTGATGTCGATCGTGTCCCATGCCTCCTTTGCCATCTTCTTCTTTCCGATCATCGTGATCATCTCCGGTGGGACAGCGCTGACCAAGATGTCAGGCACCATCATATCTTCTTGCTCACTCACGTTGCCCACCTCCACGGCCTTCCAAAGCAGTCATGCTTTAAGCTTGATCTTCATCATGACAGCTCAATCTGCGTAGTTGGTCTTGGTGAGCATAGGGAACCCTGTCCCGGTGTTCACCTCATGAGCTGTCGGAGAGGGTGTCGAATGGCCGGTGGCGCTGCCGTTGCTTGGAAGTATAGACGACACCTTGCTGAATTCAACCTAGGGTCGAACCGGCTGTGATACCACAAATGTTGCAATTTTGGTGCTGATCACACTTTGACCAGATCTGTTCTTCTTACTGATGACGTCCAGCAGCAGCTCAGCACCCCTCCTGGGTGCTGCTTTTGCTTGCGTGAAGAACAGGAACCACCAGAGCAGATGGCTGTATCAGATCAGCTCCTGGAACAGACTTGCTTGCCCAGTAAGAGTCCAGAGGTGATCTCCATACAGGTGCAGGCACGTACAGCAAGAAACAGGGGAGGGCTGGCGCACAGGAACAGGAGCAGAGACAGGGGAAGATCAGCTTGGTTGCCGTCTGACCTGTTTTGGAGGCGCAGAACAGAGGGGAAAAGCAGGCGTAGAGCAGGGAGATCAGGGGCGGCGGCTCCAAGAGAGAGAGAGAGGCGGTGGCTAGGGTTAGAGAGGTGGAGTAATTTTCTGTATTAATCTCCTCTAAAACTGGGGTGTTTTGGCTTCTTTATATAGTCCCCTTATAAAAGTCCTGATCTATTACAACTCAATCTTTTAGTCTATCTTTAATTCTATCTCTAAGAAGACTAATCTTTAATTTCAGCTAGAAGGAGGATCCGGCTCAGTTCTGGCCGTCCTGGGCCAGGGGCAGATCAGGCCACACTTAATTTGTAGCAGTTAAGTCTAGTGTTTATTTGCCCTGTAATAAGACTGAAGATTTTCAGTCGACAGCTTCTAAAGCTGACCAAGTAGTGGTCTAAATCGGTCCTAGACCGGTTCAGCAGTTGATCCTGCATGGCAGGAGTTAGTCAGTAGTTGACCCTGCATGACAGGAGTTAGTTAGCAGTGATCCTGTAATCTAGGAACCGATGGCTATGACCTGCTTCTCAGTTTTCCAGTATAAATAAAAGGCACAGCGCCTGGTTCAGAGTGCACATCATAAAACAATTATTCAGTCTTTGTGAGTTAGAGTGAACACACCTGGGAGAGGGATTGTCAACAATTGGCACCAGAGCCAGGTTGCCTTCTTCGACATGGCGTCTTCCCCGCGCTCTCCATCCCCTGCTGCTGATGGCACTGCAGTTGGTGCAGCTGCTCCGCCCCAAGGACCGAGATCGCCAAGAAGGAGACCACCATCACCTTCTCCTGTCCACTGCCGCGAGCGCTCTGGCTACAGGGAGCCGAGCGCTGCACCAGTGTGAGTAGTGAGGGAGGTAAGTGGGCAATTCTCATTACTCACCAAGACAAATTATGCTGACTGGTCGTCCATGATGCGCGTCATGCTCCGCGCAAGAGGCCTGTGGACTGCCATCAAGGAGGGGACTGACGATGAAGTGGAGGATCAGATAGCCATGGAGGCCTTACTCCGTGGCGTCCCCCTCGAGATGGCATCCACCCTTGTGGCAAAGCCTTCTGCCAAGGCTGCTTCGGAGCAGCTGGAGGCATCTCGGCTCGGATCAGACCAAGCCTGCATGGCGGGGGCACAGTGAGTGCGGAGGCAGTATAAGAACATCAGTTTTCAGGATGGCGAAACACTTGATGATTTCTCACCGCGGCTCGCCAAGACGGTCCAAGAACTCGAGATTCTTGGATATCCAGAGGAGCCATGCAAGGTGGCTGCCAAGTACCTGCGAGTTGTGCCCAAGAAGTTCGCGCCCGTCGCCGTCTCTATTGAATCTCTTCTTGACATCTAAAATATGTCAATTGAAGAGATTACAGGCCGCCTGAGGGTGGTTGAAGGCAGAGGAGACGACAACGTACCAGCAGCTGGCGGCAAGTTGCTGCTCAAAGAGGAGCAGTGGCAGGCGCCAATGAAGGAGAAGCAGAGTGCAGATGGCACCTCCAAGCGCTGGACCAGCAAGGGTGGATCCAAGAATCGCCGTCGAGGTCAGAGGAAGAAGAAGGGGAAGGATGAAAAGGATACCTGCCATAATTGCGGCAAAAGGGGGCACTGGGCAAAGGATTGCCGTGCACATCATAAGGAGCAGTCCCAGCAGTCTCATGTGACTCAGCCCGAGGAGGCTTTCCTGATGGCGCAGGAAGAAGATCAGATGATCATCTCCGCATCATCGCCACAGGAGGAGCTTCATCTCCAAGAGCCTGATGCCCATTGCATTCACCAACGCCGCTGGCATGGATGAGTACGTCAAGGGCTGGTACCTTGACACTGGTGCAACAAGCCATATGACAGGAAGGGCTGAAGACTTCTCAGACCTCAACCACTCGGTGCAGGGCACAGTCAGATTTGGTGATGGATGCCTGGTGCAGATCCAAGGTCGTGGTGTGGTGAAGTTCATGGGCAAGACAGGAGTAGAAGTCAAGCTCGGCGGGGTTCTCTTCATCCCAAAGCTCAGGAGCAGCATAATCTCAGTTGTACAGCTTGATGAGAATGGCTGCAGGGTTCAGATTGCAGGAGGCATACTGCACATTTGGGATCACCGGAAACGTCTTCTTGCAAAGATCAGTCGTGGATCAAACCGGCTGTACATACTACAGTCGGATGTCAGCCACGACATATGTCTCAGTCTGCATCACAAGAGCGAGGCAGAGCGTTGGAATGCTCGGTATGGCCATATAGGCTATGACACGCTGCGCATGCTCTGCCGTTGTGAGATGGTGACAGGGATGCCGGAAATAGGGGAGAAAGCAGTATGTGATACCTGCATCATCACCAAACAGCGCCAAGCGCCATTTCCAGTCAAGGCCAAGTACCGAGCTGAGGCACCACTGGAACTGGTCCATGGGGACATTTGTGGGCCAACTACTCCAGCGACGCCGGGTGGGTGACGCTACTTTCTCCTTTTTGTGGATGATGCCACAAGGTTCATGTGGATCTGTGTGATTTCAGCCAAGAGTAATGCTGTGGAGGCCATCAAAAGAGTCAAGGCAATGACTGAGAGGGAGGTTGGAAGGCCACTGAAGGTGCTAAGGACTGACAATGGAGGGGAGTTCACAGAAAGAGAATTTGCCGCTTATTGTGCATATGAGGGGATTCAGAGGCACTTCTCCGCTCTGTATACTCCACAGAACAATGGAGTGGTAGAAAGAAGGAATCAGTCAATTCTTTCTATTGCAAGATCTCTGCTCAAGTAGAGAGGCATGCCAGCATGCTATTGGGGAGAAGCTGTTAGCACAGCTGTGTTCTTGCTGAACAGAGCCCCCACTAGAGCTCTGGATGGTATGATACCCTATCAAGCCTACTATGGGAGGAAGCCAGCTGTGAGGTTTCTCAAGATTTTTGGTTGTCTGGTATTTGTCAAGGACAAAAGACCAGGGCTGAAGAAGCTAGAAGGCAGAAGTCACCCCATGGTGTTCATTGGCTATTCAGAAGGGGCCAAAGCCTACAAGCTGCTCAATCCAGCCACAGGGCGCGTAAGTGTATCCAGAGATGTAGTATTTGATGAGGACAGAGGCTGGAACTGGAAGAAAGAAGAGGAAGGCACAACATTGCAGCAGAATTTTTCAGTAAAATTCTATAAACTGGGTGCGCCGGCTGCCCAAGAAGAAAGGGCAGAATCACCGGTTTCTGTCCCAGCTCCTTCTCCATGCCAAGGGGACCATCATCCTGATACAAGAACTCCAACTCCATAAGCTCCTGAGTTTGTGACACCGCTCAATGACGATGAGGATCGTCTGGACGTCTTTCATGATGAGCCCCTGATCCGCTATCGTCGCATTGACAATGTTATAGGCTTTGGAGAGCCTGCTCCAGGACGTGCTTTGCGGCGGTTGGCACAAAGGCCACGTGGACGTCCTCCAAGAGTTCAGGAGGAACTTCAGTTGGCAACAGAAGGGGAGCCAGAGACTTTCTTTGAAGCTGAGAAGAGTGATTCCTGGCGCAAGGCAATGAAGGAAAAGCTAGACTCCATTCAAGAGAATCAAACAGGGGAGTTAGCAGTTCTGCCAGAGGGTCATCGTGCAATCAGCCTCAAGTGGATCTTCAAGGTCAAGGGAAATGAATCAGGGGCAGTTGTGAAGCACAAGGCATGTCTCATGGCCAAAGGCTATGTCTAAGAACCAGGAGACGACTTTGAAGAGGTATATGCTCCAGTAGCTCGTATAGAGTCAATACGGCTGATACTTGCTCTTGCAGCAGATGAAGGTTGGGTAGTCCATCATATGGACGTTATGACAGCCTTTCTCAATGGTGAACATGCTGAAGAAGTATATGTTCATCAGCCACAAGGGTTTGTGGTCCCTGGTGAGGAAGATAAAGTGCTACGGCTTCATCGTGCGCTCTATGGGCTGAGGCAAGCACCTCGCGCATGGTATGAGAAGCTGTACAGCACCCTAAGGAAGCTTGGTTTTCATCAAAGCCAACATGAACATGCCATTTACTACAGAACTGGAAGCGGAGGTAACTCATAGTAGGAGTTTATGTTGATGACTTGCTGATCACAGGGACAGGTCCCGATGAAATTTTGAGGTTCAAGAAAGAGATGAAGATGCAGTTCAAGATGGCTGATCTTGGGTTGCTGACATTCTAACTTGCACTTGAGGTACAACAAAGCTCAGATGGAATTGCTCTATGCCAGACACACTATGCACAGAAGATATTGCAGGTTGGAGGCATGGCAGACTGCAACCCTTCACAAACCCCAATGGAGCAGCACCTCAAATTAAGCCGTGACTGTGAAGGGGAGGAGGAGGATGGAACTCTATACCGAAGGTTGATTGGCAGCCTTCGATATTTAGTCCACACCTGGCCTGATCTGAGTTTTGTGGTTGAATACCTCAGCATGTTTATGCAGAAGCCAACTTCTAAACACATGGGAGCACTGAAGAGAGTACTGCGCTATGTTGCAGGGACAATGGAGTATGGTGTTTCTACAAGAGAGGTTCAGGGGGAGCAATGCTAATTGGCTACTGTGACAGTGATTATGCTGGTGATGTTGATACAAGTCACATCACTTCAGGAGTTCTGTTCTTCCTTGGAACAAGTCCGATAAGCTGACATTCACTCAAGCAAAAGGTTGTAGTAAAATTAGAAGATAAGAATGATTTCATTAACCCTAATGGGCTGTCAAGGGGATACATGCATATGCTGTCAAGCTTTACACCAAAATGACTAAAATGCGCCTACCTCCTAATAACAGCTTAACACATAGTACTCTAACACCCCCCGCAATCCCAACATCTAGCCACAGCAGATGTTGAGACTGGACCGAAACTCGGTAAACACCGACAAAGGCAGACCTTCATGAAGATATCAGCGAACTGCGACGACGTCGGAACGTGGAGCACTCTGACCTCCCCAAGAGCCACCCGCTCATGAACAAAGTGAAGATCGATCTCCACATGCTTAGTGCGCTGGTGCTGCACCAGGTTGGTGGAGAGGTAGACGGTGCTGACATTGTCGCAGTAGACCAACGTACTTCGAGCGAACGGGAGGTGAAGCTCCTGAAGTAGCTGCTGAAGCCAGGAGGACTCAGCCACACCATTGGCCACGACACGGTACTCCGCCTCAGCACTCGAGCGGGACACCATGTGCTGCAGCTTCGAGGACTAGGAGACGAGGTTGCCACCAAGGAAGATGGCGTAGCCGGAGGTGGACCGACGGGTGTCCGGGGTATCCACCGGAGTGGAGCACGACTTACAATCAGCCATACCCGCTCTCTAGAGGATGTCTAGGCAGTACTGTCGCTGGTGGAGGAACAGGGCACCCGTTCGGTGCTCAACCGCAACACAGGAAGTGGTGTAACTGGCCCAAGTCCTTCATCGCGAACTCCCGCTGCAGCGCAGAGATCGTGCGCTGAAGGAGAGCTGGACTGGACGCCATGAGGACAATGTCGTCGACATACAAGAGGAGGTAGAAAGTGTCACCCTCACGCCTGTAGACGAATAGCGAGGTGTCCACCTTGGCCTCGACGAAGCCAAGTGAGACCAGGAAGGAGGCAAACCGGCTGTACCAAGCCCGAGGCGCCTGCTTCATCCTGTACAGGGACTTGTTCAGCCGGCAGACCATGTCTGGATGAGTGAATCAACGAACCCTGTCGGCTGAGTGCAGTACACCGTCTCCGTTAGCGTCCCGTGGAGGAAGACGTTCTTGACGTCCAACTGATGAACAGGCCAATAACGCAAGAGAGCCAGTGATAGAACAGTGCGAACCATCACTGGCTTCACCACCGGGCTGAAAGTCTCGTCGTAGTCGACTCCGGGGCGCTGAGTGAAGCCCCGAAGAACCCACCTGGCTTTGTACCTCTCTAGAGACCCATTTGCCTTATTATTATTTGTGAACACCCACTTGCCCGTGACAATATTGACACGACCAGGACGGGGAACCAAGTCCTAGGTCCGGTTGGCAAGCAGGGCTGCATACTCTTCTTCCATTGCCCGATGCTAGTGAGGATTGGCGAGGGTGCTACGGACAGAAGAGGGTATAGGCGAGATGGGTGAAGAGGAAGGCAGTGGGGAGGTCGTTGAGGAGAGGACGATCCCGGAGAACCGCTCAACCGGCCAGAGAACCCCAACGGCACGCCGGGTCACCATCGGGTGAACATGACTGGGTCCCGGTGGAGTAGGGGGGGAGTGGGAGGCAACGAGGGCCGCGGCGACAGCAGTCGCAGAGGGGTATTCACCACCACTGTTAGGGTCCCCCAAATCGTCCATAACGGTGAACCCAGAAGGCGCAGTAGCGGCAACAGTGGGAGGCACGGCGGCGGCCATGGGGAGGGGCGAAGGCGTCGCGGAGGCCATGGGGAGGAGCGGGGGCGCTGCTGCGTCCATGGGGAGGAGCGGAGGCATGGCGGTCAGGGGAGGCGCGTGTGAAAGCCCAGTTTTACACGGTTGGTGTAGCATCCAAAAATGTGGAGGAAATTCAAATTTTTAAAACTTGGTGGCAACTGATCACATCCATATGATACTAGTGCAAATTCAAGTTTGAGCTTGCCAACTGGTTTCCTAATTCAAAAATCCCTCATGCAAAATTCCATAATTTTGGAAGTATGTTTGTTATTTCATTCTAGGGTGACACCGAAAACCATTGGAATTTAAATTTAAATTTGGAATTTGAACCAAACTTGATCAAATGCAGCATTGAAGTCCAAATTTGAATTCTACATATTTGATTTTGCTTCCCTGCAAATATCTAGAATTTTTGAAAAAAGTTTGGTGGGAGAATTAGATGATCAGAAACATTAAGAGGGGAAGAGAGAGGATGACATGTGGGACCAGCTAGTCAGTCTCTCACGAGCACGTCGGTTTCCCGGTTTCTATCTGCTGCTGACACTGCGATGGAGTGCGCCACGGCGATGCCTCTGCCTTGGCGTCGAAGTCATCGTTTCACTCGGTGCGGTCGTACTCGAGCCGAGCGTCGCAGCAGCCGGTCGTGGTCTCTGCTCACTCGGTGAAGAAAACACGCACGTCTACCGCTCCTCTGTTTTCGCTGCTGAACCGAGAAATCGCCATTTCCTCTGCTCTCTCAGTGTTAGACCGAGGGTTCTTCGGCTGAGCAGAGTCGCCGGCGGTACGGGGTGCTACTGCCCAGGCTAGGAGCAGTCGCGTTTCCTCTCCAGCTGTGATCGCAGTCCATTTTTCTCCAAGCTACCGAAAGAATCGCCGTCCGTGTACCCCGAAATTCAGTTCCAAGGTGAAGTCATAGTCTAATTTCTTTAGCCCGATGCTTCTACACAACCTAGCGAAGCTCCTCGACGAAAATACATCGGAAACCGTCGAGAAATGAAGCCGTAGGCTGAGTTTTTCCGGCCGCTGATGCACAACCCTAGCCACACCGTCGAGCTATACTTTGCACGAATTTTTACCCATTTTAGGATGCCAAAACGTGCTCTTCACATCACCCTGGTGCTTGTGGTGCTTTCTCCAACCGGAATACTCTTCTCCCATGCGAGAACGACGGCGCCGTGGTGGAGTTTGTCGCTGCTGCCGTCGGGGAGGTATTTCTGGCCACCTAGCGCCGCCACCGAGCCTCCCAGAGTGTTCCTCATCAAGTTTTGGGCACAGGCAGCGAGATTCAAGCCGTTTGGTGCACGGGCAGCCATTCCGGCGAGTCACCGCCGCTGCTCCGGCGAGGGGACAGTCTGGGCGCGAGGAAGACGACGGGAGAGGCGTGGGCCACCTGTCAGTGTCTCAGCCCAGGCGCGGGATCAGGGTGCCGCATGGGATCGGGTGTGGCTGCGCGGGTTAACTCCGTAGCCCCCGATGTTGCCGCAATTCCACTGGCCCGATTTAAAACAGTGGGCCCGATTGCAGTTATTTGAAACTTCCTATTAGCAAATAATTTCAGGAATTAGCTCATCTTCTAAATTCAGTTATGCCTACTAGAATTGCTCCAAAACTTCCAAATAAATTCTGGGAGAGTCCTCATGTTCTAAACTTTGCAGTGGTGCAATTTCCTAAACATGAAAGTCCCAATATTTCTGTAATTAATTCCTTTGAGCTAATTGCTTTGGAAATTAATTACCACTGTTCCTGTGATGGGAAAATTCCCAATTTTGGTCAGGACACTTCCCCAAATAACCTTGACCATCAGTAAAAGTTTCAAGTTTATTAGGCTTTATTTACTGGGTCAAATGGTCTTCTAATCATCAGCCTTCAATGGAAATTCTCCATAATAAACAGAACATTTTCAGCATTTCATCTGAACTTCAAAAATTCATATCTCCCTGTAGATAACTCAAAAAATTATGAAACAAACTTTGTTAGGACCAGGGAAACCTCCTCTAATTATATCTTCCACTGTTAGATATGTCAAAACTTCAGATTTGAGATAAAATTCAGATAAACGTTTTACTTGTGGGAATTTTGGAGACCACAAGGTTCAATGAAATTTCTCCAAATTTTCCTCAGATCATCCTTAGAGAGTCTAGGATCCACTGTAAAAATCCCAAAGCCAAATAAGAAACTTAAATAGCAGTAGCTATGAATAGAAATTAATGCTTATACTTCACTAGTACTTATACATATATTTTGCTACATTTCATATAGTGACCGAAGTTCAGGACACACCGGAGCCGTTGGACGTCCTCCCACCCGATGCTAACTTTCCTTTTGACTTGCAACCAGGCAAGCCCTGGTTTGCATTTAAAAACCTTTTGCAAAGTTTTCATTTGTATCATTTATGTCTAGGGTGAAATGCTTGCATTAGAGTTAAGGTGATTGAAACCCCACTTGCATGACTTTAAATCCTATGAAGGGTTGGGTAGTTTATAAACTCGACGAGTAGAGAATGCCATGCTAATGTGCTTAGGATCTCGGTAGAACTCGAGTAGTTGGAATCTACTCGCAAGGTAAGGTATTATCACACAGTATGGAGAAGAGTAAAGAATAGCTTAAGCATGTGAAACTGAGACCCAACAGGGAGGATAGGATGCAACGAACGGAGGTCTCACGTGCGTAGCCCTGTTGGTGTCAATTGAGGACTGCGTCGTGTGCGTGCCTGCTGGACAAGTTTTTAACAGGACCGGATGGCATACTGACATAAGCAGGAAAATGATGTAATTGGCTAACCTGGGTACCGAGGCTTACCCACCGTTTTATAGGAGTAGGTGTAACACCCTCAAATTCATTTCCATGCATTACATACATTTTTCATGTAGAGAAGCACTATATAAGAAGTAGAAATGGAGAAAGAACCATAGAAATGGAAGAATGAACCATAGAAATGGAGAAAGAACCATAGAAATGGGGGAAAACCACAGGAATGGAGAAGGGAATATAGAAATGGAGAATGGGGCATAGAAATGGAGAAGGGAAATATAGAAATGGAGAGGGGAATGTAGAAATGGAGAATGGGACATAGAAATGGAGAGGGAAATGTAGAAATAGAACAAGTGGCATAGAAATGGTGAGCAATGGGAAAAAGATAGCTGAAATGAGCCATTCCCAAATTTCCCCAAAATTTCCGAATTCCCCCAAAAAGGGGAATTTTCCCCACATTTGGGGGGATAAAATGTCCAAGTCTGCCGCACCCAACTAAAGGGATAAGTTGGTTGAGTTCCAAATTGAGTAGAACTCTTGGTTGAGTTCCAATTGGAGTAGGATTCCTCCCTTCTCCCCCTTATAAATACAACACAGCCCCCCATTTTGGCCGCAGTGTGATGCCCGGTCCCGTGAAAACCACGAATTCGAACTGATGCATATGTGTGTCCAGGATGTTCATCACACATATAATCCACAAACTGAATTCAGAATATATAACCATGAATAAATAGGGTTTCATTACAATGTCTCATGAGTCTCTAACTCATTCTGGCAGCGGAAGTCTTATTCTAGCAGCGGAAGTCTTCTACACTATGGCAGAAGCAAACTAAGCACGGCAGCGGCTCCATCTCCAACTCCACAGGCAAGTTGATGGTAGATCACACGCCTAGTACTCCACATGGTCTTCGAAGTACTCTTTTCCTGTTGCTGATGATGAAGTAATAATGCAAGTTTGAGTACATGACGTACTCAGCAAGTGCGGGAAGTATGACATGTAGCTTTCAACAAGGTAGGCATAAAAAGGCTTATTGCAGAAAAGCAAAGTTTATTTCACAAAACATGATAAAAAACAGCAGCTAACTTTAAGTGAATATAATCCCAACATATATTCAATTATAACATCAACATACCTCTTTCATGATTCACCACTTTTCATATCTCATCCGAACATTTATCTTACTCAACTTTTCTTCATGAATACCATCTCATATTCATGATCATCTGATCTCATATTCAATGCCATCTCATAACCGAGACCAAAGCTCATTATCACGACTCAACAGTCGCAATTTGTTTAATAAGACTCAACAGTCTCGAAACCAAACCTCAATGACCAAACCATAACCAAACCAATGACATCCTAACAACAAAACCGAACCATCCATCCCAATAACCATCCCATCTAATCATGGAAGTTGGCCAGGTGCTTGTGACTGGAAGCACGGCTATCATGATAGTTTTATACCCTGCAGAGTTTGCTCCACTTTACCCACAAGTTTGTGATTTCGTCACCCGTCGGCGACTGCAGAACCTCCATTATACCAGTACACAACCGTCGGTGTATGGCCAAGAGATCACAAAATAGCATTTACAAAGGGGTTACTAATGTATGGACTCACTAAGCTTTCACCAGCAGGCTCGAATCACCATTCTCTCACCTACGGGCCCCCTCTTGTGCCATGCAGTTCCCAGAGCAGTCCTCACTCAACTCCCATTCCCCGCGCCTTCCACGGTCCATAACAATCTAGCAACTTACCTAATCAGTCAGCTAAGCCGCACCCATACTTGGCCTTGTGGTGGCACTGTATTCCTAGCATGTGCTCGCATGAACCGGTCCTTAGATCTACGGCAAGTAACCACCATCTCATTCTACCACATCCACAAACCAAGCTTGCCTAGATCTCCCCCGATTTATGTTCATTGTCATCAAGTTCTCATTAACATTATGAGTGCAGTAGCTAGACACATTCTATCGCTTCCCATATCCCGTAGATTAGCGAAGCAGAAAAGAAAAAGGACCATACCTGACTCATAAACTTCCCTGGCGACAAGGGTGGTTTACAGAACTAGTAAACTCCTATAAAAGGGTTTCCCATCAAGTTGACTCAGCATACACAGTTTTTGCAAACAAAACAGTTTCCAAAAACATGGGATCAATATGGTCAAGGGGCACTTGTCTTGTTCCTGTGGTTTCTGTTGCTCTTGGATCTCGAAGTCCTAGTGTTGTAGTCCTTCATAGACAGCTCCCTGAGCTCGTCCTTCTACTCACGATCACGCACATACAAGATTTACAGCAAACAATCATCATGCACAATCCTTACTCAAGATGCAATGGTGCATATGCATGCTAATCCTATGGTGCTGTTTTTATTAGATCAGTTTGTACGTGTTCTTGCATGTTTTAATGGCTTGCATGGGATTTTACTATGAACAAAGGTGTAGGGATCAAGTGTGGACGTGGTGATGATCTTGACTCAAGATCTAGATCAATTCCACCGTCAAAACCGATCAACACGTGATCTGTCCACACGAAAAAGCTTCTGTTCGAAGGGATCGAAGAAACAGATGCAAAGAAAACCGCGATGATGTCATAAGGTGGTAATGGAGACCTACCTTACTTCCTTCGGGACCTTCTTCCTAGCAATGGCAGCAAAATAGATCGTCGGCTCTCCTCCAGCGATCATGTCGGGGCTTCGTCGATGGTTTCTCCGGCGACGGAACTCCGGCGAAGGGGGTTAACTCGGTGAGTTGGGGGCTAGGGCCTCTAAGTTTGTCGACTTTAGAAGGTATTAAGAACAAGGGGTTGTTTCGGGTTCTATTTATAACCGGAAAAGTAGAGTCCTTCGATTGGATTTCAAATAAGAGTCCTATTTGATTTGTATTTGGATCTGAACAACTTATCTTCAATAGATTTGGTGCGGTATCAATCATAGAAGAAATTGTGTCGGTTTTTTATGTATCGGGTGCTCGCGCATAGGGCAAAACCGCTTAAGGATCTCGTCCTTCCACAGAGATAAGCTCCGGAGGCTCCACGTGTCCAGCGGGGGCCTGGGCTTCCCTTTTCCTCAAGGGCGAGCTCTGGTTGCGCCATGTGTCAGGCGGGCGGGACCTCCCTCTTCCTCAGAGGCGAGCTCCTCATGCGCCACGCGTCCTGGCGGGCGGGGACCTCCCCTCTTTCCAGAGACGAGCTCCGCGTACGCCACGTGTCAGTGCCGGACCTCCCCTCTCTTCGGAGGTGAGCTCCGAGAGTGCCACGTGTCAGTGTCGGACCTCCCCTCTCTTCGGAGGTGGCTCCAGAAGTGCCACATGTCCTAGCAGCGCCGGATCACCTTTCTGCTTAAAGATGAGCTCTGAGATTGACATGTGTCCAACTGCGTCGGACCTCTCTTCTCCCCGGAGGTAAGCTCCGAGAACTACACGTGTCAAGCAGTGTCGGATCTCCCGCTTCTCCGCAGTGACTAGCTCTGAAGGTGACACGTGTCCTGCGGGGCTGGCCTCGCTCCTCCGCAGAGGCTAGCTCACGGGGCAACACGTGTCCCACGGGGTCGTACCTCGCCCCTTCCACAGAGGCAAGCTCCGAGCCTGCCACATGGCTAGTTAGCGAAGGACCTCTCCCCCTCCGTGAGGATGAGCTCCGAAGGCGCCACGTGGCCAGCGGGCCGTGGGAAGTGTCTACGGCGCTCCTCGGCGAACTGGAATTGGCTCTTTTTGGCTATCTTCCACATTCTTTCTCCATTTCCTCTTCTTTTAAAACTGTTTCTTTATGTGAAATATGGATGCATGCGTGAATTTGAAATTAAGCGTGTTATAAAACCTACCCCCCTTAAATTGAATCGCGCCCTCAAGATTCGATAGAGTGGAGAATAGATGAGGGAATTCTGCCTTGAGGTCTTCCTCACACTCCCATGTAGCTTCGGCTTCCGTGTGATGGCTCCATTGTACCTTGCACCATCGGATCACTTTGTTCCTTGTGACCCTTTCCTTAACGTCCAAAATTCAGACAGGGTGCTCTACATAGGTTAGATCCTCTTGAAGCTCAAGTTCATCCATCGGTACTTGTTCTTCCGGTACTCTCAAGCACTTCTTGAGCTGGGATACGTGAAACACGTCATGCACGCCAGAGAGGTGCATTGGGAGTTCTAGTTGATAGGCTACTTCTCCTCGCTTGCTCAAAATCTTAAATGGCCCGATATAGCGAGGTGCTAGCTTGCCTTTGATGTTGAAACGTCGTTGGCCACGGATAGGCGATACCTTAAGGTATACAAAGTCTCCTACTTCGAAGGTCAACTTTCTTCGCCTATTGTCTGCATAGCCCTTTTGGCGTGACTGAGCGGCCTTCAAGTTCTCCCGTATCGTTTGTACTTTCTTCTCAGCCTCTTGCAGCACTTCTGGTCCAAACACTTGGTTCTCTCCGGTCTTGTTCCAGAACAATGGCATTCTACACCGTCTACCATACAATGCTTCAAAAGGTGACATTTTCAAACTTGCTTGGTAGCTGTTGTTGTACAAGAACTCGGCATACGGCAAGCTCCTATCCCAACTACGTCCATGTTTCAAGGCGCAAGCTCTCAACATGTCCTCCAAAATTTGGTTTGTCCTCTTGGTTTGTCCATCAATCTACGGGTGGTAAGCGGAGCTAAAATCCAGTCGTGTACCCATAGCTTCATGCAGCATCTTCCAGAACCTAGAGGTAAATTGGGTACCCCGGTCTGAAACTATCCTCTTCGGGACTCCATGACGACACACGATTTGCTCCATGTATAACTCGGCTAGTTGTGCAACGTTGTACTTGGTCTTAACAGGAAGAAAATGGGCTGTTTTTGTTAATCGGTCCATAATAACCCAGATGGAGTCGTAACCCGACTGAGTACGTGGCAATCCGACTATGAAATCCATGCTGATGTCTTCCCACTTCCACTCGGGTACTTTCAATGGTTGCAACAGTCCAGCGGGTCTTTGATGTTCGGCCTTCACCCGTTGGCATGTGTCGCATAAGGCAACATACTCAGCTATGTCCCTTTTCATACCATCCCACCAATAACAAGTTTTCAGGTCCTTGTACATCTTTGTACTGCCGGAATGTATGGAATAAGGTGAGTCATGTGCCTCTTTTAATATCGTGTCGCGGATGTGCTTCACCTTAGGCACACAAACCCTTTTTCCTAACCAAAGCGTACCCTTCTCGTCTTCTTTGAAGTCCTTTTCTATGCCTTGTCGGATTCTTTCCTTGATCTCTTTGATTTCCTCGTACGTTGCTTGGCCATCTCGTATGTCTTGTTCCAATGAAGAGTGGAGTTCCATCACTTCCATCTTGTTCAAGAACCCGAGATGTAACCGTTCGAACTCCTTGCGCAGTTCGGGTGGTAGCTCCCGAACCGTGAGTTGGTGACATGCTCCCTTTCGGCTCAATGCATCAGCTACTACATTGGCCTTTCCGGGGTGATAATTGATTCCAACATCATAATCCTTAATGAGTTCCAACCATCGACGTTGCCTCAAATTCAAATCCATTTCGGTGAATATGTACTTGAGGCTTTTGTGATCCGTATAGATCTCACATTGGTGGCCAAGGATATAATGTCTCCAAATCTTTAATGCATGCACCACGGCTACAAGTTCCAAATCATGCATGGGGTAATTCAGCTCGTGTTTCTTTAATTCTCTCGATGCATAGGCTACCACTTGTCCTTCTTGCATGAGCACACATCCAAGACCTTGTTTTGATGCGTCACAATATATGTCGAAGCTCTTGCTCACGTCCGGCAATACCAAAACCGGCGCTGTGGTTAGCCTTTTCTTGAGCTCCTCAAAGCTTTCTTGACACGCTGGTGTCCACTGAAATGCTTTTCCCTTCATTAGCAATTCAGTCATAGGCTTCGCTATCTTGGAGAAATCCTTGATGAACCGGCGGTAGTATCCAGCCATCCCAAGGAAACTCCAAATATCCCTCACGTTCTGCGGTTGGTTCCACTTCAGAACATCTCCCACTTTTCCGGGATGAACCGATACTCCTTCCTCGGAGATGATGTGACCTAGGAACGATATCTCCTTTAGCCAAAATTGACACTTGCTGATCTTGGCATACAATTGATGCTCTCGCAATTTTTGCAATGTCAATCTCAAATGTTATTCATGTTCCTCCTCGCTTTTTGAATACACCATGATATCGTCGATGAAAACCACAACGAACTTGTCCAAGTACTCCATGAACACTTTATTCATGAGGTACATGAAGTATGCGGGTGCATTCGTTAACCCAAAAGACATAACGGTATATTCATACGAACCATACCGTGTTCGAAAGGCAGTCTTGGGTATGTCGGAGGGCTTAATCTTCAGCTGGAAGTATCCCGACCGAAGATCAATCTTGGAGAAAACTCGGGCACCTTTCATCTGGTCGAACAGGTCCTCTATATGGGGCAGAGGGTACATGTTCTTGATCGTCACCTCATTGAGAGACCTATAGTCCACACACATCCTTTGGGTCCCATACTTCTTGTCTACGAAGAGCACGGGGGCTCCCCATGGTGACGAGCTTGGGTGTATAAAACCCTTTTCGAGCTGCTCCTGAATTTTCTTCTTGAGTTCCACTAGTTCATTAACGGGCATCCTATAGGGCCTCTTTGCTATAGGTGCAGTTCCGGGTACCAAATCAATGGCAAAGTCACTGTCCCGGTCAGGTGGAATACCTGAAAGTTCTTCCGGGAACACGTCCAAAAATTCTTGAACCACCGGAATGCTTTCCAATGTTGTTTCTTCGACGTGGTTCAACATTGCCTTCTCGGTTGTTGGTTGGGCTGACTCGAACTCAATACGAGTACCGTGCTCGTTTGTCAACTGCACGCTCCTCTTAGCACATTGGATCACTCCGTTGTGCTTGCTTAACCAATCCGTTCCGAGTATTATGTCAATCCCTTGAGAATCCAAGACAATAAGGTTGGCAAGGAAGTCTACCCCTCTTATTTTAAGGTTTACTTTCGTACATACTATATTACTCCTCATCTCTCCACCGGGAGAATTAACCAACATAGTATATTTCATGTGTGATATTGGTAGGTTATGCTTGGCAACATACTTGGATGATATGAATGAATGCGATGCTCCGGAATCAAATAAGACAGTGGCTGGGTTGGAGTTGGCAAGGAACATACCAATCACGACGTCCTCAACCTGTTGCGCTTCCTCAGCGGAGACATGATTCATGTTTCCCAAAGCGTAGTTCTGCTGTCCACGGTTACCTTGGTTAGCTCCTCCGTTCGGCCGTGGGTTCTGCTTGGGCGCGTTGCTTGGCTGTCCAAGGCCTTTCCTCGGGCACTGACATGCAAAGTGTCCCGCTTCTCCGCATGCAAAGCATGCCTTGTTGCCCAAGACAGCAGGTACGTTAGGCCGAGGGTGGTTTTGAACAGGGGCGCCCATGTTGGGACGGGGCGCAGAAGGCAAAGGAACACGAGGTGCTTGCATAACAGGACGTTGCTGTGGTGGTTGATTAGGGCGAAAAGTAGATGTGGATGATCCATACTGTGGTGCAGCTGGGGGCATGTACTGGGGACGTACGTTGCTCCCTTGTGGCTGGTATGACATCTTTCTTTTGCCCCCTTGCTCGATCTCTCAGATCTTGCTCTCAACCACTATGGCTTTGTCAAGTAGCTTATGGAAGTTTGCATAGTCATTGTTGAGGAACTGAACCTGGATCTCATTGTTCAACCCTCTCATGAACAAGTACTGCTTCCGTTGATCCGAGTTGACATCTTCAGGGGCATACCGTGACAGTTGCGTGAACTTGTTGAGGTACTCATTCACGCTCTTCCTGCCCTGGCGGAGACCTTCAAACTCTTGTCTTTTGAGCATCATGACTCCAACAGGGACGTAGTGAGAGCAGAAGCTCTCCTTGAACTCTACCCAAGTTATAGTCTCCTGGTTGACATGAGTGTTGCATAGAGCATCCCACCAGTCAGCGGCTGCTCCCATAAGTTGGTGCGATGCGAAGAGAACCTTCTCTCGATCATTGCACTGAACTGTGGCAAGCTTCTTCTCCATGGACTTCAACCAATCATTGGCCTCCATGGGGTCATTAGCTTGTGAAAAGGTAGGGGGTCGAGTCCTCATGAACTCTCCCAATCGGTTATGAGCCGGGAGTGGTGGCGGTGGTGCAGGAACGGGGTTATTGTTGTTGGCTTGCAGCTGACCCAAAGTTTGGATCATTGTTTGCATGAGCTGGTTCTGCATAGCCATGAACCGTTCCAAGCTGTTTGCACCAGCCCCGGGGTCAGCATTCTCAGGAACCTCAACGTGGTCATCCTCTTGTGGTTCGGGGTTTCCACGGACGTTCCTCCTTTGACGACCGGCGTTTTCTCTCACCATCTGTGAGAGAGTGTTGGGTAGAATAGAAGTTAAAAGTTTAGATTGATCCCCCCAACTATATGCATCAAGGGTATGAACTATATATCAACCTATATGAGAATGTGAACACATGCCGAAGCATCTCACATCTCTCTACTATGTGTGGATATGGACAACGCTGAAGCGTCCCACAACTCACACTAAGCACACACGCACAAACAATCATCACCAAAGTTCACACCACTCCTATTCAAGCTTATTCAATTGGGGTCCTATGTGGTTTAGGGTGATACCAATCTATGATCAATCTATGACTTCTACCTAGGCTTTGCACCCTACGGTCAATGTGGTTCTAATGCCAATCTATGACTAGGCCTGCGTCCTATGGTCAACATGGTAGCTCTGATACCAATCTGTGACCTTTACCTAGGCTAGCGACCTACGGTCAACGTGGTAGCTATGATACCAATCTGTGACGCCCGGTCCCGTGAAAACCATGGATCTGAACTGATGCATATGTGTGCCAAGGATGTTCATAACACATACACATATAATCCATAAACTGAATTCAGAATATATAACCATGAATAAATAGGGTTTCATTACAATGTCTCATGAGTCTCTAACTCATTCTGGCAGCGGAAGTCTTATTCTAGCAGCGGAAGTCTTCTACACTATGACGGAAGCAAACTAAGCACGGCAGCGGCTCCATCTCCAACTCCACAGGCAAGTTGATGGTAGATCACACGCCTAGTACTCCACATGGTCTTTGAAGTACACTTCTCCTGTTGCTGATCATGAAGTAATAATGCAAGTTTGAGTACATGACGTACTCAGCAAGTGCGGGAAGTATGACATGTAGCTTTCAACAAGGTAGGCATAAAAAGGCTTATTGCAGAAAAGCAAAGTTTATTTCACAAAATATGATAAAAAATAGCAGCTAACTTTAAGTGAATATAATCCCAACATATATTAAATTATAACATCAACATACCTCTTTAATGATTCACCACTTTTCATATCTCATCCGAACATTTATCTTACTTAACTTTTCTTCATCAATACCATCTCATATTCATGATCATCTCATCTCATATTCAATGCCATCTCATAACCGAGACCAAAGCTCATTATCACGACTTAACAGTCACAATCTCTTAACCAAGACTCAACAATCTGGAAACCAAACCTCAATGACCAAACCATAACAAAACCAATGACATCCTAATAACCAAACCGAACCATCCATCCTAATAACCATGCCATCTAATCAAGGAAGTTGGCCAGGTGCTTGTGACTGGAAGCACGGCTATCATGATAGTTTTATACCCTGCAGAGTTTGCACCACTTTACCTACAAGTTTGTGATTTTGTCACCCATCGGCGACTGCAGAACCTCCATTATACAAGTACATAACCGTCGGTGTATGGCCAAGACATCACTAAATAGCCTTTACAAAGGGATTACTAGATGTATGGACTCACTAAGGTTTCATCAGCAGGCTCGAATCACCATTCTCCTACCTACAGGCCCCCTCTTGTGCCATGCAGTTCCCAGGGCAGTCCTCGCTCGACTCTCATTCCCCGCGCCTTCCACGTTCCATAACAATCTAGCAACTTACCTAATTAGTCAGCTAAGCCGCACCCATACTTGGCCTTGTGGTGGCACTGTATTCCTGGCAGGTGCTCACATGAACCGGTCCTTAGATCTACGACAAGTAACCACCATATCATTCTACCACATCCACAAACCAAGCTTGCCTAGATCTCCCCCGATTCATGTTCCTTATCATCAAGTTCTCATTAACATTATGAGTGCAGTAGCTAGACACATTCTATCGCTTCCCATATCCCGTAGATTAGCAAAGCAGAAAAGGAAAACGACCATACCCGACTCATAAACTTCCCTGGCGACAAGGGTGGTTAACAAAACTAGTAAACTCCTATAAAATGGTTTCCCATCAAGTTGACTCAGCATACATAGTTTTCGCAAACAAAACAGTTTCAAAAAACATGGGATCAATATGGTCAAGGGGCACTTGCCTTGTTCCTGTGGTTTCTGTTGCTCTTGGATCTCGAAGTCCTGGTGTTGTAGTCCTTAGTAGACAGCTCCCTGAGCACATCCTTCTACTCACGATCACGCACATACAAGATTTACAGCAAACAATCATCATGCACAATCCTTACTCAAGATGCAACGGTGCATATGCAGGCTAATCCTATGGTGCTTTTTTATTAGATCAGTTTGTACGTGTTCTTGCATGTTTCAATGGCTTGCATGGGATTTTACTATGAACAAAGGTGTAGGGATCAAGTGTGGACGTGGTGATGATCTTGACTCAAGATCTAGATCAATTCCACCGTGAAAAACTGATCAACACGTGATCTGTCCACACGAAAAAGCTTCTGTTCGAAGGGATCGAAGAAACAGATGCAAGGAAAACCGCGATGATGTTGTAAGGTGGTAATGGAGACCTACCTTACTTCGTTCAAGATCTTCTTCCTAGCAATGGCAGCAAAACAGATCGTCGGCTCTCCTCCGGCGATCGTGTCGGGGCTTCCTCGGCGGTTTCTCCGGCGACGGAGCTCCGGGGAAGGGGGTTAACTCGGCGAGTTGGGGGCTAGGGCCTCTAAGTTTGTCGACTTGAGAAGGTGTTATGGCGAAGGGGTTTCCTTCTCTGATTGGATTTCAAATAATAGTCCTATTTGATTTGTGTTTGGATCTTAACAACTTATCTTCAATAGATTTGGTGCGGTATCAATCGTAGAAGAAATCGTGTCAGTTTCTTTTGTATCGGGTGCTCGCGCACAGGGCAAAACCGCTTAAAGACCTCGTCCTTCCGCAGAGATAAGCTCCGGTGGCTCCACGTGTCTAGCGAGGGCCTGGGCTTCCCTTTTCCTCAGGGGCGAGCTCTGGTTGCGCCACGTGTCAGGCGGGCGAGACCTCCCTCCTACACAGAGGCGAGCTCCACGTGCGCCACGCGTCCTGGCTGGCGGGGACCTCCCCTCTTTCTAGAGACGAGCTCCGCGTACGCCACGTGTCAGTGCCGAACCTCCCCTCTCTTTGGAGGTGAGCTCCGAGAGTGCCACATGTCAGTGCCAGGCCTCCCCTCTCTTCGGAGGTGGCTCCGGAAGTGCCACGTGTCCTAGCAGCGCCAAATCTCCTTTCTGCTCAAACATGAGCTCCGAGGTCGACACGTGTCCAACTGCGTCGGACCTCTCTTCTCCCCGGAGGTAAGCTCAGAGAACGACACGTGTCAAGCAGTGTCGGACCTCCCGCTTCTCCGTAGTGACTAGCTCCGAAGGCGACACGTGTTATGCGGGGCTGGCCTCGCTCCTCCGCAGAGGCTAGCTCCGGGGACAACACGTGTCCCACGGGGTCGGACCTCGCCCCTTCCGCAGAGGCAAGCTCCGAGCCTGCCACGTGGCCAGTTAGCAGCGGACCTCTCCCCTCCGTGAGGTGAGCTCCGAAGGCGCCACATGGCCAGCGGGCCGCGGGAAGTGTCTACGGCGCTCCTCCGCGAACTGGAATTGGCTCTTTTTGGCTATCTTCCACATTCTTTCTCCATTTCCTCTTCTTTGAAAACTGTTTCTTTATGTGAAATATGCATGCATACGTGAATTCAAAATTAAGGGTGTTACACGCAGCCTCCCCCTCCTCCTCCAAGTCGCTGACTTGGAGCCCCTGCCCCCCAACTCGCTGAGTTGGCACCCCCTCGCCAGAGTTTTGTCGCCGGTGAGCCCCGCCAGTGAGCCCCGCCGACGAGCCCCGCCATCGAGCCCTACCGTCGAGCCGCGTCGTCGAGCCCCGCTGTAGAACCCCGTCGTCGAGACCTGCCGACGAGCTCCGTCATGCCTCACCGTCGCCGGAAAGAAGCTGGCGATCTGCACTACCCTAATCTTCCATAGAAAAGATCCCCGCTGCTGCCATTGCTAGGAGGAAGGCCCTGCCACCAAAAGGAAGTGAGGTAGGTCCTCATTACCCATCTTACGATGTCGCCGCTGTTTCTATGCATTCATTTTCTTCGCCCCATTCAAACAGAAACTTTTACGTGTGGATAGATCGTGTTTTGATTGATTTTTGACGGTGGAATTGATCTAGATCTTGAGTCAAGATCATCACCACGTCCACACTTGATCCCTACACCTCATCATAAAACCCCATGAAATCCCATTAAAATATCCAAGAACACGTACAAACTGGTTTAATAAAACAGCACCATAGGATTTGCATTCATCTACCCCATCGCATCTTGAGTAAAGTTTGTGCATGATGATTGATTGTTGTAAATTTTGTATGTGTGTGGTCGTGAGTAGAAGGACAAGCTCAAGAGGCCATCTACGATGATCTACAATACCAAGACTTCGAGACGCTCGAACAACAAGAACCACGGGAGCAAGGCAAATGCCCCTTGACCATATTGATCCAATGTTTCGAAACTGTTTTGTTTTCGAAAACTCGTATGCTTGAGTCAACTTGATGAGACATCCTTTTATAGGAGTTTACTAGTTTTGTTAACCATACTTGTCGCAGGGAAAGTTGATGACTTGGGTATGGTCGATTTTCCTTTTTGCTTCGCTTAATTTACGGGATACAGGAAGCTGGATTAAAACATGATTCGCTATTGCACTCATGAGAATAAAGATGATGATAACTTGATGATGTTGATGAGCATGGAATCGGGGAGATCTAGGCAAGATTGGTTCGTGGATGTTGCCAAAAGAGATGGTGGTTTACTTGCCGTAGATCTAAGGACCGGTTCATGCCAGCACATGCCATGAAAACAGTGCCACCACAAGGCCAAATATGGGTGCGGCTTAGCTGATTAATTAGGTGTGTTGCTAGCTTGTTATGGACCGTGGATGGCGCGTGGAATGGGACTCGAGGAGGACTACCCTGGGAACTACATGGCACAAGAGGGGGCCCGTGGGTGGGAGAATGGTGATTCGAGCCTGCCGGTGAAACCTCAGTGAGTCCATACATCTAGTAGCCCTTTTGTAAAGGCTATTTTGTGATCTCTTGGCCATACACCGACGGTTGTGTACTGGTATAATGGAGGTTTTGCAGTCGCTGATGGGTAACAAAATCACGAACTTGTGGGTAAAGTGGTGCCACCTCTGTAGAATGTAAAACTATCATGATAGCCGTGCTTCCAGTCACAAGCACCTGGCCAACTTCCATGATTAGAGGGAAAACTTGCGATGATTATTCGGTATGGTTATGGTTATGGTCATTGGGATTGGTTTTGGGACTGTTTTGAGTCATGACAATGAGTTTGATTTTGACTATATGAATATTAGATGGTTATGAATATTTATGAGCATGAGATGAACTTGAGAAAGATTAATGGTTGGATGAGACTTGATAAATGGTGAATTATGATGAAAGAATGTTGCTGTTTTACTTGGTTATATTGGGATTAAATTCATCTAGACTTAGTTGCTGTTTTTATCATGTTTGTGAAATAAATTTGCTTGCTGCAATGAGCCTTATTATTTCCTACCTTGTTGTAAGCTACATGTCATACTTTTCCCGCACTTGCTGAGTACAACATGTACTCACCCTTGCATTACCACATAAACATCAGCTACAAGAGATGAGTACTTCGAGGACCATGTGGAGTACTAGGCGTGCGAACAACCGTCACTTGCTTGTGGAGTTGTAGACTGGAGCCTGCTTTTTAGTTATTTATGCTGTCGTTTAGAGACTTCCGCTGCAAGAATAAGTCAGAAATTCATGATTGAGACATTGAGTCATTGTAATAAAGTACTTAAACTCTATTTATTCGTGGTTATATCCTGAATTCAGTTTGTGGATTACATGTGTATGTGTGATGAACATCCTGGGTACAAATATGCATTCACTTGGTTCTATTTTCGGAACCGGGTGTCACAGATTGGTATCAGAGCCACGTTGACCGTACGACGCAAGCCTAGGTAGAATGAACACTTTAAAACACATAGGAACACTCCTCTAAACTGCTATTTTCGAAAATTGCTTGCTGCTGCACTTTACTTGTCAATTCAGCCACCGCAAAGTGCTATTTTCAGCCCCTCTTTTCTCTTCTTTTGGGCAGCAACACTTTTGCTTTCTTGCTCCATAGCTTCTGAAGTTTTGAAATTATTTCTACCTTCTCTAAAGTTTCTCATGTCCTATTTATAGATGCCGGTGATCAGGAGCACGGCACGCATAAGTACTCGTCCACCACCACGTGGGAGTGCACTTAACCCCATTGAGGTGTCCGATGGACCATATTGGGAGGTGGTGAAGACGGAACCTCATGATGAAGAGGAAGTCAATAGATCTATGCATAAGAAAGAGGACCCGGAAGAGGTGGAACCATTCGAAGACGATATGGAGGATTATCCACAAGAACGGCATTGGTACGCACCTCAGGAGGAGTTTCACGCGGGCTTACACCCCGTGGAGCCTCATGAAGCTATGACGGGAGGAGATGAACCTGAGGAGGAGTCACCCCTTGCTGACACCAATAATGAAGGTGATGAATGGGCCAACCATTCAGTTCAAGAATTTAGGTCCGGCGGAATGGAAAGAGGACACATATCTAGGGAGCTCAAAGAATTTCTGGATTGCTGCAGCCTATACCCGGAATATCTTCTCAAGAAAGTCCCTCGTCACGGACATGAAGAGTGGAAGGCTGAAGTAACCATCCTATCCAACGGTAGGGTTGTCACTCGGCACTTCTCACCCACATGGAGAGCTACAAGGGCAGAAGCTATCGATGATGCTGCATGGGATGCACTCACCGGACTGTGCTATGCCTTCCGTGAGCAGCTTGAGGACACAACTTTTGAGCTGCACCCATATCGGAAGAGTGGTACAAGGGAGATCATTGGACCCCATGTAGCAGCTCTTTCCAACCCACAAGCTGTTGACAAGTCTCAGAGGTTGCTCATGAAGTTAGGAAACCGCTACGCAAGCGCACAAGAAGAGATCCGTTACCTCCGCAAGAAACTGTAATTGCTGGAGAAACAAGAGGAGACTCGTGCCAACGCGGGAGCAAATGGAGCACCAGCGTCATCTAATCCTACATGGACTGCCGACTCACCATGGCGTGCGCCCATTTATGTACCACCCCCGTCACACGGCGAGAACAGCACCGGTTCTCACGATTAAGTTTAGGTTTCCATTGAATAAAGCTGTAATAGGAACGTTAAGATCGTAGTAGCTTGAATAAGAGTGGTGTGCTAATTTTTTGTGATGATTGCTTGTGTTTGTATGCTGATGTGAGTTGTGGGAAGCTTCGGCGAATGTCCACATCCACACATAGTGGAGAGATGTGAGATACTTCGGCACATGTTCACATCCCCATATAGACTGAAATTAATAAAAGAAAATACTTATTTCATACACCTTGATTCATATAGTTGGGAAATCACTTCTTTCAATTCTGAATTCTATTCCGAGAGTAAGCATTAAAATAAGGGGGGTAGACTTTCTCGCCAACCTTGTTGTCTTAGATTCCCAAGGGATTGACATAATACTTGGAATGGACTGGTTAAGCAAGCACAACGGAATGATTCAATTTGCTCAGAGGATCATGCAGTTGACGAGTGAGCACGGTACACGTATTGAGTTCGAGGCAGCCCAACCTACATGCAAGAAGGCAGTGCTGAACCAAATCGAAGAAGCGACATTGGAAAGCATTCCGGTGGTTCAAGAATATTCAGATGTGGAACTTCCAGGTATGCCACCTGACCGGGACATTGAATTTGCTATTGATTTAGTACCCAGAACTGCACCTATAGCGAAGAGGCCGTACAGGATGCCCGCTAATGAACTAGTGGAGCTCAAGAAGCAAATTCAGGAGCAGCTAGAAAAGGGTTTTATACGCCCAAGCTCGTCATCATGGGGAGCCCCCGTGCTTTTCGTAGACAAGAAGGATGAGACCTAAAGGATGTGTGTGGATTATAGGTCTCTCAATGAGGTGACGATCAAGAATAAATACCCGCTGCCCCGTATAGAGGACCTGTTCGACCAAATGAAAGGTGCCCGAATTTTCTCCAAGATTGATCTTCGGTCGGGATACTTCCAGCTGAAGATTAAGCCCTCCGACATACCCAAGACTGCATTTCGAACATGGTATGGTTCGTATGACTATACCATCATGTCTTTTGGGTTAACGAATGCACCCGCTTACTTTATGTACCTCATGAATAAGGTCTTCATGGAGTACTTGGACAAGTTCATCGCGGTTTTCATCGACGATATCATAGTGTATTCGAAAAGCAAGGAAGAACAAGAAGAACACTTGAGGTCAACATTGTAGAAACTGCAAGAGCATCAATTGTATGCTAAGTTTAGCAAGTGTCAATTTTGGCTAAAGGAGATATCGTTCCTAGGCCACATCATCTCTGAGGGAGGAGTATCGGTTGATCCCGGAAAAGTGGGAGATGTTTTGAAGTGGAATCAAACGCAGAATGTGAGAGATATTTGGAGTTTCCTTGGGATGGCTGGATACTACCGCCGTTTCATCAAGGATTTCTCCAAAATAGCGAAGCCTATGACTGAATTGCTAATGAAGGGGAAAGCATTTCAGTGGACACAAACGTGTCAAGAAAGCTTTGAGGAGCTAAAGAAGAGGCTAACAACAGCGCCGGTTTTGGTATTGCCGGACGTGAGCAAGAGTTTCGACATATATTGTGACGCATCAAGACAAGGGCTTGGATGTGTGCTCATGCAAGGAGGACAAGTGGTAGCCTATGCATCGAGACAACTAAAGAAACATGAGCTGAATTACCCCACACGTGACTTGGAACTTGCAGCCGTGGTACATGCCTTGAAGATTTGGAGGCATTATATCCTTGGACACCGATGTGAGATCTATATAGATCACAAAAGCCTCAAGTATATATTCACGCAAACAGATCTGAATTTGAGGCAAAGTCGATGGTTGGAACTCATCAAGGATTATGATGTTGGAATCAACTATCACCCCGAAAAGGCCAATGTAGTAGCTGATGCGTTGAACCGAAAAGGAGCATATCACCAACTCACGGTTCGGGAGCTGCCACCCGAGCTGCGTAAGGAGTTTGAACGGTTGCATCTCGGATTCTTGAACGAGATGGAGGTGATCGAACTGATCTCAACGCTGGAACAAGAGATACGAGATGGCCAAGCAGCGGATGAGGAAATCAAGGAAATCAAGGAAAGGATC
The DNA here is from genome assembly GCA_030760725.1 of Neostapfia colusana. Lineage (NCBI taxonomy): Eukaryota > Viridiplantae > Streptophyta > Magnoliopsida > Poales > Poaceae > Neostapfia > Neostapfia colusana. Next base: position 61,371,676 of record JASWHV010000009.1, read on the forward strand.
CGATAAGGCGTAGAAAAGAATTTCAAGGAAGATGAGAAAGGCACGCTTTGGTTAGGGAAAAGGATTTGTGTGCCTAACGTGAAGCACATCCGCGACACAATATTAAAGAAGGCACATGACTCACCTTATTCCATACATCCCGGTTGTACAAAGATGTACAATGACCTGAAAACTTGCTATTGGTGGGATGGTATGAAAAGGGACATAGCTAAATATGTTGCCTTATACGACACATGCCAACGAGTAAATGCTGAACATAAAAAACCCGCTGGATTGTTGCAGCCATTGAAAGTACCCGAGTGGAAGTGGGAATACATCAGCATGGATTTCATAGTCGGTCTGCCACGTACTCAGTGGGGTTACGACTCTATTTGGGTTATTGTTGACTGGTTGATGAAGACAACCCATTTCCTTTCTGTTAGAACCACGTACCACGTCACACAACTAGCCGAGCTGTATATGGAGCAAATCGTGTGTCGCCATGGAGTTCCGAAGAGGATAGTTTATGATCGGGGTTCTTAATTTACTTCTAGGTTCTGGAAGAAGCTGCATGAAGCCATGAGTACACGACTGAATTTCAGCTCCGCTTATCACCCGCAAACCGACGGGCAAACTGAGAGGACCAATCGAATTTTGGAAGACATGTTGAGAGCCTGCGCCTTGAAACATGGGCATAGTTGGGATAGGAGCTTGCCGTATGCTGAATTATCGTACAACAACAGCTACCAAGCCAGCTTGAAAATGTCACCTTTCGAAGCATTGTATGGTAGATGGTGTAGAACACCACTGTTCTAGAATGAGACCGGAGAAAGCCAAGTGTTTGGACCCGAAGTGCTGCAAGACGCCGAGATCCAAGTCCAAACGATACGAGAAAACTTGAAAGCTGCTCAGTTACGACAAAAAGGTTACGCGGACAATAGGCGAAGAAGGTTGATCTTCGAAGTGGGAGACTTCGTGTATCTTAAGGTATCGTCTATCCGAGGCCAACGACGGTTCAACGTCAAAGGCAAGTTAGCACCTCGCTACATCGGACCATTTAATATTTTGGACAAGCGAGGAGAAGTAGCCTATCAACTAGAGCTGCCAACGCACCTTTCCGACGTACACGACGTGTTTCACGTATCCCAACTTAAGAAGTGCTTAAGGGTGCCGGAAGAACAAGTACCGATGGATGAGCTCGAGCTTCAAGAGAATCTGACCTACGCGGAACACCCTGTCAAAATCTTGGATGTGAAGGAAAGGGTCACGAGGAACAAAGTAATTCGTTGGTGCAAGGTAAAATGGAGCCATCACATGGAAGCCGAAACTACATGGGAGCGTGAGGAAGATCTCAAGGCAGAATTTCCTCATCTATTCTCCACTCTATCGAGGGCGAGATTCAGTTTAAGGGGGGTAGGTTTGTAACATCCTAAAATTAATTTCCATACATTGCATACATTTTTCATGTACATAAGCATTATAAAAGAAGTAGAAATGGAGAAAGAACCATAGAAATGGAAGAATGAACCATAGAAATGGAGAAAGAACCATAGAAATGGAGGAAAAACCACAGAAATGGAGAAGGGAATATAGAAATGGAGAATGGGGCATAGAAATGGAGAAGGGAAATATAGAAATGGAGAATGGGGCATAGAAATGTAGAGGGGAACGTAGAAATGGAGAATGGGACATAGAAATGGAGAGGGGAATGTAGAAATGGAACAAGTGACATAGAAATGGTGAGGAATGGGAAAAAGATAGCTGAAATGAGCCATTCCCAAATTTCCCCAAATTTTCCTCAAAATTTCCAAATTCCCCAATTCCCCAAAAAAGGGGAATTTTCCCCACATTTGGGGAATAAAATCCCCAAGGCTGCCGCACCCAACTAAAGGGATAAGATGGTTTAGTTCCAAATTGAGTAGGACTCTTGGTTGAGTTCCAATTGGAGTAGGACTCCTCCCTTCTCCTCCTTATTAATACAACCCCAGCCCCCCCCCCCTTTTGGCCGCAGCCTCCCTTCCCCCTCGGCGACTTGGAGCCCCTGCCCCCCAACTCGCCGAGTTGGCACCCCCCCTCGCCGGAGTTTGGTCGCCAGTGTGCCCCACCGATGAGACCCGCCGTCGAGCCCCGTCGTCGAGCCCCATCGTCGAGACCCGCCGATGAGCCCCGTCACACCTCACCGTCGCCGGAAAAGAAGCCGACGATCTGTCCTACCCTAATTTCCATAGAAAAGTTCTCCGCTGCTGCCATTGCTAGGAGGAAGGCCCTGCCACCAAAAGGAAGTGAGGTAGGTCTTCATTACCCATCTTACGACATCGCTGTTGTTTCTACGCATTCGTTTTCTTCGCCCCCTTCAAACAGAAACTTTAACATGTGGACAGATCGTGTTTTGATCAATTTTTGATGGTGGAATTGATCTAGATCTTGAGTCAAGATCATCACCATATCCACACTTGATCCCTACACCCTTGTTCATCATAAAACCCCATGAAAGCCCATTAAAACATGCAAGAACACATACAAACTGGATTAATAAAACTGCACTATAGGATTTGCATTCATCTACCCTATTGCATCTTGAGTAAAGTTTGTGCATGATGATTGATTGCTGTAAATTTTGTATGTGTGTGGTTGTGAGTATAAGTACAAGCTCAAGAGGCCATCTACGAGGACCAACAACACCAAGACTTCGAGACGCTTGAGCAACAAGAGCCATGGGAACAAGGCATGTGCCCCTTGACCATATTGATCCCATGTTTTGAAACTGATTTGTTTGCGAAAACGTGTATGCTTGAGTCAACTTGATGGGACATCCTTTTATAGGAGTTTACTAGTTTTGTTAACCATCCTTGTCGCTGGGAAAGTTGATGAGTTGGGTATGGTCGATTTTCCTTTTTTGCTTCGCTAAATTTACGGGATACGGGAAGCTAGATTGAAACATGGTTCGCTACTGCACTCATGAGAATAAAGATGATGATAACTTGATGATGTTGAAGAGTATAGAATCGGGGAGATCTAGGCAAGATTGGTTTGTGGATGTTGCTGAATGAGATGGTTGTTTACTTGTCGCAGATCTAAGGACCGGTTTATGCCAGCACATGCCAGGAAAACAGTGCTACCACAAGGCCAAATATAGGTGCAACTTAGCTGATTAATTAGGTGTGTTGCTAGCTTGTTATGGACCGTGGATGGCGCGGGGAATGGGAGTCGAGGAGGACTGCCCTGGGAACTGCATGGCACAAGAGTGGGCCCATGGGTGGAAGAATGGCGATTCGAGCCTGCCGGTGAAAACTTAGTGAGTCCATACATCTAGTAGCCCCTTTGTGAAGGCTATTTTGTGATCTCTTGGCCATACACCGATGGTTGTGTACTGGTACAATGGAGGTTCCGCAGTCGCCGACGGGTGACGAAATCACAAACTTGTGAGTAAAGTGGTGCCACCTCTACAGAGTGTAAAACTATCATGATAGCCGTGCTTCCAGTTACAAGCACCTGACCAACTTCCATGACTAGAGGGAAAACTTGGAATGGTTATTCGGTATGGTTATGGTCATTGGGATTGGTTTTGGGACTGTTTCGAGTCATGACAATGAGTTTGGTTTTGGCTATATGAATATGAGATGGTTATGAATATTTATGAGCATGAGATGAACTTGAGAAAGATCAATGGCTGGATGAGACTTGATAAATGGTGAATTATGATGAAAGAATGTTGCTGTTTTACTTGGTTATATTGGGATTAAATTCATCTAGACTTAGTTGTTATTTTTATCATGTTTGTGAAATAAAATTTGCTTGCTGCAATGAGCCTTTTTATTTCCTACCTTGTTGTAAGCTACATGTCATACTTTTCCCGCACTTGCTGAGTACGACATGTACTCACCCTTGCATTACCACATAAACATCAGCTACAGGAGATGAGTACTTAGAGGACCATGTGGAGTACTAGGCGTGCGAACTACCGTCAACATGCCTGTGGAGTTGAAGACTGGAGCCTGCTGTTTAGTTATTTATGCTGTCGTTTAGAGACTTCCGCTGCAAGAATAAGTTAGAGATTCATGAGACATTGAGTCATTGTAATATAGTACTTAAACCCAATTTATTCGTGGTTATATTCTGAATTCAGTTTGTGGATTACATGTGTATGTGATGAACATCCTGGGCACACATAGGCATTCACTTGGTTCTATTTTTGGAACCGGGTGTCACAGTACGTTGAGGGTAGCAAGGTGCAAATCTGCCGGTGGGCACAGACACGCTCCACATGGGGACCTCCTGCCCATTACAAATGGACCGGTTCGGCATTCGGGTTTCCTTTGAAAGGTTGTTGCATACAACATAGTAGGAAGGTATGAAGCACCACACTTCTGAAAGTGGGTGTATGTGACGTGTTGTTCGTGTGTCTCATGATTGCAATCACCGTCCCTCGCGGTTATTTGAGTACCGCTTGTTCACTGTTCTATGATGTAGTAAGAAGTGAAAGAAGCCAGATGAATGATATTCTGCTAGGTTGAACTATTAATATCTTGAAACCATATCTACTGTATATGTAGAGCTTATTAAGTTTATCTTCCACTTTGGGCATCCCAAAATTGGCGGAAAGTGTTTCCTGTTTGATTGTGGACTTTTGATGTGAGAGCTGCCTAAGGCACATTAAACTGCTGCTATAAAACTGAAACTAAGGATTAACATATAGGCGTGTCTTTATTGCAAAGTCTTTTCCCGATATTACACATCCCTGCATATACAGTTCCATGATTAGGGTTGTCGGTTAAGCCTTGCTGAGTCCTCGTGCTCACGGTCGCAATATTTGAGCTGTTTGCAGGTGAGAGCTATGAGGAAGGTTCCGAGGACGAGGCGATGCCCCCGTCGGGGTGCACGGCCGAGCTGAAGCCCTACACGCCGCCGTGATCGTGGTGTGAGTGTTGCTAGTGTGTAGCGTCCCCGGGCTGGACGGCTGCACTTTTGCTTAGTTAGGATGAGAGACTAGTTGTGTATAATACTTACGCTGTATAAATAAGTTTGTAAAAGACTTCCGCTGTTTTATGTAAAATAAAAGTTTGTATGTTGTTCATATTCTTTTCCTGTGTGCTGTTGGGTGTCGCATCGCACGGCACCACCCTCTGCGATCCCGGAGTGGGTGAACCATGGGGTGGTCCCCACAGCGCGGCGGCTGGGTGAGGCATGGCAGCCATGGGAGGCGTGACAGCCAGAGGAGGCGTGGCGGTTAGGGAAGGCGTGTCGGCCAGGGAGGGCGCGGTGGCCAGAGGAGGCGCGACGGCCATGGGGAGCACGGCGGCAGCCTTGGGAGGTGCGGCGGCGGCTACGGAAGGCGCCGCGACGACAACCATGGGAGGAGGCGCGGCGGCGGCCATGAGAGAAGGCGCGGCGGCGGCGGCTATGGGAGGAGGCGCGGTGGCGGCAGCGACCATAGGAGGCATGGCGGCGGCCAGGGGAGGTGCGTCGGCGGCCAGGGGAGGTGCGCCGGCGGCCGTAGAGGCAGGGAGGCCCGGCAGCCCACTGGCGGCACCAGCCATTAGAGGTGCGGCGGCGGTGGCTGTAGGGGAGAGAGAGGAGGAGCTAACCTAATGATACCAAATTAGAAGATAAGAATGATTTCATTAACCCTAATGGTCTGTCAAGGGGATACATATACAGGCTGTCAAGCCTTACACCAAAATGGATAAAATACCCCTACCTCCTAATAACAACTTAACACATATTATTCTAACAGCAATGTCTTCATGTGAGGCAGAGTATGTGGCTGCAACAAGTGCCTCCACCCAAGGACTGTGGCTGGCATGGCTGCTAGCTGATCTAATGACGGAGACTCCATTGACGACTTTGCCACAAGAGTGATGATCATTGTTACGAAGATTCGTGGCCTTAGAGGAAAAGTTAAAGAAAGCTACATTTTGAAGAAATTGTTGTGAGCTCTATTAGAAATTTCTTCACATTGCATCCACCATTGAGCAATTTGTGGACTTGAAGGCGATGACTGTGGAGGAACTCGATGACAGGCACAAGACACGTGAGGAACGTGTACATGGCTTCAACAACCAAGAGCATGAAGAAAGACTCCTTTTAATAAGAGAGGAGTGGAGAGCAAATGAGGCAAACGGTGCAGAGAGGCTCTTTTTGGCAAGGGGAGAGTGGAAGGCTCAAGAGGTTGATCAAAAGAAGAAGAAAAAAGTTGTAAATCGAAGATTCGATGCCTCAATTGTCAAAAACTTGATCATTTTGCCAAAGAATGCCCCAAGAACAAAAAGAAAAATGATATGACACTTCTTGCGTCAGAAGGAACTTTGTTTTGATCTCAGAAGTGAGGTGTACTCGAGATGAAGACGTGACCATCTCTAGTGTGTGTGTAAGATCGGAATGAAGGTGCGTCTATTACAAGATCAAATGTAGGATGAAGATGAGCCCATCCTGGAGTTGAAAATATGATCAACCCGAATGCGTGTGCAGGCTGAAGATGTGACCATCTTGGGGGTGTAGTTGTGTCCATCCCGAAATTGAGTTATGCAGGTGTAGGTGTGACCATTCTGAGGGTGTAGTTGTGTTCATCCCAAAAGTGTGTCTAGAGTGGAAGTGTGTCTCCATCCTAATTAGTGTGAGTGTGATCTAAAAAACAAGATTAGGGGTGATTGTTAGTAATAATCCTATTTTCTAGATTAGGATAGAGTTAGATATAGAACTCAAGTCTATCTCAAGTTATAGTAGGAGTTTAGGTATTATTAGATTAGGACTCTTATAATTTGAGGCTATATATAGCCACCATATATGGGAAGAAATTAAGGGGAAATCATAGTTTTAATCACACGGAAATCCAAACCCTTGTCGCTAAACATTAAAAGGATTGTCTATGGTCTCAAACAAACATGACAGATATGGGGAAAAGACTTGTTTGGACATTTAATGATGAAAATATAGAAGATAGGAAGATAATGGCCATCTTGTCTCATATCAGAGGAGGTACCACACCATACAGGAAAAAAATGTCATTAATTAGAAGACCAAGATCAGTAATGAAAGGATTGAAAATGACATGACCCAAATAATGGAGTGGTTTTTAACAATGCAAACTCAGGATCCATTTTTTTACAACACTTTTGACTTTTAGGGTGTAAAAATAGATAAGGACATAAAGTGGAGAATCATATTATGGGCAGATGCAGATAACAGGAAGTATTATGATGATTACAGTGATTTTATTTGCACCATTAGTTGGAGTTACTGAGCATGGACATAACTCCTTATTTGGCTGTGCATTTCTCAAAGATGAGACAACAGTAACATTTGAGTTACTGTTCAAAACGTTTCTAGAATGCATGGGAGGAAAACATCCTACGACAATGATTATTGACCAAAACCTAACAATGCGGCAACAATAAATAAGATATTTTCAAAGACAAAGCATCGAATATGTTAATTTCATTATATGATGTACAATATTTCAAATATTTGGAAGCAGTGTGGAACATCAGAGCTAATTTTGCTCCTGTAAATTGGAAGGAGAAAATTCCATTAGGGTTTCCAATAGAGCCAAGGGTACATATTGCCCACAGGGCTACATTCCAGATACACATAATCCAACACCCCCCGCAGTCCCAACATCTAGCCATGACAGATGTTGAGACTGGACCGAAACTCGGAGAACAACGACGAAGGGAGACCCTTTGTGAAGATGTCAGCGAACTGTGACGTTGTCGGGACGTGGAGGACCCGGACCTCGCCACGAGCAACCCGCTCACGAACAAAGTGAAGATCAATCTCCACATGCTTCGTGTGCTGATGTTGGACTGGGTTGGTGGAGAGGTAGGCGGCACTAACGTTGTCGCAGTAGACCAACGTGCTCCGGGCGACGGGGGAGTGGAGCTCCTGAAGCAGCTGCTAGAGTCAGGAGGTCTCAGCTACGCTGTTGGCTACGCCACGGTACTCTGCCTCAGCGCTCGAGCGTGACACCGCGGGCTGCTGCTTCGAGGACCAGGAGACGATGTTGCTGCCTAGGAAGACGGCGTAGCCAGAGGTGGACCGACGGGTGTCTGGGCAGCCCGCCCAGTTAGCATCTATGTAGACGACCAACTCAGAAGCCGAGTTACCCCGAAGGAGGAGGCCGTAAGTCGAGGGTGTCGTGCAGGTACCGAAGTATCCTCTTTACAGCGGTGAAATGCGGCTCCCGTAGATCATTTATGTGGAGGAACACCTGCTGAACTGCATAGGAGATACCCGGCCTGGTGAAGGTGAGGTACTGGAGGGCACCTGCAAGACTCCTGTAAATAGTGGGGTCAGCAACAGGAGCGCCATCGGTGGAGGAGACCTTCGCCTGGGTGTCCACCGGAGTAGAGCACGGCTTGCAGTCAGCCATGCCCGCTCGCTGGAGGATGTCCAAGCAATACTGTCGCTGGTGAAGGAACAGGCCACCCGATTGGTGCTCGACCATCATGCCCAGGAAGTGGTGAAGCTGGCCCAAGTTCTTTACCGCGAACTCCCGCTGCAGGGCGGAGATCGTGCACTGAAGGGGAGCTGAACTGGACGCCGTGAGGACGACGTCGTCGACATACAGGAGGAGGTGCACAGTGTCCCCCTCACGGCCGTAGATGAAGAGCGAGGTGTCCGACTTGGCCTCGACGAAGCCGAGCGAGGCCATAAAGGAGGTGAACCGGCTGTACCAAGCCCAGGGCGCCTGCTTCAAGCCGTACAGGGACTTGTTCAGCCGGCAAACCATGTCTGGACGAGCTGAATCAACGAAACCTGTCGGCTGACTGCAGTACACCGTCTTCGTCAGTGTGCCATGCAGGAATGCGTTCTTGACGTCTAACTGGTGGACAGACCAAGAACGCGAGAGAGCCAACGACAGAACGGTCCGAACCGTTGCCGGCTTCACCACCGGGCTGAAGGTTTCATCGTAGTCGACACCAGGGCGCTGAGTGAAGCTCTGAAGGACCCACCGAGCCTTGTACCTCTCCAAGGACCCATCCGCCTTCCGCTTATGCGTAAATACCCACTTGCCCATGACAACATTGCCACGATCAGGACGGGGAACCAAGTCCCAGGTCTGGTTGGCAAGCAAGGCCGCATACTCTTCTTCCATAGCCCGACGCCAGTGAGGATCAGCGAGGGCGCTACGGATAGAAGAGGGGATAGGCGGTGGGGAGGTCGTCGCGGAGAGGACGCCCCAGAAAACCGCTCCACTGGACGGAGAACCCCAGCCGCCCGTTGGGTCACCATCGGGTGGACGTGACTGGGGTCCCGATGGATCAGTCAGGGGTGGTACACCAGAGGCTCGGGACGGGAAGAGGTTGGTGCACCAACCCGCGCTCTTCGCTGATAGACAAGAGCGGGGTGAGCATATCGCGATGCTGAGGCCGCACACGGCGCAGCAGACGACGTGGGGGACGCCAGGGCCACGCGTGGTGCAGCGGGCGATGCCGGGGATGCCGCGGCCGTGCATGGTGCAGCGGGCGATGTCAGAGACGTCGGGGCCGCGCATGGTGCGGCGGGCTACGTCGGGGACGCCAGGGCCTCCCGTGGCACAGCGGGTGACGAAGAGGGCGTCGGGGTCACGCGTGGTGCAGCGGAGACGCCGGAGGCATCGAAGCCGCGCGTGGCGCAGCGGGCGACATCGGGGACGGCGGGGCCGCGCGTGGCGCGGTGGGCGACGCCGGTGGTGGCGGGGCCGCGTGGGTCGCAGCGGGTGGATAACCTGCAGAGGGTAAAGACCAAGGTCACTGGATAGAAACGGCCTTGGGGTCAGTAGAGAAGAGGAAATCCAACTCAGCAGTAGAGTCAGAGGACGTAGGGGAAAAGGGAAAAGAAGACTCGTCGAAGACGACGTGTCGAGAGACCAAGATACGACGGGTGTCAAGGTCAAGGCACCGATACCCCTTATGATCAGGGAAGTACCCGAGGAAGACACACTGACTCGAACGAGGCGCAAGCTTATGAGGAACTGTGGCGGACAGGTTAGGGTAGCATGCACAGCCAAAGACTCAAAGGTGGTCGTAGAGAGGAGTGGTGCCGAAAAGAGAAAAGTGAGGGGTGGGGGAACTAATCGCCTTAGTAGGAAGGCGATTAATGAGGAAAGTGGCTGTGTGAAGAGCCTCCGCCTAGTACCGAGCAGGAATGGAGGCCTGAAACATCAGGGAACACATGACCTCATTAGTGGTACGAATCATGCGTTCAGCCTTGCCGCTCTAAGGGTAAGTGTACGGGCAAGACATGCGCAACTGAACACCGCGAGATAGAAGGAAGTCACGGAACGCAGAGTTATCGAACTCGCATCCGTTATCGCACTGGACGGCTCGAATAACACGCCCAAACTGGGTAGACACCCAAGCGAAGAAGTGATAAAGAGTGACAAACGTGTCAGACTTCTGTCGCAAGGGAAAAGTCCACGAATAGTGGGAAAAATCATCAAGTATCACCAAATAGTATTTATAACACGAAACACTGACAATAGGAGAGGACCAAAGATCACAGTGAATCAGATCAAAAGTCCCCTCAACATGAGTAACAGAATGTGGAAATGGAAGCCGAACATGGCGACCAAGTTGACAACCATGACACACAGACTCATGAGTGCCCCTAGCACACGAAATCACTGAACTACTAGACAACTTAGACATGACATCAACACTAGGGTGGCCGAGCCGGCGATGCCAAGTTGTGGAAGAAGCTGTCGTAGCCAGGGCAAAAGGCAAAACCGAAGCGGAAGCAGGAAGACGAAACGTGTACAGGGGCCCTGAACTCTCACAGCGGTGAAGAAGACGCTGGGTAGTAAGATCCTTCACAGATAAACCAAAAGGATCAAACTCAATGAAACATGGTTGTCAGTGGTAAAATGACGAACATAAAGAATATTCTGAATAATGTAAGGAGCAACTAGAATATCTCTGAGCTATAAAGAACCCGAGGAACCTAAGTCACCTACTGAGGTGACAGGAAGAACAGACCCATTCCCAACAACGATAGATGAAGGATAAGAAGGGTGGGTAGAAGAGAGTATACCAGCATCAGGAGTAGTGTGGTATGATGTGCTTGAATCAGCAACCCAGACAGCACCGGGTGGAGTGAGAGTCATCATGCTGAAAGAGGAAGCCAGCGACTGACGGTCCCACCCATCAGGAGTGGTGTGTTGCGCGAAAGGACTCAGCACCTGAGCCCCAGTGGGTGGACGACCCACCAGAGGTCGGAGTCCACTGTCCTCCAGGTGAGTAGCCAGACCCACCATTGGTAGGATTGGACACGTAGGCCACCTGAGGTCACGAAGGTCGAGGTGGCGGGAGACTCGAAGACGGCCCAGGCCACATGGAGATCTGTCCAGTCCACAGGTTGTAGGGAGTGGGCCAGGGTGGCAGAGCACCTGCACCACCACCCTGACCGGTGCCACCACCACCAGTAGTACCACCTCCTCCTGTAGAACCGCCACGGCCACCGCGCTTATGGCCACCACGACGACGATTACCACTGCCAGGGCTGGCAGGGGCTCCTGGAGTGGTAGGCGGGCGCGGCGGCTGTCCCCCTGACGGAGTAGCAGGTGGTGGAGGTCGGTAGGGCTGCCCAGAGCCGTAGAAGACGGTGGAAGTCGAAGAGACGACAGGGCCTCCAGCGGTGATCTCCTCAAGCTCGAGATCAGACCAGACCTTCCCGAAGGTCGGGAGCGGCTCCTCGTGAAGAATAACAGTCCGAAGGTGGGAGTACACTCGTTCAGGCCCTGCAGGACCTGAAGAACGAGAGAAGTCTCCAGAACGTGGTCACCAAGGTCGTGAAGGGCATCCGTCATACCCTTCATCTGGCGACAGTAGGCAGAGACCGACAGGCCCCCCTGGACAGCAGCCCCGAACCACGACCGGATGTGAAGAGCTCGGGTCGCGCGGTTCCCCTGGAAGCGCTGCTCGAGGATGAGCCACGCCTGACGAGCAGTGCCACCACCATGTTGCCCAACAATATCTGCAGCTCCTCAGAGAGAGAACCGAGAATCCAGGCAAGGACAAGGCTGTCCATGCTGATCCTGGAATCGTCCAACGGGGAGTCGTCCCAGAGGACGTGATCGTCAAGGCAAAAATGCCTCAGTGTAAGGAGAAACAGGTGACGCCACCTGGCGTACGAGGTGGAGTCGGTGCTGAGGACAACCGGGACGAGCGCCCGCATGTTCTGGACACCAGCCGCCTGAGCATGGAGAGCTGCGACGAGGGAAGCCGAGTAGGTGCTGTAGGCAGCGCCGTCACCTGGGGAGGGCTCACGGGTGGCACTCCACTGCGGGTGCGTGGCCTCGTCGAGCTGGTGAGTAAGAGCCGTCATGGACGCTCGCTCCTGCTCCAATGCTAGAGCGAGAGTCCGCTCACGCTCACGAGCAGCCGTCAGGGCAGCAACAACGCCGGAGGCAGTCACAGACGGCTGACCAGTACCACTGGCGGAATCCACCGGATCGACAAGGGTAGCGAAGACGGTAGCCGGCGGCGTTGACGGCGAGGCACGCAACACCGAAGAAGCAGGGCATCCCGGTGACGGCACGGTCGGCAGACGCGCCGGCGGCCACAGGCCGGGCAGCAGCGGTGGCTGGACGCCAGCCGGAGGTGGCTACACGTGAGGAGCCGGTAGCGGCCACAAATCAGGGGCTGGCAGCGGCGACTGACCAGGGGCCGGTGCCGGCTGAGCGCCCGGAGGCGGCTGCGGGAAGAAGCCAGGCAGCGGCGGCTGGAGATGACCGGGCGGTGGCGCAGACAAGGCGACGGCGTTCCGGGGCGGCGCAGCCGAGCCGGCGATGGCCGACCCCGAGGGGAGAGCGGCCAAGGACGGCATAGGCAGGCGCTGGCAGCCCAGGACGACGCTGGTGAAGTGGCGGCGACCCGGGGCGTCGCGACAGAGGCGCCGGTGGCCCACGACGGCGCTGGTGAGGCAGCGGTGGCTCAGGGTGGCGTGGCCGAGCCGGTGGCGGCCTAGGGCGGCGTGGCCGAGCCGGGGGCGGCCGACCCCGAGGTCGGGGCGGCCGCAGGTGGCGCTGGCGAGGCACCGGCGGCCCAGGGCAGCATGGCCGAAGGCGGAGCGGCAGCGGCAGTGCGAATCAGAGGGGTGGAGATGGGGAAAAAAGGAGGAGCAGGCGGCGACGGCAGGCATCGGGATAGAAGAAGTTGTCTGATACCAAATTGGAAGACGGAAATTAATTAGGATTTCCAATAGTGTCAAGGGTACATATTACCCACAGGGCCACACCCCACATACACATAATCCAACACTGTATATTTCAAGGATAAATTCTACCCATTTGTGCAATAAACAGCTAGAAGTGAAGGAATAAATGTCATGTTCAAATTGGATGTTGGACCATCATATAGTATCATGAGGGTTATGCGGGAATACAAGAGAATATCTGAAACAACTAAGAAAAATCAAAGGTCATAAGACTTCTAAACAAAAATATTAGGTCCAACACTTATATCAGCATTTGAATTTGAGAAACAAGCTGCAGAACTGCTGAAGAGGACTATATTTTACAAATTTCAGAAAGAAATAAATGTGGCAACTATGTACATCTGTGAAGGAGTTCAAAAAAGTAGGAGGTATGAAGTATTGAAAGCACCGGAATAAAGAAAAAATGATATTAGAACAAGAAACTATGTAGTAACACTGGACTTATCTTACAAAAATTATGTTGGCATCTTCTGTAAGTTATTAAAGTATGGTATCCTATACTCTCATGCTTTAAAATTATTGCAGAACCTGAATATATTCAAGCTTGACGAAAAATATTTTATAGACGGATGGGAACCAAATGAGCCCAAACAATACAACAAAGAAACATTTATACCATCTGAGCATCAGAAGAAGCCAGCTCAGATATAATATATTGTGCTGGAGACTCTGGATTAACATTAGATGCAGCCAAATTTTTGAAAAATGGCATATGACGATAACATCACAGAAAATATAGAAAATTCATTAGATCCAATACAAACTAATAGGCTACAAGATTCGGACTATGTTCCCAAGAAGGGTAGACCAGCACTACCTAAAAATATCCATAGAAATTCAAGAACAAAAGAGAAGTAAACAACAATTTTGATGCATCCATTGTCAAGGAGATGACCACAACATACAGATCTGCAAAAAAAATGAATTTGTCACAAGTACAACCTAAAGGAAAAAAGAAACAAAAAAACAGCAACGGCTGCAAGTAAAGTGGATATTCATTATTGTAAACTAACTAAATACAAACTAACCTTTACTATATTACTACATAGGTGAACTTCAGAGCAGCAGTACCAATGTGCAGATGACCAAAAAGTACAAAAGCCAAGTCTTAAATTGAAGGAAAAACAACTTTAAAGGAAACAACAACCCTAATTAGTAGACAAGATAATCTCAAGATGATGTTATGAAACAAAATATTTTCAGTTTTTCTTTGTGTAAAAAACATGTGATCTATATGTACTAGTGGATCTCAATACTTACACTGTTCATTATATGAAACAGAGGAATTTCTGAAATGATGTGTAAGGTGCTTAGAAGCCTTTTCCTGATAAATACTTGCTTAAACTAAACGTTATATAAACAATATAATAAAAAGCAACCATGATGTTTCATCCACTATGAGCAAACTAGGTAACACATATCATTATCGTAACGAGTCACACACTCACACAACATCATCATAGGATCATAGTAAAAAGTATAACATAGCGTCAGTAAAAGAAAAAAATGCAAGCCAAAACATCATAGTAGCATTATAGTAACAGGATAAAAAACATCACAAAATAAAGTTCATTTTGCTTCGACGATGCTGGAAATACTTCAAGAAGGCCTGAAGTATTGAAAACATCTCAATATTACAATAGTTTACTGAAACAATATATTTTAGAATCTAAACAAAGAAATTAAATTACCACACATCGTAAATTTAATAATTGAAAGTCCATCTTCTGCTGTATTTTTCATCAAAGATAATATCATTCACATACTTTATTCTGATATTTTCTATGTCATTCTGATTAAACTTGGAATTTACATTCACTAGTGGATCCCATTCTTCAAGATACTTAATGATCACCTCCATCATGTCTTCATGACCCTCACAATAAAGTATATAACAGCATAAGTGGCATGCAAATAAAACAAAATAGATATATGAAAGTTATGCAACTAATATTACTTTCTAGCTCAATATATCACTTTGAACAATTTTAAAAGGTAAACGAATCAGCCTTCACAGCATGTTTTTTCAATCAACTATTTATCAAAACAGATTTAAAATACAAAAAAAATATGGAAACTAATTAACAAGCAGGTACTAGTAGTCTAAGCTCATTTCAAATGACAAGTGAGCTCCTCTAGGAAGTGAGTTTTAAATATTTTATTTTACTGTAGTGTAGTATTAAGTCAAACAGCGCACCCCATACAAACTTTCCTTAATGGATTCTCAAGAACCCTGTCTCGTTTATCGAAGTTGGACTTCGGGTTCTACCTAATTCATTAGTTGTAATTTATTGACTCTGATATATGACAAAGTGAGAAAGAAACAGTTCCTAAGAGAATAATACTGCAGACTGAAAACAGAACGACTGCCTCAATGGAAGTCTGCTGTTCTGTGAAAAAATAACTTGTACTATGCTTCTCGAGTACGGATCTCAACTTCTGTCAGCAATCTAAGCCCAGAAAGTACTGACAAGAAAAACAGAACAAGAATTTAACAAGTGAATGAGCAAACACAAAGCACGTAACCAGCAAGCATTGTACTCACTACTGGAAGGCATGGTCTCACTGAGGTTTGTGTTGTAAAGATCATCAGCAGCATACGAACTATAAAAGAAAAGTATTTTTTCATTAAACTTTTTAAATGCCTGACAGGAAAATTAAGATACTTAAACCTATCAACATATTCTTTCAAAGAATGAAAAAAAACTTGAGTTAAGAGCAAAATGTACCCATTTGCAGCTAATTACACCAAATGTTTGAACTTCTAAAAGAATATGAAGAAATTCGGTATCGTCCTCACGGCGTCCAGTCCGGCTCTCCTATAGCGCACCATCTCCACTTTGCAGCGGAAGTTCGCCATGAAGGACCTGGGCCAGCTGCACCACTTCCTGGGTGTTGCGGTCGAGCACCGGCCCGGTAGACTATTCCTTCAGCAGCGCCAGTACTGCCTAGATATCCTTCAACGAGCAGGCATGGCTGACTGCAAGCCGTGCTCCACTCTGGTGGATACCCAGGCTAAGGTCTCCTCTGTCAATGGGACCCCCGTGAGCGACCCCACCACTTACAGGAGTCTTGTAGGTTGTCTTTAGTACCTCACCTTCACCAGGCCGGATATCTCCTATGCGGTTCAGCAGATGTGCCTCCATATGCATGATCAATGGGAGCCGCACCTCACTGCTGTGAAGCGGATCCTCCGGTACCTGCGAGGCACCCTCGTCTAAGGTCTTCTTCGACGTAACTTAGCGTCTACGCTGGTCTTCTACACCGATGCTGACTGGCCGGGTTGCCCGATCACACGTCGGTTCACCTCCGGCTACGCCGTCTTCCTGGGCGGCAACCTCGTCTCCTAGTCCTTGAAGCGGCAGCACGTTGTCATGTGGGGCCGCAAATACCAGCGCCGATCCATGGATCGGGCGCAACAGCCCACAATGAGGGGCTAGGCAAGATTTTAGGAGAATAATCAGTTAGATAAGATTGAGTTGTTAGAGATAAGATTGAGTTTGTTTCCTTGTTAGTTGGCTATAAGCCTATATATTAGAAGCAATAGGATCATTGAGGAATAAGAAGGAAGTATTACCTTCCAACCCTCCTTCTCTTCTACCTCCCTCCGATCCCATCTTCCACCATCAGGTCGCCGGGCAGAACCGCCGGTGCCTCTTCCTCTCGGGGCTACGATCTCCATAGCCAGGGTCCAGCCGTCTTGGGCGCCAACGCCCTTGACAACCTGGTATCGCGATCCAGGTGCTCCTCCTCTACCACACCGCCACTGCACGAAGCTGCTTCCGCCGCGCCACCGCTTCCGACAGCACCGGAACCCACGCCAATGGCAGCACCATCGTCAGCCGATCTTGTGGCGCTCATCACCAAGCTGACCGAGACAGTGACGTCCCTACAAGCCAAGATCGAGATGATCGAACAACGCACCACAGAGTTATCGGCATCGGGACCTAGAAGGATGCAGGGCGGCGAGCACCACAACGACAGGCCGCCGCGTTTCCAGAAGATGGACATTCCCATGTTTGATGGGAAAACCGATCCCCTCGCATTCATCAACCGGTGTGAGTCCTACTTTTACCAACAACACATCGCGGATGAGGAACAAGTGTGGATGGCATCGCACAACTTGGAGGCCGGGGCACAGCTGTGGTTCATGCAGCTTCAACGCGACGAAGGCACGCCATCATGGAGATGCTTCACCGAGCTGCTCAACACCCGGTTTGGACCACCCTTGCATTCCAACCCTCTTGGCGAACTGGTGGTGTGCACGCGCACGGGCTCGGTCGTCAAGTACCATGATCGGTTTGAGGCCTTGCTTCCCCATGCCGGTGCGCTCACCGAGACCCAAAAAGTGCAGCTCTTCACCGCCGGTCTACAACCGCCTCTCAGCCTGGACGTCGAGATCCATAACCTGCAGTCTCTCGCCATCGCCATGAGTCTCGCACGCAAACTGGAGCTGCGCGATCAGTGTGCGGGAGCCTCCACGCCACACCAGCGCCTTACAAGCCAGCTGGGTCTTCTACCGACGCCCTCGCCACGCCTCGCACTCCCGGCTGTTAGACACTGTAATTGTGTGTGTGTCACAGGGGCATATTAGTCATTAGTGAGGGATTAGGGTTAGGGGTAGTTTAGTCTTTTCCCATCACCTAATTCCTCTATATAATCATCCCTGTACCCTCATTATTCTAATCATCTAATACAGCCACAATTAGTCCTATAATATGGTATCAGCTAGGAATTGATTAGTATTAGGGCTTAACCCTAACCCTAATGGCCCAGCTGCCGCCGCACTGGCCTTGCGCCGCCGCCGCCTTCGCCGGCGCGCCGCCCGCCGGAGCCGCCGCTGCCGCTGATGTGCTGCCCGTCCGCGCAGCCGCGCCGCCCGCTGGGGCCGCCGCCGCCGCAACTGCGGCGGCTCCCGTCCACGCATCCGCGCCGCCCGGCGGGGCCGCCGCCGCCGGCGCGTCTCCAGCCCGCGCCTCCGCGCCCTGGGCCGTAGCGCCCTGGGCTGCCGCCGGATCCGTGCCCGGGCCGCCCGATTTCGAGCAGAGCCGGTGCGCGCCCGGGCCGCCTGGATTTGGGCTTGAATGGCAGGCGCCTGGGGGCGCCGCCGCTGCCTCTGGGAGGGATGGCGTGGCCGCTACCGCCCCCTGGCCAGATGCCGCTGCGTCACCGCCCTGGGCCACCACGCAGCCGCCTCTGGCCGCTGCCGACGCTCCTACAGCCCCCACCGCGCAGCTGCATCTGGCTGCCGCCGGCACTCCTGCAGCCCCCACCATCCATCCAGCCCCCCACAACGGTGCCACTGCCTGGCACGCAGCAGCTGCAACGCCCCTTGGGCCGCCGGCCCTGCAGCCCCCCAGAACGGCTCTGCCTGGCCCACAGCCGCCGCCAGCCCCTGGCCCGCTGCCGCTACTCCCTGGACCGCCGCCGCCGCTTCACCATGGGACGCCGCCGCAGCAGCCAGGGCGCAGGGGGGGGGGGGGTGCTGCCGCCCTGGGAGGTGCTTCTCGGCCGCCATCGGCTGGTGTACCTGGATCGGCTGTTGCCTACTCTGTTGGCACGACCGTCGAGGGTCCGAGCGTGTTGTCTTCCTTCCCGGCGCCGCCACCGCCGGGGCATGTCGCGACCTGTTCTACACCGTCGGTCTACCTGCGGGGTCTCACGCCGTATGGCCTTGACTGGGTGGTGGACTCCGGTGCCTCGTACCACACCACTCCTGACGTCGGTATCGTCTCTTCTACCCGCCCTTCCCGTCCCTCTGACCCTTCATCTATCGTTGTTGGGAATGGGTCGGCTCTTCCAGTCACCTCAGTAGGTGACTCAGGTTCACCGGATTCGTTTTAGCTACGTGATGTTCTTGTTGCTCCTGACATCATTTAGCACCTTCTTTCCATTCATCGTTTTACTACTGACAACCATGTTTCCCTTGAGTTTGATCCTTATGGTGTAACTGTGAAGAATCTTACTACTCGACGCATTCTCTTTCGCTGTGAGAGTACGGGTCCCCTGTACATGATGCATCTTCCTGCTTCCGCTCCACCTCTTGCCCCGACTACGACAGCTTCTTCGACCATTTGGCATCGTCGGCTTGGCCACCCCAGTGTTGATGCTATGTCGAAGTTGTCTGGTAGTTCAGTGATCTCGTGTACTCGGGGTACTCATGAGTCTCTTTGCCATGCTTGTCAGTTGGGCCGCCACGTTTGACTTCCTTTTCCGCATTCTGTCACTCGTGTCGAGCACATCTTTGATTTAATTCACTGTGATCTCTGGACTTCACCTGTTCTTAGTGTTTCTGGATGTAAGTATTACTTGGTGGTCGTTGATGATTTTTTGCACTATTCATGGACTTTTCCCTTGCGACAGAAGTTTGATACGTTCGGCACTCTTTCTCACTTCTTCGCTTGGGTGTCCACCCAGTTGTGCGGTCCAGTGCGACAACGGGCGCGAGTTTGACAACTCTGCGTTCCGTGACTTTCTTCTTTCCCGCGGTGTTCAGTTGCGCATGTCTTGCCCGTACACCCCCCCCAAAATGGCAAGGCTGAGCGCATGATTCGGACCACCAACGATGTCATGCGCTCCCTGATGTTTCAGGCTTCTACCCCTGCTCGCTAATGCACGGAGGCGCTTCACACTGCCACCTACCTCATTAATCGCCTCCCTACTAAGGCGATTAGTGCTCGCACCCCTCACTTCGCTTTGTTTGGCACCCCTCCTCTTTACGACCATCTTCAAGTCTTCAGGTACGCTTGCTACCCGAACCTCTCTGCTACGGCTCCCCATAAGCTTGCGCCTCGCTCGACTCGGTGTGTTTTCCTTGGGTACTCCCCTGACCATAAGGGGTACAGGTGCCTTGACCCTACCACCCGTCGTATCTTGATCTCCCGACACGTCGTATTCAACGAGTTTTCCTTTCCCTTTTTCCACCGCGTCCTCTGACTCCGTTGCTGAGTTGGATTCCCTATTCTCTACTGACCCCGAGGCCGCTCCTGTACAGCGACCTTGCCGTTTACCTCTTGCAGGTTACCCACCCGCTGCGCCATGCACGACTTTGGCGTCTTCCACAACACCTGCTGTGCCTTACGTGGCATCGACGTCCCTGACGCCACCTGCTGCGCCACGCACGGCCCCGGCGTCCCCGACGCCACGTACTGCACCACGCGTGGCCCCGGCGCCACTTGCTGCGCCACGAGCAGCACTGGCGTCTCTGATGCCACCAGCTGCGCCATGCGCGACCTCGGCGCCCCCAACATCACCCACTACACCATGCGCGGCTGTAAGGGCCTCAGTTTTTGACACTCATTTGCAGTGTTCATCACCACACCACACACCTCATTTGAGGAAAAATGATGAACACAAATAAAGAGCAAGTAACAATTATCAACATGCTCATTAGGGAACAAACTCACACATTGCAAAAGTGGTACTTCCCACATGTGATATAGATGGGCTGGACATATGAAAACTCCTACACTTTGCTAAGGATGTCCATGCCAAGTTTCACCCAAATTCAAAACATTTTTGAGGTCATCTTGGGTGTAGATAGGAAAGGGGCAGTTTGAAGACATATTCAAATTCAAACTGTTTTCACCCACTGAATTTAAAAGTGGAAGGCATATTCTTGCTCAGCACATTTTTGTGAGCTCACACACCAATTTTCACTCCATTTGGAGTTGATCTTGACATGAGCTAAGGGGGAGAAATTCAAACTTTATTTGAATTTCAAACTGCACTTGTGCTGAAATTCATTCAAACCAAACCTCATTTGAACTTTGATCAATTCAAATGGCTCTTGGGTGAATAATTTGAGTTGCCAAGGGTAGAATAGGGTTCACTGTTTACCACAGCTGTTAGGAATAAATTTCAGAGGTTAAAAGAGGAGTGGGACCCACATGTCAGCCTCAGCCTCAAAGCAAACCGACTGAACCACAGTTCAGTCGGTTCCCGGCTGTTGTGCGCGCGCGCCACCGAAGGGGCCGGCCGGCGCCAGCTCCTGCTGCGTGCCCCAAGCCGGAGGCCAGCCGGCCGAGCTATTTATTCCCTCCCCGGCGTGCCTCAGTCACCATTTCCCCGAGCTACCGACGTGCGCGACTGCTTTTCCCACTGCCATCGCCGCCGCTCGAGTTCCTGCTTGATCAAGCCGATCGCAGCTCCCTCTTTCCATTCCAAGGTCCCAGCAAGGTACTAGCAACCATCCTCCATCCTTCCCATTGATAGAAATCGATTGAAACCGAGTGATATCGGCTGTGCCGAAAGATCAAACTCGGAACTGGAAACCGCCGCACCTCGGGCTCTCATGGACAGCCCAACCTGGGCGTTGTCACACCCGAGCCAAGGCACCCTTGGACGCGCAAGTGATCGGTGCTGCTCATCCCCGAGCCACAGCTCGAGTGGTTGCTCACCGGCGGCGAATTTCCACTTTTCCCCTTTCTGTGTGCAGAACGACCCTCGGGTACGATTCTGTTTAATTCATGCTCTAGAAAGGATTAGAGGGCCTCAGGCCACTCCCACACGAACTAGACACGGTGACGCACAAGTTGCCTTCACAACTCTGGGCCGGAGAACTTCTGTGCCCGGCGTAATTCAAGGTCTACTAATGGCGGAACGCACGGGGGGGTATCGGGCGCACGGTGAGGACCTATTTCGGGCCTTCCCCGAGCTGCCCCGAGTTCATGTCGACCTTCTCTGAGGTCCACTGATGCTCCCCGACCGGTTTCCCAAGTAGCTGAGGCACTAGGAGCATCAGCCGACATGGCCGAAGTCGTTCCGATATGGCGGCTCGTCGCCGACCATGCTCCGGCCGTTGTCATGAGCAGCTGACCCTCGGATCATGTTCCCCAAGTAAAAGTAGGCAGGGGCGGCCAGAATCAAGAAGTTTGAAGCTGTACAGCAGCCGGCGGCGAGCTCTCCGGCGAGGTCCCTCGGCGGCGGAGCGCGGGTGTCGCGAGGTTGAAGACGGGGGTGGACCCCAGCTGTCAGCGGCCGATATTTTGAATCGGGATCCGGCTGCGGCCGGGATCGGGTGTGCTGGCGCGCAAAAGCCTTGTGGGCCGCGGTGTGTTGTCGCTTCGGCGTGCGACGCGTGTCCCCTGGGCCCACGCGCAAGTTTAAACTTTTCCCCGATTTTCAGATTTCCTTCAAACTTCAAATCCTTATAACTTTGGCTAGAAAGCTCCAAATTGAGTGAACCAAATTTTGCTGGATTCAGCTCTTTGAGTACTTTCCAGAAAATCAAGTGTCACTTCATGAAATTCCTTAATTCTCCAGAATTAATTCCTTAAAGTTTAAACTGTTAGGAATTTTAACTGGAGAATCATTTGGAGGAAAATCCTGAAATTTTGCTGAGATGTTCACCAAAATATCCTTGAACTACCATAAAAATTTCAGATCCATTTGAGCTCATTTAGTCCACCTAATGGTGTGATTAGTAAAACTGTTCCAGAGAAAATAGAAAATGTTCAGAAACATTTTCAGAATTTTCTCTGAAATTGTTTAGCTCATATCTTTAGTTAGAGACTTCCAAATTAAGTGAGACCAATTCCATTAGAACCCTCTGAAAATCTAGTTTTCAGAAAGTCATAGTTTGTTTCATGAAAATACCTAGAACACCCTAAAAGCCTTTAATTAAGGTCAAGGACATAATTATTTGTGGAGGGCTCAAATGAGCTTTGCTGCAACTAAAACTTGACCAAGTCTCTGTTTAGGTTGTAACCAAGCCACAGTAAAAGTTTCACAGTCATTAGGTCTATCTAGTAAAGGTTATAGACTTCACAACTTCAAAGTTAATACAAAAGCATTTAATTAATACATATATTGTTCTTATCATGTAGTCGCTAAGGTCGAGGAGGAACCCGAAGTCCTAGACTTCGTTACTCCGGAGGAACAGCTAGCCTACGACCAAGAGCAGCAAGGCAAGCCCCGGTTTGCATTAACCATTTTATAAATTTTTATTGTTTTGAGCACATACTTGTTTTCTTTATGTTGTGCATCAGAGTCTTGTTTGGAAACCCCACTGCATAGCCAAGAAAACCATGGGTTGGGGTTTAGGATTGCAAACCCCGTTAGCCACTGCATTGCTAGGATAGAGTAGGATTCGGTACAAGTCGAGTAGTTGGAACTACTCGCGAGAATAGGCTAGAGGCACATTGCTCGGGTAGAGATAGCACATGATACACATGGCAAGAAAATGAGACCGAGCGGAGAGTAAGGGCAGCAGGACTTTGGGGCCTGTGTGCTGTAGCTCCGCTTGTGTCGATTGAGGACCGAGCCGTGTGCGGGCCTGTTGAACAAGCTAGAACAGTACCGAAGACCTACCGGCTATATGGGAACCGGGAAACTGATGTAACTCGGGTAGCGGGGTATTGAGGCATTGCCCGTCGTTCAGAGGGTAGGTTGAGAGCTCGAGGTGTAAATCAGCTGGCGGCACAGAGATGCGCGTGCAGGGACCTCTTGCTCGGGACGATGGGACCGGTTCAATATTTGGCTAACGGGTGAAAGGTAGTCGCGTACGGCGTCCGTGATGGTTGTTGTAGGCAACATCGAGTACGGGCGTACGTGACGGGTTGTTCGGGTAACCCTGCAGGTGTAAATCGATTATAATCGCCGTCCCTCGCGGTCAGTGAGTACCACTTGTTCACTGTACCGTGACGTAGAAAGAACAGGCTAGTTACATGTTAAAATGTTGCTGATTGAAAGTTGGATATTGATTGTTAATGATATGTTGTAGCTTAGTGCTAACTAAAGTTCTTTTCAACTTTGGGCAAAGTACATGAGAGAAATGCGTTTCTTGTTTGATTGCGGCTCTCTCATGTGCCTTAGCGTAAAGTTCTCCACAACCTGCTGCTAAAACTTGAAAGTAAGGTTCTACTAATTAGGCGAGTCCTTGCAAATGATTTTTACCTCATGCAACCCATCACCCTCATGTAGAAGTTTCATGTTTAGGTGAGACGGGTCAGACTTGCTGAGCCTTCGTGCTCACTGCTTGTGTTTGAAGCTTTTGCAGGGTTCTATGAGGAAGGGACTCCCGAAGAGGAGACGGAACCCCAGGAGGGGAACCCCGTCGAGTGGGAGTCGTGCACGCCGCAGAGTTAGTGTGCGAGTGTGCTAGCAAGGACACGTTCGAGGGCTGAACGTGCACTTGATGCTTAGTCTACGCCCGCGAGTGTGGACTAAACTTATTTTGATGTAAACATGTTAATAAACCTGTTTATGTAATAAAGCTTCCGCTTCCGCTTTGTACCTTTGACGTGTGTTATACGGTGTTGTGCAACGCAGCACCCCTCAGCGTGATCCTGGCTCGACAGGACCAGTGGGGTCGTGTCAGCGTGGTATCAGAGCTCGCTTGAGGTTTAACACAGTACAAAGGTCTTCTTTTTCAAAAATCCAGTGAGGAACGAGTTAGTAGCCCGTATAAGGATGTTATTAGTATATAGAAAGTGGCTTATTAACTTATTTGTTATGTCGGAAAATCGTGCATCTCGGGACGTTCATGTCTTGGGGGGTGCACGTAAGCGCTGTCCACCAGTGCGCACAAGCTGAAGGGTGGAGCCCCACGGGTGGCAGGTAACCCGACCCGCTTTGATATCCTCTACGACTCTTCATGTCGTTTGGGGTATTCGAGCAACGTCTGTCCCTGGCGTGCGTGGTGCAACATGGGAGACCCCGTCACGTGGTCTGAAACGTGAACACGTAACTCAAGGCGTGTTTGGCTTGAGAACATCCGGGCGAGTGATGACGGCCGGGTGTACAAACTGTATGGATTCCGGGCTCGGTGTGCAGCCGAGTCTGATGATTGTTTGAGTTTCTGCAGGTAACCTTACCACGAAACGGTAGACGTGTAGCATCCGTGTGCGAGTGACGAGTAGTGCCACTGAACTAACGAAGCCGGCTAAATCCGGTATAGGTTTTTCCTTTGTGAGGACGTAGTACCGACATAATCTGGTGACGCCTCGACGTCACACCCAACTAAATGAACAACTTCATTTAAAAACTTGAAGGTTTTGATCCAAAGTAGTAAAACTTGATGTAACTCCTTCCCTTGAACAGGATATTCAAAGTTAATAAGTTTTCAACTTATAGGAATGTTAAGGACAGAGCACTCTGTTTTCAGCTAAATCAAGGCTGAAGTTACTCAGAGGTTAGAGGTTGAGTTCTTTCGAGGTTGGGGTCGTATGATACATTTCTGGAAAGCTTTGGAGGAGCTTTACAACTTTTCTGTTGAGTTCCAGAGGTGTTTCATCCCTTAACCACTCGAAAAATGCAGTAGAGTTGAAACTGTCCAGAAAACAGGACGGAGCAAAGACTCTCTGTAAACTCTCTGTAAATTAAGTATAACTTCCTGCTTAAAAATCCAAAAATAGGAAATGAGGTAGTTCTGGAAATCTTATGAGATGGGTTACAACTTTGTAACAGAAAGTTTTGTCAGATTAGGAACAGAATTAACTGGGATTCTTGGATCAAATCAGTACCTAAAGCAGGGAGGTGCTGTCCAATTGTTTCCAGAAATTCTGTTAACTTTGACATCTCATAACTTTTGAACCAGAGCAGATCTTAGGCCAACCAAATACTTTCTGGAAAGCTATTGAAGTTAACTTTAACTTTGATGTTGAGCTCCAGGACTGGTTTTGCTTTTAACCTGGCCTAAATCAGATTGATATGGAAACTGGTCAGGGCTGTCATGGGAACAGCAGATCAGCAGTCAAATTTGTTTAAAAATTTGAACTATGTTTCCAAGTGTTAAGGGTTCAATGACATATCTTATGTTATAACTCAATGGTTTACTGTTTAAATAAATATTTGACATTTCTCAAATATATTTTTACAGATGGCAGCAGATAAACGGTTGGAGAACGGGTGGGTAGTTTCCCACTGCTCTGACCGTAGCGGCTACCCGGGAGCATTGTGGCTAATGCTCCAATATTTCGGGTACAACCAGATGCCGCAATACTTCGCCAAGGAAGAAGGCGAAGAGGGGAACAAGACGTGGACGATCCATGTCGAGGTTCCTGCAGGGCCTACGCCACCCGGTTGGGTGCCATTCACCGTCACGGTGAGAGGAAGACAACCGGAAGGGATGTGGCAAGTGGCAGCCCGTGACACTATGTCACGTTTCTGCCAACTACACGTACAGGCTATGGAGGGAACTCCATACGCACTCGTTCCGGTGGAGGGACGAGCTCAGCATGTGTGGGAAGAGAGGTACCTAGAGGCAACAAACCCGAGTTGCCCAAGGTACAACCCCGCGGAGGCAAATCTCAGCCTCCAAATGAGGGCGGGAAACGCTGTGATGGACAGCCAAGCTGTTCATACGGAGCATCTCGCCACCAAGCTCAAGGAGAGCACAAGCCGTGGAGATCATTTTGAGAGTGCTCACAGTGCACTCCGCAATGTGCTCCTTCCGACGATCAAGCGACTGAATGAACAACACAATCAGTTGCGTCGTCTGAAGAAGGCAAAGAAGAAGAGCCGTGTTGACATTGCGGCGTTGCAAGAGCTGGTGCAGACCCTAACCCAGCAGAATGAGGACCTTGCTCAAGAGCGGGACGACGCTATTGAGGAAGGACAAGGCTGGGAAGAGGACTACAACCAGGCTATGGACGAGGTGCATGCATTGCAGGACCTCGTGCCCCCGGTATTGGGCGTACCGGTAGTCTTGGGTCTTCCAGCCATGGGAGAACCTGGAATGGGAGAAGAGGTGGTAGACCCCGAGCCACCAGCAGAGGTACCGGAGGAGGACGACCCACAGGAGGTCGAGTTCTACTCCGAGTAGGGGGTTACGGTTGCCAAGTAGGGCAGCTAGGGTAGCGTAACCCAACTTTTGTAATCGGTGACATGTCGTGTAGACAGTAGCGTATGTATAGGTAGTGACGACATGAGCACGACTTCTCGGAGATCCGAGAATAATGTATCTTGTATAAAGTTTATGCTTTATCAATATATGTGAATGTTGTGCAAGTTAATCATGCGTCGCTTCAATACTTACTCCTGTTTATGGAATTTTGAGTAAGACATGTGCTAATTGCTGCTGTGTTGAATTTCAGAATGACGCGTACTCGTGCCAACCCCGATGTTGGAGGTACTAGCCAAGGGGGAGAGACCTCCCAACCACCTCCCGAGGACTCCTCGGGACAGCAGCAGCAACAGCAACAGCAAACACCGCCACCGCCACTGCCAACGGTTACATTGGCCGACATTGTCGCGGCAATGGCGGGTTCACATCAGCAGCATACAGAGCTGCTGCAAACGTTAATTGCGAATACGTCTCGCCCAGAGAGACGTCAAGATCGTGAGGAGCGCCAACAGAGCTCCTACTCTGACTTCCTGGCGACTCATCCCCCTGTATTCTCAAGGGCGGATGAACCACTTGACGCGGACAACTGGCTCCGCGCCATAGAGATGAAGTTCGGGCTGCTCCAAATCAGCGAGCAGCGCAAGACTCAGTTCGCGGTCCAGCAGCTCCAAGGATCCGCGAGCGCGTGGTGGGCCAACTTTTGTGCTTCACAACCCACCGACCGAGTGATGACCTGGGCGGAGTTCCGGACGGCCTTCCGGGCCTATCATATACCGCCCGGTTTGATGAAGAGAAAGACGCAGGAATTCCTACACCTGCAACAAGGGAGCCGGAACGCGCTGGAGTACTCCAGAGCGTTCAACGATCTCGCACTCTACGCGTCGTATCACGCAGATACGGACGAGAAGCGGCGGGACCACTTTTACCAGGGGCTTAACCCGCTCCTGAAGGACAAGCTGGCGATGTTCAATCGCGGCAGCCTCAACGACATAATTGATGCTGCGATTGTTCAGGAAGACTCCGGCAAGGAGTTGGCGGCGGCAGAGCGAAAGCGAAGCGCGCCGCAGAGCAGCGGAGAAGGAGGCGGTCCTTCTCAGAAGTTTCGGATGGTGAATCGCCCACCATCAGGTCCGCGCTGGCAGCCACCACAGCGGTCGATGCCGTTCCGCGGTCGGCCGTATTCTTCACCGGCATTCCGGCCGGCACTGCCAGCACCACCGCAACAACAACAGCAGCAGCGGGCGATGCCGCGTGCGTTTGCACCTCCGCAACGCATGCCGGGCTTTCGTCCCCCGAGTACTCCACCAGCAGCGGCCACATGTTACAAGTGTGGTCGTCCAGGACACTTCGCGAGCAGTTGCCCGGAGAGGCAAGGCGGCGGAGTGGCACCACAGTTTCCGGGGAGGAATCAACCCCGGAACCCTACTAATGCGCGGCGGGCAAACCCTAGGCCCGGTACTGTCCACCAGCTTGCCATTGAGGACGTGCCGGAGGGCGAGCCAATCCTTGCGGGTATGTTCCAACTCCACCAGCATCCCGCTATAGTACTATTTGATTCAGGCGCCACGCATAATTTTATTAGCCAAGCTTTCATTGCTAAACACAGCTTGCCAATACTACCCACCGATAGTCCATATTTAATTTGTTCACCGGGTGGGAAGATTTCAGCAAGCGTAATGGTCTCCAAAGCACCATTATGCTTAGCGGGTAGAGTGTACCCCACGTCTCTCATTATCTTAGAGGGACAGAAGGTCGATGTCATCCTAGGGATGTCGTGGTTAACCCGCCACGGCGCTGTTTTAGACACCGTCCTCCGAGTCGTGCACTTAAACTCAGGAGTGCACGGTTCTCACTCATTATTTCTGGACAGTCCAGAAATAAAACTTCCAAGTGTCTATCAAGCCACAACCATCAGATTGGAAGACATTCCAGTGGTCCGAGAATTCCCTGATGTATTCCCGGATGATTTGCCGGAGATGCCACCCGATAGAGAGGTGGAGTTCAAGATTGAACTTGCACCGGGAACCATGCCAATATCCCGAAGGCCGTACAAGATGGCGCCCAAGGAGTTGGCGGAACTGAAGATTCAGCTCACGGACCTTCTGGAGAAGGGTTTTATTAGGCCGAGCTCCTCGCCATGGGGCTGTTCGGCATTATTTGTCAAAAAGAAGGATGAAACGTTGCGGCTTTGCGTGGACTACCGTCCATTAAATGCCGTAACCATCAAGAACAAGTACCCGTTGCCACGGATCGACATGTTGTTTGATCAGTTGGTCGAAGCAAAGGTCTTTTCCAAGATGGATTTAAGATCCGGGTACCATCAGATTAAGATCAGGGCTGAGGACATTCCAAAGACAGCTTTTTCGACAAGGTACGGACTTTATGAGTACCTGGTCATGTCCTTTGGCCTCACCAATGCTCCAGCTCACTTCATGTACTTAATGAACTCGGTGTTCATGCCGGAGCTGGACAAGTTTGTCGTGGTCTTCATCGACGACATCCTGGTATATTCCAAGTCGGAGGAAGATCACAAGAAACATCTGCGTATAGTCTTGCAACGGCTGCGGGATCACAAGTTATACGCAAAGTTCAGCAAATGCGAGTTTTGTATATCGCAAGTGCCTTTCCTCGGGCATATCATCTCAGCGGAGGGTATCGCTGTGGACCCGAGCAAAATCACGCAAGTGCTGAATTGGAAATCCCCGAGAACTGTTCATGAGGTACGGAGTTTCCTCGGACTCGCGGGATATTATCGGAGGTTCATTCCGAACTTCTCGAAGATTGCCAGGCCAATGACAGAGCTGCTGAAGAAGGCTACCAAATATGTTTGGAGTCCAGCATGTGAAGCAGCATTCAAGGCTTTAGTCAAGCACCTAACATCAGCACCGGTTTTGGCGCAGCCAGACACAACAAAACCGTTCGATGTGTACTGCGATGCATCCGGCATTGGGCTCGGATGTGTGCTGATGCAAGACCGAAGAGTGGTTGCGTATGGATCACGACAGCTTAGGAACCATGAGCAAAATTATCCAACTCACGATTTGGAGCTCGCTGCCGTGGTACTTGCACTGAAAATGTGGAGGCACTACCTACTCGGTAACCTCGTACATTTATATACCGACCACAAAAGCCTCAAGTACATCTTCACTCAGAAGGAGCTGAACATGAGGCAACGAAGATGGTTGGAACTGATAAAGGATTACGAGATAGAGATCCATTATCATCCGGGCAAGGCAAACGTTGTGGCAGACGCGCTAAGCCGCAAGTCACACGTCAATAATCTGACCATCACACCGTTGGAAGAGAGCGAACCACCACTACATGTGATTCCACATGGAGCTCTCTACAACCTAGCTTTGATCCCCACCATCCGTGAAGAGATAGCGGCAGCCCAGAAGAATGACAAGGGCATGTCACATTTGCAGAGACGTGTAGACAGTGGGGAGTTGAAATGTTTCCGGAAGGACGGAGACGGCGTCCTATGGTTCAAGGACCGGATCGTCGTACCCCGAAACCCGGAGTTACGGAAGAAAATCTTTGATGAGGCTCACTTATCAAAGTTTTCTATTCACCCCGGCAGCAACAAGATGTATCAAGAACTCAGAAGCAAGTTTTGGTGGACACGGATGAAGCGAGAGACTGCAAAATACGTGTCCGAGTGTGATACATGTCGACGGGTGAAGGCAGACCACATGCGGAAACCGGGACTGCTGCAACCACTGGGCATTCCTGCCTGGAAGTGGGAGGACGTGAGCATGGATTTCGTCGTCGGTTTACCCACCACCTTACAGAAACATGATTCTGTGTGGGTGATCGTCGATCGGCTCACCAAAGTTGCCCATTTCATCCCGGTCAACACCAACTACAACGCCAAGAAGTACGCTGAACTGTACATCTCACGGATCCTATGCTTATACGGCGTACCCCGTACTATCGTATCGGACCGGGGCACTTTATTTGTGTCCCGTTTTTGGGAGCAGCTCCACGCTGCCTTGGGGACGAAGCTGATCCGTAGTTCAGCCTACCACCCGCAGACGGATGGGCAAACGGAGCGGGTAAATCAAATCTTAGAAGACATGCTACGAGCTTGCGCTATCGACCACGGCAAGAACTGGGATGATCACTTGCCGTTAGCCGAGTTCTCGTACAACAATGGGTACCAAGCCAGCATCAAGATGGCGCCCTACGAGGCGCTATACGGGAGAAAATGCCGCACACCATTGAATTGGTGTGAGTCTGGCGAGAGGGTTACCTTCGGGATTGATCTTGTCAACAACGCGGAAGAAAAGGTTCGATTAATTCAAGCGAACCTAAAAGCCGCTCAATCCCGACAGAAACAGTATGCGGACCGGAGAAGGCGTCCGTTACAATTCGAAGCTGGAGACCACGTATATCTACGAGTGTCTCCAATGAAGGGCGTAAACAGATTTGGGGTGAGAGGAAAGTTAGCACCCCGATTCATCGGTCCATTCCAGATTACCGAAAGATGTGGATCGGTGGCATACCGGCTAAGATTACCAGAAGCACTTTCCGGTGTGCACGACGTCTTTCACATTTCCCAGCTGAGGAAGTGTCTCAAGCTATCAACTACCGTTCAGCTGGAAGACATTGAAGAACTGCAACCGGATCTCACCTATCGGGAGGAACCGGTGCAGATTATTGATGAAAAGGCCCGAACCACACGCAACCGTACGTTGTGGTTCTACAAGGTTCTATGGAGTAATCACTCCATGGACGAAGCGACATGGGAGAGCGAAGAATTCCTTCGCACTAACTACCCCGACTTTTTCACATCGCATATTCGGTAAAATTTCCACCGTCCTCTCTCTCATTTCACCTTATAATCTCGGGACGAGATTCTTTTAAGGGGGGAGGAATGTAAGGGCCTCAGTTTTTGACACTCATTTGCAGTGTTCATCACCACACCACACACCTCATTTGAGGAAAAATGATGAACACAAATAAAGAGCAAGTAACAATTATCAACATGCTCATTAGGGAACAAACTCACACATTGCAAAAGTGGTACTTCCCACATGTGATATAGATGGGCTGGACATATGAAAACTCCTACACTTTGCTAAGGATGTCCATGCCAAGTTTCACCCAAATTCAAAACATTTTTGAGGTCATCTTGGGTGTAGATAGGAAAGGGGCAGTTTGAAGACATATTCAAATTCAAACTGTTTTCACCCACTGAATTTAAAAGTGGAAGGCATATTCTTGCTCAGCACATTTTTGTGAGCTCACACACCAATTTTCACTCCATTTGGAGTTGATCTTGACATGAGCTAAGGGGGAGAAATTCAAACTTTATTTGAATTTCAAACTGCACTTGTGCTGAAATTCATTCAAACCAAACCTCATTTGAACTTTGATCAATTCAAATGGCTCTTGGGTGAATAATTTGAGTTGCCAAGGGTAGAATAGGGTTCACTGTTTACCACAGCTGTTAGGAATAAATTTCAGAGGTTAAAAGAGGAGTGGGACCCACATGTCAGCCTCAGCCTCAAAGCAAACCGACTGAACCACAGTTCAGTCGGTTCCCGGCTGTTGTGCGCGCGCGCCACCGAAGGGGCCGGCCGGCGCCAGCTCCTGCTGCGTGCCCCAAGCCGGAGGCCAGCCGGCCGAGCTATTTATTCCCTCCCCGGCGTGCCTCAGTCACCATTTCCCCGAGCTACCGACGTGCGCGACTGCTTTTCCCACTGCCATCGCCGCCGCTCGAGTTCCTGCTTGATCAAGCCGATCGCAGCTCCCTCTTTCCATTCCAAGGTCCCAGCAAGGTACTAGCAACCATCCTCCATCCTTCCCATTGATAGAAATCGATTGAAACCGAGTGATATCGGCTGTGCCGAAAGATCAAACTCGGAACTGGAAACCGCCGCACCTCGGGCTCTCATGGACAGCCCAACCTGGGCGTTGTCACACCCGAGCCAAGGCACCCTTGGACGCGCAAGTGATCGGTGCTGCTCATCCCCGAGCCACAGCTCGAGTGGTTGCTCACCGGCGGCGAATTTCCACTTTTCCCCTTTCTGTGTGCAGAACGACCCTCGGGTACGATTCTGTTTAATTCATGCTCTAGAAAGGATTAGAGGGCCTCAGGCCACTCCCACACGAACTAGACACGGTGACGCACAAGTTGCCTTCACAACTCTGGGCCGGAGAACTTCTGTGCCCGGCGTAATTCAAGGTCTACTAATGGCGGAACGCACGGGGGGGTATCGGGCGCACGGTGAGGACCTATTTCGGGCCTTCCCCGAGCTGCCCCGAGTTCATGTCGACCTTCTCTGAGGTCCACTGATGCTCCCCGACCGGTTTCCCAAGTAGCTGAGGCACTAGGAGCATCAGCCGACATGGCCGAAGTCGTTCCGATATGGCGGCTCGTCGCCGACCATGCTCCGGCCGTTGTCATGAGCAGCTGACCCTCGGATCATGTTCCCCAAGTAAAAGTAGGCAGGGGCGGCCAGAATCAAGAAGTTTGAAGCTGTACAGCAGCCGGCGGCGAGCTCTCCGGCGAGGTCCCTCGGCGGCGGAGCGCGGGTGTCGCGAGGTTGAAGACGGGGGTGGACCCCAGCTGTCAGCGGCCGATATTTTGAATCGGGATCCGGCTGTGGCCGGGATCGGGTGTGCTGGCGCGCAAAAGCCTTGTGGGCCGCGGTGTGTTGTCGCTTCGGCGTGCGACGCGTGTCCCCTGGGCCCACGCGCAAGTTTAAACTTTTCCCCGATTTTCAGATTTCCTTCAAACTTCAAATCCTTATAACTTTGGCTAGAAAGCTCCAAATTGAGTGAACCAAATTTTGCTGGATTCAGCTCTTTGAGTACTTTCCAGAAAATCAAGTGTCACTTCATGAAATTCCTTAATTCTCCAGAATTAATTCCTTAAAGTTTAAACTGTTAGGAATTTTAACTGGAGAATCATTTGGAGGAAAATCCTGAAATTTTGCTGAGATGTTCACCAAAATATCCTTGAACTACCATAAAAATTTCAGATCCATTTGAGCTCATTTAGTCCACCTAATGGTGTGATTAGTAAAACTGTTCCAGAGAAAATAGAAAATGTTCAGAAACATTTTCAGAATTTTCTCTGAAATTGTTTAGCTCATATCTTTAGTTAGAGACTTCCAAATTAAGTGAGACCAATTCCATTAGAACCCTCTGAAAATCTAGTTTTCAGAAAGTCATAGTTTGTTTCATGAAAATACCTAGAACACCCTAAAAGCCTTTAATTAAGGTCAAGGACATAATTATTTGTGGAGGGCTCAAATGAGCTTTGCTGCAACTAAAACTTGACCAAGTCTCTGTTTAGGTTGTAACCAAGCCACAGTAAAAGTTTCACAGTCATTAGGTCTATCTAGTAAAGGTTATAGACTTCACAACTTCAAAGTTAATACAAAAGCATTTAATTAATACATATATTGTTCTTATCATGTAGTCGCTAAGGTCGAGGAGGAACCCGAAGTCCTAGACTTCGTTACTCCGGAGGAACAGCTAGCCTACGACCAAGAGCAGCAAGGCAAGCCCCGGTTTGCATTAACCATTTTATAAATTTTTATTGTTTTGAGCACATACTTGTTTTCTTTATGTTGTGCATCAGAGTCTTGTTTGGAAACCCCACTGCATAGCCAAGAAAACCATGGGTTGGGGTTTAGGATTGCAAACCCCGTTAGCCACTGCATTGCTAGGATAGAGTAGGATTCGGTACAAGTCGAGTAGTTGGAACTACTCGCGAGAATAGGCTAGAGGCACATTGCTCGGGTAGAGATAGCACATGATACACATGGCAAGAAAATGAGACCGAGCGGAGAGTAAGGGCAGCAGGACTTTGGGGCCTGTGTGCTGTAGCTCCGCTTGTGTCGATTGAGGACCGAGCCGTGTGCGGGCCTGTTGAACAAGCTAGAACAGTACCGAAGACCTACCGGCTATATGGGAACCGGGAAACTGATGTAACTCGGGTAGCGGGGTATTGAGGCATTGCCCGTCGTTCAGAGGGTAGGTTGAGAGCTCGAGGTGTAAATCAGCTGGCGGCACAGAGATGCGCGTGCAGGGACCTCTTGCTCGGGACGATGGGACCGGTTCAATATTTGGCTAACGGGTGAAAGGTAGTCGCGTACGGCGTCCGTGATGGTTGTTGTAGGCAACATCGAGTACGGGCGTACGTGACGGGTTGTTCGGGTAACCCTGCAGGTGTAAATCGATTATAATCGCCGTCCCTCGCGGTCAGTGAGTACCACTTGTTCACTGTACCGTGACGTAGAAAGAACAGGCTAGTTACATGTTAAAATGTTGCTGATTGAAAGTTGGATATTGATTGTTAATGATATGTTGTAGCTTAGTGCTAACTAAAGTTCTTTTCAACTTTGGGCAAAGTACATGAGAGAAATGCGTTTCTTGTTTGATTGCGGCTCTCTCATGTGCCTTAGCGTAAAGTTCTCCACAACCTGCTGCTAAAACTTGAAAGTAAGGTTCTACTAATTAGGCGAGTCCTTGCAAATGATTTTTACCTCATGCAACCCATCACCCTCATGTAGAAGTTTCATGTTTAGGTGAGACGGGTCAGACTTGCTGAGCCTTCGTGCTCACTGCTTGTGTTTGAAGCTTTTGCAGGGTTCTATGAGGAAGGGACTCCCGAAGAGGAGACGGAACCCCAGGAGGGGAACCCCGTCGAGTGGGAGTCGTGCACGCCGCAGAGTTAGTGTGCGAGTGTGCTAGCAAGGACACGTTCGAGGGCTGAACGTGCACTTGATGCTTAGTCTACGCCCGCGAGTGTGGACTAAACTTATTTTGATGTAAACATGTTAATAAACCTGTTTATGTAATAAAGCTTCCGCTTCCGCTTTGTACCTTTGACGTGTGTTATACGGTGTTGTGCAACGCAGCACCCCTCAGCGTGATCCTGGCTCGACAGGACCAGTGGGGTCGTGTCAGCGGCCCCGGTGTCCCCGACGACGCCTGCCTCGCCAAGTGCTGCCTCGGCATCCCATACGTCCACTACTGCGTCACGCATGGCCTCAGCTTCCCCGACGTCACCTGCAGCGAGCACGGCGCCACCAGCTGCGCCACGCGCGTCACCGACGACGACTTATCACTTTTCTGACCCCGCACTTGTCTACCAACGACGAGCGCGAGGGGGGGGGGGGCTTTTCCAGCTGCGCCGCACGCGGCCTCGAGACCCACTCTCGTCTACCTACAACGAGAGGAGGTGGTTGTACCCGAGCGACCGGTGTACAACCCTCCTCTTCTCCACAGGGATCCTGGTCATGTCCATCCGATGGTAACTCGACGTGCGTCCGGGAGTCTTCGGCCAGTTGAGCATTTCGACAGGGCCGCTTTCTCATCGACGACATCTCCCTCGACTGACTCTTCTTCGATCTCACCCATACCTACTTCCAAGCGTAGCGCCCTCACCGACTCTCACTGGCGCCGCGCTATAGAGGAAGAGTATGAGGCCCTACTTGCCAACCGGACCTG
This sequence comes from Neostapfia colusana, assembly GCA_030760725.1. Classification (NCBI taxonomy): domain Eukaryota; kingdom Viridiplantae; phylum Streptophyta; class Magnoliopsida; order Poales; family Poaceae; genus Neostapfia; species Neostapfia colusana. Next base: position 61,408,103 of record JASWHV010000009.1, read on the forward strand.
GGACCTAGTTCCCCGCACCGGTCATGGTAATGTTGTCATGGGCAAGTGGGTGTTCACACATAAGAAGAAGGCGGACGGTACCTTGGAGAGGTACAAGGCTCGGTGGGTACTTTGGGGTTTCACTCACCGCCCTGGAGTCGACTACGACGAGACCTTCAGCCTGGTGGTGAAGTCAGCGACGGTTCGTACCGTTCTGTCGCTAGCTCTCTCGCGTTCTTGCCTTGTCCACCAGTTGGACGTCAAGAATGCCTTCCTCCACGGTACACTGACCAAGACGGTGTACTGCAGTCAGCCGGCAGGATTTGTTGATTCAGCTCACCCAGACATGGTCTGTAAGCTGAACAAATCCTTGTGCGGACTGAAGCAGGCACCGCGAGCCTGTTATAGCCGGTTCGCCTCTTTCTTGGTCTCACAAGGGTTCGTCGAAGCTAAGTCGGACACTTCGCTGTTTGTCTATCGACGTGGCAGTGACACTGCTTACCTTTTACGGTACGTCGATGACATTGTACTGACAGCGTCTAGTCCGGATCTGCTTCGGCGCACCATTTCTGTTTTACAGCAGGAGTTACTATGAAGGACTTGGGCCGTCTCCACCACTTCCTGGGTATTGCGGTCGAGGACCGACCAGACAGCTTATTCCTTCACCAGCGACAGTACTGCCTAGATATCCTATGAGGTACCTACGAGGTACCCTCGCCTACGGCCTCCTTCTTCGACGTGACGCAGCCTCCGAGCTGGTAGTGTACACCGACGCTGACTGGGCAGGCTGCCCGGACACACGACATTCTACCTCTGGGTACGCCGTCTTCCTGGGTGGTAACCTCCTCTCCTGGTCCTAGATCTTGAGTCAAGATCATCACCACGTCCACACTTGATCCTTACACCCTTGGTCACCATAAAACCCCATGCAAGCCCATCTACGAAGAATTACAGCACCAAGACTTCGAGACGCTCGGACAACCAGAGCCACGGGAGCAAGGCAAGTGCCTCTTGACCATATTGATCCCATGTTTTTAAAACTGTTTTGTTTGTGAAAATGTGTATGCTTGAGTCAACTTGATGGGAAACCCTTTTATAGGAGTTTACTAGTTTTGTTAACCATCCTTGTCGCCGGGAAAGTTGATGAGTTTGGTATGGTCGTTTTTCCTTTTTGCTTCGCTTAAGCTGTGGGATATGGGAAGGCGAAGTAGAACATGTCTAAGTACTGCACTCATATGAATAATGATGATAAGAACTTGATGATAATAATGAGCATAGAATCGGGGGAGATCTAGGCAAGCTTGGTTTGTGAATGTGGTAGAATGAGATGGTGGTTTACTTGCCATAGATCTAAGGACCGGTTCATGACAGCACATGCCAGAAAAACAGTGCCACCACAAGGCCAAATGTGGGTGCGGCTTATCTGACTAATTAGATAAGTTGTTAGATTGTTATGGACCGTGGAAGGCGCGGGGAATGGGAGTTGAGAGAGGACTGCCCTGGGAACTGCATGGCACAAGAGGGGGCCCGTAGGTGGGAGAATGGTGATTCGAGCCTGCTGGTGAAACCTTAGTGAGTCCATACATCTAGTAGCCCCTTTGTAAAGGCTATTTTGTGATCTCTTGGCCATATACCGACGGTTGTGTACTGGTATAATGGAGGTTCTGCAGTCGCCGACGGGTGATGAAATCACAAACTTGTGGGTAAAGTGGTGCAACCTCTTAAGAGTGTAAAACTATCATGATAGCCGTGCTTACGGTCACAAGCGCCTGGCCAACTCACATGATTAGATGGGATGGTTATCGAGATGGTTATTTGGTTATGGTTATGGTATGGTTATTGAGATTGGTCTCGAGACTGTTGAGTCTTGGTAAGGAGATTGGTTTCGGGACTGTTGAGTCACGACAATGAGTTGGGTTTTCGGTTATATGATGGATATGAATATGAGATGGTTATTATGAGCATGAGATGATGTTGAGAAAGATTAATGGCTGGATGAGACGTGATAAGTGGTAAATTATGATGGAGGTATGTTACTGTTTTAATTGGATATTTGTTGGGATCAAACTCACTTAAAGATAGTTGCTGTTTTATCATGGTTATGAAACAAAAAATTTCTTTTTGGCAATGAGCCTTTTTATTTCTACTTTGTTGTAAGCCACGTATCATATTTTCCTGCACTTGCTGAGTACGTCATGTACTCAACCTTGCATTATTACGTAAACATCAGCAACAGGAGAGGAGTACTTCGAAGACCATATGGAGTACTAGGCATGCGAACTACCGTCAACTTGCCTGTGGAGATGGAGATGGAGCCGCTGCCGTGTTTAGTTTGCTTCCGCTATCGTTTAGAGTCTTCCGCTGCTAGAATAAGACTTCCGCTGCAAGAATAAGTAAGAGATTGATGTAATAAAGTACTTAAACCCTATTATTCGTGGTTATATTCTGAATTCAGTTTGTGGATTACATGTGTATGTGTGATGAACATCCTGGGCACACATATGCATTAGCTGGGTTCCGTGTTTTACGGGACCGGGCGTCACAGATTGGTATAAGAGCCACGTTGGCCATAGGACACAAGCCTAGGTAGAATGCACAGATTGGCATCAGAACCACATTGACCGTAGGATGCAAGCCTAGGTAGAATGGAAACTCTAAAAATACATAGGCACACTCCTCTAAACTTCTATTTTTGAAAGTTGCTTGCTGCTGCACTTCCTTGTCAATTCAGCCACAGCAAGGTGCTATTTTCAACCCCTCCTTGTCTCTTGTTTTGGACAACGACACCTTTACTTTCTTGCTCCATAACTTCTGATGTATTGGAGTTATTTCTTCTTTCTTAAAGCTTTCTCATGTCCCATTTATAGATGGCGCTGGTGTTCCTGATCAACGCCATCTGACCATACATGGACTGCCAACTCACTATGGCGTGCGCCCATGCATGTACCACCCCGTCACATGGCGGGAACAGCACCAATTCACATGATTAAGTTTAGGACTCCCATTGAATAAGCTTGAATAGGAGTGGTGTGAACTTTTGCGATGATTGCTTGTGTTTGAGTGCTTAGTGTGAGTTGTGGGACGCTTCAGCGTTGCCCACATCCACACATAGTAGAGAGATGTGAGGTGCTTCGGCACTTGTTCACATCCTCATTAATAAAAGAAGTTATTTAGATCATAACCCTTGATGCATATAGTTGGGGGGGATCAATCTAAACCTCTAACTTCTATTCCACTCAACTCTCTCTCACAGATGGTGAGAGAAAACGCCGGCTGTCAAAGAAGGAACGTTCGTGGCAACCAGGAACCACTAGAGGATGGCCACGATGAAGTTCCTGAGAATGTTAACCCCGAGGCTGGTGCAAACAACCTTGAACGGTTGATGGCTATGCAGAATCAGCTCATGCAAACTATGATCCAAACTTTGGGTCAGCTGCAAGCCAACAACAACCACAATCCTAACCCTATTCCTGCACCACCACCACCGCCACCACCACCACCGGCTCACAACAGACTGGGAGAGTTCATGAGGACTCGACCACCCACTTTTGCACAAGCTAATGATCCCATGGAGGCTGATGATTGGTTGAAATCCAAGGAGAAGAAGCTTGCCATTGTTCAGTGCAATGGTCGGGAGAAAGTTCTCTTTGCATCACGCCATCTTATGGGAGCAGCCGCTGACTGGTGGGACGCTCTTTGCAATGCTCATGTCAACCAGGAGACTATCACTTGGACTGAGTTCAAGGAGAGTTTCCGCTCTCATTATGTCCCTGCTGGAGTCATGATGCTTAAAAGGCAAGAGTTCGAAGGTCTCCGCCAAGGAAAGAAGAGCGTGAATGAGTACCTCAACAAGTTCACGCGGCTTTCAAGGTATGCCTCCGAGGATGTCAACTCGGATCAAAGGAAGCAATACTTGTTCATGAGAGGATTGAACAATGAGATCCAAGTTCAACTGCTCAACAATGACTATGCAAACTTACAGAAGCTAGTTGACAAAGCTATAGTGGTTGAGAGCAAGATCCGTGAGATCGAGCAAGAGGGCAAGAGAAAGATGCCATACCAGCCACAAGGGAGCAATGTACGTCCCCGTTTCATGCCCCCAGCTGCACCACAGTATGGCTCGTCCGCTTCTACTTTTCGCCATAATCAACCACCACAGCAACGTCCTGCTATGCAAGCACCTCGTGTGTCTTTCCCTACTGCGCCCCGTCCCAACATGGGCGCATATGCTCAAAACCATCCTCGTCCCCACATTCCTGCTGTCTTGGGCAACAAGGCATGCTTTGCATGCGGAGAGACAGGACACTTCGCAAGTCAGTGCCCGAGGAAAGACCTTGGACAGCCGGCCAACGCGCCCAAGCAGAACCCACGGCCAAACAGAGGAGCTAATCAAGGTAACGATGGACAACAGAACTACGCTCGTGGCAACGTGAATCATGTCTCCGCTGAGGAAGCGCTACAGGCTGAGGACGTCGTGATTGGTATGTTCCTTGCCAACTCCAACCCAGCCACTGTTTTATTTGATTCCGGAGCATCGCATTCATTCATATCATACAAGTATGTTGCCAAGTATAACCTGCCCATATCACACATGAAATATACTATGTTGGTTAATTCTCCCGATGGAGAGATGAGGACTAATATAGTATGTACGAAAGTAAACCTTAAAATAAGGGGGGTAGACATCCTTGCCAACCTTATTGTCTTGGATTCCCAAGGACTTGATATAATACTTGGAATGGATAGGTTAAGCAAGCGCAATGGAGTAATACAATGTGCTAAGAGGAGCGTGCAGTTGACAAACGAGCACGGTACTCGTATTGAGTTCGAGTCAGCCCAACCGGCAACCGAGAAGGAAACGTTGAACCACGTCGAAGAAGCAACATTGGAAAGCATTCCGGTGGTTCAAGAATTTTTTACGTGTTCCCGGAAGAACTTCCAGGTATGCCACCTGACCAGGACATTGAGTTTGCCATTGATTTGATACCTGGAACTGCACCTATAGCAAAGAGGTCATATAGGATGCCCGTTAATGAACTAGTGGAACTTAAGAAGCAAATTCAGGAGCAGCTAGAAAAGGGTTTTATTCGCCCAAGCTCGTCACCGTGGGGAGCCCCCGTGCTCTTCGTGGACAAGAAGGATGGGACCCAAAGGATGTGTGTGGATTATAGGTCTCTCAATGAGGTGAAGATCAAGAATAAATACCTGCTGCCCCGTATAGGAGACCTGTTTCACCAAATGAAAGGTGCCCGAGTTTTCTCCAAGATTGATCTTCGGTCAGGATATTTCCAGCTGAAGATTAAGCCCTTCGACATACCCAAGACTGCCTTTCGAACACGGTATGGTTCATATGAATGTACCGTTATGTCTTTTGGGTTAACGAATGCACCCGCATACTTTATGTACCTCATGAATAAGGTCTTCATGGAGTACTTGGACAAGTTCGTCGTGGTTTTCATCGACGACATCATGGTGTATTCGAAAAGCGAGGAGGAACATGAAGAACATTTGAGATTGACATTACAAAAACTGCGAGAGCATCAATTGTATGCCAAGCTCAGCAAATGTCAATTTTGGCTAAAGGAGATATCGTTCCTAGGCTACATCATCTCCGAAGAAGGAGTGTCGGTTGATCCCGGAAAAGTGGGAGATGTTCTGAAGTGGAACCAACCGCAGAACGTGAGGGATATTCGGAGTTTTCTTGGGATGGCTGGATACTATCGCCGGTTCATCAAGGATTTCTCCAAAATAGCGAAGCCTATGACTGAATTGCTAATGAAGGGAAAAGCATTTCAGTGGACACCAGCGTGTCAAGAAAGCTTCGAGGAGCTCAAGAAAAGGCTAACCACAGCGCTGGTTTTGGTATTGCCGGACGTGAGCAAGAGCTTCGACATATATTGTGACGCATCAAGACAAGGTCTTGGATGTGTGCTCATGCAAAAAGGTCAAGTGGTAGCCTATGCGTCGAGACAATTAAAGAAACACGAGCTGAATTACCCCACACATGATTTGGAACTCGTAGCCGTGGTGCATGCATTAAAGATTTGGAGACATTATATCCTTGGCCACCGATGTGATATCTATACGGATCACAAAAGATTCAAGTACATATTCACGCAAACGGATTTGAATTTGAGGCAATGTCGATGGTTGGAATTCATTAAGGATTATGATGTTGGAATCAACTATCACCCCAGAAAGGCCAATGTAGTAGCTGATGCATTGAGCCGAAAGGGAGCATGTCACCAACTCACGGTTCGGGAGCTACCGCCCGAGCTGCGCAAGGAGATCGAACGGTTACATCTCGTGTTCTTGAACGAGATGGAATGGAACTCCATTCCTCGCTGGAACAAGAGATACGAGATGGCCAAGCCACGGATGAGGAAATTAAGGAGATCAAGGAATGAATCTGACAAGGCATAGAAAAAGACTTCAAGGAAGAGGAGAAGGGTACACTTTGGTTAGGAAAAAGGATTTGTGTGCCTAACGTGAAGCACATCCGTGACACAATATTAAAGGAGGCACATGACTCACCTTATTCCATACATCCCGGCAGTACAAAGATGTACAAGGACCTGAAAACTTGCTATTGGTGAGATGGTATGAAAATGGATATAGCTGAATATGTTGCCTTATGCGACACGTGCCAACGGGTGAAGGCCGAACATCAAAGAACCACTGGACTATTGCAACCATTGAAAGTACCTGAGTGGAAGTGGGAAGACATCAGCATGGATTTCATCGTCGGATTACCACGTACTCGGTCGGATTAGGACTCCATCTGGGTTATTGTGGACCGATTGACGAAAACAGCCCATTTTCTTCCTGTTAGAACCACGTACCGCGTCACGGAACTAGCCGAGCTGTATATGGAGCAAATCGTGTGTCGTCATGGAGTTCCGAAGAGGATAGTTTCAGATCGGGGTACCCAATTTACCTCTAGGTTCTAGAAGAAGCTGCATGAAGCTATGGGCACACGACTGGATTTCAGCTCCGCTTATCACCCGCAAACTGACGGGCAAACTGAGAGGACGAACCAAATTTTGGAAGATATGTTGAGAGCATGCGCCTTGAAACATGGGCGTAGTTGGGATAGGAGCTTGCCGTATGCTGAGTTCTCATACAATAACAGCTATCAAGCCAGCTTGAAGATGTCACCTTACGAAGCATTGTATGGTAGACGGTGTAGAACGCCGCTGTTTTGGAATGAGACCGGAGAGAACCAAGTGTTTGGACCCGAAGTGCTGCAAGACACGAGAAGCAAGTCCAAACAATACAGGAGAACTTGAAGGCTGCTCAGTCACGACAAAAAGGTTATGCGGACAATAACTGAAGAAAGTTGACTTTCAAAGTAGGAGACTTCGTGTACCTTAAGGTATCGCCTATCCATGGCCAACGACGTTTCAACGTCAAAGGCAAGTTAGCACCTCGCTACATCGGGCCATTTAAGATTTTGGGCAAGCGAGGAGAGGTATCTTATCAACTAGAGCTACCAGCGCACCTCTCCGACGTGCATGACATGTTTCATGTATCCCATCTCAAGAAGTGCTTGAGAGTACCAGAAGAATAAGTACCAATGGATGAGCTCGAGCTTCAAGAGGATCTGACCTATGTAGAGCACCCTGTCCAAATTTTGGATGTTAAGGAAAGGGTCACGAGGAACAAAGTGATCCGTTGGTGCAAGGTATAGTGGAGCCATCACACGGAAGCCGAAGCTACATGGGAGCGTGAGGAGGACCTCAAGGCAGAATTCCCTCACCTATTCTCTACTCTATCGAATCTCGAGGGCGAGATTCAGTTTAAGGGGGGTAGGTTTGTAACACCCTCAATTTTGTATCCATGCATGCATACATATTTCATATAGAGAAACATCTTAAAAGAAGTAGAAATGGGGAAAGAATCAGAAAGATAGCCAAAAGGAGCCAATTCAAGTTCGCCGGGGAGCGCTGTAGACACTTCCTGCGGCCTGCTGGCCATGTGGCGCCTTCGGAGCTCATCCCTGTAGAGGGGGTGAGGTCCGCCACTGACTGGCCACGTGGCAGGCTCAGAGCTCGCCTCTGCGGAAGGGGCGAGGTCCGACCCCGTGGCTGTTGGAACTCCCTCTCTTTATTCCTCTGGTAATTCCAGGTATATATAACCTATTACAGATAAGGCACACCCCTAAAACCGAATCAAACTCTTCTAATCCTAATCTGGACTCTATCTCTAATACCTCTCCTGGATTTGCACGACCTCTATTCCTTTTATCTCCTTGAAAACATGATTAAGTCAACAATCACCCCCTTAATCATGTTTTCTAGGACACTAACACTATTTAGGATAAAGATACACTTATTCCATCCTACACACACTTTTGGAGTGGACACTACACCCCCAGGATGGTCACTTCACCCTGCACACACTAGGGGATGGGCACTACATCCCAAACACGAATTTAGGTTGGGCACTACAACCCTGGGGTGGGCACTACACACCTAAGGTGGGCACTACACCTCAAACACCTTTTGATGTGAGATCAGAACAATTCTCCTTCACACGCAAGGAGCGCCTTCTCATCTTCTTTGCTCCTGGAACACTCATCAGCAAAATGTCCATACTTGCGACAATTGAAGCATCGGATCTTCGACATGTCAAATTTCTTCTTCTTTTCCTTCTCTTTTGACTCTTCAGCTTCCCACTCTTCTCTTGTCAAAAGGATCTCTCCACCCTTTGCCTCTCTTGCTCTCCACTCCTTTCTTGTCAACATAAGTCTTCCTTCATGCTCTTGGTTGTTGAAGCCATGCACTCGTTCTTCATGTGCCTTGAGTCTCTCAACGAGTTCCTCCACAGTCATCAACTTTAAGTCCACAAATTGTTCAATGGTGGATGCAATGTGGAGAAACTTTGAAGGCAGAGCACGCAACAATTTTCTCACAATATAGCTTTCTTCAACTGTTCCACCAAGACCACGAATCTTTGTGACGATGATCATCACCTTTGTGGCAAAGTCATCAATGGAGTCTCCTCCGTTCATGCGCATCACATCAAGCTCATTCTGTAGAGTCTGAATTCTCGCTTCCATCACATGTTCTTCACCTAAGAACTTAGTCTTAATCATCTCCCAAGCATCTTTTGCCGTCTTTTTCTCGTAAATTCGCATGAGAGTGTCTTCATCAATAGCATGATAGATGGCAGCAAGAGCCAATTGATCCATCTTTAGATCAACAGTATCCTCTTTTCTCACATCAACAGCCTTTCATACCACTTGTGCCTTCAAATACACCTTCATCATAACAGCCCATGCTGTGTAATTACTCTTTGTAAGTAGGTGATATTGCAGCGCCATTTTACTCTCCATATCGCGTACACCTAGGTTTACATTCAGCAGAAAACGAAAAATCCAGGTACACCTTAAGTGCACCTAGCAAATCTTTAAATTTTCTCTCTACTGCTCCCTCGTGAATAGGAAGGAATCTTTTCCAACTGCTGTACGCAAGGAGTCTGACTTTCTTTGGACCCCTGCCCACACGTAAGCAGCAGCTGGCTCTGCTCACCCACGTGATCTCCAGTGCAAGCAGCAGCACACCACCGAGATTAGCGCTCAGCTCAGCAGCACGCGCCCGCGTGACCTGAATAGCCTCGGATTCTACAACCTGTCTTGTACAGCCACACGCACCGCTCTCTGTGCGCAGCTCGTAGCAGATGCCGCCTGCAGCGCCGCCCACATGCACAGCGTTCCTCCCGAGCCTGCAGCGCCGCTCACACCGTGGGAGCCGCGTGGAGCGTGTCACGGGGACGACACGCACACAGCCACTGATCTCGCCGCGTTGGTCAGCCCGCCTCTTGCTGTCGCCCGCAGGGCCAAGCAGCGCCGCATGCCACCACCCGGTCTCGCGCCTCTTGCGACCAGGTGCGGCACTCGCCGTAGATCAGCGGCGGTGAAGAGCTAGGGATGCCAGGTACTAGATCTAAATCTAGACTCTGATACCAAATGTTGGAACTCCCTCTTTTTACTCCTCTGGTAATTCCAGGTATATATAATCTATTACAGATAAGGCATACCCTTAAAACCGAATCAAACTCTTCTAATCCTAATCTGGACTCTATCTCTAACACCTCTCCCGGATTTGCACGACCTCTATTCCTTTTATCTCCTTTAAAACGTGATTAAGTCAACAGCGGGACACGTGTCACCTCTAGAGCTAGACTCTGCGGAGAAGCGAGGCCCAGCCGCGCGGGACGCGTGGAGCCTTCGGAGCTCGCCTCCGAGAGGTCCGACCCACGGGACACGTGTCGCTTTCGGAGCTCACCCCTGCGGAGGGAGTGAGGTCCGGTCCTACTGGACACGTGTCATCCTCGGAGCTCAGCTCCAAGGAGAAGACCCTGCGGGACACGTGTCGTCCTCAGAGCCCACCTCCGAGGAGAAGAGTGGTCCGACACTGATTTGACACGTGGCACTCTCGGAGCTCGCCTCTGTAGATAGGGGAGGTCCGGCACTGACACATGGCACTCTCGGAGCTCGCCTCTGTAGAGAGGGGAGGTCCGGCACTAACACGTGGCGCACGTGAAGCTCGCCTCTAAGGGAGAGGGAGGTCCCGCCCGCCAGACACGCGGCGCAACCGGAGCCAGCCCCTGAGGAATAGGGAGGTTCGGCCCCCGCTGGACACGTGGCGCCTCCGGAGCTCACCGCTGCGGAGGTGACGAAATCCTTAAGCGGTTTTTCTCCTGTGCGCGCGGTAATACCCGATACTGAGGAAACCGACATGATTTCCACGTTGCTACCGCACCAAATCAATTGAAGATAAGTTGTTAAGATTCAAAACAAATTGAATAGGACTCTTATTTGAAATCCAATCAGAGTAGGACTCTTCCTTATTCCTTTATAAATAGAACCCGAAAACCCCCTTGGCCGTAACACCTTTTCCCAAGTCGATAATTTAGAGGCCCTAGCCCCCAACTCGCTGACTTAAACCCCCTTCGCCAGAGTTCAGCCACCGGTGAGACCGCCAACGAGCCCTGTCACGATCGCCGTCGCCGGAAGAAAGCCGACGATCTGTCCTGCTGCTATTGCTAGGAGGAAGGCCGAGGTAGGTCTTTGTTACCACCTAACAACATCATCGCGGTTTCTACGCATCTGTTTCTTCAAACAGAAGCTTTTTCGTGTGGACAGATCACGTGTTGATCGGTTTTTGACGGTGGTATTGATCTAGATCTTGAGTCAAGATCATCACCACGTCCACACTTGATCCTTACACCCTTGTTCACCATAAAACCCCATGTAAGCCCATCAAAACATGCAAGAACACGTACAAACTGGTCTAATAAAATAGCATCATAGGCATTGCACCATTGCATATTTTGTAGAGTTGTGCATGATGATTGATTGCTATGATTTTGTATGTGCGTGATCGTGAGTAGAAGAACAAATGCAAGAAGCCATCTACGAAGAACTACAGCACCAAGACTTCAAGACGCTCGGACAACCAGAGACACGGGAGCAAGGCAAGTGCCCCTTGACCATATTGATCCCATGTTTTGAAAACTGTTTTGTTTACGAAAATGTGTAAGCTTGAGTCAACTTGATGGGAAGCCCATTTATAGGAGTTTACTAGTTTTATTAACCATCCTTGTCTCCGGGAAAGTTGATGAGTCGGGTATGGTCGTTTTTCATTTTTTGCTTCGCTTAAGCTGCAGGATAGGGGAAGGCGAAGTAGAACATGTCTAAGTACTGCACTCATATGAATAATGATGATAAGAACTTGATGATAATAATGAGCATAGAATCGGGGGAGATCTAGGCAAGCTTGGTTTGTGGATGTGGTAGAATGAGATGATGGTTAACTTGCCGTAGATCTAAGGACCGGTTCATGCCAGCACATGCCAGGAAAACAGTGCCACCACAAGGCCAAATATGGGTGCGGCTTATCTGACTAATTAGGTAAGTTGCTAGATTGTTATGGACCGTGGAAGGCGCGGGGAATGGGATTCGAGAGAGGACTGCCCTCGGAACTGCATGGCACAAGAGGGGGCCCGTAGCTGGGAGAATGGTGATTCGAGCCTGCTGGTGAAACCTTAGTGAGTCCATACATCTAGTAGCCCCTTTGTAAAGGCTATTTTGTGATCTCTTGGCCATACACCGACGGTTGTGTACTGGTATAATGGAGGTTCTGCAGTCGCCGACAGGTGACGAAATCACAAACTTGTGGGTAAAGTGGTGCAACCTCTTAAGAGTGTAAAACTATCATGATAGCCGTGCTTACGGTCGCAAGCACCTGGCCAACTCACATGATTAGATGGGATGGTTACCGGGATGGTTATTTGGTTATGGTTATGGTATGGTTATTGATATTGTTCTCGGGACTGTTGAGTCTTGGTAAGGAGATTGGTTTTGGGAGTGTTGAGTCACGACAATGAGTTGGGTTTTCGGTTATATGATGGATATGAATATGAGATGGTTATTATGAGCATGAGATCATGTTGAGAAATATTAATGGCTGGATGAGACGTGATAAGTGGTAAATTATGATGGAGGTATGTTACTGTTTTAATTGGATATATGTTGGTATCAAACTCACTTAAAGATAGTTGTTGTTTTTATCATGTTTATGAAACAAACATTTGCTTTTCGGCAATGAGCCTTTTTATTCCTACCTTGTTGTAAGCTACATATCATATTTTCCCGCACTTGCTGAGTGCGTCATGTACTCAACCTTGCATTATTACGTAAACATCAGCAACAGGAGAGGAGTACTTCAAAGACCATGTGGAGTACTAGGCGTGCGAACTACCATCAACTTGTTTGTGGAGTTGGAGATGGAGCCGCTGCCGTGTTTAGTTTGCTTCCGCTATCGTTTAGAGACTTCCGCTGCTAGAATAAGACTTCCGCTGCAAGAATTAGTTAGAGATTGATGTAATAAAGTACTGAAACCCTATTATTCGTGGTTATATTCTGAATTCAGTTTGTGGATTACACGTGTATGTGTGATGAACATCCTGGGCACACATATGCATTAGCTAGGTTTCGTGTTTTACGGGACCGGGTGTCACATACTCGAAGCGACAGCCCATGGTGTCACACTCGAGCGCTGAGGCGGAGTATCACGCCGTGGCTAACGGTGTGGCTGAGGCCTCCTGGCTTCAGCAGCTGCTACAGGAGCTTCACACTCCCGTCGCCAGGAGCACCCTGATCTACTGTGACAACGTCAGCACCGTATACCTCTCCACCAACCTGGTCCAGCATCAGCGCACAAAGCATGTGGAGATCGACCTTCACTTTGTTCGTGAGCGGGTTGCACGTGGCTAGGTTCGGGTACACCATGTCCCGACGACAACGCAGTTCACCGACATCTTCACGAAGGGCCTCCCGTCATCGCTGTTCTCCGAGTTTCGGTCCAGTCTCAACATCTGCAGTGGCTAGATGTTGTGACTGCGTGGGGGAGGGGGGGTGTTACACACTGTAATTGTGTGTCACAGGGGCATATTAGTCATTAGTGAGGGATTAGGGTTACGAGTAGTATAGTCTTTTCCCCTCACCTAATCCCTCTATATAATCATCCCTGTATCCTCATTATTATAATCATCCAATACAGCCACAATTAGTCCTCTAATACCGCCGTCCGGTTCGCAGCCGCCTCCCCAACAGACACCGGCCACGGTCGAGGGGCGACAGATCAAAAGACTGTCCCAGACAGAGATGGAAGAGCAACACCGCTTGGGTCTTTTCTTTAAGTGCAATGAGAAGTTCGGGCGTGGCAACAATCGATTGTACCAACGCATCTTCCTCCTCGATTTGGCGCATGAAGACGACGATGAGGACGTCGGGGCAGACGAGCCGACTTTGGACGAGCCACACATCTTGGTCCATGCAATTAACGGGATCCGCACCAGCAAAACAATGCAAGTGTGCATCTACATCGGCGGCATTGCCCTCCTTGCCCTATTGGACTCCGGCTCCACCAACAACTTCATTGCCGAGGAAGCAGCCTCCCGGACCTCACTTAAGCTTCAGTCGGGCGGGAGACTACATGTCATAGTGGCCAACGGCGACCGCGTACCATGCCCAGGCGTGTACCGGGGCGCAACATTCCACATCAATGATGAGGCATTCTCCGCGGACTTCTACGACCTGCCCCTCGCCGGCTATGATATAGTCCTGGGAACGCAATGGATCGCGTCCTTGGGACCGATCCTATGGGACTTCGGGGGCATTGACAATGTCCTTCTGGCGGGGCGACCACCAGGTGTGCTGGCGCAGCCAGGCGGGCCTGACCAGTCCGGCAATCCGAGCGTGCACCAGGGACGATCTACTGTCCGCCCTCCTCAACGCATTTGCTGGAGACTTCACCGATCCTAAGGGCATGCCACCGCCACGTTCCCGCGACCACGTTCCTTCGATATGTGCGCGCCGTCCTCGACATTCTCCACCAGCACCGCCTCTTAGCCAAGAGATTAAAGTGCACTTTCGGCACCAACTCCATCGCCTACCTCGGGCACATCATAGCCGCCTCAGGTTCAAATTCTTCAGGTTCAAATTAGTGGGAATGCAAATTTTGAGAAAGTTTGGAGTTGCTTTGATAGGTATGTCAAAGGGGCTTTGAATTTATTTAAAATTTGAATTGAAATTTGAAACTGAGGTAAACTTTGTCAATTTTCCAAATGGTTTTCAAATTTGAGTTTCTCAGGACTAAGGTTGCAATGTGCCAAAAACTGGATATATTTGGAGAGAGAAAAGAGGTGGGGCCCAGTGGTCAGTGAGGGGTAGACTTACTACCGAAGTCACCAGGGGTCCTCTATTTTTTGCTCGAAGTAACCAAATAGCGAGCGCGCCACCGAGACAACATCGCCGCCAGCTCCCGAGCAGCTCAGGGCTCGGTTTCATTGCTCTTATCGGCTCAACCGTGATCTTTTCGCCCCCCCTAACAGGCCCGACGCCGCCCGTTCAGTCACGGGAATGTGGCACTCGCCTGGGAATCGCATTGGGTGGTGCCGTGTTGTGCGGCACCCAAAAGCACACATATATGGAACAATGTATTACATAAAACAATAGCGAAGCTTACAAGTTTTTCTTTGTAAATAATTTACATCAAGTAGCTACAGCGGAAGTCTATAAACAACTCACGTCGTATAACTAAAGAGCACTCGAGATGAAGTCCAGCCCGCGGACTCCTCTCGCTAGCAACACGAAGACAACAGCAGCGGCTGGGTTCTCCATGTGTTACACGACTCGGAAGTCTCCGAGTCTCACCGGACAACCTTCATCTTAGCATCGATGTTAACCTGCAAAACCACTCATATAGCAAGCGTGAGCACATAGGCTCAGCAAAACTGATCCGTCTCTCCTAAACAAGAAATTCTACATGCATGATGAATGCAATTGGGTTAGCTAATTTGCATAAAGGACTCGCCTAATGTAGATCCTTAACTTTCAGATTTTAAGCCTCATTGTACAGACCTTGAGCCGAACAGCATCGCAACTCCACAATCAAACAAGAAACGCTTTGTTGCGATGCTCCTTGCACAAGGTGAAAGTAAAGTTTAATGAGCCTATCTCTAATTCAATCGTGGTTGCAATACAAGTTACATCACAGCCTTATCAAGTTCAAAAGAAAACTATTTCAGTTGTTACTATGTCAAGATGCAGTGGGAAAGTATGCTCATATAACCGCGAGCGATGGTGATTCGAATCAGTACACGCCCGGACTACACGACACGTACTCCCGTACTCCGAGTTGCCGGCAGCAACCTCGACTGACGTTGTACGCGGACACCTTTCCCAAGATCTTCCACACAGGACGCGGTCTAACTGCCCCAAGTACGCAAGCTCCCTCAAGGTACATACCTGCAGTGATATGTTCTTGAGCGAGTTAACTCCTGCTACCCTGACGCTGAAAGCCTAAGGCAGTTAGAAAGGTTCCAATGTGGATCTCCCAAGGTACATCGGTTACCTGGGTCACATATAGCCAGTATGCGCCCGGTACACAACTCAAACTTGTCCAACAGGGCCAAGCACGGACGGGCCTTAACCGACACAGGCAGGGCTATGCACGCACGGTCCGCAGCCTGCTGCATCTAAACCTCCCTGCCCGGTCTCCATTTCTTATGTGTGAACTTTCCTCATCATTTCTATTTTTGACCCGTTCCGAGTAAACCAGCCCTAAACTCGTGAGTAGATTCCAACTACTCATCTTCTACCGAACCTTTCCTACTAACATTTAGCGTAGCCAAATCCACTCGAGGAGATGCTATTCTACCCTTTCTCTCTTAGGTATTTCTGGTCATGCAACTGGGGTTTTCAAACATCAACTAGACTCGGATATGTCCGCAGGTTTCAGAGAAGTACTCTCTGAGTAGACCCGGATATATCCGAAGAAATTCGGACATGTCCGAAGTCTAGGATTCTTAGGAGTTCCTATGTCTAGAGGGTCAAACATGTCTGAAAATATCAGAAATGTACCTTCTGTGTAGGGTCGGACATGTCCGAAGAAGTCGGACAAGTACCCTCTATATAGGTACGGACATGTTCGAACACTTCAGACATGTACCTTCTGTTTAGGGTCGAACATGTCCGAAGTCTGAGGATATCTGAATACTGGTTCGGATATGTCAGCTTGGACATGTCTAAAATATATCGGACGTGTCCAAAGTGGAATCAACATGACTGTTCAAATTAGTATCAGTTGAGGACGTCATTTTACCATTGATGGCCCCTAATCTCGGACATGTTCGAAGTGGAGTTCTAACATGTCCGAACTTTAGTGGTTGGCAACGGTAACATTTTGGGGAGCCATATAAAAGGAGGGATCTCGTCCCCATTTTGAAGAAGATCAACCTCAGAGCTTTCAATGGTGCTCTTGAGCATTCTTAGTCCTCTCTCATACCCTCTAGCACTCAAACTTGGATCTTGTGGGGATTTGAGGGCTAGTGAGCATATTCAAGAAGAGTAGCACCTTGGGCCGAGATTGCCAATCTTCACACCTTTATGTTGCGTGGTTTGTGTTTATTACTCTTGGAGCATTGTTCCTAGGCAGCTAGGTGTTGTCCGGTGACTCCCAACTTGTGGTGAGACCCGAGAAGTTTGTATCACCCTTTGTTTGATAGTGAAATAACCAAGTTTGATCTTTCTGATCACTTGGTGATGGTTAGAGTTGAAAGAGACCCGGTCCTTTGTGGACTCCTCAACGGAGACGTAGATTCCTATGTGAAATTAAAGTTTGGTAAACAAATCCTCATGTTCACTTTGTTCATTTCCTTATTCTTCAATTGTCATATTTATTGCTGTTTCTTGTGATTCATCAAACCCTAGCATTGAACTACTTTAGTATTTAGATCATCAAACTTACTTAATGGGTTGCTACTCTTGTTTAAGAGCTATTTCTAGACCATATCACTTATACACTTGATCTAGAACTAGTTAGTTTTTTTTCTGCTGCGACTAACTTCAGACAAGTCTGATTTCATCAGACTTATCCGAAAATCTTGGACTTGTCCGAAGTATTTTCGGACTCTCTGAACCAGACAAAACAAAGTTAGTTAATTATTGTGTGTTAAATTTAAATTAGCCTATTCACCCCCTCTAGACAACTTTCAATTGGTATCAGAGCCTAACTATTCATTTAAGTGCTTAACCGCTCGAAGAGGTCATGGGGTAGACAAGCACCTCCTACGAGGGCAAGAAGCAAAGTTCTCAAGGCGATGGCAAGAAAGACGACTCAGATCACTCTCACACAAGTGATAGTGATAATGAAGTCATTTCCGTCACTCCTTTCATAAGGAGGAGACATGCAGTCGAAGACGACGCTTTCTCACCTCAATTGATGAAGACAAAGAAGTGGAGCGTCTCATGGCCTTGATTAAGAAGAAGGAAAAGAATAATAAGGAGGAGGAGTCCAATGACTACTCCCGATATCCTTTTAACTATGAACATTTAAATAACAATGCAAATTTCCTTTCTATTCCCGTTGGCAAGCCTCCTCATCTTGATGGTACAAACTACACGATGTGGAAGCATAACATGATATTGCATCTTATCTCGCTTAACCCCGGTCTTTGGATTGTTGTGTGTATAGGTATAGAGATTTCAGAAGATGATGAAGAGCCCACTTCGGAGCAAGAACAACAAATTCACCGAAACGCTCAAGACGCAGCTGTCATCATCTCATCATTGTAAAAAAAAAGAATTTTACAAGGTTGATGGCTGGATATTGCCAATGACATTTGGGACACTCTAAAGGTTGCACATGAAGGCACCAAATCCATCCGTGAAGCCAAGATTGAGATGATTGAGGGGGAGCTTGGAAGGTTTGCAATAGAATACAATGAAACTCCTTAATAGATATACAACCAGCTCAATATACTCATTAACAAGAGTAGAGCCTAGGGGTGCAAGAAGTGGATTGACCATGAAGTGGTCAAAAGAATGATAAGAGCATTCACGGTGCGTAACGTTACTCTTTGCACTTTGATACGGGAGAACCCTCGCTTTGAATCCATGACTCCCGATGATGTTTTAGAAAATTCGTCAACCATGAGATGATGGAAAAAGAGGCCAAACATGTAAATGAGTTGCACAAGATAACCTCGTCCAAAAGACATGACATTGAACTCAAAACATCCAAGAAGTCAAAAGGCAAAGAAGTGCAAGAAGAGAGCTCAAATGAAGCAAGTGATGATGAAAGCTCTATGGATGATGAAGACATGGCCCTCTTCATAAGAAAATTCAAGAGGATGATGAGGAAGAAGAAGAGCTCAAGTTATGAGAACAAGTCCAAGGACAAGGCGAGGTCAAAGACAAAGCGATCCTGCTACATTCGTGGCAAATATGGCCACTACATTGCCAATTTTCCTCATGAGAAGAAAGAGGATGATGAAGACAAGAAGAAGAAAAAGAAGGAAGCAAAAGAAAAGAAGAACTTCAAGAAGAAGAAGTTTCATGGAGCTTTGCACATAGGAGAGGAGTGGGACTCAAATGATGAAAGCTCATCATCCGAAGATGAAGGGATGGCAAACC
This sequence comes from Neostapfia colusana, assembly GCA_030760725.1. Lineage (NCBI taxonomy): Eukaryota > Viridiplantae > Streptophyta > Magnoliopsida > Poales > Poaceae > Neostapfia > Neostapfia colusana. Next base: position 61,427,067 of record JASWHV010000009.1, read on the forward strand.
TTGCCATTGACAAGTCCTCAAGCAAGAAGATGCTTTTGCCCAACCGATGTGATTGGAGGAAAGAAAAGCACACTACCCTCCTCTAAGTCTATTATTAGTGATAGTTTTTGTGATAGTAGTAGTAGCGATATGGAATTTATGTCCAAGGGCATGAATAAAAAGACAACTACTAAAATGGGAAACCTCATGGACAAGTAGTTGGTATGGAAACACTTCATGATAAGAAAGAATGATTGCTTATTGTTGAGAAAGAAAAGAACCGTGAACTAGAGAAACTCTTAGAACTTGAAAAAGAAAAGAGTAGAAAATTAGAGTTAGAACTTGCATCAAGTAAGGAGACTTGTTCAAGTCTCAAAAGCTCAAATGTTGCACTTCAAGATGAACTTGAGAGTTTGTCAAAAACTCACAAATCACTTGAAGTGAAATTTGAGACTCTTAAGTCTAGTGCCTCATCCTCTAAAGACTCACTTAAATCAACTAAGCAATCAACTACTAAGATCTGCAGTTGTGCAAAATTGATAACCAACTTAAATGAACAACTTAGTGGCCCAAGGAAAACCCCAAGTTAAGAAAGAAGTATTTGATAAGGAAAAACTTGATTATGCTAGAAGTGCATACTTGAACTCTAGACCTCCCCTAATCAAAGATGGTTTTGGATATGTTAGAGGTGGAAAAGAAAACACTAGCGTCATTAAGAACAACAAGGAACACATTACTTTTGTTATGGAAGGATCATCCAAGTATTTGCACTTAAACAACTCTCATCATGCAAATGATCATTTAGTTTCGACTATGCCATTTCATGATTGTGATGCTTCTTATGCTCTTATGAGAAATAAATTTAGTAAAGTTTTTTTCTAAATATGTTGGACCACACCATAAGAAAACAAAAACTTGTGTGTGGTGCCCAAAACTCTTGTGACTAACGTGAGAGGACCCAAATAAGCTTGGGTACCTAAAACGAAGGCATAACTTGTTTTGTAGGCATACTCCTCCGGTAGATCAAAGTGGGTACTTGATAGTGGGTGCACAAATCACATGACCGGAGAGAAGAAGATGTTCATTGCATATGAGGAAAATGATGATCCAAGTGAAAGCATCTCCTTTGGAGACAATAGTCAAGGACGAGTACTTGGTGTTGGTAAAATAGCTATTTCTTCTCAACATTCAAATTATCATGTTTTGCATGTAGATTCCCTTGATTATAATATATTATCCGTTTCACAACTTTCTGAAAAAGGATACAACTGCATGTTACCTAATGAAGGTGTGACCGTCTTTAGAAGAAGTGATAACTCAATTGCATTTAAGGGTGTGCTAAAGGGAAAGCTTTATCTTGTGGATTTTTCCATGGATAATGCTCAACTTGACACATGCCTAATTGCAAAGACTAACATGGGTTGGTTGTGGCATAGGAGACTAGCCCATGTCGGTATGAGGAACATGCAAAAACTTCTAAAAGGCGATCACATCTTAGGACTAATCAATGTTGTGTTTGAGAAAGATAGGTCTTATAGCGCTTGTCAAGCCAGAAAGCAAGTTGGAGCACCTCATCCCGCAAAGAATGTGATGACCACAACAAGACCTTTGGAGCTGCTTCATATGGACCTTTTGGTCCCATTGCTTACATAAGCATAGGTGGTAACAAATATGGTCTTGTTATAGTTGATGATTTTCTCGTTTTACTTGGGTGTTCTTTTTGTATGAAAAGAGTGAAACACAAGGACTGCTGAAGAAATTCTTAAGGAGAGATCAAAATAAATTCTCCTTAAGAATCAAGAAGATTAGAAGTGACAATAGCACCGAGTTTAAGAATACTCAAGTTTGTATGAATAAGTTTGTAAAAGACTTACGCTGTTTTATGTAAAATAAAAGTTTGTATGTTGTTCATATTCTTTTCCTGTGTGCTGTTGGGTGTCGCATCGCACGGCACCACCCTCTGCGATCCCGGAGTGGGTGAACCATGGGGTGGTCCCCACAGCGCGGCGGCTGGGTGAGGCATGGCAGCCATGGGAGGCGTGACAGCCAGAGGAGGCGTGGCGGCTAGGGAAGGCGTGGCGGCCAGGGAGGGCGCGGTGGCCAGGGGAGGCGCGACGGCCATGGGGAGCATGGCGGCAGCCGTGGGAGGCGCGGCGGTGGCTATGGAAGGCGCGGCGACGACAACCATGGGAGGAGGCGCGGCGGCGGCCATGAGAGAAGGCGCGGCGGCGGCGGCTATGGGAGGAGGCACGGTGGCGGCGGCCATAGGAGGCGCGGCAGCGGCAGCGACCATAGGAGGCGTGGCGGCGGCCAGGGGAGGTGCGTCGGCGGCCAGGGGAGGTGCGCCGGCGGCCGTAGAGGCAGGGAGGCCCGGCGGCCCACTGGCGGCACCAGCCATTAGAGGTGCGGCGGCGGTGGCTGTAGGGGAGAGAGAGGAGGAGCTAACCTAATGATACCAAATTAGAAGATAAGAATGATTTCATTAACCCTAATGGTCTGTCAAGGGGATACATATACAGGCTGTCAAGCATTACACCAAAATGGATAAAATACCCCTACTCCTAATAACAACTTTACACATATTATTCTAACAGCAATGTCTTCATGTGAGGTAGAGTATGTGGCTGCAACAAGTGCCTCCACCCAAGGACTGTGGCTGGCATGGCTGCTAGCTGATCTAATGACGGAGACTCCATTGACGACTTTGCCACAAGAGTGATGATCATTGTTACGAAGATTCGTGGCCTTAGAGGAAAAGTTAAATAAAGCTACATTTTGAAGAAATTGTTGTGAGCTCTATTAGAAATTTCTTCACATTGCATCCACCATTGAGCAATTTGTGGACTTGAAGGCGATGACTGTGGAGGAACTCGATGACAGGCACAAGACACGTGAGGAACGTGTACATGGCTTCAACAACCAAGAGCATGAAGAAAGACTCCTTTTAACAAGAGAGGAGTGGAGAGCAAATGAGGCAAACGGTGCAGAGAGGCTCTTTTTGGCAAGGGAAGAGTGGAAGGCTCAAGAGGTTGATCAAAAGAAGAAGAAAAAAATTGTAAATCGAAGATTCGATGCCTCAATTGTCAAAAACTTGATCATTTTGCCAAAGAATGCTCCAAGAACAAAAAGAAAAATGAGATGACACTTCTTGCGTCAGAAGGAACTTTGTTTTGATCTCAGAAGTGAGGTGTACTCGAGATGAAGACGTGACCATCTCTAGTGTGTGTGAGATCGGAGTGAAGTTGCGTCTATTACAAGATCAAATGTAGGATGAAGATGAGCCCATCCTGGAGTTGAAAATATGATCAACCCGAATGCGTGTGCAGGCTGAAGATGTGACCATCTTGGGGGTGTAGTTGTGTCCATCCCGAAATTGAGTTATGCAGGTGTAGGTGTGACCATTCTGAGGGTGTAGTTGTGTTCATCCCAAAAGTGTGTGTAGAGTGGAAGTGTGTCTCCATCCTAATTAGTGTGAGTGTGATCTAAAAAACAAGATTAGGGGTGATTGTTTGTAATAATCCTATTTTCTAGATTAGGATAGAGTTAGATATAGAACTCAAGTCTATCTCAAGTTATAGTAGGAGTTTAGGTATTATTAGATTAGGACTCTTATAATTTGAGGCTATATATAGCCACCATATATGGGAAGAAATTAAGGGGAAATCATAGTTTTAATCACACTGAAATCCAAACCCTTGCCGCTAAACATTAAAAGGATTGTCTATGGTCTCAAACAAACATGACAGATATGGGGAAAAGACTTGTTTGGGCATTTAATGATGAAAATATAGAAGATAGGAAGATAATGGCCATCTTGTCTCATATCAGAGGAAGTACCACACCATACAGGAAAAAAATTTCATTAATTAGAAGACCAAGATCAGTAATGAAAGGATTGAAAATGACATGACCCAAATAATGGAGTGGTTTTTAACAATCCAAACTCAGGATCCATTTTTTTACAACACTTTTGACTTTTAGGGTGTAAAAATAGATAAGGACATAAAGTGGAGAATCATATTATGGGCAGATGCAGATAACAGGAAGTATTATGATGATTACAGTGATTTTATTTGCACCATTAGTTGGAGTTACTGAGCATGGACATAACTCGTTATTTGGCTGTGCATTTCTCAAAGATGAGACAACAGTAACATTTGAGTGACTGTTCAAAACGTTTCTAGAATGCATGGGAGGAAAACATCCTATGACAATGATTATTGACCAAAACCTAACAATGCGGCAACAATAAATAAGATATTTTCAAAGACAAAGCATCGAATATGTTAATTTCATTATATGATGTACAATATTTCAAATATTTGGAAGCAGTGTGGAACATCAGAGCTAATTTTGCTCCTGTAAATTGGAAGGAGAAAATTCCATTACGGTTTCCAATAGAGCCAAGGGTACATATTAAACTCGGAGAACAACGACGAAGGGAGACCCTTTGTGAAGATGTCGGCGAACTGCGACGTTGTCGGGACGTGGAGGACCCGGACCTCGCCACGAGCAACCCGCTCACGAACAAAGTGAAGATCAATCTCCACATGCTTCGTGCGCTGATGTTGGACTGGGTTGGTGGAGAGGTAGGCGGCACTGACGTTGTCGCAGTAGACCAACGTGCTCCGGACGACGGGGGAGTAGAGCTCCTGAAGCAGCTGCTAGAGTCAGGAGGTCTCAGCTACGCTGTTGGCTACGGCGCGGTACTCTGCCTCAGCGCTCGAGCGTGACACCGCGGGCTGCTGCTTCGAGGACCAGGAGACGACGTTGCTGCCTAGGAAGACGGCGTAGCCAGAGGTGGACCGACGGGTGTCCGGGCAGCCCGCACAGTTAGCATCTATGTAGACGACCAACTCAGAAGCCGAGTTACCCCGAAGGAGGAGGCCGTAAGTCGAGGGTGTCGTGCAGGTACCAAAGTATCCTCTTTACAGCGGTGAAATGCGGCTCCCGTGGATCATTCATGTGGAGGAACACCTGCTGAACTGCATAGGAGATACCCGGCCGGGTGAAGGTGAGGTACTGGAGGGCACCTGCAAGACTCCTGTAAATAGTGGGGTCAGCAACAGGAGCGCCATTGGTGGAGGAGACCTTCGCCTGGGTGTCCACCGGAGTAGAGCACGGCTTGCAGTCAGCCATGCCCGCTCGCTAGAGGATGTCCAAGCAATACTGTCGCTGGTGAAGGAACAGGCCACCCGATTGGTGCTCGACCATCACGCCCAGGAAGTGGTGAAGCTGGCCCAAGTTCTTTACCACGAACTCCCGCTGCAGGGCGGAGATCGTGCGCTGAAGGGGAGCTGAACTGGATGCCGTGAGGACGACGTCGTCGACATACAGGAGGAGGTGCACAGTGTCCCCCTCATGGCCGTAGATGAAGAGCGAGGTGTCCGACTTGGCCTCGACGAAGCCGAGCGAGGCCATAAAGGAGGTGAACCGGCTGTACCAAGCCCAGGGCGCCTGCTTCAAGCCGTACAGGGACTTGTTCAGCCGGCAAACCATGTCTGGACGAGCTGAATCAACGAAACCTGTCGGCTGACTGCAGTACACCGTCTTCGTCAGTGTGCCGTGCAGGAATGCGTTCTTGACGTCCAACTGGTGGACAGACCAAGAACGCGAGAGAGCCAACGACAGAACGGTCCGAACCGTTGCCGGCTTCACCACCGGGCTGAAGGTTTCATCGTAGTCGACACCAGGGCGCTGAGTGAAGTTCTGAAGGACCCACCGAGCCTTGTACCTCTCCAAGGACCCATCCGCCTTCCGCTTATGTGTAAGTACGCACTTGCCCATGACAACATTGCCACGACCAGGACGGGGAACCAAGTACCAGGTCTGGTTGGCAAGCAAGGCCGCATACTCTTCTTCCATAGCCCGACGCCAGTGAGGATTAGCGAGGGCGCTACGGACAGAAGAGGGGACAGGCGGTGGGGAGGTCATCGCGGAGAGGACGCCCCAGAAAACCGCTCCACTGGACGGAGAACCCCAGCCGCCCGTTGGGTCACCATCGGGTGGACGTGACTGGGGTCCTGATGGATCAGTCAGGGGTGGTACACCAGAGGCTCGGGGCGGGAAGAGGTTGGTGCACCAACCCGCGCTCTTCGCTGATAGACAAGAGCGGGGTGAGCATATCGCGACGCTGAGGCCGCACGCGGCGCAGCAGACGACGCGGGGGACGCCAGGGCCGTGCGTGGTGCAGCGGGCGATGCCGGGGACGCCGAGGCCGTGCGTGGTGCAGCGGGCGACGTCAGAGACGTCGGGGCCGCGCATGGTGCGGCGGGCTACGTCGGGGACGCCAGGGCCTCCCGTGGCGCAGCGGGTGACGAAGAGGGCGTCGGGATCACGCGTGGTGCAGCGGAGACGCCGGAGGCATCGAAGCCTCGCGTGGCGCAGCGGGCGACGTCGGGGACGGCGGGGCCGCACGTGGCGCGGTGGGCGACGCCGGTGGTGGCGGGGCCGCGTGGGTCGCAGCGGGTGGATAACCTGCAGAGGGTAAAGACCAAGGTCACTGGATAGAAGCGGCCTCGGGGTCAGTAGAGAAGAGGAAATCCAACTCAGCAGTAGAGTCAGAGGACGTAGGGGAAAAGGGAAAAGAAGACTCGTCGAAGACGACGTGTCGAGAGACCATGATACGACGGGTGTCAAGGTCAAGGCACCGATACCCCTTATGATCAGGGAAGTACCCGAGGAAGACACACTGACTCGAACGAGGCACAAGCTTATGAGGAACTGTGGCGGACAGGTTAGGGTAGCATGCGCAGCCAAAGACTCAAAGGTGGTCGTAGAGAGGAGTGGTGCCGAAAAGAGAAAAGTGAGGGGTGGGGGAACTAATCGCCTTAGTAGGAAGGCGATTAATGAGGAAAGTGGCGGTGTGAAGAGCCTCCGCCTAGTACCGAGCAGGAATGGAGGCCTGAAACATCAGGGAACACATGACCTCATTAGTGGTACGAATCATGCGTTCAGCCTTGCCGTTCTGAGGGTAAGTGTACGGGCAAGACATGCGCAACTGAACACCGCGAGATAGAAGGAAGTCACGGAACGCAGAGTTATCGAACTCGCGTCCGTTATCGCACTGGACGGCTCGAATAACACGCCCAAACTGGGTGGACACCCAAGCGAGGGCAAAAGGCAAAACCGAAGCGGAAGCAGGAAGACGAAACGTGTACAGGGGCCCTGAACTCTCACAGCGGTGAAGAAGACGCTGGGTAGTAAGATCCTTCACAGATAAACCAAAAGGATCAAACTCAATGAAACATGGTTGTCAGTGGTAAAATGACGAACATAAAGAATATTCTGAATAATGTAAGGAGCAACTAGAATATCTCTGAGCTAGAAAGAACCTGAGGAACCTAAGTCACCTACTGAGGTGACAGGAAGAACAGACCCATTCCCAACAACGATAGATGAAGGATAAGAAGGGTGGGTAGAAGAGAGTATACCAGCATCAGGAGTAGTGTGGTATGATGTGCTTGAATCAGCAACCCAGAAAGCACCGGGTGGAGTGAGAGTCATCATGCTGAAAGAGGAAGCCAGCGACTGACGGTCCCACCCGTCTGGAGTGGTGTGTTGCGCGAAAGGACTCAGCACCCGAGCCCCAGTGGGTGGACGACCCACCAGAGGTCGGAGTCCACTGTCCTCCAGGTGAGTAGCCAGACCCACCATTGGTAGGATTGGACATGTAGGCCGCCTGAGGTCACGAAGGTCGAGGTGGCGGGAGACTTGAAGACGGCCCAGGCCACATGGAGATCTGGCCAGTCCACAGGTTGTAGGGAGTGGGCCAGGGTGGAAGAGCACCTGCACCACCACCCTGACCGGTGCCACCACCACCAGTAGTACCACCTCCTCCTATAGAACCGCCACGGCCACCGCGCTTATGGCCACCACGACGACGATTACCACTGCCAGGGCTGGCAGGGGCTCCTGGAGTGGTAGGAGGGCGCGGCGGCTGTCCCCCTGACGGAGTAGCAGGTGGTGGAGGTCGGTAGGGCTGCCCAGAGCCGTAGAAGACGGTGGAAGTCGAAGAGACGACAGGGCCTCCAGCGGTGATCTCCTCAAGCTCGAGATCAGACCAGACCTTCTCGAAGGTCGGGAGCGGCTCCTCGCGAAGAATAACAGTCCGAAGGTGGGAGTACACTCGTTCAGGCCCTGCAGGACCTGAAGAACGAGAGAAGTCTCCAGAACGTGGTCACCAAGGTCGTGAAGGGCATCCGTCATACCCTTCATCTGGCGACAGTAGGCGGAGACCGACAGGCCCCCCTGGACAGCATCCCCGAACCACGCCCGGATGTGAAGAGCTCGGGTCGCGCGGTTCCCCCTGGAAGCGCTCCTCGAGGATGAGCCACGCCTGACGAGCAGTGCCACCACCATGTTGCCCAACAATATCTGCAGCTCCTCAGAGAGAGAACCGAGAATCCAGGCAAGGACAAGGCTGTCCATGCTGATCCTGGAATCGTCCAACAGGGAGTCGTCCCAGAGGACGTGATCGTCAAGGCAAAAATGCCTCAGTGTAAGGAGAAACAGGTGACGCCACCTGGCGTACGAGGTGGAGTCGGTGCTGAGGACAACCGGGACGAGCGCCCGGATGTTCTGGACACCAGCCGCCTGAGCTTGGAGAGCGGCGATGAGGGAAGCCGAGTAGGTGCTGTAGGCAGCGCCGTCACCTGGGGAGGGCTCACGGGTGGCACTCCACTGCGGGTGCGTGGCCTCCTCGAGCTGGTGAGTAAGAGCCGTCATGGACGCTCGCTCCTGCTCCAATGCTAGAGCGAGAGTCCGCTCACGCTCACGAGCAGCCGTCAGGGCAGCAACAACGCCGGAGGCAGTCGCAGACGGCTGACCAGTACCACTGGCGGAATCCACCGGATCGACAAGGGTAGCGAAGACGGTAGCCGGCGGCGTTGACGGCGAGGCACGCAACGCCGAAGAAGCAGGGCATCCCGGTGACGGCACGGTCGGCAGACGCGCCGGCGGCCACAGGCCGGGCAGCAGCGGCGGCTGGACGCCAGCCGGAGGTGGCTACACGTGAGGAGCCGGTATCAGCCACAAATCAGGGGCTGGCAGCGGCGACTGACCAGGGGCCGGTGCCGGCTGAGCGCCCGGAGGCGGCTGCGGGAAGAAGCCAGGCAGCGGCGGCTGGAGATGACCAGGCGGTGGCGCAGACAAGGCGACGGCGTTCCGGGGCGGCGCAGCCGAGCCGGCGATGGCCGACCCTGAGGGGAGAGTGGCCAAGGACGGCGCAGGCGAGGCGCTGGCAGCCCAGCATGACGCTGGTGAAGCGGCGGCGACCCGGGGCGTCGCGACAGAGGCGCCGGTGGCCCACGACGGCGCTGGTGAGGCAGCGGTGGCTCAGGGCGGCGTGGCCGAGCCGGTGGCGGCCTAGGGCGGCGTTGCCGAGCCGGGGGCGGACGACCCCGAGGTCGGGGCGGCCGCAGGTGGCGCTGGCGAGGCACCGGCGGCCCAGGGCAGCATGGCCGAAGGCGGAGCAGCAGCGGCAGTGCGAATCAGAGGGGTGGAGATGGGGAAAAAAGGAGAAGCAGGCGGCGACGGCAGGCATCGGTATAGAAGAAGTTGTATGATACCAAATTGGAAGACGAAAATTAATTAGGATTTCCAATAGTGTCAAGGGTACATATTACCCACAGGGCTATACACCCCACATACACATAATCCAACACTGTATATTTCAAGGATAAATTCTACCCATTTGTGCAATAAACAGCTAGAAGTGAAGGAATAAATGTCATGTTCAAATTGGATGTTGGACCATCATATAGTATCATGAGGGTTATGCGGGAATACAAGAGAATATCTGAAACAACTAAGAAAAATCAAAGGTCATAAGACTTCTAAACAAAAATATTAGGTCCAACACTTATATCAGCATTTGAATTTGAGAAACAAGCTGCAGAACTGCTGAAGAGGACTATATTTTAAAAATTTCAGAAAGAAATAAATGTGGCAACTATGTACATCTGTGAAGGAGTTCAAAAAAGTAGGAGGTATGAAGTATTGAAAGCACCGGAATAAAGAAAAAATGATATTAGAACAAGAAACTATGTAGTAACACTGGACTTATCTTACAAAATTATGTTGGCATCTTCTGTAAGTTATTAAAGTATGGTATCCTATACTCTCATGCTTTAAAATTATTGCAGAACCTGAATATATTCAAGCTTGATGAAAAATATTTTATAGACGGATGGGAACCAAATGAGCCCAAACAAGACAACAAAGAAACATTTATACCATCTGAGCATCAGAAGTAGCCAGCTCAGATATAATATATTGTGCTGGAGACTCTGGATTAACATCAGATGCAGCCAAATTTTTGAAAAATGGCATATGACGATAACATCACAGAAAATATAGAAAATTCATTAGATCCAATACAAACTAATAGGCTACAAGATTCAGACTATGTTCCCAAGAAGGGTAGACCAGCACTACCTAAAAATATCCATAGAAATTCAAGAACAAAAGAGAAGTAAACAACAATTTCGATGCATCCATTGTCAAGGAGATGACCACAACATACAGATCTGCAAAAAAAATGAATTTGTCACAAGTACAACCTAAAGGAAAAAAGAAACAAAAAAACAGCAACGGCTGCAAGTAAAGTGGATATTCATTATTGTAAACTAACTAAATACAAACTAACCTTTACTATTTTACTACATAGGTGAACTTCAGAGCAGCAGTACCAATGTGCAGATGACCAAAAAGTACAAAAGCCAAGTCTTAAATTGAAGGAAAAACAACTTTAAAGGAAACAACAACCCTAATTAGTAGACAAGATAATCTCAAGATGATGTTATGAAACAAAATATTTTCAGTTTTTCTTTGTGTAAAAAACATGTGATCTATATGTACTAGTGGATCTCAATACTTACACTGTTCATTATATGAAACAGAGGAATTTCTGAAATGATGTGTAAGGTGCTTAGAAGCCTTTTCCTGATAAATACTTGCTTAAACTAAACGTTATATAAACAATATAATAAAAAGCAACCATGATGTTTCATCCACTATGAGCAAACTAGGTAACACATATCATTATCGTAACGAGTCACACACTCACACAACATCATCATAGGATCATAGTAAAAAGTATAACATAGCGTCAGTAAAAGAAAAAAATGCAAGCCAAAACATCATAGGAGCATTATAGTAACAGGATAAAAAACATCACAAAATAAAGTTCATTTTGCTTCGACGATGCTGGAAATACTTCAAGAAGGCCTGAAGTATTGAAAACATCTCAATATTACAATAGTTTACTGAAACAATATATTTTAGAATCCAAACAAAGAAATTAAATTACCACACATCGTAAATTTAAAAATTGAAAGACCATCTTCTGCTGTATTTTTCATCAAAGATAATATCATTCACATACTTTATTCTGATATTTTCTATGTCATTCTGATCAAACTTGGAATTTACATTCACTAGTGGATCCCATTCTTCAAGATACTTAATGATCACCTCCATCATGTCTTCATGACCCTCACAATAAAGTATATAACAGCATAAGTGGCATGCAAATAAAACAAAATAGATATATGAAAGTTATGCAACTAATATTACTTTCTAGCTCAATATATCACTTTGAACAATTTTAAAAGGTAAACGAATCAGCCTTCACAGCATGTTTTTTCAATCAACTATTTATCAAAACAGATTTAAAATACAAAAAAATATGGAAACTAATTAACAAGCAGGTACTAGTAGTCTAAGCTCATTTCAAATGACAAGTGAGCTCCTCTAGGAAGTGAGTTTTAAATATTTTATTTTACTGTAGTGCAGTATTAAGTCAAACAGCGCACCCCATACAAACTTTCCTTAATGGATTCTCAAGAACCCTGTCTCGTTTATCGAAGTTGGACTTCGGGTTCTACCTAATTCATTAGTTGTAATTTATTGACTCTGATATATGCCAAAGTGAGAAAGAAACAGTTCCTAAGAGAATAATACTGCAGACTGAAAACAGAACGACTGCCTCAATGGAAGTCTGCTGTTCTGTGAAAAAATAACTTGTACTATGCTTCTCGAGTACGGATCTCAACTTCTGTCAGCAATCTAAGCCGAGAAAGTACTGACAAGAAAAACAGAACAAGAATTTAACAAGTGAATGAGCAAACACAAAGCACGTAACCAGCAAGCATTGTACTCACTACTGGAAGGCATGGTCTCACTGAGGTTTGTGTTGTAAAGATCATCAGCAGCATACGAACTATAAAAGAAAAGTATTTTTCATTAAACTTTTTAAATGCCTGACAGGAAAATTAAGATACTTAAACCTATCAACATATTCTTTCAAAGAATGATAAAAAACTTGGGTTAAGAGCAAAATGTACTCATTTGCAGCTAATTACATCAAATGTTTGAACTTCTAAAAGAATATGAAGAAATTCGGTATCGTCCTCACGGCGTCCAGTCCGGCTCTCCTATAGTGCACCATCTCCACTTTGCAGCGGAAGTTCGCCATGAAGGACCTGGGCCAGTTGCACCACTTCCTGGGTGTTGCGGTCGAGCACCGGCCCGGTAGACTATTCCTTCAGCAGCGCCAGTACTGCCTAGATATCCTTCAACGAGCAGGCATGGCTGACTGCAAGCCGTGCTCCACTCTGGTGGATACCCAGGCTAAGGTCTCCTCTGTCAATGGGACCCCCGTGAGCGACCCCACCACTTACAGGAGTCTTGTAGGTTCTCTCCAGTACCTCACCTTCACCAGGCCGGATATCTCCTATGCGGTTCAGCAGATGTGCCTCCATATGCATGATCAATGAGAGCCGCACCTCATTGCTGTGAAGCGGATCCTCCGGTACCTGCGAGGCACCCTCTTCTAAGGTCTTCCTCGACGTAACTTAGCGTCTACGCTGGTCTTCTACACCGACGCTGACTGGGCGGGTTGCCCGATCACACGTCGGTTCACCTCCGGCTACGCCGTCTTCCTGGGCGGCAACCTCGTCTCCTAGTCCTTGAAGCGGCAGCACATTGTCATGTGGGGCCGCAAATACCAGCGCCGAATCAAGGATCGGGCGCAACAGCCCACAATGAGGCGCTAGGCAAGATTTTAGGAGAATAATCAGTTAGATAAGATTGAGTTGTTAGAGATAAGATTGAGTTTGTTTCCTTGTTAGTTGGCTATAAGCCTATATATTAGAAGCAATAGGATCATTGAGGAATAAGAAGGAAGCATTACCTTTCAACCCTCCTTCTCTTCTACCTCCCTCCGATCCCATCTTCCACCATCAGGTCGCCGGGCAGAACCGCCGGTGCCTCTTCCTCTCGGGGCTACGATCTCCATAGCCAGGGTCCAGCCGTCTTGGGCGCCAACGCCCTTGACAACCTGGTATCGCGATCCAGGTGCTCCTCCTCTACCACACCGCCACTGCACGAAGCTTCTTCCGCCGCGCCGCCGCTTCCGACAGCACCGGAACCCACGCCAATGGCAGCACCATCGTCAGCCGATCTTGTGGCGCTCATCACCAAGCTGACCGAGACAGTGACGTCCCTACAAGCCAAGATCGAGATGATCGAACAACGCACCACAGAGTTATCGGCATCGGGACCTAGAAGGATGCAGGGCGACGATCACCACAACGACAGGCCGCTGCGTTTCCAGAAGCTGGACATTCCCATGTTTGATGGGAAAACCGATCCCCTCGCATTCATCAACCGGTGTGAGTCCTACTTTTACCAACAACGCATCGCGGATGAGGAACAAGTGTGGATGGCATCGCACAACTTGGAGGCCGGGGCACAGCTGTGGTTCATGCAGCTTCAACGCGACGAAGGCACGCCATCATGGAGATGCTTCACCGAGCTGCTCAACACCCAGTTTGGACCACCCTTGCATTCCAACCCTCTTGGCGAACTGGTGGTGTGCACGCGCACGGGCTCGGTCGTCGAGTACCAGGATTGGTTTGAGGCCTTGCTTCCCCATGCCGGCACGCTCACCGAGACCCAAAAAGTGCAGCTCTTCACCGCCGGTCTACAACCGCCTCTCAGCCTGGACGTCGAGATCCATAACCTGCAGTCTCTCGCCATCGCCATGAGTCTCGCACGCAAACTTGAGCTGCGCGATCAGTGTGCGGGAGCCTCCACGCCACACCAGCGCCTTACAAGCCAGCTGGGTCTTCTACCGACGCCCTCGCCACGCCTCGCACTCCCGGCTGTTAGACACTGTAATTGTGTGTGTGTCACAGGGGCATATTAGTCATTAGTGAGGGATTAGGGTTAGAGGTAGTTTAGTCTTTTCCCATCACCTAATTCCTCTATATAATCATCCCTGTACCCTCATTATTCTAATCATCTAATACAGCCACAATTAGTCCTATAATATGGTATCAGCTAGGAATTGATTAGTATTAGGGCTTAACCCTAACCCTAATGGCCCAGCCGCCGCCGCCGCCTTCGCCGGCGCGCCGCCCGCCGGAGCCACCGCTGCCGCTGATGTGCTGCCTGTCCGCGCAGCCGCGCCGCCCGCTGGGGCGGCCGCCACCGCAACTGCGGCGCCTCCCGTCCACGCATCGGCGCCGCCCGGCGGGGCCGCCGCTGCCGGCGCGTCTCCAGCCCATGCCTCCGCGCCCTGGGCCGTAGTGCCCTGGGCTGCCGCCGGATCCGTGCCCGGGCCGCCCGATTTCGAGCAGAGCCGGTGCGCACCCGGGCCGCCTGGATTTGGGCTTGAATGGCAGGCGCCTGGGGGCGACGCCACTGCCTCTGGGAGGGATGGCGTGGCCGCTACCGCCCCCTGGCCATATGCCGCTGCGTCACCGCCCTGGGCCACCGCGCAGCCGCCTCTGGCCGCCGCCGACGCTCCTGCAGCCCCCACCGCGCAGCTGCATCTGGCTGCCGCCGGCACTCCTGCAGCCCCCACCGTCCATCCAGCCCCCCACAACGGTGCCACTGCCTGGCACGCAGCAGCTGCAACGCCCCTTGGGCCGCCGGCCCTGCAGCCCCCCAGAACGGCGCTGCCTGGCCCACAGCCGCCGCCGGCCCCTGGCCCGCAGCCGCCACTCCCTGGACCGCCGCCGCCGCTTCACCATGGGACACCGCCGCAGCAGCCAGGGCGCACGGGGGGGGGGGGGGTGCTGCCGCCCTGGGAGGTGCTTCTCGGCCGCCATCGGCTGTTGCCTACTCTGTTGGCACGACCGTCGAGGGTCCGAGCGTGTTGTCTTCCTTCCCGGCGCCGCCACCGCCGGGGCATGTCGCGACCTGTTCTACACCGTCGGTCTACCTGCGGGGTCTCACGCCGTATGGCCCTGACTGGGTGGTGGACTCCGGTGCCTCGTACCACACCACCCCTGACATCGGTATCGTCTCTTCTACCCGCCCTTCCCGTCCCTCTGACCCTTCATCTATCGTTGTTGGGAATGGGTCGGCTCTTCCAGTCACCTCAGTAGGTGACTCAGGTTCACCGGATTCGTTTTAGCTATGTGATGTTCTTGTTGCTCCTGACATCATTTAGCACCTTCTTTACGTTCATCGTTTTACTACTGACAACCATGTTTCCCTTGAGTTTGATCCTTATGGTGTAACTGTGAAGGATCTTACTACTCGACGCATTCTCTTTCGTTGTGAGAGTACGGGTCCCCTGTACATGATGCATCTTCCTGCTTCCGCTCCACCTCTTGCCCTGACTACGACAGCTTCTTCGACCATTTGGCATCGTCGGCTTGGCCACCCCAGTGTTGATGCTATGTCGAAGTTGTCTGGTAGTTCAGTGATCTCGTGTACTCGGGTTACTCATGAGTCTCTTTGCCATGCTTGTCAGTTGCGCCGCCACGTTCGACTTCCTTTTCCGCATTCTATCACTCGTGTCGAGCACATCTTTGATTTGATTCACTGTGATCTTTGGACTTCACCTGTTCTTAGTGTTTCTGGATGTAAGTATTACTTGGTGGTCGTTCATGATTTTTTGCACTATTCGTGGACTTTTCCCTTGCGACAGAAGTCTGATACGTTCGACACTCTTTCTCACTTCTTCGCTTTGGTGTCCACCCAGTTGTGCGGTCCAGTGCGACAACAGGCGCGAGTTTGACAACTCTGCGTTCCGTGACTTTCTTCTTTCTCGCGGTGTTCAGTTGCGCATGTCTTGCCCGTACACTCCCCCCCCCAGAATGGCAAGGCTGAGCGCATGATTCGGACCACCAACGATGTCATGCGCTCCCTGATGTTTCAGGCTTCTACCCCTGCTCGCTACTGCGCGGAGGCGCTTCACACTGCCACCTACCTCATTAATCGCCTCCCTACTAAGGCGATTAGTGCTCCCACCCCTCACTTCGCTTTGTTTGGCACCCCTCCTCTTTACGACCATCTTCAAGTCTTCGGGTGCGCTTGCTACCCGAACCTCTCTGCTACGGCTCCCCATAAGCTTGCGCCTCGCTCGACTCGGTGTGTTTTCCTTGGGTACTCCCCTGACCATAAGGGGTACAGGTGCCTTGACCCTACCACCCGTCGTATCTTGATCTCCTGACACGTCGTCTTCGACGAGTTTTCCTTTCCCTTTTCCACCCCGTCCTCTGACTCCGTTGCTGAGTTGGATTCCCTCTTCTCTACTGACCCCGAGGCTGCTCCTGTATAGAGACCTTGCCGTTTACCTCTTGCAGGTTACCCACCCGCTGCGCCATGCACGACTTCGGCGTCTTCCACACCACCTGCTGTGCCTTACGTGGCATCGACGTCCCTGACGCCACCTGCTGCGCCACGCGCGGCCCCGGCGTCCCCGACGCCACGTACTGCACCACGCGTGGCCCCGGCGCCACTTGCTGCGCCACGCGCAGCACTGGCGTCTCTGATGCCACCAGCTGCGCCATGCGCGACCTCGGCGCCCCCAACGTCACCCACTACACTACGCGCGACCCCGGTGTCCCCGACGACGCCTGCCTCGCCAAGTGCTGCCTCGGCATCCCATACGTCCACTACTGCGTCACGCATGGCCTCAGCTTCCCCGACGTCACCTGCAGCGAGCACGCCGCCACCAGCTGCGCCACGCGCGTCACCGACGACGAATTCTCGCTTTGCTGACCCCGCACTTGTATACCAACGACGAGCGCGGGGGGGGGGGGGGGGGCTTTTCCAGCTGCGCCGCGCGTGGCCTCGAGACCCACTCTCGTCTACCTACAACGAGAGGAGGTGGTTGTACCCGAGCGACCGGTGTACACCCCTCCTCTTCTCCACAGGGATCCTGGTCATGCCCATCCGATTGTAACTCGACGTGCGTCCGGGAGTCTTCGGCCAGTTGAGCATTTCGACAGGGCCGCTTTCTCATCGACGACATCTCCCTCGACTGACTCTTCTTCGATCTCACCCATACCTACTTCCAAGCGTAGCGCCCTCGCCGACTCTCACTGGCGCCGCACTATAGAGGAAGAGTATGAGGCCCTACTTGCCAACCGGACCTGGGACCTGGTTCCCCGCCCCGGTCATGGCAATGTTGTCATGGGCAAGTGGGTGTTCACACATAAGAAGAAGGCGGACGGTACCTTGGAGAGGTACAAGGCTCGGTGGGTACTTTGGGGTTTCACTCAGCGCCCTGGAGTCGACTACGACGAGACCTTCAGTCCGGTGGTGAAGTCGGCGACGGTTCATACCGTTCTGTCGCTAGCTCTCTCGCGTTCTTGCCTTGTCCACCAGTTGGACGTCAAGAATGTCTTCCTCCACGGTACACTGACCAAGACGGTGTACTGCAGTCAGCCGGCAGGATTTGTTGATTCAGCTCACCCAGACATGGTCTGTAAGCTGAACAAATCCTTGTACGGACTGAAGCAGGCACCGCGAGCCTGGTATAGCCGGTTCGCCTCTTTCTTGGTCTCACAGGGGTTCGTCGAAGCTAAGTCGGACACTTCGCTGTTTGTCTATCGACGTGGCAGTGACACTGCTTATCTTTTACGGTACGTCGATGACATTGTACTGACAGCGTCTAGTCCGGCTCTGCTTCGGCGCACCATTTCTGTTTTACAGCAGGAGTTCGCTATGAAGGACTTGGGCCGTCTCCACCACTTCCTGGGTATTGCGGTCGAGGACCGACCAGGCAGCTTATTCCTTCACCAGCGACAGTACTGCCTAGATATCCTATGAGGTACCTACGAGGTACCCTCGACTACGGCCTCCTTCCACGTGACGCGGCCTCCGAGCTGGTAGTGTACACCGACGCTGACTGGGCAGGCTGCACGGACACACGATGTTCTACCTCTGGGTACGCCATCTTCCTGGGCGGTAACCTCCTCTCCTGGTCCTAGATCTTGAGTCAAGATCATCACCACGTCCACACTTGATCCTTACACCCTTGGTCACCATAAAACCCTATGCAAGCCCATCTACGAAGAATTACAGCACCAAGACTTCGAGACGCTCGGACAACCAGAGCCAGGGGAGCAAGGCAAGTGCCTCTTGACCATATTGATCCCATGTTTTTAAAACTGTTTTGTTTGCAAAAATGTGTATGCTTGAGTCAACTTGATGAGAAACCCTTTTATAGGAGTTTACTAGTTTTGTTAACCATCCTTGTCGCCGGGAAAGTTGATGAGTTTGTTATGGTCGTTTTTCCTTTTTGCTTCGCTTAAGCTGCGGGATATGGGAAGGCGAAGTAGAACATGTCTAAGTACTGCACTCATATGAATAATGATGATAAGAACTTGATGATAATAATGAGCATAGAATCGGGGGAGATCTAGGCAAGCTTGGTTTGTGAATGTGGTAGAATGAGATGGTGGTTTACTTGCCATAGATCTAAGGACCGGTTCATGCCAGCACATGCCAGGAAAACAATGCCACCACAAGGCCAAATGTGGGTGCGGCTTAGCTTACTAATTAGGTAAGTTGTTAGATTGTTATGGACCGTGGAAGGCGCGGGGAATGGGAGTCGAGAGAGGACTGCCCTGGGAACTGCATGGCACAAGAGGGGGCCCGTAGGTGGGAGAATGGTGATTCGAGCCTGCTGGTGAAACCTTAGTGAGTCCATACATCTAGTAGCCCCTTTGTAAAGGCTATTTTGTGATCTCTTGGCCATACACCGATGGTTGTGTACTGGTATAATGGAGGTTCTGCAGTCGCCGACGGGTGACGAAATCACAAACTTGTGGGTAAAGTGGTGCAACCTCTTAAGAGTGTAAAACTATCATGATAGCCGTGCTTACGGTCACAAGCGCCTGGCCAACTCACATGATTAGATGGGATGGTTATCGAGATGGTTATTTGGTTATGGTTATGGTATGGTTATTGAGATTGGTCTCGAGACTGTTGAGTCTTGGTAAGGAGATTGGTTTCGGGACTGTTGAGTCACGACAATGAGTTGGGTTTTCGGTTATATGATGGATATGAATATGAGATGGTTATTATGAGCATGAGATGATGTTGAGACAGATTAATGGCTGGATGAGACGTGATAAGTGGTAAATTATGATGGAGGTATGTTACTATTTTAATTGGATATATGTTGCGATCAAACTCACTTAAAGATAGTTGCTGTTTTATCATATTTATGAAACAAAGAATTTCTTTTTGGCAATGAGCCTTTTTATTTCTACTTTGTTGTAAGCCACATATCATATTTTCCCGCACTTGCTGAGTACGTCATGTACTCAACCTTGCATTATTACGTAAACATCAGCAACAGGAGAGGAGTACTTCGAAGACCATGTGGAGTACTAGGCGTGCAAACTACCGTCAACTTGCCTGTGGAATTGGAGATGGAGCCGCTGCCGTGTTTAGTTTGCTTCCGCTATCGTTTAGAGTCTTCCGCTGCTAGAATAAGACTTCCGCTGCAAGAATAAGTTAGAGATTGATGTAATAAAGTACTTAAACCCTATTATTCATGGTTATATTCTGAATTCAGTTTGTGGATTACATGTGTATGTGTGATGAACATCCTGGGCACACATATGCATTAGCTGGGTTCCGTGTTTTACGGGACCGGGCGTCACAGATTGGTATAAGAGCCACGTTGGCCGTAGGACGCAAGCCTAGGTAGAATGCACAGATTGGCATCAGAACCACATTGACCGTAGGATGCAAGCCTAGGTAGAATGGAAACTCTAAAAATACATAGGCACACTCCTCTAAACTTCTATTTTTGAAAGTTGCTTGCTGCTGCACTTACTTGTCAATTCAGCCACAGCAAGGTGCTATTTTCAACCCCTCCTTGTCTCTTGTTTTGGACAACGACACCTTTACTTTCTTGCTCCATAACTTCTGATGTATTGGAGTTATTTCTTCTTTCTTAAAGCTTTCTCATGTCCCATTTATAGATGGCGCTGGTGTTCCCGATCAACGCCATCTGACCATACATGGACTGCCAACTCACTATGGCGTGCGCCCATGCATGTACCACCCCGTCACATGGCGGGAACAGCACCAGTTCACATGATTAAGTTTAGGACTCCCATTGAATAAGCTTGAATAGGAGTGGTGTGAACTTTTGCGATGATTGCTTGTGTTTGAGTGCTTAGTGTGAGTTGTGGGACGCTTCAGCGTTGCCCACATCCACACATAGTAGAGAGATGTGAGGTGCTTTGGCACTTGTTCACATCCTCATTAATAAAAGGAGTTATTTAGATCATAACCCTTGATGCATATAGTTGGGGGGGTCAATCTAAACCTCTAACTTCTATTCCACTCAACTCTCTCTCACAGATGGTGAGAGAAAACGCCGGCCATCAAAGAAGGAACATTCGTGGCAACCAGGAACCACCAAAGGATGGCCACGATGAAGTTCCTGAGAATGATAACCCCGAGGCTGGTGCAAACAACCTTGAACGTTTGATGGCTATGCAGAATGAGCTCATGCAAACTATGATCCAAACTTTGGGTCAGCTGCAAGCCAACAACAACCACAATCCTAACCCTATTCCTGCACCACCACCACCGCCACCACCACCACCGGCTCACAACAGACTGGGAGAGTTCATGAGGACTCGACCACCCACTTTTGCACAAGCTAAAGATCCCATGGAGGCTGATGATTGGTTGAAATCCAAGGAGAAGAAGCTTGCCATTGTTCAGTGCAATGATCGGGAGAAAGTTCTCTTCGCATCACACCATCTTATGGGAGCAGCCGCTGACTGGTGGGACGCTCTTTGCAATGCTCATGTCAACCAGGAGACTATCACTTGGACTGAGTTCAAGGAGAGTTTCCGCTCTCATTATGTCCCTGCTGGAGTCATGATGCTTAAAAGGCAAGAGTTCGAAGGTCTCCGCCAAGGAAAGAAGAGCGTGAATGAGTACCTCAACAAGTTCACGCGGCTTTCAAGGTATGCCTCCGAGGATGTCAACTCGGATCAAAGGAAGCAATACTTGTTCATGAGAGGATTGAACAATGAGATCCAAGTTCAACTGCTCAACAATGACTATGCAAACTTACAGAAGCTAGTTGACAAAGCTATAGTGGTTGAGAGCAAGATCCGTGAGATCGAGCAAGAGGGCAAGAGAAAGATGCCATAGCAGCCACAAGGGAGCAATGTACGTCCCCGTTTCATGCCCCCAGCTGCACCACAGTATGGCTCGTCCGCTTCTACTTTTCGCCATAATCAACCACCACAGCAACGTCCTGCTATGCAAGCACCTCGTGTGCCTTTCCCTACTGCGCCCCATCCCAACATGGGCGCATATGCTCAAAACCATCCTCGTCCCAACATTCCTGCTGTCTTGGGCAACAAGGCATGCTTTGCATGCGGAGAGACAGGACACTTCGCAAGTCAGTGCCCGAGGAAAGACCTTGGACAGCCGGCCAACGCGCCCAAGCAGAACCCACGGCCAAACGGAGGAGCTAATCAAGGTAACGATGGACAGCAGAACTACGCTCGTGGCAACGTGAATCATGTCTCCACTGAGGAAGCGCTACAGGCTGAGGACGTCGTGATTGGTATGTTCCTTGCCAACTCCAACCCAGCCACTGTTTTATTTGATTCCGGAGCATCGCATTCATTCATATCATACAAGTATGTTGCCAAGTATAACCTGCCCATATCACACATGAAATATACTATGTTGGTTAATTCTCCCGATGGAGAGATGAGGACTAATATAGCATGTCCGAAAGTAAACCTTAAAATAAGGGGGGTAGACATCCTTGCCAACCTTATTGTCTTGGATTCCCAAGGACTTGATATAATACTTGGAATGGATTGGTTAAGCAAGCGCAATGGAGTAATACAATGTGCTAAGAGGAGCGTGCAGTTGACAAATGAGCACGGTACTCGTATTGAGTTCGAGTCAGCCCAACCGGCAACCGAGAAGGAAACGTTGAACCACGTCGAAGAAGCAACATTGGAAAGCATTCCGGTGGTTCAAGAACTTTTTACGTGTTCCCTGAAGAACTTCCAGGTATGCCACCTGACCGGGACATTGAGTTTGCCATTGATTTGATACCTGGAACTGCACCTATAGCAAAGAGGTCATATAGGATGCCCGTTAATGAACTAGTGGAACTTAAGAAGCAAATTCAGGAGCAGCTAGAAAAGGGTTTTATTCGCCCAAGCTCGTCACCGTGGGGAGCCCCCGTGCTCTTCGTGGACAAGAAGGATGGGACCCAAAGGATGTGTGTGGATTATAGGTCTCTCAATGAGGTGACGATCAAGAATAAATACCAGCTGCCCCGTATAGGAGACCTGTTTCACCAAATGAAAGGTGCCCGAGTTTTCTCCAAGATTGATCTTCGGTCAGGATATTTCCAGCTGAAGATTAAGCCCTTCGACATACCCAAGACTGCCTTTCGAACACGGTATGGTTCATATGAATGTACCGTTATGTCTTTTGGTTTAACGAACGCACCCGCATACTTCATGTACCTCATGAATAAGGTCTTCATGGAGTACTTGGACAAGTTCGTCGTGGTTTTCATCGACGACATCATGGTGTATTCGAAAAGCGAGGAGGAACATGAAGAACATTTGAGATTGACATTACAAAAACTGCGAGAGCATCAATTGTATGCCAAGCTAAGCAAATGTCAATTTTGGCTAAAGGAGATATCGTTCCTAGGCCACATCATCTCCGAAGAAGGAGTGTCGGTTGATCCCGGAAAAGTGGGAGATGTTCTGAAGTGGAACCAACCGCAGAACGTGAGGGATATTCGGAGTTTTCTTGGGATGGCTGGATACTATCGCCGGTTCATCAAGGATTTCTCCAAAATAGCGAAGCCTATGACTGAATTGCTAATGAAGGGAAAAGCATTTCAGTGGACACCAGCGTGTCAAGAAAGCTTCGAGGAGCTCAAGAAAAGGCTAACCACAGCGCCGGTTTTGGTATTGCCGGACGTGAGCAAGAGCTTCGACATATATTGTGACGCATCAAGACAAGGTCTTGGATGTGTGCTCATGCAAAAAGGTCAAGTGGTAGCCTATGCGTCGAGACAATTAAAGAAACACGAGCTGAATTACCCCACACATGATTTGGAACTCGTAGCCGTGGTGCATGCATTAAAGATTTGGAGACATTATATCCTTGGCCACCGATGTGATATCTATACGGATCACAAAAGACTCAAGTACATATTCACGCAAACGGATTTGAATTTGAGGCAATGTCGATGGTTGGAATTCATTAAGGATTATGATGTTGGAATCAACTATCACCCCAGAAAGGCCAATGTAGTAGCTGATGCATTGAGCCGAAAGGGAGCATGTCACCAACTCACGGTTCGGGAGCTACCGCCCGAGCTGCGCAAGGAGTTCGAACAGTTACATCTCGTGTTCTTGAACGAGATGGAATGGAACTCCATTCCTCGCTGGAACAAGAGATACGAGATGGCCAAGCCACGGATGAGGAAATTAAGGAGATCAAGGAATGAATCTGATAAGGCATAGAAAAAGACTTCAAGGAAGAGGAGAAGGGTACACTTTGGTTAGGAAAAAGGATTTGTGTGCCTAACGTGAAGCACATCCGTGACACGATATTAAAGGAGGCACATGACTCACCTTATTCCATACATCCCGGCAGTACAAAGATGTACAAGGACCTGAAAACTTGATATTGGTGAGATGGTATGAAAAGGGATATAGCTGAATATGTTGCCTTATGCGACACGTGCCAACGGGTGAAGGCTGAACATCAAAGAACCACTGGACTATTGCAACCATTGCAAGTACCAGAGTGGTAGTGGGAAGACATCAGCATGGATTTCATCGTCGGATTACCACATACTCGGTCGGATTACGACTCCATCTGGGTTATTGTGGACCGATTGACGAAAACAGCCCATTTTCTTCCTGTTAGAACCACGTACCGCGTCACGGAACTAGCCGAGCTGTATATGGAGCAAATCGTGTGTCGTCATGGAGTTCCGAAGAGGATAGTTTCAGATCGGGGTACCCAATTTACCTCTAGGTTCTAGAAGAAGCTGCATGAAGCTATGGGCACACGACTGGATTTCAGCTCCGCTTATCACCTGCAAACTGACGGGCAAACTGAGAGGACGAACCAAATTTTGGAAGATATGTTGAGAGCATGCGCCTTGAAACATGGGCGTAGTTGGGATAGGAGCTTTCCGTATGCTGAGTTCTCATACAATAACAGCTATCAAGCCAGCTTGAAGATGTCACCTTACGAAGCATTGTATGGTAGACGGTGTAGAACGCCGCTGTTTTGGAATGAGACCGGAGAGAACCAAGTGTTTGGACCCGAAGTGCTGCAAGACACGAGAAGCAAGTCCAAACAATACAGGAGAACTTGAAGGCTGCTCAGTCACGACAAAAAGGTTATGCGGACAATAACTGAAAAAAGTTGACTTTTGAAGTAGGAGACTTCGTGTACCTTAAGGTATCGCCTATCCATGGCCAACGACGTTTCAACGTCAAAGGCAAGTTAGCACCTCGCTACATCATGCCATTTCAGATTTTGGGCAAGCGAGGAGAGGTAGCTTATCAACTAGAGCTCCCAGCGCACCTCTCCGACGTGCATGACATGTTTCACGTATCCCATCTCAAGAAGTGCTTGAGAGTACCAGAAGAATAAGTACCAATGGATGAGCTCGAGCTTCAAGAGGATCTGACCTATGTAGAGCACCCTGACCAAATTTTGGATGTTAAGGAAAGGGTCACGAGGAACAAAGTGATCCGTTGGTGCAAGGTATAGTGGAGCCATCACACGGAAGCCGAAGCTACATGAGAGCGTGAGGAGGACCTCAAGGCAGAATTCCCTCACCTATTCTCTACTCTATCGAATCTCGAGGGCGAGATTCAGTTTAAGGGGGGTAGGTTTGTAACACCCTCAATTTTGTATCCATGCATGCATACATATTTCATATAGAGAAACATTTTAAAAGAAGTAGAAATGGGGAAAGAATCAGAAATATAGCCGAAAGGAGCCAATTCAAGTTCGCCGGGGAGCGCTGTAGACACTTCCCGCGGCCTGCTGGCAACGTGGCGCCTTCGGAGCTCATCCCTGCAGAGGGGGTGAGGTCCGCCACTGACTGGCCACGTGGCAGGCTCAGAGCTCGCCTCTGCAGAAGGGGCGAGGTCCGACCCCGTGGGTGTTGGAACTCCCTCTCTTTATTCCTCTGGTAATTCCAGGTATATATAACCTATTACAGATAAGGCACACCCCTAAAACCGAATCAAACTCTTCTAATCCTAATCTGGACTCTATCTCTAACACCTCTCCTAGATTTGCACGACCTCTATTCCTTTTATCTCCTTGAAAACGTGATTAAGTCAACAATCACCCCCTTAATCATGTTTTCTAGGACACTAACACTATTTAGGATGAAGATACACTTATTCCATCCTACACACACTTTTGGAGTGGACACTACACCCCCAGGATGGTCACTTCACCCTGCACACACTAGGGGATGGGCACTACATCCCAAACACGAATTTAGGTTGGGCACTACAACCCTGGGGTGGGCACTACACACCTAAGGTGGGCACTACACCTCAAACACCTTTTGATGTGAGATCAGAACAATTATCCTTCACACGCAAGGAGCGCCTTCTCATCTTCTTTGCTCCTGGAACACTCATCAGAAAAATGTCCATACTTGGGACAATTGAAGCATCGGATCTTCGACATGTCAAATTTCTTCTTCTTTTCCTTCTCTTTTGACTCTTCAGCTTTCCACTCTTCTCTTGTCGAAAGGATCTCTCCACCCTTTGCCTCTCTTGCTCTCCACTCCTTTCTTGTCAACATAAGTCTTCCTTCATGCTCTTGGTTGTTGAAGCCATGCACTCGTTCTTCATGTGCCTTGAGTCTCTCAACGAGTTCCTCCACAGTCATCAACTTTAAGTCCACAAATTGTTCAATGGTGGATGCAATGTGGAGAAACTTTGAAGGCAGAGCACGCAACAATTTTCTCACAATATAGCTTTCTTCAACTGTTCCACCAAGACCACGAATCTTTGTGACGATGATCATCACCTTTGTGGCAAAGTCATCAATGGAGTCTCCTCCGTTCATGCGCATCACATCAAGCTCATTCTGTAGAGTCTGAATTCTCGCTTCCATCACATGTTCTTCACCTAAGAACTTAGTCTTAATCATCTCCCAAGCATCTTTTGCCGTCTCTTTCTCGTAAATTCGCATGAGAGTGTCTTCATCAATAGCATGATAGATGGCAGCAAGAGCCAATTGATCCATCTTTAGATCAACAGTATCCTCTTTTCTCACATCAACAGCCTTTCATACCACTTGTGCCTTCAAATACACCTTCATCATAACAGCCCATGCTGTGTAATTACTCTTTGTAAGTAGGTGATATTGCAGCGCCATTTTACTCTCCATATCGCGTACACCTAGGTGTACATTCAGCAGAAAACGAGAAATCCAGGTACACCTTAAGTGCACCTAGCAAATCTTTAAATTTTTCTCTCTACTGCTCCCTCGTGAATAGGAAGGAATCTTTTCCAACTGCTGTACACAAGGAGTCTGACTTTCTTTGGACCCCTGCCCACACGTAAGCAGCAGCTGGCTCTGCTCACCCACGTGATCTCCAGTGCAAGCAGCAGCACACCACCGAGATTAGCGCTCAGCTCAGCAGCACGCCCCGCGTGACCTGAATAGCCTCGGATTCTACGACCTGCCTTGTACAGCCACACGCACCGCTCTCTGTGTGCAGCTCGTAGCAGATGCCGCCTGCAGCGCCGCCCACACGCACAGCGTTCCTCCCGAGCCTGCAGCGCCGCTCACACCGTGGGAGCCGCGTGGAGCGTGTCACGGGGACGACACGCACACAGCCACTGATCTCGCCGCCTTGGTTAGCCCGCCTCTTGCTGTCGCCCGCAGGGCCATGCAGCGCCGCACGCCACCACCCGGTCTCGCTCCTCTTGCGACCAGGTGCGGCACTCGCCGTAGATCAGCGGCGGCGAAGAGCTAGGGATGCCAGGTACTAGATCTAAATCTAGACTCTGATACCAAATGTTGGAACTCCCTCTTTTTACTCCTCTGGTAATTCCAGGTATATATAATCTATTACAGATAAGGCATACCCTTAAAACCGAATCAAACTCTTCTAGTCCTAATCTGGACTCTATCTCTAACACCTCTCCCGGATTTGCACGACCTCTATTCCTTTTATCTCCTTTAAAACGTGATTAAGTCAACAGCGGGACACGTGTCACCTCTGGAGCTAGACTCTGCGGAGAAGCGAGGCCCAGCCGCGCGGGACGCGTGGAGCCTTCGGAGCTCGCCTCTGAGAGGTCCGACCCACAGGACACGTGTCGCTTTCAGAGCTCACCCCTGCGGAGGGAGTGAGGTCCGGTCCTACTGGATACGTGTCGTTCTCGGAGCTCAGCTCCGAGGAGAAGACCCTGCGGGACACGTGTCGTCCTCAGAGCCCACCTTCGAGGAGAAGAGAGGTCCGACACTGATTTGACACGTGGCACTCTCGGAGCTCGCCTCTGTAGATAGGGGAGGTCCGGCACTGACACATGGCACTCTCGGAGCTCGCCTCTGTAGAGAGGGGAGGTCCGGCACTAACACGTGGCGCACGTGAAGCTCGCCTCTGAGGGAGAGGGAGGTCCTGCCCGCCAGACACGCGGCGCAACCGGAGCCAGCCCCTGAGGAATAGGGAGGTTCGGCCCCCGCTGGACACGTGGCGCCTCCGGAGCTTACCGCTGCGGAGGTGACGAAATACTTAAGCGGTTTTTCTCCTGTGTGCGCGGGAATACCCGATACTGAGGAAACCGACACTATTTCCACGTTGCTACCGCACCAAATCAATTGAAGATAAGTTGTTAAGATTCAAAACAAATTGAATAGGACTCTTATTTGAAATACAATCAGAGTAGGACTCTTCCTTATTCCTTTATAAATAGAACCCGAAAACCCCCTTGGCCGTAACACCTTTTCCCAAGTCGACAATTTAGAGGCCCTAGCCCCCAACTCGCCGACTTAAACCCCCTTCGCCAGAGTTCAGCCACCGGTGAGACCGCCGACGAGCCCTGTCACGATCGCCGTCGCCGAAAGAAAGCCGACGATCTGTCCTGCTGCTATTGCTAGGAGGAAGGCCGAGGTAGGTCTTTGTTACCACCTTACAACATCATCGCGGTTTCTACGCATCTGTTTCTTCAAAGAGAAGCTTTTTCGTGTGGACAGATCACGTGTTGATCGGTTTTTGACGGTGGTATTGATCTAGATCTTGAGTCAAGATCATCACCACGTCCACACTTGATCCTTACACCCTTGTTCACCATAAAACCCCATGTAAGCCCATCAAAACATGCAAGAACACGTACAAACTGGTCTAATAAAATAGCATCATAGGCATTGCACCATTGCATATTGTGTAGAGTTGTGCATGATGATTGATTGCTATGATTTTGTATGTGCGTGATCGTGAGTAGAAGAACAAATGCAAGAAGCCATCTACGAAGAACTACAGCACCAAGACTTCAAGACGCTCGGACAACCAGAGACACGGGAGCAAGGCAAGTGCCCCTTGACCATATTGATCCCATGTTTTGAAAACTGTTTTGTTTACGAAAATGTGTAAGCTTGAGTCAACTTGATGGGAATCCCTTTTATAGGAGTTTACTAGTTTTGTTAACAATCCTTGTCGCCGGGAAAGTTGATGAGTCGGGTATGGTCGTTTTCCTTTTTTGCTTCGCTTAAGCTGCGGGATAGGGGAAGGCGAAGTAGAACATGTCTAAGTACTGCACT
Source organism: Neostapfia colusana (assembly GCA_030760725.1). NCBI lineage: Eukaryota > Viridiplantae > Streptophyta > Magnoliopsida > Poales > Poaceae > Neostapfia > Neostapfia colusana. Next base: position 61,456,134 of record JASWHV010000009.1, read on the forward strand.
CATATGAATAATGATGATAAGAACTTGATGATAATAATGAGCATAGAATCGGGGGAGGTCTAGGCAAGCTTGTGGATGTGGTAGAATGAGATGATGGTTTACTTGCCGTAGATCTAAGGACCGGTTCATGCCAGCACATGCCAGGAAAACAGTGCCACCACAAGGCCAAATATGGGTGCGGCTTAGCTGACTAATTAGGTAAGTTGTTAGATTGTTATGGACCATGGAAGGCGCGGGGATTGGGAGTCGAGAGAGGACTGCCCTAGGAACTGCATGGCACAAGAGGGGGCCCGTAGGTGGGAGAATGGTGATTCGAGCCTGCTGGTGAAACCTTAGTGAGTCCATACATCTAGTAGCCCCTTTGTAAAGGCTATTTTGTGATCTCTTGGCCATACACCGACGGTTGTGTACTGGTATAATGGAGGTTCTGCAGTCGCCGACGGGTGACGAAATCACAAACTTGTGGGTAAAGTGGTGCAACCTCTTAAGAGTGTAAAACTATCATGATAGCCGTGCTTACGGTCACAAGCACCTGGCCAACTCACATGATTAGATGGGATGGTTACCGGGATGGTTATTTGGTTATGGTTATGGTATGGTTATTGAGATTGTTCTCGGAACTGTTGAGTCTTGGTAAGGAGATTGGTTTCGGGAGTGTTGAGTCACGACAATGAATTGGGTTTTCGGTTATATGATGGATATGAATATGAGATGGTTATTATGAGCATGAGATGATGTTGAGAAATATTAATGGCTGGATGAGACGTGATAAGTGGTAAATTATGATGGAGGTATGTTACTGTTTTAATTGGATATATGTTGGTATCAAACTCACTTAAAGATAGTTGTTGTTTTTATCATGTTTATGAAACAAAAATTTGCTTTTCGGCAATGAGCCTTTTTATTCCTACCTTGTTGTAAGCTACATATCATATTTTCCCGCACTTGCTGAGTGCGTCATGTACTCAACCTTGCATTATTACGTAAACATCAGCAACAGGAGAGGAGTACTTCAAAGACCATGTGGAGTACTAGGCGTGCGAACTACCATCAACTTGTTTGTGGAGTTGGAAATGGAGCCGCTGCCGTGTTTAGTTTGCTTCTGCTATCGTTTAGAGACTTCCGCTGCTAGAATAAGACTTCCGCTGCAAGAATTAGTTAGAGATTGATGTAATAAAGTACTTAAACCCTATTATTCGTGGTTATATTCTGAATTCAGTTTGTGGATTACACGTGTATGTGTGATGAACATCCTGGGCACACATATGCATTAGCTAGGTTTCGTGTTTTACGGGACCGGGTGTCACATACTCGAAGCGACAGCCCATGGTGTCGCACTCGAGCGCTGAGGCAGAGTATCGCGCCGTGGCTAACGGTGTGGCTGAGGCCTCCTGGCTTCAGCAGCTGCTTCAGGAGCTTCACACTCCCGTCGCCAGGAGCACCCTGATCTACTGTGACAACGTCAGCACCGTATACCTCTCCACCAACCCGGTCCAGCATCAGCGCACAAAGCATGTGGAGATCGACCTTCACTTTGTTCGTGAGCGGGTTGCACGTGGCTAGGTTCGGGTACACCATGTCCCGACGACGACGCAGTTCACCGACATCTTCACGAAGGGCCTCCCGTCATCGCTGTTCTCCGAGTTTCGGTCCAGTCTCAACATCTGCAGTGGCTAGATGTTGTGACTGCGG